>CM053407.1:23692125-23766130 GCA_028644305.1 Xerus rutilus | reverse complement strand
TTTTTTTTCCCCTTTAAACAAAGGTCTAAACTCTACCTTCAAAATGAACATATCTTTTTAAAATTTTATTGGTGCATTATAGTGATACGTAACATTAGGATTCATTTGACATAAGCGTATATGCATGAAGTATGATTTGCTCCACTTCAATCCACAGTGCTTTCCCCTCCTTCCTCTCCCCCTGCCGTTCCTCTACTCCACTGGTCTTCCTTCTATTCGTTATTAATTTTTTTAAATTGAACCTTTATAGATATACATAAAGGTGAAATTCACTGTGGTATATTCATTTATGTACATAGCATAATTTTCTTGCCATTTGTGATATACATTTATTCCTGAAAAGTCATATAATAAACTGACTCAAATTTCAACTGCATTTGGGAAGTTTGTTTCTTAAAGATACTCTATATTGAAACTTTTAGGAAAGAAAAAAACCTACTACTTGTAAATCTATGTAATTGCACCTGTGTCAGTCTCCTCAGAAAAGACAATGACGTTCCTAATATTGCAGAGATGAGTCTCTAGCTATAATAGTAATGTAAGTAGGTGGCTTTTTGCCCTTCAAAGTTCAGAAAGAACTTTGGCCCAGACTGTCAGGGGTGTTCTACAGTTTTTTCTACAAGGCTCTTCTGGGATTCCTTTTGGAATACAGCCACCATTACACTCAAGTTTCTGGGTGAACCATGGAAATGAAAAAGAGCAAAGTGGTGGTTGAAATGGATTTTCCCCTGATTCACTTTCTCTCTTGCTCCTTCCCTCAGCAGACTGACTGATGGCCTTCACCTGTAAGCTCAGGAATTACCTGCAAGTGTGTTCATAGCAGCACTAATGGTAACTGGAGCATAAAGGGAAGTCTCATTCAGGACCCAGTTTTAGCCGTTGTGCTCTTGACTACCATCTCTTGTTTCTACCCCATCCCCATGCTACCATTATGCCCAAGTGGATCCAGTGTGCTGGGGTCTGGGCATCTCTCAAGTTGAAACACAACCTTCCTCCCAGCCAAGGAACTGTGTGCCAGCAGGAAAAGACCAAGGGAAGGGCCCAGGAGCTTGCTCTGAATAGACCTTTCCTTGACATTGGTGATGGGACCTGAGACTTGAAAATAAGCTTAAAAGAAAGAATATTCTTTTAACCTGCCTTGGCACAAGCTTCCTAGGTGCTTCTTGTGACAGTTAAAGGAATCCTCTCCTCTGAGGTTTTACTTTAGGATTTGAGCCATTGTTAACAAAAGATTCTAACTTCTGTGCCTGTATTTCCTGCAAGTCTCTTGAAGAGATGGCAAGTTGCTTCAAGACAAATGTGATATATATTAGGAACTTCTGATTAAATGCTGCTATTTTCACTCATGATTCTAGATTCCTAGCATTCTGGAATAATTTGTTATTATTTGCTATAAATACAATTCAACTTTTGGAGTAAAAGTTGTATTCTCTGGCTTCCAAAAGTTCTATTTAAATGCTACCAATTAGGATAGAATATTGGATAGCTAAAAACACCCATATTTTAGGCTAAAATTATTTTTGAAATGCACTGCCTTCATCTAACTAGATTAATATTCCTAGTTGTATGTAGGTTTGTTGTTGTTGTTTGTTTTGAGTGAAAAGTAAAAGGCTGAGTTCTGAGGGCTAAGGCTGAGTATTTGCCTGTATTTCCACAGGTTGATTCTGATGGGGACAAACATTCATCATCCACAGCCTGAGGTGATGTTTTACTTTTTAGTAAGGAACTAACAACATCTCTGATGGTTCCATTGATCTTCCGCTCACATCATCCTCAGACTATTCTTTACTTCTTAATAACAGTTCTTTTCTCCTTTCTCAGGAAGAATTGATTTTTCAGTTTAGACCTTATGATTCACAGAAGAAAGAATATGAAGATTTTTTCCTTTAGAAGATGAAAAATCATGAAAAGAATATGGAATTAAAATGGATCCTTATTTTTAATATGATATCCTTTCTGAAAAATCAATATGAATTTTTTTTAAATCACACTCCTTAAAGCTACTGCAAATACATCTGGCAATTCTAAATCAGAGCAAATACATTTAAGTTAACTTTATTTCAATTGAAAAAGAATAACAATAAGGATCTTTCCAAGAAAGAAAGAAACATGAAGGTCTTGGAGGACTTTTTCAGCGAAATATATTTGTGATAGCTTTCCAGTTTATCCTAATGGAAGAGAAGTGGCAGTAGCCATAGTAGCAGTAGTGGTGACAGCTAACCTTGGGTGCTTGCTTATGACCTGCCAAGCCCTATGCTGAGGTCTTCAGGCGTTCATTTCCTTTAATCCTCAGGGAAATCCTAAGAGATAAATACAGATGCTCCTCCACTTATGATGTGGCTGACCAGGAGCTGCAGCTTTCTGTTACTGCCCAGCATCAGGATCCCTCCTGATGGACAGTGCCACCTATCACTAGCCCAGAGAAAGATCAAAATTCAAAGACTGCTTTTACACCTTTTGTGTTAGTCAACTTTGTGTCACTGTGACCCAAATATCTGACAATAACAACTTAGAGGAGGAAAAGTTCATTTTGGGCTCATAATTTCAGAGGTTCAGTCCATGGTAAGCTGATTCCATTGCTTTGGGTCTGAAGCGAGGCAGAACATCACGGTGAAAGGATGTGGTGGAGGAAAGCTGCTCCAGACCACGGCAGTTGTGAAGCAGAGAAAGAACAAGCAAGGAGCAGGGACAAAATGTAATCCCCAAAGACAGACCCCCAGTGCACTACATTCTCCAGCCATGCCCCACTTGCCTATAGTTACCACCAGTAGTCCATTCAAATCATTAATCCATCAAATGGGTTAATCTACTGATGAGGATAGAGCCCCCATGATCTAACATTACCTAAAAGTCTCATCTCAACCTCTCTGTATCGGGGAACATGCTTTTAAAACATGAGCTTTTTAGAGGACATTTAAGGTCCAAGTCATAATATCACTGTAAAACTGAAAAATCCCAATTTAAACCATGGAAAATTTGGGACCTTCTATATAGTTATCCTTTAGTATCCTCAGCTGATCGGTTCCAGGATCCCCTTAATTAATAAAATCTACAGGTGTTCAAGTCCCTTACATAAAATTGGCATAATATTTGTGTGTTAGCTTTCTGTCACTATTACAAATACCTGAGATATAAAAAAAAAAAAAAGTTTATTTTGGTTCACAGTTTCAGAGGTTTCAGTCTATAGTCTCAAAGACATAACTTTCACCACGGGCTGGGGACCAAACCTTCAACACACGGGCCTTTGGGGGATTTCAAGATCCAAACTAGAGCAATTTGCAAACAGCCTTTGCACATCTTCCAGAATACTTTAAATCAACTTTATATTACTTATAATACTCCATACAATGTAAAAACTAAGCAGTTATTATGATATATTGTTTGGGAAATAATGACAGAAAAATATCTGTACATGTTCAGAACATACACAATTTTTTCCTAATATTTTCAATCCACAGTTGTTTAAATCCATGGATGCAAAGCCTGCAGATACAGAAGGCCAACTGTACTATTAATGTTATTATTATTCTCATTTTGCAAATAAGAATACTAAGTCTTCAAAAATTTAAGTAACTTGCCTAAGACCCACATAATTAAAAAGTGGTAAAGTGGGTCCCAGTCTAAACACTTGGCTTTGGAATTTTAGGACTGAAACATTCCTTACATCATCTCTAAAACAAACTCTTAGAGTGCAAATAATTCAATCCAGGGCTGTATAGCTAGAATTAGTGGAAGAGCAGGGCAAGAAGTCAGGTCTCCTCACTTCTAGATTAGTGTCCTCAACACTATAAAAGGTCAGCCCTTATCCTTGGTGGAATAAATCTCACATTCCAATTCCTACAGTGAAAAAAAAAATGCCACCATGAGGCACACCATCAAGCACACATATAAACACATTCATTAAGAAGCCACTTTGGAGGGATCAAGCTACCAGGTGAGCCCCTGGTTCTTCCCTCTACCTGCCATCTTAGGTGGCATCTGGGTGCTGTGAAAGAAGCACCATCTCATGCAGGGCAGACCTGAGAGAACTCTAGAGACTTGAGTTTATATGGTTGATATCCACTGAGGACAGGAATTTGAGCACCCCAAATAGCTGCCATCAGTAACAACTTCACAGTATTTAGCAATTATCAATAAAAATCATATAAACATATTAGAAATCTTTGGGTAGACATATGCCTTTATTTTCCTTAGATAAAGAGTAAGACTTCTGCATCATCATGTGGAATTATGTTTAATTTTATAAGAAACTGCTAGAATTGTTCCAAAGTGATTATACCAATTTGCACCCCCAGCTACAACAAATGTAGTTCTGATTGTTCCATATGATCAGATACTGTGTTAAATGCACAACCCCATTGTATGGGAATTCCTGTACTGTTATGACTCTATAGGTGAAACTACTGAGACACAGACAGTAACTTCATCAAGGCCACATGTCAAGTCAGTGGTACCACTCATGCCTGCCTGTCTGCTCCAAAGTCCCTGGTCTTAATCTCTCTGCTATGCCCCATCCTAAGGCTGCTGCTAGAACAGGAAAGGGTTTCACATTTGGAACTAGTGCCTCTCTGTTCTTCTGCCTAACTATATGTGGAATAACGGGAGCAAATTTAAAACTTAATAAGAATCCATAGAGCTGCAGAAAACCTACCTGAGTGCTCAATTGTGAACTTTAGCCTTCGTTCAGGCTTTAGCCATAACATAAAGTAGTTGGGCTTCCTATGCCACTTTTTGTCTTAAGAGGGTTTCACTCTTATTAACTTGTGTTTTCTAGGAGAACTGATTAAGTGCGCTCCATGGATTCCACTTTATTCATAAAGAAGAAGATGACAGCAAAAATAAGATTAGTGTCTACAGCCAAAAAGTTAGATGTCAGATCCATGTACCAAAATTTGGCTTATCCTATTAAACCATACTCTTTCCATTTGTGTTTTAATTCTCTTCGTTTTTATTAACTTCTTCAATCAAAATGAACTGATTTTTTTATGGTAGCTTCAGAAGAGTGACTGACTCCACGGAAACCATTTTTCTTCTTTTAGTTCCTTTATCATCTTTTCAACTTACATGAGAACCCAGAAGTCTAAAAAAAAAATTAATGAAAGCGTAACATTTTTTTATAAGTTTCATTACTCTAAATCACTTGCTTCAGCCAAAAAATCAGTCCTTTCATAATGGATTTTCCCAGGTTACATAGCTCTAGTTCTTAATTCGGACTCTTTGATTTTATGCCTATGATATAGTGCTGATGTGGGCAACTACTGGAAATAGTTATATTCAAAAGGATGATCCTCCAATTATTTCAAGATATTTCCTGGGCAATTAATCAAGAGAAATAATTTCTGACATTCTATTGAATTTAATGTGCTGTCATACATTTTAAATAGTCAGCAAATATCTACACTATGGGATATGAGTGGGAATATTTCTGAGCACAGTGAACTTTAAGTCTTGCCCTCACTGTTCTTTCTTTCAGAACCTCAGCCTTTCTCTTTTACATATAGGACTTCTACTGACTTTTAAAAATGGAGTACTTTCAGAAGATTAGTAGCAGACTACTGTGTTTGATTTATTATGCACAATGATAAAAATCATGTCATTGAGTAGTGGGAGTCAGGAAAATAAAATAATACCAAACTGTATTTCCTTTTAAGCGTTACTTCAACCTAAGAAACTTATGTTTGCATATATCATTTTCAGATTCCTCCTAGTGCTACAAACAAAAACTTACACAGAGGGATTAATGATACTATTTGCATGAAAACAGCATTTTGCAATATTTAGATAAAAGAAAAATGTCAGAGAAAATTATTAAAGCAATTTAATAAATGGAATTGCCAATTGCATCTCCTTTTTAGTTGAAAACGATTAGGATACTAAAGAATGACATAGAATCAAATTCAAGGTTTGCAATTTTGAGACTCTTCAATTTAGCTCAAAATTGGTAAACTGATCATTAAGCACTGGCAATTGAAGCTTTAATTTCTTTTCTCAAAAATAAGCAATGAAGCTGCTTAAAAGGGAATTATGCCAAAGAGCCAAGCACCATGCTGTTTAAAAATGAAACTGAAATCTGACTTATAACAAATTGGAGTAGAAGTACTTTCAAACGATTACACATATTAATTAAGATGTGTCTCTTCAAGTTTGGAGCTATGGAGACCTTTGGTCTGACTTCTGCTTGCATTAGTTTCCCACTGCTGCTGTAACTAACTACCAAAAACTTAATGACTCAAAATAAGGCAAATTCATCATCTTACAGTTCTGGAGGTCAGAAATTTCATTAGGCTAAAATCAAGGTGTGAGCAGGGCAACCTGCAAGTTGTGATTGTCCTCTCTGGATGCTCTAGAGGAGAGTCACTCCTTTTGTTTTCCCAGCTTCTGGAGCTGCCAGCATTCTTCAAACGTTTACTTGAGCCTCTGCTTCCATCATTACATTGCCTCCTCTTTCACCTTTATGGATCCTTATAATTACATTGGGTCCACCTGGGAATTCATGATACTCCCCATTTAGGATCCTTAACTTAATCAGATTCCTTTTACACAGTCCCTTTGTCTATGTAAAGTAACATGTTCACAGGTTCCAGGGATTAGGTATGAATATCTTTGGAGATGGGGAGCCATTATTCTGCCAACCATGCCTGAGGAGCATCTGCTGGCTAGCAGCTGAGAGGTAAACCAGGAGAGGTGTCCCACTGGGCAATCTTCACTCTAAGACCATGTCAGGGCAAGGGATGCCTCAGCATCTTACACCAGAGAGACAATCAGACATTCAGTGTGAGGGGAAAGGCAGACCTCAGAGTAGAGAGACCAAATGTCACCATATCACTCAGGTACTAGGGAAAGAGGGAGTCAATAGCCAGATCCAAGCTCTTCATGGGAGGGCCTGAGGGCTGGTGCTGGTTCAAGAACTGTTCACTACTGGTCTATGATAGAAAAAGTACAGAAATGAAAAATAAGTTTTTAGAAAATTTTATAGCGATTTGACAGATTAATTTTATGTCTATTGAATGCTATCATTTAAGATGTAGGTTTCTGTTTTGGAAACCTTTATCTCACTTCATCTTCCCAGTAATTATTTTTTACTGTGTCTTTTCAAAAGTGTTAGTCCATGGCATACTGAAAACTAAAACAAAACAAAGCAAAAACAAAAACACTGTGGTTCATCACAGGGCTTGTTTTTTAGGAAGCTCTCAGCTAGAGGAGAGTATGCTACTCACAAGATGGGTAAAAGACCCCCTGAGAATATCCAAGAAGAGAATAAGCTCTAAACACCTGCCAGGCCCACAGAGGCCCCACCAACTCATTACATACACCCTTAGCCCATTAAGGATCCCACTCCCTTATCTTTGGAAAACAGGAGGAGCCTGAAGTGCCCTCTCCTCCAAGGTAGCCTTCTCCAAGCTGGGAGAAAGAGGAGGCTCAACTTTAAATCAAGTTTAGAGTTTTCATTATTATAAGAGACTACACATTTTAATTATTGAATTGGGAATGTACTATGTGGTTTAAAATGAACATAGGACTTCTGCCTTGTACAGCACAATGAACGAGGTCTGCCTAAGTTTTCATGCAAGAACAGGGCAAGATCAAGTCCCACAGAACCATTTTAAAGAAACATTTGAAGACCAGAATAAAAATTATTTTATGGCTTCATCTCTCAAGTTGTGATTGTTCAAACTAATAATTATGTAACTTTTAGAGACAGGTCATACTTTCATATACAGCCACATGTAATGATTTAAGACAGGCACTACTTCCTTATCAGGCAAGGTAGTTCTTTACTGTGGTGGGCTGCTCTGTCCACTGCATTGTAGGGTATTGGACAGCATCCCTCACCTCTCATCTCTAGCACTCCCACCCCAAGGTGTAACCACCAAAACTGTCTCCAGACATTGCCAAATGTTCACTGGGTGATAAAATTGACCCCAGTTGAGAACCATTGATAGAGGGGAAGCAGTTTTTTCTTCCAAGCCCCCCCCCACAATCAAGATTCAAAGCATCTGAAACTCCATCATTCAATACAGTCATTGCCCATTCCAGGCATACTCTTTCAATTCTCATATGAGAAAGGCCACTGAACTATTATCAGTCACTGATACATAAGTGTGAGCAGAGTCATCTCATTTCTTTCTTTTACAGATTTGCCAATTTCTGATTCACTGTGGGAAGCTCAGGTGAGAGTGAAGCATGAAAATCTGGGAGAAATCTGCTGGGCCCTTCCATTTCTGAAACATCTCTTAAGCCCATCTTCTCCTAGCCCCTAATACCAGGTCTCTCTATCAGTAACTCCACCTCTCATCTACATTATGGCAATATAATTTAGCATGTTCTCCTGCATGTTTTCATGACCCTCAAACCTCCTCATTTTTCTTGGAATGATCTTTCTTTTAAAAGCCTTTAAACACTAGGCACCACCCAGAGTAAAACAGCCAAACTGTTTTACAGGACATATTTCCTAGTTTCCCTCCATACTGAATTATTTCTACCCCAAGCCTCTGCCCTTGCTGCTCCTTTTTTTCTTTCTTTCTCTCATGACCCTTCGGTTTACTAGAAGACTCCCACTCAACTTGCAGTCTCAACTCACACACTTGAGTCCTTGAAAACTCTTCTGAGTCACTCAGCAATACTTTCGTGTTCCTTTTTCCATGTTGCCAGATCAGAGAGCACAGCTTTATTGAAGCACTTACCTCTTTGGTTTTTTTAAATTGTTTTCTTACTAGTTTCCATATCCATCAAACCATGAGTTCACAGAAGGTAAAGATTGAAGTCTGATTGCTTTCCTGGAAAAGTTCAGGACTCATCTGAATTCTTCTGTTTTATCCAGCCACATTCTCCAGCTTGCTTTCACCTGGAAGCCACGTAGACCTTCATGCATTGCTAATGATGTCACGTTGTCTCCCACCTCCAACCTTCCATGGGGTCTTCTCTCTCGTTTGCTATGCTCTTCCTCTTTTCTTCCTTGTACTCTGTCCCTGGAAATTTTGCTTTACCTCTTAAATGTTACTGCTTCTAGAAACTTTCCCTGAATTTGCAGACCAAGAGAGGTTTGTCTGTTTTGCTTTTCTATGGTATCCTGTGCTTCTTGTGATACCATTTTGTATTTATTATAATTTAGCATGACTCCTTTCCCACAGTACACAGGTGTAAGAGATGCATTATTACTTTAATTTGCTAAAAAGAAATCTCACCAGCAGAAAAAAAAATCAAAACTAGTCATGTTATGGCAAGTCGTTAGAACACTGAACAATTTTGGAGGATTCTGTCATATTAAGATTTGGGATAAGGGTCTCTGGTCTTCAATTCATGTGGCCCACAGTTCCTGCTGAGATTCTCATCATTCAATTTGTGGTCCATTACCAAACAGAAGGCTCTGGTGCTTCACACCAAGCTTTAGGGATCCTTTAGGCTGGGTGTCAGGACAAGCAGGGTTCTCCCTCAAGTGATACCCTGTAGCTACTTTCCTCTGAGGCCCCAAGACTTCCTAATGCCCAGGATTGCAACTTCTACTTTAGCCTCCGAGCACCAGTCTCACCCCTAACATTTGCAGGGGCCAGCACAAGAGCAAAATGGTATAGCATATGTCCAAGTATTTTCAAAGTTACAAACCAAGCCAATGAGCTGTTAAATAAAATGTGTTCTATCATTCTGTGTTCACAAATACATCTTTTATGAGAAGGTCAAATTCAAATGAACAATTCTTAGATCTGAGTCCCAGGAGCCCAGAATGTAGTCTGAGAAGAGGGCTCAGGTTCCAGGTGGACCTGTTGCCTTGGTTCCAGAGTCTCTTTTTTTTTTTTTTTTTAATATTTTTTAGTTGTTGATGAATCTTTATTTTATTCATTTATTATTTATATGTGGTGCTAAGGATCAAACCCAGTGCCTTACACATGCTAGGCAAGCGCTCTATCACTGAGCTACAGCCCCAGCCCTGGTTCCACAGTCTCTTCATGCTGGCAGAATATGAGTGACCAAACAAGGGCCAGAGGGCCCTGTGAAGCACAGGTCCAAAGCAGGAACCTCTCTTACTTTGGTCGGAAGGCAATTCCTCAGTACACAACAATAAGAATACGCCAAAATAAACTCTTTTTACATGCTAAACTGAGAGTTGACTATCAATACTAATTTAATGGACATCATATGTGGAAGTCAATCTAAACAGTCATCAGAATGTTGCTAAACTAATATATCAACTCACTGTTTCCCAAACTTGTATAAAAATTATTGACAGGTCTTATCAGAAGAAAGTTTTCCAAAATGAAATGTTTAAAATATTTTCAAAGTGAACTTTATTTCTTAGAACTTTAAGAGACTTTAATATAAAAATGTTATAACTCCAAATAGTGATATTTCCCAAATTTGAATGGTGTGTATATGTGTGTGGTTTGTGTGTGTATACATGCCTGCACATATATGCATGATATACCTCTTGGCACTAGAACTCTGAAAGTGCTATCCATCAAGTAAAATGCAACCACTTTTATCAGTCAGAGTTCTTGGGTATAAGTGAACTATTTATGGGCCAATTTAAGAAACAAAGGAATTATGTGGAAGGATAACAAGGGAATCCTAAAGTCAGGCTTGGAAAGTGAGCAGCATGGAGGGTATTAACCAAAGCAGGAAGGACCCTGTCCTTATGCTGCTATTACTGAGATAAATTAACTCCCAACAACATCTACTCCCATATGTCATAGGTAAATGCTCAAAAATATGTGAAAAGACAAAAGCCAATGCAAAACAATGTGAGCTCAGTTCTACTAAAAAGAAAGACACATAGAAACAGTCTTGAAAGGAACAACAACAAAATGTTAACAGTCTCTTCCCTGGGTCATGGAGTCACAGGTAATTTTTATTTTATTTATGTACATGAATTACATCTGTAACTATAAAAATAAATATTTTAAAACTATTTTTGCCAAGTCTAAAGGGAGTTTTTTTCTAATGCCAAAATTTTGTGACAAAGTCCATGTTCACAATATTCAAATCCTTCCTGATTTCCTAAACTTGGATGAATTTTTCTAATTATGAGATGATCTAAGTTTCATATTACTGGAGGATTACTGATGCAATAAACATATTTAAAGCTCTCTCTTGACCTTTACATGAGTAACTAGGACATTAAAGAAATCACAATTCTAGCCAATTAATATTAGTAGTACCCCAGTTCCCTGTTATCAGTAATTAGTATAATCACCACTAGCTGGCGCTATTGGTAGACTCTTATAACAAAGAACTGCGTGGTAGTGTGGTAACTCAATTTAGGATAGACCATATCACAGACGATTTCATCTTTTTGAAACAAAATTAGATCTTTATTAAAATATCAACATAAATATTAATAAACTTACTTTTTATTAAAGAAAGCAAGATTAACAATAACAAAAGTCTCATAACACTATACTAAATAACATCAGTCAAAAATGAAATAGAAACAGCAATTATAATACATTATTTTAAAATAGTAACATTAAGAGACTACATACCAAAACTTTTGAGATGCAGTCAAAGCTGTGCCCAGAGGTAAATTTATAGTCTTACGTGTCCTATTATTAAATAAGAAATAAAAATAAATGAACTAAACCATCAATTACAAAGAAACATTCATAAAACAAAATACATCTATGAAAAATAAGAGAGGAATTAAAGATGAATAGTTATATTGGCATATACAATAGGAAAAATAGAATTAATAAGATTTCTAAGTGTTGGTTTCTTAAAAAGACTGAAAATTTAATAAAAGAAAAGAAAATGCAACTAAAAGAATTAGGAATGAGAAAGAAGATATAACTACAGATATAGAGAAAAATATTTTTAATTTTTAGATAGTTTTATGTACAAATCTGCTAACAATTTTTAAAATTCTATGAAAATTCATGATTCTAAAATATAATTTTAAAATTGATAGTCAAGAAGTAGTAGTTCTGCCTAAGGCAAAAGCATAGAATAAGTTTTTAAAGTTTTCATAGAATTATCTTTCACTCACCCACTCTGAAAAAGCTTGAGGCCTAAATAGTATTATGGGTGAGTTCCTCCAAACCTGCAAAAAACAGGCAATTCCTATCTATGTACTAATGTAGAACACAGAACAAGATTGAAGATTCATTTTTTGAAGCCGACAAAGTAGAATACAAAAATGTACAACTATAGTCCAATTGTTTTCATGAATATAAATGCAATCATCTCAAATAAAATGTAAGGAGTTGAATTCAACATTATTATACTGAAAAAGGAAAAAATCCACTATGATGAAACAGGATGTATCTTATGCAGAAATAAACAAACGTTGAGAAATTCATCACAATTTATCATGTTAATAGGCCCCAAGAGTAAAGCTAGATGATAATCTCTATCTGCCTGGAATATGTTTAATATAATTAAACTTCTAATAAAATGGTTAGTATTCTTGAACTAGGAAACCACTTCCTTAACCTGATAAAGACTTGTATTTCAGTCCAACAGCTAATATCAAAAGCTGGTGAAATATCAACGGCATTCCTAAAAAGTCAGGAATAAGAGCAAAGTTATCACTATAATTTATTTAGTATATGAGGTATACATATTGTAAAGGAAGAGAGAAAACTATCATTAGTTACATTTAGAATGATTAGCTATTTAGAAGAGAATCAACAAGAAGGATTAATGAAAGGGTTGAGGAAAGTTACCAAATACAAAAAATCAATTGCTTGACTCCACAAGGAGTAATCAGATTATAAAAAAGGGGGAGGAATGATGCCACTTAAATAGCAACAAAGACCTAAATATCTAATAGTATAACTAATAAGAAATATGCAGGACATAAAAAAACTACTGAAGAACATAAAAGACGTCTTTAGTAAACTTGACACATGACAATTTCCTAAACAGGAAATAGTATCACAAAGTTGGCAATTCTCCACCAAATAAACTATAATGTTAAAGCAATTTTTAAAAAAGCCAACAGAATTTTTTAATAATTTGACCAGAATATAACTGAAGTTTATCTGGAAGAATAAATTAACAAATATAGCCAAAAGTATTTTGAGAAATAAGAGCAATATTTATCCCCAATGAAAAGTTAAATGCCACAGTACAGCAAAGACAAAATGGCAATAATTAGAATAATATAGTTCAGGAAAAAGAGATACCAAAAAATAAACAATAAATCCAGAAACCACTCTAAGTATATGTAAGAATTTAATATTTGTCAAATGTGAAATATTCAAAACAGTAAAAAAGAGTTTTCAATAAATGATGATGTAACACCTAAATAAATATTTTGACCCTTAATTACACCTATATCAAAAATAAATTCCATTTGGAATAAAGATTTGAATCTAAAACATTAAAAGGAAACATAGACATTTATTTATATAACATTGGCACTGAGAAGACCTTTTAAAACATATCACCAAAAGCCAGAATTCATAAAAAGAAAGATTTATCTAAATGAAAAAATGCAATATTTCTGTATATCAAAGACATCATGGATTAAATTTTACATATTTGAGAAGAACCAAATTTCTGCAGCATATAGAAGAAACAAATGGTTAGTGGTTTTAATATATAAAGAGCTTTTACTAATCAATAAAAAGTAAATCCCTCCAAAAATTAGCATATGCATTCATTCATTCCTTAAACAGGTATTTATTGTACATATAATACATGCCAAATATTGTATTAGGGGATGAGAAAACAATGTTGAAGAATGTAGACATCTACACACAAGTCTCCTTCCTCTTACATTCTAGTAGAGAAAAGAGACCCCCCCAAAAATGTAAATAAATAAATTAGGTTACAAATAAAGAACTGAGATAGCAACTGGGAAGAGAAAAAAGTGGGTACTATTTTCAATAGGGTGCTCTGGGCAGGCCTTTCTTAAAATATTGTATACAAGTACTTATCTGAAGGACGTTTTGGTGAGGGAAAGTGTGGCTGTGAAGAGCAGCATAAGCAGAGAGATCAGCATTTACTAAGCCCCTGAGGAGTAGAAAAGATCTTGGCATGTTGAAAGAACCAGTGTAGATTATTGTGAGCAATAAAGAGAAGAACATAGATAGGGTTGGAGAAATAGCTAAGGATCAGGTTGTTCAGGGCTATGTTAACCATGATAGGGCGTTTACATTTTATCCTGTAAGTAACAATTTACTTGATTCAGTTTAAAAGAAAGGTCAGTGCTATCGCTTAATCAAAAATGTATTGAAGTGGGTCAAAAATGGTAGCAGAGTAATCCCATAAGACAGGCTGTTATAGTAGCTAGGGTAAGAAAAAAATATTGATCAGGACTAAGTGATGGTACTGAACCTGAAAAGCAGCAGACAAGTTTACCAATTAGATACATGAGTCTAGAACGGAGATGAAAGGTCAAAGTGGGCAACATAAATTTGAAACTCATTTTCTCATAAAGATGGTACTTAAGTCTATGAAAACTGGTAAGATTCCTGAGAAAGAATACAAGAAGAAAGAGGGACCAGAAAGGAGTCAAGTCAACCCTAACTTTTCAAAATTAGAAGATGGAGAAGAAAACTGGGGAGTGATTAGTGACACAGAAGAAAAACCAAGAGAGAATAGGGGCTTAGATGAGGGGGGGAGGGAGACAGTCACAGAAGCTCTTTTGTGTTGGGTAATATGGAAGTGCCTAGTGACCCTAACAAGGGCACGGTCAGTGGTAGTACTGGGAAGGCAGCATCCTTGTGGACTGAAAAGCAAATAGAAGATTAGGAAACAGAGGCAATATATAAGGACAACTCCACACACAAAAAAAGTGTGGTTATAAAGAAAAGTTGAGAAATGGCTGCAGATGGTGAAGATGTACATAAGGAAAGATAGAGTTCAAATGAAAGACACTGGAGCATGTATGCAGGCTGATGAGGATGATCCATTGAGGAGAGAGGGAACTGATGATGCAGAAAGAGAAAGGGAAAACCTAAAGCACCAGTTCTTCAAAGAGGGAGTGGTATTCTGGTATCCTGAGCACAGGAGGAGGGGCTGTCTTTTGAAGCTTCCTCCACAGTTACAAAAAGGAAGAACTGGTTCCCAAGGAAGCTGGGGCGGAGGGTCTTGTGGTGGGAAGATGAGGAAGTTTGTGTGTAATAGCTCCCATTTTCTCAGAAAAATACAAAACAAACAGGGAGGAGGAGGAGATCAGAACATGTTGAGGAGATGAAAACATAAACAGTAGTTTCAGAAGTGGGAAACAGGCTATCTTAGGAACAAACTACCAATTTGAGGTTTGAGAAAATGGATTTAAAATAAAACTAGTTCACTGAGTTTTCTGATTTTCTTTAAAAAAAAAAAAAAAAAGTTCAGTCGTCGTCCTAGTCAGGTCCAGGCAAAGCAGATGTTAAGGTTTATCTGGGGTTGGGATTTTGTCAGGAAAATAACTTGAAGGAAACTGAGGTTCAACAGTGCTGAGACTACTGCATTTCAAAGAGAGTGGTTATGATGGTGGCAGTCAAGAAAGGGCTGATTAACAACGGAAAATAGGAGGTTAATGAACAGCTGTCAGTGAGCAAAGAATCCAGGATAGGAAGATGATCAGAGTGGAATGTCTGACAATGTGTTGATTCAGGTCGTTGAAGCAGACACCATGACGGGGTTCAACGCGCAAAAGTTCTATCAAGGGGACACCCTGCGAAGGATAAAGGGAAAGAAGCAAGAGGGAGTGCGGAAGAAAGCCTTATGCCATATGGCAGGTCTGACCCAGCTATGAAAGGAGAGAGGGGGATTGGGCAAGAAGAGCCTGAGACTGCATGCAGCACAGTTCTAAGAAAATTTCAGTCAGGTGTTGGGTTTACCCAAACCAAAATTGCTCTTTAGAGCATCTGCATCTCACATGAATGGGGCCATCACCAATGTCTGACTGTGCTATAGCAGGGAGTAGCCAGGAGAAGCACCACCTCCGGTGCGAACCCCGGTGGATCCCCTGAACAGCCAGGGGGAGCTGTCAATCAAGGATGCTATCTGGAGCAGGAGACCTAAAAAGTGCATCCCCTTGGTCTCCACAGACAAAATTCCAGAGATGTAGTTTCTAACCATGACAAAGTTAAAATCATGGGAGCAAGGGCTGTTTCTGAAGGGAAGAAATGGTCTTTGGAGATGAAATTATAGGAAGGTGGCGGGGAGGACTGAAAGTGGGATTTCAAATTGTGTCATACACCCCACAGTCCTTGGGGATTAAAACAATCTTCTAGAGGACGGCAGCAGTATGGTGGGGGTGGTTGGTTGACGACAGGACTTGAGGTGGGGAAGACTGAAGCAGGGGGCTAGACCTTGAAGAACTAATAACCAAAGAAACTGACTAGGAATAGGAAGTATATAAATTACCAGCAGGAAGGAAAAGGAATGTGCGGTGACGATTCTCCGAGGAGCTGGGATTCCGGCAGGCAGGCAAGCAGGCAGAAGTAAGGTGATGACTAGCACCGGGGCGTCCCTCCCCGGCCCGGCCCTAAGGCACGTGGTCCTGAGGAGCTGGGGCAAAGGGCTCTGGGGTAGACCCGGCGGGGCGAAGGGTGACGCGAGGTCCGAGGCAGGCTGGGGATCGCCGGCAGGCTGGCGGCTGCGCTGGGCGGCGTCGGCGCTCAGGGGGCGGAGGGCCTGCCGAGGCCGCGCGCGTGCTGGCGCTCCCGGGCGGCCCCGCCGCGGAGCTTGGCGCGGCAGGTGGCGGCGGCCTGGCGCGTGGTGACGGCGCCGGCGGGCGAGCGCAGGGCTGCGGAGCTGCGGGGCGACGGCTTCGCCAGGCTTCGGCCGGCGGGCACGGGCAGCAGCGGACCCCAGAGAGGAAAGACAAAGACACGCCGGTTAGAAACGCGCAGGAAACCGCCGGCGCCTCGCACCTCGGCGGGAGCGGAAACCTCGGCGGGCAGCGAGGGCGGCCGCCGCCCTCAGGTGCGCCCGGGCGATGGAGCGGAAGAGGGCGGCACCCGGGGTCTCCCACGATCTCCCACCGAGGAGGAGGACTCATCAGGACCCCTAAAGCTGTGCGCTCGGCCCAGGAAGTCCAGTGCGAGCGTCCCCTGCGGAGTAACTGGGAGCGAAAACGAGTTCAAACGGGGCACCCAGTGCATCCCTGCAAGAGCACAAACAGAAGGAAGGGCGAAACGGAGAGGAGGACAGGGGGAAGCAAAAAATAGAAATAGTCTTTAGCCGACGACAAGGCCTTGTAGTTTTTTCTCACAGTGGATATTAACCTACTATTAAACTGATACTGTGAAATAATACCCATATGATACAGGAAAATATACTAAATATGATGGAAAAATGTTCCATCTCCATCTATAGTGTGTGGATGTGTGTACTTATGTGTTTATACACGCAACACACGTATAAAATACTGGAGAAAAAACAAAACGTTAAACGGTCATCTCCAGGTGTTGAGGCTACAGGTAATCTTTTTTCTAATTTATGTCTCCCAATTATACAATAGGCATGTTTTCTCTTTATAGTAAAAAGTAAGGAATTTTATATACCCATTGACTCTATTCCAATGCAAATTTATGAAAATAGTATTTTTATAATGTATAGAGAAATGGTGGACAGCAAAAGATTTTTAGGAATGGATGGTCCACCGGGCACCATAGCACACCCCTGTAATCCCATGGACTGGGGAGGCTGAGACAGGGACAGGAGGATCACAAGTTTCAAACAGCCTCAGCAACTTAGCGAGGTCCTAAGCAATTTAGCCACACCCTGTCTCAAAATAAAAATATAAAGGGCTGGGGATGTAGCTCAGTGGTAAAGCACTCCTGGGTTCAATCCTCAGTACCTACCCCCAAAATCCACAGTAGTAGTGTATCTTCCTCAAAAGTTCTGCATAATTCAACATTACAGAGTAATTTATCCCTTGTTAACAGTTAATCAAACCAGTATCTTTTATGAAGTCATACCTTTTACTCTATTATTTTCTCTATTACTTTCTACTTTATTTACTGTAGAAAAACAATGTTTCTGGACTTTTGAAAGATGTAATTTGTTTTTTAATTTCCACAGACTTGGGAACACAAAGTTTGCTAAAAAAAAAAAATTACCATATTTTAATGTATTTTAGATCATAGCAATGTTTTATAGTAATTTGATAATCTTCTCTGTACTCTATTTGAAAGAATCCAATGAAAGCAATAGTAAAATATTACAGTGAACTTGAGCCTGAACTTAATATTCTCCTCTTTCAATCATAATTTAAATTTTAAGTTATTAATACCTAGGGAATCTGTGTTGCTAAACTTTGTTCTAGGAAAATACCTAAAGGGAATAACAACATAGGGGGTATGGTGCCAGGACTTTTGTTATTAAGTTGATAGAAAACATATAAGTTCCAAAGAGATTTTAAGCCAAAGTTACCTCAAAATTGTCAGACTAATTTTATTTAATGATGAGCAAATAAAAAATTAGATGTATTGTAATGCTACTTTGCTACTTAAATAGATGAACAACTAATTAGTCATGACATCCTGCAAGTTTCTTTCCCTCTAAATGTACTAGATAGAATTATAATGTCTGGAGGAATACCTTTAATAAAAATTATCAAAAATAAATAAAATTTACAAAGAAAGTAAATCCTAAGAGGCCAATAGTTTGTGTTAATTATTCCTGGAAAAATGAAGGTTGTAGGAGTTTGTTATAAAGTCTGTCTCTCAAAAGCCTTATTATTCACTAAATGACTTTAAAACAGGATGAAATACAGATAAAATCAAGGAGCACTTATTATTGGTACTATAGTTCAGTTGTCATGATCATACAGTGATTTCAACTTAATTCAGAAACAGTTTTGAAATGCCTGTTTTGTCTTAGGCATTAAGCACAGACACTAAGAACAAAAAAGATAACATAAGGTCCCTATCTTTGAGAAGCATTACCTAGAAAATTATTTTCAGGTCACTAGGGTGACACAACCTGAGGCTAACCTGAATCCCTAAATTCCCCTATGATCCTACCCTGTCATTCCTTTGCTCAGATTCATTCACAGAATCCCACTGACTCACTGACTCGACACTAGCTAAATCAATTGTTGTTAACCTTTGAGGGGAACCAAAGACCAGTCTGAGATTCTGACTAAAATGTGGCTGCCTTCTTTTAAAAACATGTAAAGAAATGCTCTGAAAACTAATTTCCTGAACATAATATATAAGAAGCAAAACTTACAAGGAATTATGCTGGGCATAATCCTCCCTTACACTGTTTTATGAAAAGAAAAATTACCTCCTGGAAAAGTACATAATTTAAGAAATTCTAACTTCTTAGTAGTAAATCTCAAGATTTAGCTAAAATGAGATAAAACTGTGATACATCCTTTCAGATAGGAAACACTTACTTCATCTTCGATAATCGTGACTTTTCTCCCCAAAGCAACGTGTTGAAATCCTTAATTCACAAAGGTACATAGAACTAAAGCAGAATTCCACATAATCCTTTTCCAGATTAAGGTGGCCTGTATAACGGACCACCAAATTCCTCCAAGAATTTCAACCTATCAACTCAGCCTTCAAGTTCAAATAAGACCTTTGGAACATCAGCAAATTTCTGTCTAGTAAAGAAAAATATCATATTCTATTCTGATTCCCTGGCAATACTTCTTAGAAGGATGGTGACAGCTGCTGATATAAAAAGTAATGAGGCAGAATGACATGACCAGGCCTTTCCTTTTCAAGCAGCAAAGCCATGCTGTGTACCTGACATCCCAGGTATGCCATCTGCCCTGAGTACTGACACTCCCCCATCTGAATATTTTCATTAAGAGCAACAGTGAGTACTTTAAAGATGTTCGCAGTCTTCAGCTTCCAAAAAGTATTTTAAAATGGATTTGATAACATCAGAAAGCACATGGAAACATGAAGCTGTATATACTAAGAGGCATCTGGTAAGTGACGAAGAACCCTGCCTCAATTTTCTTTCATGGACCATGTTTCAGAACTTCTGGGATAAATTATTTGATCCTCCATTCCCCCTCCATTCCCCTAACATATGCTATTTCTCATTTGTGTTCTTTTGTTTTTGGCATTTCACCCATTAAAAATGTTTTCTCCTTTTCTTATGTATTCAAATGTTGTCTATCTCTCAAGACCAAGACCAAAGCCAGTCTCTTTAGTTTTCCCTGATTACTGCAGTCGGAAATAATCTAACCCTCTTCTGAACTCTTACAATAGTTCCTCTCTGACTATTCTCAAAGTGTGGTTTCTGAGACCACCAGTTTAAAAAATACACACCATGATCTGTATTTTCATAAACACCAGAAAGAGCTGGTGACAATTTCTCCACCGTTTTCCCGAATCTATTTTGCCACTCTTAAAAGGACAGCTCATTCTCCAGATGGATGGAGAGAAGGCTAACAGTGTCTATTATTGCTGAGGTGACCAGACTGAATCATTTGAATCATTCCTTTCTGTAATCATTTTCACAAATTTTTTTTTATTTGTCAACTGTGTACTTATCAGATCTGCAGTTACTGTACTTCCTCTGCCCCTGGACTTTCAATCGTTACCTTCCAATGCCATGACAAACTTTCTACTCTAAGATGCTGCTACCATTTTCAAACAAACTTTCTACTCTGTAGAATTTCAGCTGAGCCTGTAAAGAAGGTAAACAGTGGGACAGAAGGAGCCACAACTAATAACATCTACTCAAATAATAGGCAAAATCAAATGTTTTCTGGAGCCAAGCAATAACTTCAAGATCATATCTTATAACAGATTCACATTGCAGATGGGATAACTGTGGGAAATGGGAAATAGTGTATTTGGGGACAATTTTTTTTAAAAACCCTGAAATTTGAAAAAATAGAAGTCTCAAAGATAAAATAGTTCTTAAATCACGCAGAGCCAAAAGATATGGTCCCTATTAGCTCATAGATTCAACATTGAGAAATGTATTAGAAAGTAAACAAAAATAAAATTAAAAGATGAAAACAACTTAAAATGTAAAAGATGAGATGGATCAATGTCTACAAAAATGGTCCAAAAGACTGTCTTTGACATTACAAGTAACAAGATTAGGGAGGCTCAGTACTGGTTATTATTTATTGGCTGTATATTAGGCATTGGGCTAAATGTTTTACAAATATTAGATCAATTTTATTAAATAAAATCAATTTTTTTAAACTCTAAAAAAAAGTGTTAAAGGTAATAATTTATACCTCCACTAGAAATCAGGAAACCAAAAGATGGTGAGGTATCTGCAGCCTGATCAAATACAAAGGGTGCTCTGAAAATTTAACATCTGGTCTGAGTGTATTTCTGTGGGAAGATGGATGTATCACATTGAGATCTGATTCAATGCTCATCATGCAACCTTTCAGTTATATTTTTCTGTAGATTTGCCTACTGGGAAAAAAAAAAGGAACAGACCCACAAACATGAGAAGCTATTGTTCCTAAAACTCCTCATTGCAAATTAAAGAACTGGCATGATGGAATTTACTCATCAGTATCTATGAGGCTGGTTAGAGTGACATGGTCTTTTAGCACCTAGTCACCTCTAGATGAACCAATAATCAGGGACACCCTTAGAAAATAGTGGCCACGTCAAAGTTATCTATGAGGCTGGTCTGGTAGGCTAGACTGCTCTATCCTACTATTCAATTTCTTTGAACTACCATTCCATATGAATTCACACATGTATGCACACACGTGCATACAAAAATGAATCATTTCATTAGAAATGAATATGATGGAAAAGGAGGACAAAATATAGTGTTTCTTCATGCTTCAGAGCACCACTTTGTGAATTTAGAGCTTAGTTTTTATAGTGGAGAAGGCTGAAAGTGTTCATTTTTTAAAATAGCATCAATAAATATTTGAATATTTAAAAAATTAGCTGGGCTGGGGCTGTAGTTCAGTGGTAGAGTGCCTGCATCACATGTGTGAGGCATTGGGTTCGATCTTCAGCACAATATAAATATTGTGTCCATCTACAACTAAAAAACAATATTTAAAAAAAATTAGCTACCTAAGCAAAAGGAAAAAATTAAAATAGAACTTAGACATATAAACTTTCATGAAAGCATAAATATAAATATCAAAACATCCAGGTGTCCTCAAATATATGCAACACATTCTTACGTGGGGACTTCATTTCTGTTTAGGGCATTTTTTCAAGTTTTTGTTTTCTTATCTCCATAGGGAAGAGATCTATGAATATAGCAGAGCCCTAACATGACTTAACACAATTCTTGACAAGACTTTAGTTCATTATCTTGCACCAAGAATTCCAAAGTCGGAATGCAGTAAGAACCATTAGGACTGTGTGTTCTAATGTTTGAGGATAATACACTAATGCTATCCATCTCCAGGACATAACTATACTGTTCTACTACTGAATTTTAACAATTGTGATGGTATTGTGACAATAAACTTTTAGTCTGATTTTTTTTCCAGTCAGTTGTTGAAACTGTAATTAATACCATAGTATTTTCGCACAGAATTATCCAGTAATATAAGTAACATAAATAACACACTGAGAAGTACTGCCATCTTTAGGAAGAATACAGGACTACTAACTAATTATCTAAAGTAAAATTCAAATGTCAAGTATTTAACCTCTATGAATCCTATCATGGACATCTGGCATGGGACACATTTATTTAGGATTTATGATATGTGATAACATACGGACCCCAAGATCTAAAAATCAACCAGGTCTAACAAACTGCATTAATCTCTGAAAAATAAAGCAAAATAATATAATCTCTGAAAAATAAGGCAGTAATAAACTGACCAAATTAAAACAAGCATGATCAAAATTAAGAGTGTATTTTTATAAAGATGATCATGAGTCATATCAAGATTATATCATTACAAACTAATTTTAGAAACAAATGAAAAACTATCATTGTTCATATGAGATTTAAAAATTTAGAAAATAAAATAGACATCTGTGATTGATATTTATAACACTGCTCCTCACTGGACCTAAGATAAACTGTGTTATGCATACCATACAGACTTTTATATAAAACTGAATATAAATGATTTTCCTGAAAACTTAACCTCTGCCATTTCTTTTTTAAACTGAAAAGTAAATATCCCAATTAGCTATATTTAGTAACTAGCAGAAATAGCTACTATATAAATATCTTATTATTTGTTAACTTCAGTGTGATTTATCATAAAACAAATCAATGACCATGATCTCTGTCTGAAAGAAATGTGAAATACTACTTATGTTAAACACAAGGTACTCAATTGATATGCTTGAAATAAAGAATTATTTAACAGTCTGTTCATTCATGTTAGCAAAAACCATTTATCTAAATAATATGTAGTACAGTAAAACAGAAACTTCATGGATCAAGAAATAAGAATGTCTGCATTCCACAATATTCAGATATATTATTAAGTGTAAAAATCAAGGTATAGATTAGTGTGTACAAAGTGCTACCACTTGTGTGAAAGAGAATATATACATTTATATAGGTGTATAGACATAAAGCAGCTCTTGAAAGTCCAAAAACTGGTAACTGCTTGCCTCCAGCAGGAAGAGGAATGGGAGAACTGAGAGATGGGCTAGGGAGCAAACTTACCTTTCACAGTACACCTCTTTGTACTGTCTTATTTTTTTTAGATGTACATATTACTACCTAGCTGGATTTTGTGTCTGACTTCTTCATTTAACTATTAGTGTGACCTTGCGCAAGCACTTACCTCAATTTTTTCCATTTAAAATTAGGTTATATTACATCTCTAGATTTCCCATCTACATTGTCAACAGAATTATGGCTCAAAAGAAAGAATATACAAAATTCCAGGTGGCAAAATAACTATAAGCCTTACTTTACAATGATTTACTTAACAAGATATTATGATTATTTGTACTTTTGCCTGCTCCATTTCTATCCAGCTATAAAAACATCATAGTAAGCAAAAGAGTTGGGCAAGAAAATTCATGTTCGTGAACTTGACAATGTTCTTCTTCTTCCTTTTTATTCTTATTCAAAAGTAAAAATCAGGTCAAGTAATTCCTTGATTTTTACATACCCAAACCATTGCTTCTAGGATATACTCTCTCCTAATAACATCCTAATAAATGAATCAATATCAAAAGTAAGTATAATAGATAGGATTTGTGTGGTAAATCCTGATGGGAAAGCCTCCATAAAATTAGTCCAAGAATTCCCCAAAATAATCTGTAATATTCCTAAATAGAAAATTCTAAGAGAATCAGAGGTAGCCCAGAGTAGAGCAATAGAAGGCTTAGACCAGGAAAAGCAGCACAGAAAGACGACAATGAGAAGAAACTCTGACAGGGAAAATGGGGACAGGCCTAGTGGTCCATTCATTCATAACCCTAATATTATTCATGCTGTGGAGTAAAACTGCTAGTGTTGGGTCTCTAAGGGCTTAGAGTCTAATCATGGGGACAATGTAATTAAGAATAATTCAATAATAGCACAAAGGATAAAAATGAAAAATAAATAGTAAAGCAGATGATGTGAGTTCATCAAAGAGAGGTCTCTACAAATTGGAAATGCCAAGAACAGATTTACAGAAGAAATAGAACTTTTAAGTCTGTGTAATAAAGTTATGGTGATTGCAAGAACAAAGTGAAAAAAATTCAGCATGGGAAGGCAGTTCTATTAGGATGGCAGCAGTGGTGGTAATAGTACTCAATAGCAGGATGATTAGCTTTAGTCATAGTTTGGTTCTAAGTTAGTAACTAGGCAAAAATGTTAGAAATTATTTTTCAAATACTGGGTTGCCAAATTTTCTTATAGAACACTATATAGTAGTGATGATATGCCAGTAATATATCAAAATTGACTGGTAGGCTCAAATCCAAGATCAGCATGCATGTAAATCCAACTTTTTAATAGGGCAGGACCCCAAGACATGAGAAAATTACACAGGATGTGTAGCAACCTCTTACAGTATTTTCTTGCAGGTATTAATATTATTTCCTATCACAACCTTCATACTCAGGAGTCAGCTCCACCCAAAAAACACAAAACCAGGAAATCAAGAGGTGCCAGTTTTACTTTCCCATTAAGATTATGGATTGGGCCTGGCTGATGACAAGAGTGCTGTGACATTTTACTACATGAAAAAAGTCAGTTAAAACAAAATAAAACAAAAAACTGTTCCATTGCCCAGTGATCTTGCAAAGCTAAAAGAATAATGTTATAACTACTTAACTTTCCGCAAAATACACAACATAAATGGATAAAGAATATATTTGTGTGTGTTGTTATTGCTGTTATTGGTAAAAACCGATAAGCTTTGTTAAGAAATTTACAAACAAAAATTTTACTTCTAAAATATCATCATAGGGCAAGAAAGAATAACAAATACAAAGGCTATTGAACGAACGAAGTCTTCAATGCAGAAAGCAAATATTCCAAAATTCTATTCACGGTTCATTTTGGTTGCAATAGTTGAAACACCCAAAATTACATTTATCAACAATCTATTAGGAATTTACTGAGGTGGGAGTTGATATGTAGAGGCTTGCTGGAGGGAAAAATCAGTGTTTAAACAAATTAATTAAAAAGAAAGACTTTAAACAGACATGAGTAAAAGTGTGGTTCCATGCTATTGCAGTGTGCCTTGGGTTATGGGTGGGAATACTGGGCTTTTAGTCTGTTACCTATTGATTAAAGTTCAACAGAAAAGGAACCATTTTCAAACATTACAATGGGAAGTTGGTGGGAGGCTTTTCCATTTGCTATATATAAATTGCAAAGGAATAACAAAATAATGGTTTTACTATAGCTATCTGTTTCTAACATCTGTCAGAATTTCTATCACTAACCTAGGGATCATAACTCATCCATTAAATTTACTGAATTCTTCCCTTTAATGACAGATATTTAGTTAATCTGAAAAGCTAGTTGACCAGAGGGAGGGAGGAGAGGAGGGAAAGATGAAAGACTGGGAATCATATTGGCCAAATTATATTGTGCACATGAATCCCAACATTATGTACACCTATAATGCATCAATAAAAGGTAGAAAAAAAGAATATTTATAATAGTTATCTACTCTTTCTATTGGCACAATTAAAAAATGGTTAATTCAAATGGCATACAGACTTACTACTTTCTGTATTAAATCAGAAGTCTCAACCATAAGCAGTGCTAACTCCTAAGAAGTCATTCTGCACACCCTCCTAAAGACCACCAGCCTGGGGAATAAACAGGCTGCTTCATTTCTGTCTCAACGGGACAAAAATTTCCATTTGAACTCTAGTGGTTGTCTGGTAAGATCAAGAAAAGTTTTATTGGTAGGTTCTTCCTTTAGAAAGGAGATGAAGAGGGGAGAACTAGTGAGGGCCAGAGAAACATATATGACAATGTAAGACCCACCTTCTACTGTGATATTAAGCATTCACCAGCCCAAAAAGTGCACCTTTGCAAGTAAAATTAATATACTTCAAGTAACCTGTTCAACTTTTAACAGCATCCTTCTTCCCCTTAGACTCTGCCTATGGAGACTGAATCACTTAAATTTATGACATGGACCATGTCTGATTCTGTTAGATCTTATTACTCAGATGGCTCCCCCTACTTTTGATGCCGAAACTGGGACACAGCTCATGCCTTGGCAAGAGTCACAGGGACTCAATCATCATGCAACCTGGACAAATCAAAGCTGTGGGACTCAAATATTGTCCAGGCCAAGAACGCTAATAGATTGTTTTATTTTTAAAAATACTTCCTTTTTTTTAAAAAAAGGGTCTTTTAAAATAGGTCTCAGTGATTTTACCTCAAAAGCCCTGTGAATACAACACACAGATCAAATCACATTTCCTAATAATATTACAATTACATTTCTCAGAGTAATATCAAATACAAGTCATGTTACATATTTTTATACAGGGGTTGAGGAATAGAGAGATGAGAAAATTGGTGCTAGCCAAACACCATTTCTGAAACGAAAAACTGAAATACACAGAAACTAAGTATTACTAAATTAACTAATAAGCCTAAAGGATGTAAGGGGTAGTGGATAACATTGATCCTATTTATTCTTCCTGGTAATTTCAAGACTGGTGGCTTCAACAACTACATCAACATAGCCCCCAGGCTCTCTTTCCTAGCAGCTAACCTGCATATCCCGCCCCTATCAATATTTTCCACTTAGACATCCCACAAGCACCTTAAATCAACATGTCTAAAATTTCCAAGATCTCCCTCAGAAAAGTGCTTGCTCTGCTTTCTGTATTCCCTACTTTGAAGGATGGTAACACTCACCTGCTCAACTGGAATAACGAAAACTGGAAACCATACAAGATGTCTTCATCCCCAATGTCTGAAAAATTCTACTTCTGATATAACTATTCCATTTGTATCCTCCTCTATAGTCTCACCGCCATTACCTTAATTCAAGCCCCATCACTCTATTATTTAGAATTCTGACAGATTCCTGTCCAGTGATTTCCTTACCAGTGATTTCTCCTCTCACTCCAATAGTCTCCTTGGTGTCATTAGATGTCCCTGTCCTTTCAACAGCTACTCCTAATTTTGAATATATAGCTCAACCTACTTACTTTGTACATAAGCTCTTTTTAAATTTTGCCACTGCTTTGTCTCATATTCCTTCCCATAACCTGCAATGTGGTTTCAGGTGTCTGCACCAACCTGTAAATTCTTTTGTCTAGCTCTTTCAAAATTTTAAAAATGAGTTTAGAAACTATGATGTTGCCTTTTGCAACCCTTCAGTGTGCCTTAATATTCCACTTCTTTTGTCTTACAATGTGCTCCTCTACCACAGTACCAAGGAGGAACTATGGCTTATCTCTAGAACCCTAGCACCTGACTGACTGCCACAAAGTTAAAGTGTAGTGTGCCTATGGAACAAATGAAGAAAGTCTTAGAGTAGAATCAATACTCATGCAATGCTTTTTTTTTTTTGGTACTGGGGATTGAACTCAGGGGTACTTGACCACTGAGCCGCATCCCCAGCCCTATTTTGTGTTTTTATGTAGAGACAGGGTCTCATTGAGTTGCTTAGCTCGCCGTTGCTGAGGCTGGCTTTGAACTCGCGATTCTCCTGTCTCAGCCTCCCTAAGTGCTGGGATTACAGGCTTGAGCCACCACGCCTGGCTTGCAATGCTTTAATTTTTGATACCTGAAGAGGCTCTATAGAATAAAGGTTTAATTTGTTCACTGATACTAATCTACTCCCTGATGATACTTTCAACAATATCTTTCATCTTCTTTTCAATAAGTTTTAAGTTCAAATATTCAGTCTTTAAAAGGAAAATACATACCTCACTTCAAACACAACTAGCCCTACAAGTACTAAACTCTTTAATTAACAAGTGATACAAAGGCTTGCATCACTCAAGAGCTAAAAAGGAATCTGGGCTAATTCAACCTAGCAAATACCTGTTTGCCTGCATACCTAGGGCACCACCTATGCATCAAAACAAGGTAAACAAATCTTGCTGCCTCAACCCCACTGCCTCAAAACAACTGTAGTCACAGTAGCAAATCATCACAGTCCCAGATCGCTTCAGCTTCCTAGAATCAACCCCAGTAAGGTTTGTGCTATTTTTAAGTCTCAGCAGCAAAGATATCTAATTAAAGACTAAAACTATTTCCATCCCTATGTTGAGCACATCAAATTAAAAATTATATGAAGAAGACCTAGAAGTAAAACATTTTAAAAATTTTTTTAGTAAAGAAAATTTTCAAAAACCAAAACTGTCAGTACCAGAAGACCAATAAACACGCCTACCCCAACAATATCATACTGAGAATAAAATGCATGTCATCTTCAGAGGGTCAAGTTTTATTCTTAAGGGCAATTGGTCCCTGAACAGACAACCTGCTCTACCTATATTTGTCTTTATTTGACCTACAAGGACCACAACTGACAGGAGAGTCAGAAATGAGAGATAACTTTCAGATTCACATTTATTATACATCTGATGCTCAAGGAAAAAAAGGAGGTTCAGCCTTTGTGTATTGAAATCTTCCTGAAACAGAATATCTAAAACAAAGTATTTTAGACTGGATCTGAAGCCCAAGAAATTTGTATCTTGTGAACAGGAATAGGTACAAGTATATTACACTTTTTTTAAAAAGGCAATCTTTTAAAAATATAGGGGTATTTTCTTATAGGCTTATAGTTCAAAGTGTGGATCACAGGTCAGATACATGCACATGCCATCAAAGTTTGTTGGAACTGGAAACCAATCTTGGGTCCCACCCGAACTACTAAGTCAGAATCCGTACTTTAATAAGATATGGACCTATATATATGTTAAGGTTTGAGATTCTCTAGTTTATAGTCAAGTAGTTCTGGTTAACCCATCAAATCAGCTAGACAACTGGTACAAAATATATGTTAAGCATCCCTAATCCAAAAATTCCAAATCAGAAATGCTCCAAGATCGGAATCTTTCTGAGCACTAATATGATGTCACAAGTGGAAATTTCCACACCTCTCCTCATGTGACAGATCACAGTCAAAAGCAGGAACACTAAAATATTGTATAACATTACCTTCAGGCTATGGATATAAGGTATATATGAAATATAAATGAATTTCATGATTAGATTTGGGTCCCTACCCAAGATATCTCATTATATATATGCAAATATTCCAAAATTTGAAAAATATCAAACTCTTCTGATATTAGCCATTTCAGATTTAAATGGTTAAACAACCATTAGTGTAACCCAAAAAGTGGGCTTTACCATAATATAGAACTCCTTTAAGTACCAAACATTGAAAATAAGATTTTATATATTCAAAATACTTCAGGCACTCCATTTTATAAAAGAATACAAATGTTAATTTGTGTATTTACATAAAGTCCTTCACAGGAGATCCAATAATCGCTCTCTACAGAAAATTGAGGTTAACCTAGAAGTATGCCCTTCTCCAAAAAGACTCAAATTGTTCTGTTGGAAGATAATACATTGAAATCACAAGGAACCACAAGCATAATAAACTTGTGATTTTTTATTAAAAGAGTCATCCTAGAGGGCAACTTTATTCATATTAAGAACAATTCAAATCATCAACAGCAAAGTTAAAGTCAAAAACATGAGAACCAAAATATGAAAAACTACCTTATCAACTTCACAGATTATCACTATTGACATGTAATCCAAGTATGCAAGTGTGTTTAGAGACTAAATTGATTTAGAAATAAAGACCAACTAGTAATACTTCTCTCAATTATAGTAAAAAATAAAGATTTTCACATTCTTCTGCAGGAGTTTTGTAGGTCACTTAACTGATATTCTCCATCCAAAACTCATTCCCTCTACAAGTCCCTGTAGGCACATACCCACATACCAGGTATTATACTGGGCACTGAGGATGCAAGGATGAATGAATGCAGTCCTGCTTCAAAGGGCCTTTTCAGTCTATTTAGGAAAACCCAAGTACACAGATAATTACAAAACATGGCAATAATTTCTCTAAAGGGATAGGTAGGGAGTGAGATGAGTACACTGAAGGGAGATAGGGAAGAAATGAGTGCTGAGAGAGTAAGGCTGGGTGATACAAGGGATATTTCAAGCTGAGCCAACAGGGCCTTGTAGAAAGAGCATGGCTCAAGATTTTGCACTTCAGAAAAATCACTTTGGCTTCAATATGGAGTAATGGACCAAGAAGGAGCCAAGTGGAAGAAGGGTCAGCTAGCTATTACCTGAGTGCTAATGAAGGCATGAGATAAAGGAAAACTAAGAAACAGGCAAGGCTCAGGATAAAAGTACACAAATTCAAGATGTTAAGGAAGTAGAAACAGCAGACTACAAGAATGATGAAATGTGTGTTACAGGTAGGAAGAAGCCAAGAAAAACTTGTATTTCTAGGTAGTATATATTTGCCACAAAGGAAAGATAAGTCCAGTTTTTGATATGGTGACTAAGAAACATTCACATGAAAATATCCAATAAATAGTTGATTACATAAATCAGATAAAAGACATGAAAAAAGTATAAACACTTCTTGAGAGTGACTAGATCTTATTTTTCTTCAAATCCTAAATATTTGGTATAGACTTTGGCATAAAATAATTGTTCAAGTGTAGATGGATGGCAAATGAAAGATAAAGAAATATAAAGGGCCAATTAAGTTTAGCAATGAACTGAACTCATGCATTCATTAGCATTTATTCATTTCCATACATTTCAAATTTAACCTATTTTTGATGACTCTGGATGAATTAACTCACATTATGAAGAAGGAAAGTGTATCTTTTGGAAAAGTCCCCATTCAACAGTATTGTTTTTAAGCCTTAGAACTTGAGTGGAAGCTGCTGTCGCCTGAAATATCAATTTAAACAGATTATCTCCTAATATCTTCAATAAACAAAAAACTACATACTGAACATCCCACATAAGAGGTCTCTGACATCAAACAGTGCACAATTCCTACAGAGACAATTATTTTATATCCCAGTTTGAGTCACCTTTCCCAAAAAGCTTTCTGGAGGAAATGCACAGAAATAATATTTAGACAGGAAAAAGCTTTAGTGATCTGTTACTTAATTGGAATTCCTCAGAAATGCAAATTGTCTCCATGACATGTGTGCATTAAAACTGCTTTGAATTGAATCATGATCAAACCTGGTTCCATCTTCTGGTTAGAAAGGGTACACAGTGTCTTCACTAAAGTGTGAGTGTGGGGTAACATAATTGTTGATTCTCATCCTTAGGGGAATAAATTCAAAAGGCAGAAGGAAGAGCCCACTGCTATTTTAAAAAGGCTAGACCTACAGACCAAGGTCTATGGGAATGTAGGAAGATTCTAGGACCTTTTTACTTCCTATAATTATATCTTTTTGCCTGTCCTGATAAGTTATCACTCATTCAACAAATAGGTTTTAAGCATTATGTCCCAAGCACTGTGCTAGGCACAGGGTCTACACAATCCCCACAGACCCTTGCATAAATCTCTTCAGCGGGAAGGCAGACATTAAACAAACCAATGCATAAATATAAACATACTTACAAATTATATTAGATGACAATAAAAAAGAAAAAGATGACACAGAACTGCAAAGGAGACAGTTTAAATTAACTTTATTTAGAAGTGATATGTAAGCTGAGACTTGAAGGATGATAAATTACTCAAGCAATGAGGATACAATAACAGATGTGTAGTTTAGAAAGCTTGTTCTGGCAGCAGCATGGAAGAAAGGTTAGAAAAGAGATGAGTTAAGAGACTCTTACAATAGTGAAGGTAAGAGATAAAAATCCATACTAAACCAACTGAAGATGGAGATGGCAAGGAGGAGCCAAATGTGAACAATACTCAGAGGCAGGGTCGATAGGCACTGGTCGTTAATTGGGTAGAGTGTGAGGGAAATAAGGTATTTTCAAGTATCCTATCCGCTTAAATAATTAGAAGGATAAGGGTAAGAATAACTGAGATAGGGAACAGATAAGGGAGGAACAAATTTGATAGGAGAGAGGTCTGATTTCCCGAGGTGAAAATGCTACTGTGTAGCATTAGAGGCATGAATTAAACAGAAGTAAATCATAAAAAGAATTATCCAAAATTACTAAATGCATACCCATATGGTATGTAATTAATTATGGATTAATATGGTAAATATAGCACTGCCATGAGCTTGAACTTGTCATCACTATTTAGTAACAATGGCAGAAGCTAGGAGGCTCACACAAAGGAGGCAGGTTACAGAGATTACGAGTAACAGAAATGAAGAGGAACTCACATATTAGAAGATGAAATAATGGGATAAAAGCAAAGACAGACTGTGGACTACTGATAGGCCTGAAGGTAACTGATGCAATGTTCCGGCCTTCCTTCTTTACTTCCTTCAACATTCTCCTAGCACCTGTTATGTGCCAGGTACACTGCAAAGAATTGGTAACACAAAGGTAGGACATAATTTGCTTGTAAACTCAAAATATGTTCACATATCCACAGCCTGATGCTTACCAAAAAAAGGAAAGAGGAAGGGGAGAGGAAAGGAGAGAGGGAAGGAAAGATGCAAGCAGAGAGGGAAGGAGGGAAGAGGAGAGAGGAAGGAACAAATGAAGGCAAGAACCAACCAACCAAACCTGAGTTTCACTACTCAAAATGATATATTGTTCAATAAGACACCAATTGCAAGGAAACAAAATATCGAAAAGGTCAACAGATTCTTGAACAATTAAAAGCAGCTGCTGAAAATGGCATAAAACTACAGCACAGATGAAAGGTCCATAAAATAATGATATGCTCTAACTTAATAAACTGCTATGAATCTTGGCTTTATCACAGATGTTACATCTGACTTTTCATTAAACAGTTGGATTAATGTCAAGAAGGAGGCAACGAACATCAAATGGCAAAGCAAGATAACCAGAAACTAAGTGCTGGAAAATATTTCAACAGCAAATTGATACTAATTTCAGTGATCACTAAAACAGTAATATTTGTTGAGTTTTGCTTGAATGAAGCATTGTGCTAAGCATATTACATACAATTTTGATAAATTTAACAAACATAAGGTAGTTTCTAATGCTATCATTTTACAGACAAGCAAATTAAAGCTTAGAAAGATGAAGTAACCTGCCCAAACTACACAGCTACTAAGTACAGGAGTCGGGACTTGAACTCAGGTCTGCATGACTTAAAAATCTATGCTTTAACCACTGATTCTTTTCCCCTAAAATAGAATGTTGCCAGGTACATGATGGACACTCCATAGTGTCTATTGTTGGAGGAATCGATGAGAGGTTATATAGCTGCTAATGGAGAGTAAGCCCAAATGCTAAAAATATATGTAGAAAAGCAGAAACAATACTTCAAGGATTTACTAAATCACCAACTCAAACTGTGCAGCGTATTTGTGTCTAGAAAATAGCAACAACTGCCAGAACGGCCTAATATGTTGCTACAGAAAATTTAATTGCTCTCTCAGTGAAAACTTCAGGCTGCCTAGGAATCTACAAAGCCAAAGATGAAAATGACACCAGGCAGTTCAGAAAAGGAAATGCAGGTGCAGATCAAGGGAATATTCTCCACATTTTCTCAGTATGGGAATGACTTTTGATTCTGCATTCAAATAACTGTCAAGACCACAGGCTGCCTTTAACTCTTATCACCTTTTAAAAGGAAGAAAAGCACATATATTAGAAAGCTTATTACCTCCTAGCACTGCCCCTTTTTAAAAGGTTCTCACAAAAAGATTCCTTTTATTGGGCTTAGGACCATGTCTTATGTCACTGACTCGACTAACATGATCACAAATGATAGGACCAGCATAGAGCACCTGTCCTAAGAGCAGCCAGGCTACAAACTGGCCAGCAATCTATAAAGAGATCTGGCATGGGAGGTCTGCCCACTAGGCAAAGTTATCTACCTGAACCAACCAGAATTTTTCCTTAACAAGAGCCAGAACTCAAGTTATATGGAGAGAAAAAGTAGTTCAAAGACACAGAGAAGGCAGGCAGCCAGCAGAAAGTAATGAGGTGGTTACAACCATATTGAGAAGATATGAGTGAGGTTATTCATTTGTTGTTTTTTTAAATAAAAGCAGAGTCTAAAAATAGCTAAAAGCAACAGAAAAGCAATACTTCTGCCCCTAAGAGGCAACACCCAGTTCACTGAATTTTCCTGTAACACCCACAGAAACTAAGTCAATGCAACTGAAATCTCTATAGTGAAGCCAAGTTGTACAATTACTCCTTGATTCCTATAAAGCCTGGCCACTTCTATTTCTGCCAATAAAGCCTTCTAACAAACCCGTCACTAGCTACAAACCAAGTACAATTTTGTGTTTGTAACCAAAAGAAAAAAAACACCTTAATAACAAAGTATTTTTGTTTTAGGGTTTGCATGCACACACCTGTGATTAGACAACATAGTAAGCTAAGTGGTGGCTGACGATCCAAGTTGTGGATCTCACTTCCATCTTGAGCCATCTGTGGTTTGAACACCGTTACTAAGCCCTAGTCAACTGTTCTACAGAAGGGCCTTCAAAGAAGTATCCTAAACCTTAAATATTAATAATCCATATCATAATTGTAGAGATTAAAAAGAGATCCAGAGCAGTTACAGGAAACAAAATTGTTCCCTTCTTTCTTGCTCTTGTGTGTATACACATCTGTTTGTGTTGGCATTTTGATTCTCTTTAGAATCATTCTGAAACAACAGCTGACTAGTCAAGACGGCCAGGCAAAGACAAGACAAACTGGAAAATTATGCAGATGTTTTGTACAAAGTATAACTTAAGTATCTAAGTATTGGAAACTATTCATAAATTTCACTAAATGTGTTCATGTTTTAACTTTAACATTAGCTTAGCTTAGCTTCCCAAAACTTGCCTACATAAAGGAAAGTGCTCAGAATCCTCAGACACCTACAAATGCCCCATGGGTTGCATCCCAAGGGACACAATGTATCTAATAAGCAAAAGGCATTAAAATAATATGGTCACTCTTGTTTATGAAACTTTTATCTTCCTAACAACTTCTCTGTCAAAAATTAAAGAAAACTACATAAAAATCCTTTTGCTAGCAGTCTTTCTTCATATAATTCAACACATGGTGCACATGGTGTTCCTAGTGCTTCACCACTTTTTCCTTAAAAGTAGTCCTTTTTTTTTTTCCTTTCCACCCAAAATAAAAGCTACCTGTCACAACTACCAGGTATTTTGGGTTTCAAGTGTGCCCAAAGCACCTATTTACTCAGGGAGAGTCTCAATTGTTTTTGTAAAACATGTTTGCAAAGCCAAGAAAGTCTGACTAAAAAGTACAGTTCTATTTCTTAGAGCTAGTTATTTTCAGGATAATTCCACAAATAGAGGGATTAAAGTTCAATATTCAAAAGCCAAATTATAATGGAAACTACATGCACTTAAGATTCATTCTGATGTAATAATTTCTCATCTGGACATAACATCATTACATACTCTTGTACTGAAAGTGTTACCAGATTATATACAACAGGACACGCAGACAGGAGGCAAGTTACAATTACTCAAGTATCCAAAATGGGATGGGTTTTTAAAATTTTTTCTTTTGGTTTGTTTGGTTTTTGTTCTTTTGGGTTTTTTTGTTGTTGTTTTTGTTTTTTGGTTTGTTTTGCTTTGGATATTTTTTCAACTCCATCATCCTATCACTTAAACATTACAATGTTTTGTGTATCAGGAATATGCCTCAGATACCTGACACATTTAAACCATTAAGAAAACACACAGCTGGACTCGGGAGGCTGAGGCAGGAGGATTGCAAGTTCAAAGCCAGTCTCTGCCAATATGAGGCGCTAAGCAACTCAGTGAGACCCTGTCTCTAAACCAAATACAAAATAGGGCTGGGGATGTGACTCAGTGGTCGAGTGCCCCTAAGTTTAATCCCTGGTACCAAAAACAACAACAACAAAAGAAGCCACACAATCCAGGCTGTTGGAACCCCAACATCAGATCTGAAGTTCAAAATATAAAGGTTCATCCAAACCTAGAGAAAGGGTTCTCTGGTAATGCAAATTATAATAGTTCTGGAAGACTAGAAGTCCTAAAATCATCCCCTTACCCTTTAAAAAGGAAGATCAAGAACAGTCAGGGGTGGGCTAGGGCTGGAGCTCAGTGGTAGGGTGCTTGCCTAGCATGTGTGAGGCACTGGGTTTGATCCTCAGCACCACATATAAATAAATAAATAAAATAAAGATGCGTCAGCAACTAAAAACATATATGTTAAAAAAAAAAAAAAAAAAAGAACAGTCCGGTATGTGGGTAAACTCTCCCAGCAGATAATTTAACAGTGGTAAGGTCTTAACTGAAATTTGGAGAACTGTCACTAATGAGTATCATGGGCAGGGCTTCTGATGAATGACATTTCTTTTTATCTCTTCATGACACATTCACCAAACAAATTTCTGACTCAGCTAAATGGTACTCTCCTGAGGAATCTATTCTTTCTATAATTGAATACTTTCAAATAGTACTACATATCTCCAAGTTGCTTATAAAATATTTCAGCAACATTTTTCAACCAAAATTTGACCCCTATCAGTATTTTCCACATGACCAAAAACATCTGGGTGATAGATGGATATGAATGAGAATTTTGAGACAGATGATTTGCTCTGGGAAGAAGTCATAAAAGCAAAGCCTAACAACAATAAATGTGCTTAAAATTCCCTAATGCCCTTTCAAGACAAATTTCTAAGAATGATTAGTAGAACAAACTATTAATGTCTGACTAGAAGAGAATATAGTAGCAAATAATATAGTTGATCATCTTCAATATCCCAAAAAAACACAAAAGCAGCAGATAAAATCTGATGTGCAATGAAGTTCTCTACCCTCATGCACAAATTTCCATCTAAATTTTAAGTTTAGTAGGTAATAATAAAATTCCACATTTGAACATGCTATGTAAGTGACTTATAATAACATCTAACATTTATTGTACATGCCAGATCCTGTTCTAAGTGTTTTACAAGTTATTTTCACCTTATCCTCAGAACAAACCTGAGGTAAGAAATATTATCTCCATTTTATAGGTGAGGTAGCACTAAGGCACAGAATGTCTGAGTAAACCTGCACAAGATCACATAGAAAACAATTTGTGAATCCAAAATTTTCACCAATTAATCTAGCTCCTGATCATTACATTAGGCTGCCAATAATATACTGAGTGTTCTTTGCAAATGGTTAAAATGTGCAAATGTAAGGTTGTACTAACACCACAAAGGGCACTTTGTTGCAAGATGTAAGATCAACTCTCCTACTAGCTATAAGCCTGAGTACTTCACTGAACTTTTCTAAGCTTTTTCTTTCTATGAAATAAGGACAATGAAGAAACAGGTCTTACTTTGTAGGACTTTTGGTAGGATAAAGAGCATTGTGCAAGTAAAGAGTAGATAACTTGGCATACAACAAACACTCCATAAGTGTTATTATTGGCTATTACTAAGAATTATTTTTATTTTCATAAACTCTCATCTTAGTACCAGTAGTATTTTCTAAAATAAATGAGATCCATCAATATTGGGATAGTGAAAGTTTACAAAATTAAGAGTCAAAATCTCAAAGTATATGATTGCATAATTTTGAAATGGAAAGGCTACTGTTTGTTTTAATACCATCATCAAACATTTATTTAAAGCGCCTAGGTATAAATGAAAATACGCTAGGCACTGTATAAAATTATCAAGACAGTCTCTGATATCAAAAACACACAAGCAAATTAATTCTGCTGAACTGGCACAAACAGCAAAACATCCAGCTTTGGGCTTTTTCTCCAACTAGACACATCTATGGTCTTTGTTAAACACTCCTACACCTCTGCTTCTGGTGGTGTAGTGTCAAAATATGTAAAAGAAGCCTGAAAATACACCTCCTCCCAAATCCAGTACAGAGCAACAAAGATCAAAAGGAAATGAGCTATACTTTCCATGCTCTTACCTTCCTTCCAAAAAACCATTTTAGCTATCTCAACACCAAGGATCTCTTTTAATTAAACAGAGAGAACAGGACAAGAGAAGACCTGAAGCTCAAAGGAAAAAGATATAGAAACAAATTGAGAGGGGAGAAATGAATTTGGAAAGTTGGAAAAGCCAAGATAAAGTAAGTTTAAGTGAAATGTGGTTTTATTCTGCATTCTACCACGTGCCTAATGCCTAAGAAATCAAACTAACAACTTCTTCTAAGATAGCTGATGCCTACTTCTTTTGGCTCAAAGTCAGAAAGCATAAAGAAAAATTCTAAGAGCACAGTCAACATCATGCTGCATATACCTTAGAGCTTGTCTTCAGATCAGCTGAATGCCACGGCTAAATCATAATCCTAGTAGACCATGGACTCCACTGGAAAAATAACTTCTATAACTCCAAAATAAGGATCTAGAATATTTCCCGGAGCCACTACAGGATGCCTGGAAACATAATTTCTAAAACTTTAGAAGCATTTCTCATTTTCAGTGGTCATGTTACTCGAAAAGATATTCTGCAAGTTCACAACAGTGAATGATATCCATTTGTGCCCATTTCCATACATCTTTGCCTTAGCAACTAGAAGAAAACTCCTCCTCCTCTATCTGTAACTTCAAGCCACAGCAAAACCACAATACTTTCTGCTACTGCATCCATGGTTTTAAACCAAATTGAGTAGAACAATTATAGTAAGTATATTTTTATGGAAAAAAAATGTGCATGTATTTTCCAGCAATAAAAGTAATCTGTTCAATCAAAAAACTTAGTTCATATATACAAAACTCAGTTAAAAATTAAGGATGGGTAATTTACACATTTTTTCAAAGGTGTCTTTCTTTGAGTAAGGATTATAAAAGGGGAAAATAGATGGATAAACCAAAAGTGATTGTTGCATTCTCAAGTAACATCTATATTTTCTAATGAACTTTTGCCCACTGTCAGCTGGCCCTCATCCAGCTCTCACTTGTACTATTCAAACTTAGGAAGCTGAAATAAAAAATTATACATACATGTTATTATTTGTTTTCTTCCACCACACTTAGCAATGGAAAGCCTCCTTAGGAAGAGAAGATGAATTCTACAGAAAAACTATTAATTGATGTAACAGCAGTGGATATAATTTATAGCCAAAGATAGATCTTAATGTAAAATAAGCAGTTCCTCATGGCCCTTTCTATGCTTGATCACTTCTCACTAAAACAAAGAAGTCACACAAACATTGGCTTACACAGCCTATGTGCAGAAAAGATTCTGGCACAAATTTCTTATACCTCTTGTCCTCAAGAGCCTCAAGCCTGAGACTCTGAAATGAGAGTGCTCAAAAGTCAAAATAAAAACAAAAAATAAGGATGAATGAGCAGAAAGAAATAAGAAGAAAAATATTTTCTAATTGTTTTACCTTTCTAAACTGGTCCCAATATAGCCTCAGTTGTATCTGTCATGATCCATTAACTTGGTTATTATAAAATGTTCCCAATCTCTCTAGGCCCTTCTAATTCAGGCAAGACCTGACAGTGCTGTTTTTTCTACATGACCCAGATGAAATCTTTCAACAGTTCCTGGAACCCTCATTTTCCTCCCTAAGTCCTGTTGTGAATTGAGGAGGAAACACATTTTATGAATGGTCCTGTGGAAACTGGTGGGTAGAAAAAGAATATTCCAGCAATTACCCCCCCCCCCAAACATCAGGCTATTTTTTTTTCCTTTCCTACACTATTTAGCAAATAAAGCAGAGTGGAAAAGGCTAATCCAGAGATGAGAAGATGCAGCAAAGAGCTATTCTAAGTCTTTTAAGAATTCTTTTTACTGATTATTGCTACTTAAGTCTGGAAAATATCTTTGGAATATGTCTTATGTGTAGGAATGCAGAAAAGATAACACCTTGCAAAAGGGAAAATATACAGGTTTAATAATGTGCAACTAAAGAAGATGGTTTATAAATGAAATACCACCTACACATTTAGTCCCTAAATATATTATGCTCTCAGCCATTAAAGTTAAATCTACAAGTAAAAATTTTCCATCTGTGGAAAAGTAATCTGTTTTTAAATTAAAAAGAAATCATTCCTTCTTAAAAATAAAACTATCAATATATAATTCAAGTGTAGCTGCTCATAGTCACTGAAAGTTTAAATTTGATAATAAAACATTTAAGTTTCAACCAATGCACCCTTGTTGAAGCACATTTAGCTGAAATAACTTCGAGTCTGGTTTATTTCCATCACATATAGTACATTTTTCCAACAAGAGCATGTACATTCAATATAGAACATTTCCAGCAACAATTACAGTCTTTCTAATGTCCTTTCACAGTATACTTTAGTGCAAAGCACTAAGAGGGTAAATGTTTTTCTAGCTATAGAGCATTTTATTATGACCTTGTGAATCTTCAACATTTTTAAATTTTATACAAAAAGTATATAGATGGACAGGATCCTGTCTAAGTACAGGTGTGAACCTATATAAAAACATGGTATATTTTCTGCTGTACCTTTTAAAATTATAATTTGACACAAATTACTAAAAATAAAATATTCCCTAAAAAGTACAAAATATTGATACACAAAAACCTGCCCAAAATTTCATAAAGATAGATGTACTTCTGTTTTTCCTAAAATCTTGATTACAAAAATGGACAAGAATTCATTATTCTCTAAATTTTACAGTAGAAATCAAATAATAGCTAAAGTGGTCATTTTAAATTTTTCTTGGGAGGAAAAAAAAAAAATCAGGGCTTACACCCCCATCTTCCTTTTTAGCAATGCTTAAAGAAATAAACTAGTATCATAGAAGTGGTTGTGCATGGATTGTCTGCATCCATAATACATCAGGAAGCTATTTACTACCTTCATATTAACATCAGTAAATGTGTGGTCTTTAAAAAAATAGAAACTGAAAAATAAGGTTGCATCTATCATTAAAGTGCTTTATATAAATTTAAATAGGGGAATGTTTAATTTTCATAAAAACCTCAGATGTTTAAATGAAAAATGTAATGATCCATGCATGAAAATGAGCTGGAACTTTCCTGAAGTATATACTTTAGAATAAAACTTCAAACATTTAAGTGCTAGAGAACAAGTTAGAAATAAATGGATGTAAAAATGATTACGAATATTTAGTAGGCTAAATATCTCTAATGTGCTGACACTAAGTTGTCTTTTGTTCCTAATATACACTCACTAGAAAATCATATATCTGTACAATCTAGAAAAAATTCTGCCAAATTACAGTGAAACAAAGCTAAAACCACTAAGATATAAAAATCTGTCAATTAAAAACTGATTATTTTTCAGCCCATTGTTGATCACTTTAATAAATTATGTGGAAAACAAAATTTGCAACATTTCTGTAGAAACTGTAGACCAAATTCACAGGGTCAAGGTGGTTAGCTGATGGACTGTGATGATGATATGTAATGTCATAGCTACTTGAAAGTGGTGGAATAGGCATTGCCTTAGAAACAAGTAGTTAGATGGCTATTATTTTAGTCAGAAAACAGAATTACAGTTGAAATTTTATGAAAATGCTTTTCTTTTTTTTTTCTCATAGTACCACGTGAAGGCGTAAGTGGTTCTAACACCAATTTAAAGTCTTTCCACAAAAATGAACTCCAAACCTTTTCGTACATCACTTGAAGTTATCTGAGGAGAAATGGGAATAAATGAACACTTTTGAGTTTACCAGTAAAACCTTGGCCTTAAAATTACACAACAGTAAATGACTTCTAAAGGATGGTTTCAAGTTTTCCACACAAATTTTTTTAAATGTGATAATCAAACCACAATATTTAACCTACTCCACTCAAACTAAGTATTTTGCTTTAGAACCTGAATAAATATCTGAAGCTAATTTAATACTTATTAAATACATTAAAATGTCTTATAATAAGGGACACAGGTACTGAAGGTAAGCTTTAAAAATACAGACTTGCAAAAAACAAGTATAGGAAGTCTATCCCTTATTTTACACTGCCTTTTAAAAATCTACTTTTCTTCCAAACCTTCTTTAAAAAGTAATGTTTTTCTTTCTTCCAAACAGGGATTTTGCTTTTCTTACAATGCATAACCACAAAAAAGAAAAAAAAAAAAAAACAAAGAAAAGAAAAAAATCCCTATTTAATAATGAACTATGTCAATATGATCACCAAAAAGTTTATTAAACAGAAAAGGAAAAATAAAGAGAATATGAACCTAAATATCATCTTTTTCTATACATTAAAACTAAAAATATTCACTAACACGCACTCCCATGGAAAAGGAAAAATATCCAAACTTTTGTTTACCAACTTTCCCCCTTTGACTGGAAGCACTGTGGTAATAAGCAAATAATAAATGCTAATCATTCTAAATTCAATTTGGGGATTTTTTTTTCTGAGTGCAGCACTTTATTTAGCCATCATAGATTAATTTTTACAATAATTACAGTGCCTCAAAAGATTATTTCCTATAATTCTCACCTTCACAAATTCATTCTAATATATTTAACTTTCCTACATTAATTAGTAGACTAAGTCACTGAATCAAATTAAACCTGTGCAAAAGTTAAACAGAAGACTTCTATTGTAAACATAAGTCAAAATAAATGTATATATTTTACAACATTAAAAGGAAAGCACTGACCCTGTGCCATCTATCTATAACTACATTGCATTGTCCTGTGGAAAGTTAAGTTCTGAAGTAAACTTTTGTTCCCAAGACACTGGAATAAAGGTCACTGAAGAGGTAAATGCAATATGCACATCACTCTTGCAGTTCCCACTGCCATAAGATATATGGAAGCAAACATGTGTTAAAATGGAACCAGCTAAAAATTATGGTCAAATGATTTTTTTTTTTTTTTTTTAAGTTCGATGGGGGGAAAAAAGCAAAACTCTGTAACTGTTCCTCACCAGACAAGAGCCTTAGATCTTGTACTTCGGCCTTTGGTTTTGTTTCCTTCAGGTGAATTGGAAGCATTTGCCTTATGAGTTTTCTTATGATGTTCAAGATAAGTCTTTTTGGCAAATGCCTTTCCACACTTATTGCATCTGTGAAGAGAAAAGTTTTTTGTGACTTTTACTTCAATACCGACGTCAGCTACTTCATATTTTTTACTAGGAGAATTAGAAGTGCCATCATGTTTTGAATCACTATGTTTCGCTTCATCCCTCGAAGGGCCTCTTTTTGCCACTTTATTTAGAACAAAATCAATAGGCTTTTTTATAGCTCTGATCTCTAAACTGGCTGTTATTTTCCCAAGATAGCGAGATGACTTTTTATGAACCACAGTTATGTGCCGTATCACATCACGTTTCCGACGAGTTTCATAAGTGCAAAGAGGACACTTGTAAAATTTAACATAAATGTTATTTCCATCTGTGTGCAACTCGATGTGCTTAGTCAAGTTCTGTTTGGAAGTAAACTGACGTTTACAAAGTTTACAGTAAAGCTGCTTAAAGTCAAAGCCAGCTGAAAGTTTTGGTTTCCTAGTTTTTTGCTGGCCACCTGCAGCCGATGGACTAGTTGATTTAGGGCTTTCAGCGTCTTGTTTAACTTTATTTTTCTGTGCTGCCGGTGTGTTCTTTTTTTCATTTGAATGATTTGTTCCCTTTAATTCATTCTGTGGAGAATGGGTAATGGAAGGGGGTGAAGATTCTACAGAATCTGCTGGTTCAACTTTAACTTTTATTTCTGAACTGTTGGCAGTATTATTAGGGCCTTTCTCTCTTTTAGAGTTTGTTCCCGAAAGAGTTATCTTGTGGACAATTTGCATATGTCTTTTAAGCATTATTTGTGAACTATATTTCCTCTTGCAAAGGAGGCATTTGCATGCAGTTAAATTGTATTCAGCCTTTGAAGACGACTTTTGTTTTCGAGTCTTAAAAGATTTTTTAGGAGAAACAGAATCCAGGAACAAAGGTTGCCCAGGCTTTGTTGCTATATCTGGAGTAATTGAATCCCTCCTTAGTCCTCTATGAACTTCATCAAAATGCCTCCTTACATTCGCTTTTGTAGCAAATGATTTACAACATACTGGACAACTCCTACTTAATGAAACTAGAACATTCTTACTGCGTCCTTTAGAGGATTGGTTTGGATTCTTTCGTGTTTCAATGTACTTTTTCAGTTCTTCCATCTTTTTCTTGTGCACTTTTCGAATGTGGCGGCGAACACCTCGTCTAGAATTGAATTCTTTTCTACAAAGACAACATATCAACTGGTGACCAAAATCAGAATTGTCAGAAGTTTCCAAGTCAGCCTGTGATTCCTGGGGTTGTTCATCAGATGTAGGTACAACTTCATCTGCAACAATCTCAACAGGAGGGGTCTCTATAGTTTCCTCCTCTGTGTCAGTAACTGGTACTGTTTTAGATTGTTCAGTGCTAGCTTCCTGTATTTGAACTTCGGTTTGTTCAGGAGTACTGCTTGACTCTGTAACTTCAGTAGGATTATCAGTTCTTGAAATATACTGAAACACTGCATTCTGATTTGTTTCTATGGGTTCTAGCTTAATAATATATTCTCGCTTGTCCACACTTGGATATATGGCTTCTAGGAGATCATTTATGGCTTGGCTTTGTTTATCATTTACATCAGGAAGGTCTGTTAAGGAAAAAATCAACATTTTAATCTGAAATAATTGGCCTGCTCTAGCCCTCTAATATTTTAAAATATATTATAAAATTCTACCTTAAAATTTACTATGTTACTGCTCAAATTTGTTTTTTAAGAGCATTACCTATTTTTCAGTATCTTATGAATACAAAAACTAGTAGTAGCTAAACTAAAATTTCCTTAGTTTTAATTCTCATCTTGGTACACAAATGTTAAAGATAAGTGCAATCTGAGGTGCTATTTCCGCTTCTAAGTGCCCTTATTATAAAATACATAAGTACATAGATAATCTAAACAATAAAAATAGTATCACATATTTTAGTCTGCCAAGTTTTAGACTAGCGAAGGCAACTCAAAGTTTTCATGACCTAGGATGGATAAAATAACAAAGAATTTTCCATATAAGTAAAAATGATATTTTATAAAACATAACAATACTCCTATTAACTTAATCCATAATAAATAATGCAGTCTAATTGCGTGGGGACATTTGAACATCTCATGAAAATGAGGTCTGTAAGCAACAGTATAAACATGAACTGGGCATCATGTACAGAGGTCTTTGCCAATCAGTCTTATTATATGTCATCTTAATGTGATACAATTTTATTATTTAAAAATGATTAAAACTATAGATGTACTCCAAAATTAGAGCTAGTTTTATTTATTTGTACACCCTCAATAGGCAACCAAATATCCCATTGTAACAGAGGTTGTCTAATATTGGTTTGTGTCTACACATAACTCTAAAATCTGACTAAAAATACATCACTAAGTTTATTACCTATTTAGAAATCAAGAAATGATTCATACAGCTCTTCTACTCATTCTTTTTTAAAATAAATAAAATATTGTCTATAAGGATAATACTTTCACAAAAATGAGAGTGCTCTTATTATATAAATTTGTCAGATTATTGTGAACACTTCTTGAGTACACAAAAATCCAGCAAATTCATTTATCTATTTCATTCTTTTAAGTTCATTTTACAACCAAAGAATAACTACCAATAATAAAATTAATTTTCTATTAGCATTTTAATTAAAAGGTTAGATCTGAAACTAATTTCTACGTATTACCATTTAATTTATATCTCAATGGTAAAAAACAAAAAAGAACAGTAAAATCAAAGAACAGTAGAAAAAGTTTCTATACAAATATGAAATATTTGTCTCATTTATATCCTATAATATACTTCAAGGCAGCTCCATAATAGAAATTAAAACAGTATTTTGATATGTGGAGTTTGTATTTCATCTCCATTCAAAAGGTTAAGCTGAAAAATGCATAATATCCACAATGCATCCATGGTTTCAAGCTGAAAAAATAAGTCCTCTATTTTGTAAGTTCAAAGAGATAAATTCCAGAACAAGAAATAATAGCGTACCCTATTAAAATACTTTAAAGAATTTACACTAATTCTTTAAAGCTAAAAAATAATACCATTATATATCATATAGAAATCTTATCATATAAAAACAATACAACTGAATTCAACAAACATTTGTTCCTATGAAGACTATTAGTTGGTCACTTGCCATGACCACAAAAAGTTATTTTTGATATGAAGTAGCCTGTGACACAATGTAATTTCTGACAAAGTAACTGGTCTACATAAATTTCACTGAGAACAAATGCATCTTCAAATGAAGACCCAGAAAACACTAAAAACATTATTAATAAAGATTTTTTAATGTTCTCCATCACTCCACAGAAATCAGTTTATTAGTTTATTCAATTCTTTGCTCTTTATTTCCAATGTTCTCATTCACTTAACAGAAATTAAGTAAGTGATCAATCTGATATGGTAATAAGCATTAAGGTAAAAAGGAAAAACACCAAGAATTTTTTCCCTTTCAATCTTAACTTATAAATATTCTAACATCTTAATATCAACTTATAAATATTCTGAATATAAACTATAAAGCCTTTCAAAAACAATATCCAATATTTCAATACAAATAAATATATTCATAAATCTAACCTCTATGATATCTAGAAAAACCCAAGTGGAAAGCACTGATATCAAAGTATTTATCTAAGAAACCAAATATAACATTTAGTCATAGATTCAATTTTATTCTCCATCATTAAATCATCTATAACTAGGTATCAATACTATTTTAATACAAAAGTACAGTGGCAGTCTAAAACAACAACTGTAAAATGCGTAACTGAATTTGTGAATAAAACTTACTGTCATCCATCTGGAGACTTGGTGGGCAGTAGAATTTCTTATGGGTAATTAAATTTGGTAATCCTCTGAAGAGACTGCGGCATAATTTACACTCAAAAATAGTGTCCACATCTTTTAATAAAATATGCTTAAGTTGTTTAGTTCCTGGGGGAAGAAACAGAAAAAAGAATTTAACACAAAAGTTCACTTTACATGCACTTTTAAACTAGACAACCACTGTTGACAATCCAAAAGTATGGTTATTCCTTGAAAACAAAATATTGGAACTTTTAATTTATACCATAGTATATTTATAAATAAGTTATAAACTAAGTTTGAAGCAAAATCCTAGTATCTTTTGGAAATCTGGACAGCTAAGACAGACACCCTTTTTCTACTTCAGCAGTCAATTAATCCTTGGATATTCCAAGTCTGTCGTTCTGACATCTAGTTCATCATTATAGTGAGCTGGGAAAAAAGATGTATGCAACCCTTCCCTAGACACTCTGATTCTACAGGTCTGGAGTAGGACAAGAAAATGTTCCCCATCACTTCCTGCCAAACTTTTTAGCTGGTTCTTTCAGCCCTTTTCTGAATTAGGAAGTGAACAAGGAGTTTTCAATTCCCAGTTCCCTAAAGATGGTCAAAACTTCATGACAGGATTGCCAGCAACTTTTCTTTTAAAATTCAGTTTACAGGGCTGGGGTTGTGACTCAGTGGTAGAGCACTTGCCTAGCATGTGTGAGGCACTAGGTTCGATTCTCAGCACCATATAAATAAATAAAATAAAATTCAGTTTACATTATTTCAGACTCTGGACCAACATGGGATTATGGCTATTTAGTATGAGTAGAGAATCTTTGTCCGTACTGAAATTGAATTTTCAAATTTTGCTTAGCTCTCTTGATAGCACTATATATCTATTCAAAACCTTTCTCTCTCAGAACTCTTACTCCAATTGTAATTAATTATTATCATATAATTACCAGTTCAGTGCCTGTCTTTTCCACTAAACTATAAACCCTGAAAGCAGCCAAGAGCAAGTCTATCACAATTATAACTAGAAAGTATTCATCTCTAATAATACCCAGTATGTACTTGTTGAAGAAAAGCTACTGATCTATGATAGCTCAGTATTATGATAAAAAATCAAAAAGCATAAGAAAAAAAACATGGCAATGAGCAAGCATCCACCCTTTTTTTTGGAGGAAGGGGATACCAAGGATTGAACTCAGGGGCACTCGACCACTGAGCCACATCCCCAGCCCCATTTTGTGTTTTATGTAGAGACAGGGTCTCACTGAGTTGCTTAGCGCCTCACTTTTGTTGAGGCTGGCTTTGAATTCGCAATTCTCCTGTCTCAGCCTCCCAAAGTGCTGGGATTATAGGCGTGTGTCACAGCACTCAGCTGCATCCAATCTTTAAAACAAAAGTATCCACCAGAAATAAAACACAAATGAACTAACCTTTTGTTGCTATTTCTTACAAGTCTTTGCCACAGACAAGTTGACAAAATTGATCTCCAGTCCTTTACTAAATAAATGTGCCTTCAGTTTCATTAAATAGAGAAAATAATGATAATATTGATTTCATTTTATCCCTCAATATTTACAAAGTGCCCTGAAAAATGCCCTTAAGACTCATCTAAGTGCAAGGTGTTCTGTCACTAAACAAGAATTTGACTATTAAGTTTTAGGACTACCGAAGAATATAAACTATCAGTATAATTAATATTATAGGGTTTATAAAAGTTAAATATTTCTGATTCAATCTTTTATTATCTATTCACATTTAATTTTTAAAATGTATTTTATCATCATTTTGGAAATGATGGTCAGCCCTCAAAATTCTATGGCAAAAAACACTGATTACCAGGTTATCAGAATATTACTAAGTCTTAAGACATTCCAAGTCTGATATTATCTAGTTATGTGACCTTAAAAGAGCTATATAATCTTTGCATTTTGCTTACTCATCTTGTAAAATAGAATGAAACAAAACCTATCTTTAAGAATTAAGAAAATAATATGAACCTAAGTAATTAAATTACATACCTGAGTTTCTACCAGAAAAAACATATAAAAAAATAATTTCTACCATTTCCCAAATCTAAATCTAGTATTATTTCACTAGACCCTATTGGCACAAAATTCGAAAACATAAATTTTAAAGATTCAGAGAAAAGCTTGCATATTATTTATATGAAAGTAAATTCTCATATATTCCTCTTGTCCATTTCACAGTATAAAATAACAACGAAGAATTGATGTTTAGTTTATAACTAGTTAACCCCACAAGTGATTAATAAACTATGAGAGGTAGAAAAGGATAAAAATGCTTTGGCTCTCTAAGCCTAAGCCTCTCTAATTGTTCTACATGTAGTTATTTTTAAAATGTAGTTGAGTAAAGTACCATTGGAAGGAAAAAAAAAAGAAAAATTTTGTATACTGATTCTAAATTAAAAGACCTGCTACAGCCATAACACATATCCAATTCTGCCTTTAAAAATGATCAAAAAACCCTGAAGAGGAACAAAGAAATAACATTAACTAGATTTAACTTAATTCAATTAAAGATTTAACTAAAAAGTACATAGTAAGATTTAAAAACATAAAATAATCAGTTCGTCAACAAAAACAATGACAGTGTTTTTTGAGCCCTTACTTAAGTTAGACATTTTGCCAACTGGTTTATATACAATATTTTATATGATATTCACAAAATTATATTAGTTGCCATTAATTTTAGCAGATAAGAAAATAGATGTACAGTGTTAAGGAACTTGTCTAAATCAAGCACTAAGTGGGATCGTACCAGGATTTAGTCCTAGGCAGTGTGAATTCTGAGCCCAAGTTCTTAGCCACTGCCCTGTATTACTACTTATAAGATTGTACTGTGGCCACATGTGGAGCATGGTACAACACTGTGGTTGAATCTCACTGATTTGCATTTGTGCACAGAGATGCTCCCAGGCCTTTCTTGGTATCCCCTCCACTAGGTGAGGAAGGATGCTGAGGGTCACTTCATTCACCTGTCCCCATCTATATTGCATTTTAATCTTCTGAAATAGAGTGCCAAGAAAAGCAATCTTACAATTAAAAAAAAACCAGTGAGTAAACAACATTAGGTTATACACAAACGGGTGTAAAAATGTAAGACTATCCCTAAATCAGACATATCACTTTATCTACCAGGTCCTCTCAATCACAGAAAAACAAAAACATACCAATTTCTTAATTAGTCCTAGTAGATATATCAGTAGAGAGTATATGTTTATTCCCAGTAAATGGGCAAAAAGGTATCTATCTGCCTCTAATTTTATACATCAATCTTAACTATCAATTACAAAGGCTTCCCCCAAAACATACACACACACACACGCACACAAATGTGCACGTGTACACACTTGCACACACAGATATTGCTGACCCAGGCATACCAAATTTCTTTCAGTTCCACAGATACACCAAATGTTCTTTCTCTCCCTCACTTTGCAGACCTTCACCTACATTTTTATTCTCTCCAACCCTAACATTCTCCTAATTCTCTAGTCTGGTTCACTTCCAGTCATCTTTTGGATCCCAGGTCAAATGTTACTTTGTTCAGGAAGTCTTATCTGACCTCTGTTTTGTTGAGAATCATTCACCTATACTTCTATAACACCCTATATATCTATATAAACTTATCTCACCATCTTGTAATAAATACTTTTTAGGTATTGCCATTAAATTAGAAGTTCTAGGAGAACAAAGAAGACATATTTGATGCTCACCACTGTACTCCCAGTCTTCAGGATAATGTCTGACTGGCATTGTTAAGTGACATAGTGGAGAACTCTGTTTAGGAATACCTTCTTCTTTTATAATCTATGTGAAATTCATTGAGGTATCAAAGGGGCACTTAAAGATGTTCTCTTATACATTTTACAAATGTTAAAAATAAGATGTGTCTTATTCCATTAATACAGACAATAAAATTTTTTCCCTAAATTAGTTCAATCATCATTTAGGAATCAGACCACAGACTCTGCACCTAGTAGAAAAGTAGCCCAAATCTACATCATGTCAAATTAGGCCCCAACTTCCTTAACAAGACTTCTTAAGTGCAAGAAATAAAATCAAGAATCCATAAATGGGATGGACTCAAGCTAAAAAGCTTCTTCTCAGCAAAAGAAACAATCAATGAGGTAAAGAAAGAGCCTATATTTTGGGAGCAAATTTTTACCACACCCACATCAGACATAGCACTAATCTCCAGGATACATAAAAACTCAAAAAACTTAACAAAAAAACAAACAACCCAATCAATGGGCTACGGGACTGAACAGACAATTCTCAGAAGATGATATACAATCGATCAACAAACATATGAAAAAATGTTCAACATCTCTAGCAATTAGAGAAATGCAAATCAAAATTACTCTAAGATTTCATCTCATGCCAGTCAGAATAGCAATTATTAAGAATACAAGCATTGGGAGGCTAAGACAGGAGAATTGCGAGTTCAAAGCCAGCCTCAGTGATGACGAGGCACTAAGCAACTCAGTGAGACCCTATCTCTACATAAAATACAAAATAGAGCTAGCTCAGTGGTCTAGTATCCCTGAGTTCAATCCTCGGTACCAAAAAAAAAAAAAAAAGAATACAAGCAACAATAATTGTTGGCAATGATGTGGGGAAAAAGGCACACTTTAACATTGCTGGTGGGACTGCAAATTGGTGCAACCAAGCTGGAAAGCAGTATGGAGATTCCTCAGAAAACTCAGAATGGAACCACCATTTGACCCAGCTACCCCACTCTTCGGATTATACCCAAAGGACTTTAAAACTGCATACTACAGTAATGCAGCCACATCAATGTTTATAGCAGCAAAATTCACAGTAGCTAAATTGTGGAACTAACTGACATACCCTTCAATAGATGAATGGATAGAGAAACTGTGGTATATATACATAATGGAATATTGCTCAGCATTAAAAGAGAACAAAATCATGGCTTACAGGTAAATGGATGGAGTTGGAGAATATCATGCTAAGTGAATTAAGCCAATCCCAAAAAACCAAAGGCCAATGTTTTCTCTGATTAGTGGACGCTGATCCATAATGGGGGTGGGGGTGGGGAGCATGGGAGAAATGGAGGAACTTTGGATAGGGCAAAGGGGAAGGAGGGGAGGGAAGGGGGTATGAACATATGGTGGGGGTAGAAAATATGGTGGAATGGGATGGACATCATTACCTTAGGTACATGTATGAAGACACGAATGGTGTGACTCTACCTTGTGTACAACCAGAGAATGAAAAATTGTGCTCCATATGTGTACTGTGAATGGAAATGCATTCTGTTTTAAAAAATTTAAAAATTAAAAAAATTCTTAAAAGTTGCACTAAAAAGGGAACAAAAGAAATGGTGAGAATAAAAAGGGGTTTTTTGTTTGTTTGTTTGTTTTTGTTTTTGGCACACGCCTGTAATCCTAGCACTTTGGGAGGCTGAGACAGGAGAATCGCGAGTTCAAAGCCAGCCTCAGCAACGGCGAGGTGCTAAGCAGCTCAGTGAGACCCTGTCTCTAAATAAAAACATGAAATAGGGCTGGGGATGTGGCTCAGTGGTCGAATGCTCCTGAGTTCAATCCCTGGTACCAAAAAAAAAAAGTATTTTTATAAAAGACAAAGAAGTGTTATGCTGTTCCAAGGCGAGAATAATGGCTTTAGTCACAGTTACCATTTTCTGATTGCTTTTTTCACTTACAATTACACATAGCCAATCAACTATACCTCTGACAATAGCCAAAACTCCCTGACACCTTTGACAACAACAGACATGGTCATGTAGACAACAACAAAAAATTTTGCCACAGCTCTTGACCCTAGAAAACAGAGATCCATGCTGCATTCCTCCAAATTATTTCTTTTCCCATACTGCTCTCTTTCTTGCCTTAGGTTTTAAAATTATCTTAGAAGACACAACTTCCATATAACGCAATAAATTTATAGTAGAATATAAATTATTTTAGGACAGTACCTACTTGATGAATCCTGTAATTTAATCTAATAAACATTTATTGAGCACCTACTAAATACCACATATAATGATATTCACCAGAAATATCAATATGAAGGATATGGTATGTGTCCCTGCTTTCCTAGGAACAGAGACCCAGAAGACATGATCTGAAGATGAATATCAGAACAATATATTTTTTCTTACTGAACCAAAAAAATATCTAGTCCCATTTTAATTGCCATGTAACAGTCAAAACTTATATTGTAGAACATGGCACTCTCCTATGCATCTCTCATAAATCATAAACCATATTTCCATCCTAAGCTTTTGTGTATATAGACTCAGGACTGAGGCACTATCATTTAGTCTTAGCTTATACTAAGTGCAATTAAAATGGCTTCAAGCAGAAGAATAAAAACACTTCAAAGAAGTTAAATGAACAAACCTAGGAAAACCTCTCTCTTCACACTAAAAATCTAAATAACAGATACAACATTTAAACAATAATGGAGGCACTAGCAAGCATCACAAAGTTAATTCTTATTTTTCACTACCATACTATGAAAGTTACAATTTATTTCAAAGAATCAAAAAAGACAGAGTTTATTGCACATTGTAGTCTAGTATATTCTGCAATACTGTATAATCTTTTTTCTACAATGTTATATATCATTTCTCTTTTCAATATTAAATACCTCAAGAATTTAAATAGAAGATGTCAACTTCATATTAAAGACCAAAATGAGTTCCTTTCTTTTCCTCCCATTTTTTTACTTTTAACTTTACGACATCCCACAGCTCTTCCACCTCTATCAGATATCTAAAAGATTAAGAGAGAATACTAAGCCAGGCACGGTGGCATATGCCTTCCTCCAGTATGAGGAATTAAATATATAGCTAGAGCTCAGATAAAACATGCTTCATGATGGGGAACAGGATGGTAGACTGCATTTCTGAGTTTTGCCTGAAACACCAATATGAGAAGTACCAGAGAGAATATAAAAATTCCGAGGACTAGCCGGGTCCGGAGGCTCACACCTGTAATCCCTGCACTTTGGGAGGCTGAGACAGGAGTATTGCGAGTTCAAAGCCAGCCTCAGCAACAGCAAGGTGCTAAGCAACTCAGTGAGACCCTGTCTCTATATAAAATACAAAATGGGGCTGGGGATGTGGCTCAGTGGTGGAATAACCCCTGAGTTCAATCCCTGGTACCAAAAAAAAAAAAAAAAAATACTAAATTCACTTACATCAATTTAATAAATACCTAAGAGATCTAAGTATCTAAAAGTAGTATACCTTTCGTTTGTTACTTAAATTTTTGTTTTAATTTTGAGAGAGGTCAAAGAGGAAGAAAAATAAACTGAAAGCATTTACAGAAAGGAGAGAAATTTGAAGACAAAATCACAGATGTGATCTTAGAAGGACTAAGGTAAAACTCCATAAAACAAAGAATTAGAGCAAATAACATGTTTCAAGTCAGACAACCATCAGGGATTTCAGAGTACAGAACCTGTAATGACAAAATAAACCACCTTCTAAAAGTATGAGGCATCTATCTCCAGACTAACGTCAAACAACAATCAAATCTACTGTCAATAAAGCAAAAGTACACAAGAGTGTGCAGTCTGCTACCATTTGTATAGGGAAGAGAATGAGGGATATGTGCTTGTATGTGTATTAAAGGTCCCTGGCAGAAGACACATAAACCATGTAGCAGTAATTGCTTGAACAAAGAGGAACTGGGGGACAGAATGGTGAAACTTATTTTTTGCCTTTTTGCTCTATATCTTTTTATTTCCTTTTTTTCACCTATAAGTACATAATACTTATTTCAAAAGAAAAATCTATTTAAATTAATTTACAAATCAAGCAGCCAGAAATAAAATATCAGAGATGAGAAGAATTTGTAATTTAAAGCCAGGAAAAGAGTCCAAACCAAAAGCTGAAGACTAAGGCAAAGGGAAAAGGATAAGACTGGTCAAATGGTTGAGTACACATGGGCTTGGTGGACCTTAAAAATGAGTCAACTCCTTCCTCAGACAGAAAGCTTTTATGAACTTCTAGTTTCTCACTGGGTAGTACCAGCTCATGGACAGCCCAGTATAAGCAGAAGCTGAGACACTCAAAAGAGTGATGATCCAGTAACTGAAGGTAAGTGTATGAGCTTGAAGATAAAGGTAGCTATCCTAACACATTATTACTGCCCAACCTGACTTGGCCTCTGAACGTTAACAAGAACAAAAGCATGGACTTCCAGGCTCTATCTTCAAATATCTGGAAAAGATATACAGCAACACCAGAATATTCTTTAAATGCAATGTGTGTAACCTAGTTGTAATGGAAAGAGCCTAGAAAGAGATGAGTCATTGCAGGTGTGCTTGGAAGTAGATTGGGATAGGGAAGAACTGACAGTCTCAAGATAAGGAGGGATCTTAGTCCCTAAGTCATATGGCCCCAACTTTAAGGTTTTCGTCAGCCTTGACTTAAATATCTTTGTACAAAATAAAAGGTACTTTAATATTTAATAGACTTTAGGTTATCCAGATATGAAAGAGTTTACTAGCTTGAGAAAATTAAAATTTCTTAGTTATGGGACACAATAAAGTAAGTATTCTTTTTAAATCCCAAATGAGTTTCTCTGTACCATTCAGTGTATTTCTAAATTATCTTTAAACTAAACTATTGGTTATTTATAGAATTAGAATTATAATATTTTCAGAATTTGCCTACATAAAAATTAACTCAAAAGGCAAATTTTCTGGGGACATTTCTAAAAGAACACATTTCAAAAAAATAAACATAAATGGCTTTGGAATGATACCATTTCAGTCCCTGTTCTTTAGCTTACATAGTAAAGAAATGGCAAACAGAAAATAGGTATAACCACAGTACAATAAGAAAACAATTTCATTTTTAAGTTTTTATCTTCTAAGATTACGAACACATGAATTTTGAGTACAGAACCTGGTTGAAAAGGCTTTTTTAAACAAGATAAAGCATTTATGAATTAACCAATTCTAACTTCTCAAATAACACTACAATAAGCTAAAGCAGTATAAAATAACCTTTAATAAGAAATATTCCAAAAGAAAAAAACTTTGGCAAAAAATATTACTAAATGGGAAAAGTTATTACTCTCATTTCCATGGTATGAGAAAGAACAAGACGAACTTTTACCTTTGTTTAAAATTAGCAAAAATAAATCATTCTTCTGTTATGCCAGAAATATAGATATTGTCCCTAAGCTTATTAAATAAACTGTATTTACTATAGTATAATTTGACTTTATTTCTGATAACCAAGAACAATTATCAGAAGTTAAAAAAAACTCTGAAACAGGTTATAACACCATCTAACATGTAATTCAGCAAAAATTCAGTGTATAGAGAATACAAAAAGGCAAAATCATAAGGACTATAGATGAAAAAGAAATGTGTCTTAGAAAGTCAGAGAAAACAATCTCATTTAGATTAAAGGACAACCTATTTCTTAGAATCCTCAAGTAAAACAAATGCATGCTTTTCCCCTTCACATTGTAAAAACAAGCACCTCAAAAGAAATTCTCATCAATACAAAAACCAATAGTTACACATAAATTATCTGATACTTTCAATCTCAGAATTTTTTCATAAAGATAGTAAGCTTTAAAATGACAAGAGAAGTAAGTAAAATGATGAGAAGATATTCTAATCCTTTAATGTCCACTAGTTAGGTGCCCATCAGTTGTGTCTACTTGCTTGTTCTTGTTTGACTGAAGTCTATAATGTCAGAGAAACCAAATTTATAAAAAAGTGGACAAAGGGATTATAAGAATCACAACAACCTAGGACATTACTGATAGCACAAGAGTGCTAATAGTTCTCAATCACTTACATGTAGTAACACCTATTTTAAGGCATTGAACTGCAACTGTAAAAATATCTTATTCTACAGCCAATTCTTATAATAATTTAGTGGAAGATATCAGGGCTGAAATGTCTTTTTTTTTTTCTCCCATCCTGTGCTCTATTAGATACTGAAAATCCAGAAACTCCAGAATTTGGCAGGAGGTGAGTCACACAAACAAAGATGATAAGGTAATTAATCTAGAATAAGTTGACATCTCAGACATTCTAAGTACTCTACTATCCAAAAGCTTTTGAAGACCCAGAAAAATTTAATGCCTTTTGCAAACTTATAAACATGACAAAAGATAACAATGGATCTTTAAAAGGAAAAAGCACTTTACCAGCAAATACACCACATAATAGATTTCTTTAAACTATACTAAACAAGCCGGGCGTGGTGGCGCACCCCTACAATCCCAGCACTGTGGGAGGCTAAAACAGGAGGATCGCAAGTTCAAAGCCAGCCTCAGCAACGGCGAGGCGCTAAGCAACTCAGTGAGACCCTGTCTCTACATAAAACACAAAATAGGGATGGGGATATGGCTCAGTGGTTGAGTGCCCCTGAGTTCAATCCCCGGGACCAAAAAAAAACTATACTAAACAAATTATTTGAAAATTAATATACAGCATACAGTATTGAAAAAGATTTTCTATGTCAAGTCAATTATTATTCATCTATTTTTAAAATATATAACATTTAAAGTATACTAAAAAAACATATATACATCTAATTTTTTTTTAAATTATGTCTAAGGATTTCTAGATAGTTTTTAACTACTGTGTAAAGACTGAAAAATACATCCAAAAACATTCATACCTGATCGAAAGCATTCAATTATTTGTTGAATACCAGATTTGGATGTCTGTAGTGGTTGCTGTAACAAAGGAGGATCTCCAGGTTCCAGGACATAAACTACATGGAAGACAAACACCCAACCCAATCCCCACAAAAAAAGGGTTATTTAAATCATTTACTATTGAAGTAAAACAATGGTTTGCTACAATTATGTTAATGAAAATCAATTTGCATATATTTATTTATATACACACACAAAATTCACCATCATCTTTGTAAGGCAAAATGAAACAACAGAAAAAGCAAATAGTTCTCAAAGGCTAAATTAAGGCTACATAAGGCGAGACATTAGGTTTACATTAGGTTTCTTACTATTTTGGTATCATTTAGTGTACATGCTATATGTTTGTCTTTTTATTCCCATTAAAGAGGAGTCACTATGCTCAGCAAAAATTGTAAGGCAATAGTGGCCTTAGCCACACCCAATAACCATTCCAAAAGCCTTTGGATGGACAATTAACTAAACTAAAACTAAAAATCTACTGTCTAAGAAGTAACTGAACAAGCGCACAATGATGGATTTATAAGAAAGTTTTCACTTAAAGCCCTCTACAACACTACAGAGTAAGAAAAACTTTAAACAACTTTTTTAAAAGTTGGGACCAGACAAAACTATGAAACATTCATAAGACAGAATCTCTCACAACTATTAAAAGCATGACCTGCATGTACATGAACTGATATCAAAAGACATCAATAATTATTTTTTTTTAATTTTTTTTTGGTTGTTGATGGATCTTTATTTTATTCATTTATTATTTATATGTGGTGCTGAGGATCGAACCCAGGACCTCACGCATGCTAGGCAAGCGCTCTACCACTGAGCTACAGCCCCAGCCCCAACATCAATAATTATTAAGCAACAAAAACAGGACAGAGAATATGATCCCATTTACATTAAGACATTTAAATATACATAAAAACATAAATTTAATGTATATTTGTGTGCATACAGAAGCTAATATCAACAGAAAAATAGTCTTGAAGAGATACCAACAAATTTTAGCAAAGCTTCTGTCAGGGTGTGCTTACAGGAATGATGTTCCCTTTCTGACTCACACTTCACTATTACTTCTGAGCCTGGGCTTTTAGAAGTGCACATTTTAGAAGCAACATAGTTTTACATAAATAAAAATAATTTTTCCATTTTTATATACGATTCTGTATCACCTGTACTTTCCAAGATTCTTGGATTAGCAATATAAATGTATAATTAATTATGGTAATATTGAGCAAGGCAGCTGAAAACTTTTTCCATCAGTTATCAAACAGGCTGTAGTGGAGAAAGATGAACCATTTTAATTATCTCTTTTTTAAAAAACATGGTAGAGTGTTCTATTCAAGTATTACCACCATAACACAAGATCATTGCTTGGTGTGGGGAAATAAAAAGGATAACTTCTATAATCTGTGCTACCACTGCTTCAGGGCTTAGTCTTGGATAGCAATTAACTTTTTGATAAAGAGGCTGATGCCTGCTGTGCTATGCATATAGAAGCAGCCTTAGATGTGTCCAATCAAATGCTCAGTGTACAGAGACAGGAGGAACTATGGTTGTAGGATCAAGCCACTTCATTAAGCAAAATTTTCCCAATTTTAGGAGAAACTTTAGAAGTGTTTTAAATAAATTAAAAACATATATACACACAATTCATTTTGAGAACATCTGACACTGGCAATAACTGCAGTGATAAAGAACCTAATACTACACATCTGGACTGCCTGCATTTTTATTCTGCCATTTATTAGATACAACTAGAACAAATTAAACTCTCCGATTTCTTTCACTTCTCTAAAATGTGGACAATAAAAGCATCTAAATCATAGGATTGTGTCAAAATTAAATAAGCTAATACAAGAAAACTGCCTAAAACTCTCTGATTATAGTAAGTGCTCAATAAATATTCTATCATTTTCATGATGTACAAACAACAGCTTGCCTGACACCAAAAATTTAAAAGTCTTTTTACAAAATCTAAATAGAAATCAACCTCTTAGACAAATAATAGCAGTCTATAAACAGATTGATAATACTGTCTATTTGAATTCAATGGTTCTCTTTTCAGTGTCTGTTCATCATAGCAATTGATAACTGTTTATAAAATAGAATAACTACAGGGCTGGGGTTGTGCCTTAGTGGTAGAGCACTTGCCTGGCATATATGAGGCACTGGGTTCAATTCTCAGCACCACATATAAATAAATAAAATAAAAATAAGGGTCCATCAACAACTAAAAAAATATTTTAAAAAATAGAATAACTACAAAAGAAAGAGTGAAAATCCTCCCAATGTAAAGAACAAAAAGGTTCAAGGTCTGACTCTACATAGGCTTCAAGAATTCTAAAACTAGAGAATGAAAAAAAATGGATAAGGTAGGAATATGGGGGGAAACAAAAGACTTCACCTTGCAGCCCCCTTTCCTCATCCAAGCACATGCTCCAGAACATCACCTAATCCCACTTTCACATAACAATACCTGATTTTAAAGCTACCCATCACCCTCAGATCACTGATACCACCAGAACACATATTCATCCTGAGACAACATTCAAAGTAAGCTAGGGTTAACTTTGCTCTGCCTCAACATATCCACTTGGTATACACATCTGTAGAGCTCCCACTATAAAAAACAATTCTTTCTTCATTTGAAAAAACACTCAACTTTAGAAACCTTTATAGATTTATATTCCATAATCTCCTCTTAAACATCCTATCATTCTTCCCATGATCAGGCCCATCTATCTTACAACCATTTAAACAAAAAAACAAAAAACTGCCTCCCAACTAAAAAGCCCAAACCCTCAGAGCACCTTTTCAGATAGCCTGCCAAGAACAAATTCCCCAGAATATAACATCCACTTCTGCCTCCTACATTAAAATGCTCCTTAAAGATCCTTCTAATTATGATGTCTGGGATTTATTTACAAAAAATAGGAGATATAGTTGGAAGGTAGAGAAAGGAATTGTGTAATGAGAGAATACAGATGAAGAGAGATTGTCTAGGTATCGATAACTGATGGAGCTGTGTGATGACTACATCAGATTCCTTACAACATTCTATTTTGAAAGTTTGAAATTTCTATTTTTAAAAATTCTTAAACTAAGAAAATACTTCACATACACTGACAGGCTTATTCTTAAACCATAACTAAGAAAATACTTCACATACACTGACAGGCTTATAATACCACCCTTCACTATAAATTGACCCATCCCATCAAGGCACAATGATCTCAGGAATATGGCCCTCATCTGAGGAGTCTCCCAGTATCCATCATCTAAATGAGGACAGACAGCTCGTGAGAGCCAATTAAAGAATTTCTCAAACATCATGTCATCTTCTTCTCTCCATCTGAGGACATCCTTTTAAACACTATCACACCATAATATATTTCTTTCAATCCTGGAAACATCCTCCCATTTAGCAAACACTTTTCCCTGAAATAATGATAATGAACTACCCTGTAAGTAAACAAACTTCTAGCTTTCCATTGAACTAAATCCTCAGAAAATATTTGATTCTAGCTAAGATACCAAATAAGCAATAACTACTTTTAATCTGGCAAGTGTGAGTATTAACCTACATGGAAAGTTTCTGGTAAAAGAAAAATGAAATTTTCAAAGTAGTACAATTTCTCTAATTTCCTGTTAATAGAAGACAAAAAAGCAAAAATAGTTCAATATACATTAAAAGTTGTATTTCAGAAAACATTTTATGACATTAAAAGACTCTACTAAATGCCAATTACAAGAATATATTAAGTAAGGCATGTTCACAAATTATCTTATTCACAAATTATCTTATTTACTTGTTTTCATCCAAACTTTTGCCATTCAAAAGTTTTATGAGGAGTCCATCAGTGGCACATGCCTGCAATCACAGCTCCCAGGAGGCTGAGGCAGAATGATCACAAGTTCAAGCCAGCCTGGGCAAAAAACATACTGATAGGGGCTGGGGTTGAGGCTCAGTGGTAGAGCGCTTGCCTTGCATGCATGAGACACTGGGTTCGATCCTCAGCACCACATAAAAATACATAAATAAAGATATTGTATCCATCTACAATTAAAAAAAAACAACATACTAATATACCGTCTCAAAATAAAATAAAAAGGTCTGGGGTGTAACTCAGTGGCAGAGTACCTGCTTATGCATGCAAGACCTGGGTTCAATCCCTAGTGCTAGAAAAAAATTTTATGAAGGAAGGACCTTATGACTCATTCACATTTATATCCTCACTGTACTGGAGAGCACCTGGCACCTACTAGGAGTTCAATAATAACTTGTTAAATGAATGAGCAAAGACCGGGCTAGGGTTGTAGCTCAGTGGTAGAGTGCTTGCCTAGCATGTGTGAGGCACTGGGTTTGATTCTCAGCACCGCATATAGATAGATAAAATAAAAATAGTCGGGTGCGGTGGCTCAAGCCTGTAATCCCAGCACTTAGGGAGGCTGAGACAGGAGAATTGCGAGTTCAAAGCCAACCTCAGCAATGGCAAGATGCTAAGCAACTCAGTAAGACCCTGTCTCTACATAAAACACAAAATGGGGCTGGGGATGTGGCTCAGTGGTCGAGTACCCCTGAGTTCAATCCCCAGTACCAAAAATAAAAATAAATAAAAATAAAGGTCCATTGAATAAGCAAACACTTTTTCCTAAATAAGATAATTTCATTAATTTAACTTAAATGACTTGTTCTCAGAAACAAACTAGAATAAAGGGTCAGTGGAACACAAGTATAAAAGACATTCACATCCTTAAACTTTAAAACAAGCAAACATCATTCAACTCCATAAAACATAAGCAATGTAGCTTCAAATACAAAAAACATGCAGTGTGAACAGGTATTCAAAGTTAGGTCAGGGACAGTTGAACAGAAACTGGATCACATCATGGGACTGCCTGCTTTATTGTAACAGGTGAATTATTATTGATACCAACAAAGTGAAGTACATATATGGTCATAGTACAAATTTTATTCTCATGTGTAGCAAATTTTTTGAAAATGGAAGTTCTTCCCCTTTAGCATTGTCATTTTTCCTCATCAGAAAATTACTTAAAATGAACTTACTGTGATGAAACTCAGTATATAAGTGTAGTTACTCCAATTTTAAAAAAGCAAGCAAAAATTTTTTTAAAAATCTAGTAACTTCTAAGCTCAAAATAATGATAAAAACCTGCCTTTGAACTAGAAGAGAATCATCTTTATTTGGTTTAGTGACAGTATGTACTTGATTTCCTTTTAAGCTGCACCTCTAAATGTCACAAAGCACATCAAAGTTCTAACTAGAAGACAATGGTTTATAATACCACATCTATCAAATTAAAGTTTGTTAATTCTTCATGAGACTCCAAAAACCTTTCATTTCACAAATTAAACTAAAAAACAGTTCCACCTTAGAGATACTTATGTATTCTACCTTAAAAACCTGGGCTCTTTTTTTTTTCAATAGTTTTATCCAGTAAGTTTTTTAAAAAAATATTTTTAAAAAATTAACATAACCTGATTCTCTCAGCAAGTTCAACTGTCTTTAACCCAACTACACTCATTTTCGACTATTCTTTGATAAAAATGCATGAGAACGCATTTAAGTTTAAATGAAACAATTTTCACAAAGATAAATGCTAGTATTCTACTAACTATATTTTCCTTTCTCTTCAGTTTTAAACATTCACAGAGCATAGGGGTACACTGCTGACTGCAGGCTGCCTTCAAAGAGAGGAAAAGGACTGAGTGATTGATCTTGTGGAAATGATTGAAGGTGACACTTGCAGTACTTTCTTTAAGGGATCAAGCAGGGGAGACCTCCTGTTTGTACAAGCTTTTAGCTTCATAACTGGTTTTTTGCTGGGGAAAATTATAGCCTGTTTTACTTAAGAATGACTTAGTGAGCAAGAGGAAACGAAAACTAGGAAGAACCAGAAGGTAGAGTGGTTCTGATGGAGGGCAAAGTCATTGGGAAAGAAAAAGGACATACCTGGTTCACAGCATCCGTGATGATGGTGGTCAGTTTGACAGTATTTGTCCCTCAAAGGCATTTTCAGTGGGTGCGACCTACTTTCCTTTCACTGTAAGAAGCTCTTCATTGCGGCTGGGCTGTAGAAAGAGACACAAACCCGTCACTCACCCTAAACTTCCTGGGGGCTCCGGCTACACTTCCAGATGTGTTCCCATCACCGACCACGGCTTGCCCTCCAACGACCCACACCTTCTTCACTGGAAGAAGCCGGACCCACACACTAACCAGTCTCCAGCCTGAAGTCCCCGCACAGGTTCATCGCCCTACCCGGAAACGCAGCCTCGCGCGCGCAGCGCGGCGCAGGGAGAAGGCCTGGCCGGCTGCGCGGGCGGCGGCGGCCTCGCCGTCCCGGGCAGGCGGGCGCGCGGAGAGGGTAGCGCGGAGCGCGGTGGACACCGCCGGGCTCCCAGGCAGCCGAGGTGAGGCTCCCGCCGGAGGCCGGTCCACACCGCCCCCTCCCGCCACGCACGTGCGTTGGGGTCTCCCTGGCGCAGCCCGGGTGCCCAAACCAAGTGCGCCCAACTTACTTAACTCCTGGGGCGGGCCGGCGGAAAGAAGGTAGGGCGGCCGCGCGGCCGCAGGGGCAGCCTGGCGGGGAGGCGGCTGCGGGCCTCACCTGGCGCAGTCGCCGCGGACCACGCCGAAGGGAAGCGGGGTTCGGGCCGACGCGCTCCCAAAGAGTCCCCGCCGGCGCTGACGCGGAAGCGCCACAGCTCACCACGTCCCTCCGCGGGCCGAGGAGGCGGCGGCGGTTCACGGCGTCCCTCCGCGCTGTGGGGTCGAGGGACAGGCGGCGCGCGGGCGCGGGCAGTTGACAGGAGGAACCGCCCGGCAGCAGCGCCGCCGCCACCACCGAAGGAGCAGGAACCGGGGCGGGCAAGATCCAAAGCGCTCCTTGCCGGGGCAACGGCTGCCGCCGCAGCCCGGCTCCCCTCAGCGCCGCTCCACCTGCAACGGTCCCTCAGGCTTTTGGAGAGGGGCGGGGAAGGACGGGGGTTACCCCCACCTCGGGCCTTTCTGGTAGCAATAGTTGTTTCAGGAAACTTTATTAAGTCAGTCCCTCTCTTTCTCTGTCTCCCCCTCTCCAGAGAGTCCCAGCGACCGCCGCGGAGCGGGTAGGAGGGGGAAGCAGAGACTCTCCGGCAGCGACGGGGAGCGACTGACTGACCCCGGACGGAGATGGGGCGAGGGCAGGAAGTGACAAGCTCACGGAGTGGGTGGGGGGAGTGTGGCCGGCACGCCCGGCAGCGCCGCGCGCATGCGCCCGGTCGGCGCCCCCGCCTGTGGGGAGGCGTCGCGCCTCCCGCCCGGGCCAGGCTGGGGGGGGGAGGCCAGGCGGGTGGCACTGCGGCCGCGGCCGAGATGTCCGGCAGGCCGCTCGCGCGCGCATCCTCCCTCGGGTGGACCCAGAGCCGGAGCCCCGCGCTGCGCGCACGGCAAGGTGTGTGGCTGGCGGTGCCAGTCCGCGCCGCGCTGGGGCACTGGCTGCTCTGCAGCCAAACTGTTGCTTTCGCCGCGCTCCTTTGAGAGGAACTCCGGGAAGATTGGAAAAGCACTGCAAGAAAACTTTAGTAAAGGGGTTGGCAGATAATGTGAGCTGTGGGTAGTGGTGATCCAAAAAAGCTATCGGTGCGTTTATAAATGGAAAAAGTCGAACTTTGTGTTTTTTAACTAGCCAACAATTTTGAAACTCTGCGTTCTGGAACTTAGGGGGTCTTCATCAGGCTATGGGGGAGCAACAATCTATTGGCAGTAGATCGGCATTTATTCCGGGAGCGCTCTGTTGTTAAAACCAGAAAGTGAAGTTGAGTCACGTGGGCAGTACACACTTTCCCTCCTCTTTGGTGCTGCAATCCTGCTTGGAAAATCTCCGAAGATCGCCATCATCTGTCAAATCTGCAAACTCAGGGCCGCTTCAGGGGGTCTAGAGAAGCCCCGCTGCCCGCTTCTCCCCAACTCCGAGAATGAAAGTTTTGCCCTTGGTAACTTAAAGCAAGTATGTGTCCACTGTCAGGAAATTTTAAGGAGAAAAAAAAGTATCCGCCTAGTTTATCACCCCGCTTACCAACTTGACTAAAACCTTCGCAGTTTTCTAACTTAAGCTGACAGTTTTCAGAGGCCTGAAAAAGTAAAGTTTAGTAGATAGGCTCTGTGTGTCTGGGAAGAGAAAGGAGGAAAAAAAAAAAGAAGACAAACACATTTTCAAAATCTAAAAGAAAGCTGGCAAATTGATAGATTTGTAGCTGTAAAAATGTTGGGTGGAGCATTTATTTGTGTAAGTCTTAGAGAATTGTAGCAGCTTGATTATGGGGGTACCAGAAAGGGGTAGAAAAATGATCTAGATACACACTAAACAGCCACATAAGTACTATGTATGCTATATTTACCCCGTGGTCAAGAAGCATCCCTCATTACCTGAAATATAATGAAGTGTCACAGATTATAAAGCGATATGCAATAAATGTCATTTCTATGTGATGGTGTTATGCAGCCAGTAAAACCTATTTTGTGTAATAGTTGAATAGAATATTCTTAGCTACAAAAATGAGTATTTTTAAAAATGTGACACCTTTACAGTGGGCGCTAATACTAGAATTACACCTGATTTTTATTTTCTTTATGCTTTTGTATACTTTGCAAAATTTCTAAATTAAACATATAAAACGAGCAAAAAAAGTTAAAAATCAATTAAGCTATAATAATGTGGAGATGATGTAGAATAATAATAAAGCACAACAGTAAGAACAAAATTGAATATACATTTTGAGTGACACTATGCAGTAAAAACAAACGAAACAAAAATAACAGAGGTATTTAAATGGTAAAATTGGAGGCATATTATAATTTTCAAAAGATCCTTTCCTACTCTTGCATAAGGGTATTTATCACAGGTTAGAAAATGAATATTCCCATACACCTGAAAAGACTTTATTTCAAATATGTAAAAGTTATAAATGTTTGCTGACCAGGTATGGGGTTTTCTTAATGTGAATAAATGCTGTGTCATAAATAACATTGAAGTTCAAAGTGGTCATTACTAGAGGTCCTCAGAATTGCTTGCTAACATAAGTTTTAGACAGTCTCTTAAAAATTAGAATTAGAGACAAGATTGAAATGTGCATATGGGTAAAACAAATATTAAACACTGATTTATAGAATTTAAAAAATGAAAATAAGCCATGAAACTTATCTAGTAAACCTTATTTTATAGCTACAAAATCAGACCTAGAGAATATATGATGTGCTGAAGGTCAGTCAGTAACAGAACTGGGTTCGGGACTAGGTAGCTCCCTACTATAATAGAATGACAATAGTAATATCTAAAGTGTACTGAGTAGTTTATATGTTTTAAGCTCAAGTTTTAATTCATTTAACCATATAAATCCAATGAGGTTTTGTTATCCTTTCATTCTACTGAAATAATGAGATTAGATGATCTATGAAGGTTGCCACTGATAGGCTGCTGAGCTAGCATTTGAACCCAAGCATCTTGGCTCTGGAACTTGCTAACTTAACCATTGTGCTGTATTCCTTCACTGTGTCACCTTCCCTAAACCTTACCTATTTCATGTGCATATATATGTATCTGTGTTTATATATATACACACACACAGTATATATATGTGTATGTATATGATTGCTGCATAAGAAATCACCCATTATTACTGACTTAATTAGTGACTGTTTGGGATTACATTGTATGTGAAAGATGAACCACTAGAGCCTGCCAATGGTGAAAGGCATTATATATTAAAATACTGTGTGCCAGCCTCATGAAGTGGAAAATGAGGTTGCTAAATCATAAGAATTCAGTTGAAATTCACAGGGTTCTGGAGTTTAAGGGGCTTTAGGACATCATCTAGACTTATCACCCTGCCTCTGAGAAAGTGCACAAACCATTCCAGAAAAATCTGCCTTCCTGTTCACTGTTCACTGCAATAACCTAAGTTAACACATTATTACAGTATTACTTTTTTTATCCTTAAAAGTCTGGAATTACTTCCTAGTGATTAACCCTAAGTCTGTAGTTTAAAAATTATTCTCAAGGTGAGAGAACAGTATCCTCAACATACATTCATGCATATATATCTGTGTGTATGTATATGTGTATATACACACACACACACACACACACACGTATAAGTGTGTGTATGTAATTGCTGCATAACAAACCACCCATAATTAGTGACTTAAAGCCTTTGTGCTCTCAGTTCTTAGATCAGTAATTTGGACTAGCCTTGTCTGGAGTCATGCAGCTGCTGGAGTCATCTGGTGGCTTGACTGGGTACACTCATTGCTGGGAGCTGGTGTTGACTGTTGATTGGACCTCTCCCTTTGTAGCCTTTAATCTTTAAGAATAGCCTGGGCTTCCTTGTGTGGCAACATGCCATACCAGTAGAGTGGAAGCTGCAAGACCTCTTAAGGTTCTGAGCTTGGCAGCTACATGACATCACGTCCACCCCATGCTGTTAGTCAAAGCAGGTAAAAACAGTCATAGACTCAGAAACTGGGGAGATAGACTCCTCCCTCTTGGTGAGAAAAGCAGCGAAGTCACCTTCAAAGGAGTACGCATTCAGGAATGGAAGGAGCTATTGTGATGATCTTTGTGTATAATCTATCACAATATATAATTACCTCAAGAATGAAAACTTAATAGAACTAATTTTTTTAAATGCTCCGTGATGCAAACAGCAAAACAAATACCAGTCGAATATGTTCTTTAAATTGACAATGGGTCAATTAGTGACTTTCTGAAGATAAACTTTGGTGATTCTTTAATTTTCCTCACATTTTATTTTTCTCATCATTACTTTCTTTAAGATCCATTCTTAGTTTCCCATCTGTTCTAAACAGATCCTACTAAAACAGAGTAATAATCCTGTGTCAAAGAGAACCAATTACAGTTCTCATAGGACCTATATACTCTTGTCCAGATTTTGCTAGCTTTGATTACAAAGTGATATTTTACAAAACACAAGTAAATCTATAATTATGTACAAATCTAAGTACAGTCCACAGTAGAAGCTGAGCGTTTATAAAAGGGCCATAAACAAATTGATTTAGGAAAACAGATACTAAACTGTCAATATGTTATCAATTATATAGAATTTAACTTCTAAGTATAAATAACATAAGATGAAAAAAGAAGATAATATTTCCTCCCAAAATGCTTATTTTAAGGAAGAAAAAGAGTAGGTTATAACTGGTGTGTTATGGTTTAGATATGAGTTATCCCCCAAAAGCTCATGTGTGATACAATACAAAAAAGTTCAGAGGTGAAATTATTGGGTTATGAGAGTATTAACCTAATCAGTGCATTAATCTGATAGGGATTAACTGGGTGGTAACTAGGCAAGTAGAATGTGACTGGAGGAGTTGGGTTATTGGGAGTGTGCGTTTGGGGTACATATTTTGTCTCTGATGGGCAGAGCTTGCTCTCTACTTCCTGGTATGATGTTCCCAGCTGCTTTTCTCTGCCAAACCCTTCCACCATGATGGTCCTCCTCTCCTCCAGCCCACAGCAGTGGAGTCCACCATCTATGGACTCAGACCTCTGAAACCATGAGACCCCAGATAAACTTTTCCTCCTTTAAAATTGTTCTTGTTGGGACTTCTGGCTAAAATTGTTCTTCTTCGGACTTTTGGTTACAGTGGCTAAATATTGACGAAAACAGCGTGTCTGCCCTGGAGATAAGCTGCCTATTGGAAAACCTCTGACATGGCCTTGTATACTCCATTCATGGTACTAAAGACATTCAAGTTCTGCTGGTGACACAGGTGACACTGTGATGCGTGGATGCTCCATGCTGCTGTGTGGGCACCAAACCATACATTACCAGTATTTCATTCTAATGTATTTCATAAAGCATTTAAGTGAATGCCACATAAAAATTATATTTGTTATAGTAGAGTTTTGTCATAAGTACGTCTGTATTGTAATTTAATAATAGCTAATGATAAATCTGTCACTGAATTCAGATATATTAAGTGCTATGTATTTTTCATCAAACCCATATGAAGATCCTGGGTTAGATGTATTATTATATTTCAAAAACAAGAAAACAGTGTCTGAGTGAGGATTTAACCCTAGATCTGAACCTGTGCAGCAAGTTACATATACTCTGATGATTCCTAAAATTTTATCTCCAACTCAGATCTGTCCCTGGAGCCTGTAAGTCATATTTTTAACTACCCATGAGACAGACCATCTGAATATCCCCAGGCATCTTAAAATAAGCAGGACCAATATTGAATTTATCTTTTCACCAAACCTGTTCTTCCTCTTCCATATTTTAATAACAGCGTTGCTATCTGCTCAGGAGCTCAAGGTAGAAGCTTTGGAGTTAAAGGAGCATGTGCAAAAATGCAAAGCAATGAAAATTACCTGTATCCAAGGTTTCTTTTCTTACTCATCCCTGACATTGAAACTAGAACCTCAAGCTGTTGGTCCACCAATAAAATAGTTTTCTCTCTCCTTATGCACTATCAATCTTGTCTTGATCTTCATCTCTGAAGCACTGAAGTAATGAATTCCAGAGTCTCTCTACCTCCTATCTCTCCTTCACTCTAATATCCCACAATATCAAGATATTTAGAATCCAAACAAAGCTGATGTTACTGCGCAACTCAAAAATCCCTTTTGACTGCTAGCTGCACACATGAATAAGCCAAATTTTAACAAGGAGCATTAGTAAAAAGAGCAGGTGTTTTGGAATCTGAAGTTTTTCACAAAACTCACAATTTTTGTGACTCTAAACAACTGAGAGCCTCTCTTGAGCCTCAGTTGCCTCTGCTGTATACTACTTTGAGGACTGTGAGAGATAATTAATGAAGAAAGCATCCAGAAGGACCTAGAACACAGTATACAATATGCACTATTATAACAGCCACACTATGCTCTGAACACACTGGACTTTTTACCCTTTGCAGAAACCAACAAAGCAAAGGATTAAATGGGGTGGGGAGGGAATGTGGAACACAAGGGAGTTTCACAGGAAGATGATAGAGGTGTGGATTATATGGGTAAACTGTTTTGTTAAAATTGTGCCACTAACATTTTTTCAATATATGCACACTTTAAAAAGTTTAGTGGGGAAAAATCAACTTTAGGGGTTTGATTTCGTTAGATCCTGTGTCTAATATGACATTCATTTTATGTAATGAACAACTACATAAAGACAATTAAAGGAATCTCCTATAGTATAGAATTTTAGAAATGCTATAGTTTATATAGTATATATGCCATAGTTGAATATTTGAAACTACTAGGCATCATGTAAATATCCTCTAATATTTGAGGAGTGGTTATTTTTGTTGTTGTTATTGAACTTAATTTTTGAAATAATTTCAGATTTAAAGATAAATTGTAAGAATGATAATAAATAATTCCCAAGCTCCCTTTACCCAGACTTATCAATTTTTTTTCATATTTGATTTATTTATTTGTTCTACTTAGGCTTACATGATAACAGAGTGCAATTTGATTCATTGTACATAGAGGATAACATATCAATTCTCTAGTTGTAAGTTGTATAGAATCACAACATATATGCAGTCATACATAAAGTTATGACTATGATGACCATCATATTCCACCACATTTACTGTCTTCATGCCCCCTCCCCCCTTACACCCCTGTGAACAGAGTTCCTCCATTGTTACCATGACCTTTCCCACATTATGGATCAGCATCCACTTATCAACGAGTACATTCGGCATTTGGTTTTCTGAGATTGGCTTACTTCACTTAGCATGATATTCTCCAACTCCATCCATTTACCTGCAAATGCCATAATTTTATTCTTTTATTGCTGAGTAATATTCCATTGTGTATATATACCACAGTTTCTTTATCCAGTCATCTATCTAAGGGCATCTTGGTTGGTTCCATAGTTTAGCTATTGTGAATTGAGCTGCTATAAACATTGAAGTGGCTGCAGCACTATAGTTTGCTGTTTTTAAGTCTTTTGGGTATAGACCGAGGAATGGGATACCAGGTTCAAATGGTGGTTCCATTCCAAGTTTTCTAAGGAATCTCCATACTGCTTTCCAGATTGGTTGTACCAATTTGCAGTTCCAACAGTAATGTATGAGCATGTCTTTTTCCCCACAACCTCACCAACACTTATTGTTGCTTGTATTCTTGATAATTGCCATTCCTACTGGCGTGAGATGAAATCTTAGGGTAGTTTTGATTTGCATTTCTCTGATTGCTAGAGATGTTGAACATTTTTTCATATGTCTGTTGATGGATTGTATATCTTCTTCGGTGAAGTTTGTGTTCAGCTCTTTGGCCCATTTATTGATTGGGTTGTTAGTTTTTTTGGTGTTAAGCTTTTTGAGTTCTTTATATATCCTGGAGATTAGTGCTCTATCAGATGTGTGTGTGGCAAAGATTTGTTCCCAGAATGCTGGCTCTCTGTTCACTTCATTGATTATTTCTTTTGCTGAGAAGAAGCTTTTTAGTTTGAATCCATCCCATTTGTTGATTCTTGATTTTACTTCTTGTGCTATCGGAGTCTTTTTAAGGAAGTAAGGTCCTAATCTGACATGATGAAGATTTGGGCCTGTTTTTCTTCTATTAGGTGTGGGTTTCTGGTCTGATTCCCAGGTCCTTGATCCACTTTGAGTTGAATTTTGTGCATAGTGAGAGATAGGGGTTTAGTTTCATTTTGCTGCATATGGATTTCCAGTTTTCCCAGCACCATTTGTTGGAGAAGCTATCTTTTCTCCAGTGTACGTGTTAGACTCCTTTATCTAGTATAAGGTAACTGTATGTAAGAGGGTTCATCTCCGTGTCTTCTATTCTATACCATTCGATATGTCTATTTTGGTGCCAGTACCATGCCATTTTTGTTACTATAGCTTTGTAGTATAATCTGAGGTCTGGTATTGTGATGCCTCCTGCTTCACTCTTCTTGCTAAGGATTGCTTTGGCTATTCTGGGTCTCTTATTCTTCCAAATGAATTTCATGATTGCCTTTTCTATTTCTATAAGGAATGACATTGGGATTTTAATTGGGATCGCATTGAATCTATATAGAACTTTGGGAACTATGGCCATTTTGACAATATTGATTCTGCCTATCCAGGAGCATGGCAATCTTCTAAGGTCTTCTTCAATTTCTTTCTTCAGTGTCTTGTAGTTTGCATTGTAGAGGTCTTTCACCTCTTTTGTTAAGTTGATTCCCAAGTTTTTTTTTTTTTTTTGAGGCTATTGCGAATGGGATAGTTTTCCTAATTTCTCTTTCAGACGGTTTATCAGTGATGTATAGAAATGCAATTGATTTGTGGGTGTTGATTTTATACCCTGCTACTTTGCTGAAATCATTTATTAATTCTAAAAGCTTTCTGGTAGAATTTTTTGGATCCTCTAAGTATAGAATCATGTCGTCTGCAAATAATGATAGTTTGAGTCCTTCTTTTCGGATTCATATCCCTTTAATGTCTTTCATCTGTCTAATTGCTCTGGCTAGAGTTTCAAGGACTATGTTGAATAGCAGTGGTGAGAGAGGGCATCCCGGTCTAGTTCCCATTCTCAGAGGGAATGATTCCAATTTTTCTCCATTTAGGATGATGTTGGCCTTGGGTTTAGCATAGATAGCCTTTATAAAGTTGAGGTATGTTCCTACTATCCCTAGTTTTTCTAGTGTTTTGAGCATAAAACGGTGTTGTATTTTGTCAAATGCCTTCTCTGCATTGATTGATAAAATCATATGATTCTTATCTTTAAGTCTATTAATGTGATGTATTAAGCTTATTGATTTCCGTACGTTGAACCAACCTTGCATCCCTGGGATGAACCCCACTTGGTCATGGTGCACTATTTTTTTGATATGTTTTAGTATGCGATTTGCCAGAATTTTATTGAGAATTTTTGCATCTATGTTCATCAGGGATATTGGTCTTAAGTTTTCTTTCTTTGATGTGTCTCTGTCAGGTTTTGGAATCAGGGTGATACTTGCCTCAGAACGAGTTTGGAAGGGTTCCCTCCTTTTCTATTTCATGAAATAGTTTGAGGAGAATTGGTATTAGTTCTTCTTTGAAGGTCTTGCAGAACTCAGCTGAGAATCCATCTGGACCTGGGCTTTTCTTGGTTGGAAGGCTCTTGAGGGCATCTTCTATTTCCTTGCTTGAAATTGATCTGTTTAAGTTGTGTATGTCCTC
>CM053407.1:23632816-23691625 GCA_028644305.1 Xerus rutilus | reverse complement strand
AATCTAGCTCTTTCTTAAAGTAATCTTTTGCTACTTGTAATTGCTCTCTTATCTCTTTGTTAGAATGATCAATGGTTGCCTTTATTTGCTCACCTATTTCTTTGTTGGATTGATCAGTTTTTGCCTGTAATTGTTTACTTATGTCATTCTTTAGTTCGCTGATCATTTTAATTATGTACTTTCTGAATTCTTTCTCTGACATTTCATCAACTGTGCTGTCACTGGATTCTGTTACAGTGGTATCCAGATTTATTTGGGGCACTTTCTTCCCTTGGTTTTTCATGTTTATTGTGTATCTTCCTTTCTTTCTTGAAATACCAATCTGAGGTATTGTGGCTTCTATCCTATAATCTTGTATTGACACTCCAGATTACCTGTGTCTCGCGTTGGAGCTACTTCTGTTCCCCCAGTGTCCCCAGATGGGCACTACTGTCACTAAAGTTGGTGGTGGAGGTAGTGGATGTACCTCTAGAGGGCAGTGGGAGTGGCCTTGGCTGGGCTCCTGAGGCGGCCCCTGAGCGCTGTTTTGCCCCTCTCTTGTGCTCCTGCTGGTGAACAGGAACTCTGGAGCAGAACTGGAGGTAGATTCAGGTCTCACTTAGGCAGGGTCACAAGCAGGAGAGTCTGTGTGTGACCCTTACAATGAGTGTGAGCTCCCCTGGGGCTGGAGGCTAGCAGGCTCTGGTCTGCCTTAGCTGGGCACCCCTGGCATTTCCTAAGGGCGGTTTTGGGCCTTCTGTCTTGCCTGACCACGGGAACTCTGGAGTGGAACTGAGGCATCCCAGAGCACACTTAGGTGGGGCCTCTTCACACTGGGATCTCTGCAGGCCACTCTTACCCTGGGTGTGCCTTCCTCTGTGACTAGCGGCTAGTAGTTCCTGGTCTCCCCTAGCAGGCCCTGATCTCCCATTGGCTGGACACCCGTGGGATTTCCTGAGGGCAGATCTGGGCCCTCTGCGGCTCCTGCCAGTCCACAGGAACTCTGGAGCAGAACTCCAGACTTATCAATTCTTAAAATATTTTGTCATGGCTATTTTATTTCCTTTCTCTTTCTCTCTACTACCCCTACCCCCACTCCATATACATATATGATTTGGAACCATCTGAAAGTAGGTCATATACAATATGCCCATTATTACTATCCCTTATTATTTTAGTGTAGTTTCTGAAAGAAGGGCTATTAGTCTCTTACATGATCACAATATAAATTCGGGCACTGTCATTTAATCTGCAATCCATGCTATAATTTTGTCAGTTATCCTAATAATACCTTTTATGGAATTTTCTCTACTGAAAAATAGATAGTCCTGGATCACATTTTAGGTGTCATGTCTCCATTTCACTTTATTCTGGAACAGTTCTTGAGCCTTTCCTTGTCTTTCATGACAATCATATTTTGAAGAATACAAACCAGTTGTTTTATAGAATAAGTCAGTTTGGATTTGCCTCAATTTCTGATGTTTCTTCATGACTAGATTGAGTTTAGATTTTTTTAATAAAATGCCATATCAGGGATGTGGTGGCTTCTCAGGATATCACATCCAGAGGCAATGTGATGTCCATTTGATATTAATCTTGATCACTGGCTTAAGGGGCAATTCAGTTTCTCCACTGTATAGTTACTAGTTTTCCTTTTGTTTTTGGTCATTTGTGGCGAGGTAACACATGTTTTATTACAGAAGCTTCTTTTTTAAATGATCTTGATAATCCTACTCAAGTTTGAGAAGTTGTCAGTGTCAAAGAAGAAGTAAAAGATTAAATGTTAATTGAATCTATAATAAGCTAATGAACTAATGATCAGTTAGGTAACTGGAAACCTTGGGGGGGAGTGTTTCTTAATATAATTCAAGATTATAAAAAGTTTATAATTATCCTGGGTGTTAATTTATTATCAGTAAATTCGTTCAAATCACATTTGTTTACTATTATATTCCAATCATCATGTGAAACTATGAATACACCAATGAATAAGACAGGATTTCTTGGGCTGGGGCTGGGCCTCAGTGATGGAGCACTTGCCTACCATGTGTGAGGCACTGGATTCAATCCTCAGTACCACATAAAAAAGTAAATAAATAAAATAAAGGTTTAAAAATGTTTTTAAAAATACAGGATTTCTTCCCTTTAGTCAACAAAAACTTTCTTAGTGTTTGTATACTAGGTTCTAGCATTTGTAATGAATAACATAGGATGTTCCTATACTCTTGGAGTTTCTAGTCTAATTATTGAAGAGCTCCCAATCTAATAGTGGAAGTGCATAAAATGTATATTATTTCATGATAAGAACACAAGACAGGCACAAGAGAGATGACTGTGGCCATGGAACTTACAAGGTGTCTCAGAGGTAGGTTATGAAGACAACAGCAGCGTTTAGACAAGGGCAGGAGAGTATAAATATCATCAGTTTTTCAACTCACTTGAATTAGGGAAGAGATGATGAATAATGTTACTTTTTTCAAATAAGTATTATAATGTTACCAAGACCTATTTTGTCAAGACACCTAATAGATAACCTTTTGTTATACATTTGGATAGTAATTCATCTTAAATCACAAGTTGTAAATGTTACATGATTGAATTTGAATAGGTAATCATGACAGAACTTTGATACCATATCATCAAAAGGCTTTTTGAGTTTTTCATTCATTCTCTCAATTGCTTCTCCTCATGGGCAAAGAGGTTTATCTATAAGGGTAAAAACAAGGCTAAAGCTCAAGACTGTGGGGCAGAATGAAGTTAGTCTTTTATATGCATAAAATTGTCACTCTAACTTCATTCATATCTTGATTGAAACTACCAAGTCCTAAATCTTCTCTGGAACAGCAAGATTATGCCTCCTATCTAATGACGAAGTATAAGAAAAGATGTTCACTTTTGGTTTATGGGAACTGAGTCAAAAGTTCATACTCATACCTCAGGACTTAGCACCAGATGAACAAAACTGTAACTTACAGCTAAACACTGCATGAACAGAATATTTGAATTAGATGACTAGTGCTTATATGTTTCTTACTTCTCTGATTTCTAAATAGTTTCTAAAGTGGCACTCTAATGAACAAAATAATCATATTTCATCTTTTTAAGTTTACATTAATTTTTCTCATTCAAACTCTCATTTTCTCAAATGCAAGTAGTAACTGAGAAATCTCTAGAATCAACATAAGAAAATATTTCACATGAAATGAGGAAACCTGCTAAGTGTTTTTCCTAGTTACAAATCATTAGCTATTGACAGAAGACTGTTGATAAAGGAACGTCAGTGTTATCACTGTCATCTAAAGAATAAGGAAAAGGTTAGATTGGTGAAGGATTTTGAAAGGGACATCAGGGAAGCACTCACTCCTTCAATGAAGGTACAGTAGTTTCCAGGTAGGAGAAAGCCCCACTGATTCCATTGTTCAGAATCTCAGCAAGACCTGTAGTGTCAGAGGGCCCTAAATCATCCAGTGACTCCTTGATGCTGGAGTCCACATCGCTATTTTCATTGGCATACAATGTCATTTTCTTCTTGGTACTTTGTGGGGGAATACCTAAATCTAGTGTCACTCACTTTTCTAAAATAAATAAGCTTTGGGAAAAGAGTGAGTCAGTGTTGTATGTTTTTAATGATTTTATTGCTGGAAGAAATGGTACTCCAGAGTTCTGGGTGATCGTAGTTTTACTTATGGGAACAAAGTTTCTTTACATTTCTCAGAAGTTTTTTTTTTTTTTTTTAAAAAGGAACTATAATAGAACATTCAAAAATTCCCCCATCAACATTAGTTCTTTTATCTTAATCACTTGTTAAACCGAGAACTATAATACAACAAAGGTATTATGAAAACCCTTCATTTTTGGAATTATTGCTCATTTTAAATACTCAACCCAGCTAGATAAATGAAGATACAAAATAATGTACAACTAGATAAATAAAATGAAAGTCTAAATGTTGGAAATACCTAGGGCATATTTAGGTTTGCATTTCATCTAATCCTTAGGGTTTCACTTAAAGAAAAAGAAAGTCTGTCTTCTAGGAATTGAAAATCTAAAGAAGATATTTTATTGTCTACTAGTTCATTCTGCATTATCTTTGTGTTAAAAAGAGGCAGAAAATAATTCAAGAAGAAATATATCAAGAAGTAGCAAGAAGAAAGGAAAAGCTAACTAAGATTTGTTGAGTCATTTCTTCATACCAGACACTAGGCTGGCCACTTTAGATTCATTATTCCTCTTATAAGCAAAGAAAAAACATTAACAAGGTTTATTTTAGCCTTCAGGTATCTTCTGAATATAGAAATAAAAAGAGATACATATTCTCTCCACTAACTTTTTCTGTGACCTAGAAAAGAATTATTTTCTCCAATCTAAAGTACTTGTGATCTGATACATGAGAGATGCAGAAGTTTGAATTCCCAGAAATTGTTACTATGCTCCCAAGGTGAGAAATAAATGTCTGGGACACTTCTGGCTCAGTATAAACCAGCATTTACCAGGAGCATAGTTACTGCACAGAAGCCACACCTAAAATAGTAGTATTTGTCTACATACCACAAACTTGTAAAAAATCAACAAATGGAGACATATTCACTTGGAGAGTGTTTGGATACAGGAGACATGAAATCACGTCCTACATGGAATGTATGCAATGGAGAGGTTCCACCCAGCCAGCAAAGACTGCAAATACATATGGGGGTGTTGGATGGGAAAGGAAATACATGTGTTCTACGTACCCATCCTTGTAGAGTATGAGAAGCACAGTGAGATCAATTTCAATGCAATGGAAAAGAAAACTGCCTAACCAAACTGCTCTAAAATTGAATGGATTGTCTCAGGAGGTGGTGAGTTACCCATCACTTAGAACCATTGGCTGGGCCCTTGGCAAAAAAAAAAAAAAAAAATTATAAAAGAAATTCAAACATTAGATGGAAGGCTGAGGAAAAGAGTTCATTTTGAAGTTTATTCAAATCCTGGAATTGTGCAAAAATGAAAAGGATAAACAGGTAATTGAACCAAATCTGTATGCCTCTGAACTCATACAGGTAAGAAAAATAAATAAGTAAACATTTCTTACATGAACTATGCAATAAGATATATGAATTAGGGAAAGAAACTGTAAGCTGATTAAGTTAGAATGTTTTGGTTTTTTTTTACTCACTGGTTGTTCTTATTAATAGGTCAAGTAATTTGTTTATGTCTCAGTTTATGAAAGCCTCAGATACAAACCAGTTACTTGACCTATTAATGCCAGCACTGGGAGGAGGCATTGTTATTTTATCCTTTATAAATATCAAGAATGCCACTAGAGTATTGTCATTTGTTCAGGTAACATATTTATTGAGCATCTACTACTTGCCAATCACAGTACTACAGGTTGGGAGATACAGCAGTGAAAAACAATGACAAACAACTAGATCCCCATCCTCATGGAGTTTGTAGTCTAGTCTAATTGCCCACAGTTGATATTAAGTCTACTATTTTCATGTACATACTTTCATTAATTTCTGATTAAAAATACCAAACTAATAAAAATTTTTGTCTCTCATTCATCAGAAAAATCATCATCATCAACTTAGAAGTACCCAATTTACATAATTCAAGAAACCATACTTCTACCAAAAATTCATCACTAGTTACACTAATGGAGTTTGTACAAATATGCATAATAGTCTTTGCTATGATTAATGTATAGAGACAAATTAATTTACATAAATCTGATTCATTAAGAGAACATAATCACTTGAATAATCAAAAATCATATATGGAAGTTAATGAGCTGGCTCTTTTCAGTCTTCAGATGTGTAGTGCTTGTCTAAATCAGCAGTAGAAGCATTCATGGTTATTACATCTAGTTCATACAGATCCTAGTAGCTTGATTTGCTATAAAAATTAAATTTGCAGATGAGTTGAAAGTTTGGTAGTAGGATTAGATTAGGAGCTAGGAAAAAATTTTCAAGATCAATTTATGTGATTTAGTGGATTTGACATTACCAAGAAAAGCTATATTGAAGAGTTCAAAGGCAGAATCAATGAACTTAGGTAGAAGATGGGGAAAAAAGGATCAGTTTGAATTTCATTCCAACCCTGGCATTGTGTGAAAGAACCAAATTTTCATGCCTCTGAATTCATATAGGTAGAATTCAGCAAACCTGAACAAATTTGTGTGTGTATAATGTGTATCCACATATCCATATATACATATATCTTAAAGTTGCAACATAATTGACACATAATTGAATTCACTCTTTAAAACATGAACAGTTTAGTGGGATTTACTTCATTTACAGAATTGCACAACCATCACTTATTCTATCTAACTCCAGAACCTTTTAAAAAATATTTAGTTGTAGATGGACACAATACCTTTATTTATTTATTTTATGTGGTGCTGAGGATCAAACCCAGTGCCTCACACATGCGAGGCAAGTGCTTTACCACTGAGCCACAACCGCAGCCCGAAGTAAAATCCTCTAGCTATTAGCAGTTAACTCTCTATTCTTTCTCCCTCCAGTCTCTGAAAACCACTAATCTGCTCTCTTATCTTCATCTATGCATTTGCCTATACAGAACTTTTCATACAAATGGATATATTATGTAGTCTGTCATTTCTGACTATTTTCACTTAGCATAAATCTTTCAAGCTTCATCCATATTGTAGCACATACCAGTATTTCATTTATTGTGAATGCCAAGTATTTTATGGTATGAATATACCACATTTTATTTATCTGTTTATCCATTGATAGACATTTGATCTGTTTGCATCTTTTGACTATTATGAATAATGTTGCCATAAACATTTGTGTTCAAGTTTTTATGTGGATGGATATTTTCCTTTCTCTTGGATGTATACCAAGGAGAGGAATTTCTGGGTCTGTGGGATGTTCTGCTACTGTCCACTATGAACATGTATGGAAAATGAACTTCTGGCCTGCTCTTCACTCTGCTTAGACCTAGTAGAGGCCCTTGGTCCCAGATGAACCTCCCTTAGGATTATGCTGGCAACTGTGTGTTAGCCACTTACTCCATCCAGCTCCTGGCCAAGATTATCCATAGCAGACCTGCCAACTCTAAACTCAGCATCCAGGCCACATGGGAACTGAGGGAAAATCAGGAATGCAAACTATACCTCTCTCTGACTACACCACCCTTTTAACCATGGTATGCATTCCCCAAGTGGGTGCCAAGATAGTTTCCTCCCAGAATCCCATCCATAAATGGAGGAATAACCTATCCACTCTTGGTGTTTCTCTTCATTTATCTGATATATTTGTCCACAATGGGGGAGGTGAGGAGAAGGCCAGCAGCTCTCATTTCCTCTCTTGAGTTGCAAGGCTCAGAATAAAGAGTTGAGAACTTGTACAAAAATCTTCCCACCTTTATTTCTGTCTCCGCCCTTTTAGTTCACCAGAATGGGTGGATTTTTTTTTAAATCCATTCTTCTGTAATTTAATGATTCTCATTAGAGGATGTTTTGGAATTCTGGGGTGGTAGTGTTAATTGTCACAACAATTGGGTGGTGCAACTGGCACTTAGTTGAAGAGGATCGGGGCATTAGATGCTTTGCAGTGCTTAGAACTATCCTTTCCAATGTTCTGTCTCTACTTTTTTTTTTTTTCTTGATACTGGGGATTGAACTCAAGGTGCTTAAGCCCTGAGCCACATTCCTAGCCTTTTTTTTTTATATTTTATTAGAGACAAGGTCTCGTTGAGTTGCTAAGTACCTCGCTAAGTTGCTGAAACTGGCTTTGAACTTGCAATCTTCCTGCCTCAGTTTCCTGAGCCTCTAGGATTACATGCGTGTACCACCACACCTGGCTCTATTTTTTTTTAGTAATAGCTCTATTGTGATACACATACTGTAGAAGTCACCTATTTAAAGTGTTATTCAAAGAGTCTTTTATTTTTTTCATTTTCTACAGATTTAATGAAATGTGCTAATATGTTAATTTAACATAGCTATGATAATTCTAGATGTGGCAATAGATGTTCAATAATAAAATGGCTTGAGGGTCTTTATTTTCCTCTCATTGCTATTTCTGATGTTATATTTTAAAGTTCTATTCTCAGGTTCCCATAAATCTAAAGAACTCAAAGTTTACTTCAAAATTATGCTATAAGTACCATTATATCTATTTTTATACCTTACTCCTGCTATTTGACTTCAATGGTCTTCCTTATCTGTTGCCACCTTAACTCATAGTTTCCATAATTTAATTTTAAATGGTTTTTCTCTGATAAATGTAGTCCTCATCATGGATTTATAAAGAGGCATGATAGAAAGAAAAAGGAGAATTTGTGAAGGAAGAGTAAAGACCCAATCCATGTAAATCATGCAGAACAAGGCACAATAATATATGGTTCATTATATGGAGTAACTTTTTCAAAAATTGAGTTTTCAACAAAAGTGCGCTATGAACACTTCACCCTCGCTCACCCTGTAGCCACATTTTTCGTTTTAACCAACTACATTACATAAGCAAAATCTTTCAAGAAAAGTAATTTGACTAGTCGGTGACACTTGTGCCAAAGGATTTTTTTCTTCAAAAACTTGAATCATAGGTAGTTGAGAATCCATTTCAAACCACACTTTACATTATAATCACTTAATTTTACATTATAATCATTTCATTTTTATATTGTTCATATCACTTCTCTTCAGTGAAATTTTGAAAAGTCTAAATCCAAAACTAGGAAAACTCTCTGCTTTAGACTACATAAGTAACCTAAAATTAGCATACTCTAAATTGGTTAATTCAGAAATTAACAGAACACATAGTGTGAAAAGGCAGAAAAACTGAGTAAATCTGATTCTTGTCACCAAGAGCAACAGATTCTCAACACACACACACACACACACACACACACACACACACACACACACAGTGTTTTAGAATCTATTTCTTTCTTCTTTCTTCTTTTTTTTTTGCTTTTTTTAATTTTATTTTTAAAAAAATAACTAGTGTGGGGCTGGGGTTGTGGCTTGGTGATAGAGAGCTTGCCTCGCATGTGTGAGACACTGGGTTCAATCCTCAGCACCACATACAAAATACATAAATAAATAAAATAAAGGTTTTAAAAAAAAAGAACTAGTGAAGTGAGTCTGACTTAACTTTGGTATGTACATATATGAATATACCACAGTGAATCTCCACATCATGTACAACCACGAGACTGGGATCCTAATTAGAATAAGATGTACTCCATGTTTGTATAAATATATCAAAATAGACTCTACTGTCACATATAACTAAAAATAATAAAAATAAAAAGTCCTAACCTCAAAAAATTACATATATTTTAAATTTTAAATTCATTTCAACTGATACAGAAAAACATAAAAGTCATACATATTTATTGGGTTCCATGTGATGTTTCAATACATGTATATATTGTGCAATGTTTAAATCAGATTAAAAAGTCTAGCTCTTCCAATGTTTATTATTTCTTTATGGTAATAACATTACAATTCCTCTCTCCTAGCTTTTTAAAATATATAGTACCTTATCATTATCTATAATCATCCTACCATGCAAGAGCACACGAGAACTTCTTGCTCCTACCTAACTGCAACTTAGTGCCCAATGATCAGCCTCTCCCCATCCATCCCCACCATCAAAAGTTTTTCAGTGTATTCAGAATTGTGCAACCATCATCACACTAATCTTAGAATATTTAAAAAGAAATCCTGTACCTATTAGCAGTCACTCTTCTTTTCTCCTCAAATCCCTATCCCTAAGCAACCAGAAGTCTGCTTCCTATCTCTATGGATTTACCTATTATGTATATTTCATATGAATTGAATTATGCCATTATGTGGCCTTTTTGTGTATGACTTCTTCCATTTGGCATGATGTTTTCAAGGTTCATCTATGTTGTATCATGCATTTGTACTTCATTTCTGTAGCTGAATAATATACTGTTGTATTGATATTTATTCAACATTTTATTTATCCATTCATCCACTGATGGACATTTGAGTTGTTTTCACTTTGAGATATTTGAATAAAACTAATATGAACATATGTTCTTATTTCTCCTGGGCATATGCCCAGGAGTGTAATTGCTGGATCATGCAGTAACCCTACATTTAACTCCTGTTTTCAAAGTCTCTGCACCATTTTACAATCCCGCCAACAATATATGAAGGTTCCAGTTTCTCTCTACTCTTATAAATGCTTGTTTTTTTATTATTATTATAGCCATCCTAGTTGGTGAGAAGTAGTATCTCATTATGGCTTCATTTGCATTTTCCTGATTGCTAATGAAGTTGAGCATCTTTTCATGTATTTATTGGTCATTTGGATATCTTCTCTGGAGAAATATCTTGCCTTTGGAATATCCTACTATACTTCCATAAAGGTAAAAACATTCCTTACCATTATCTGAGCCTAGATATAGCTCCAATTTACATAGAATCATGAAGCATTTTTGTATGGTTGTAATATCCAGTGAATTCAAGGGAAGCAACTACCATGTAAACTGAACATTGGTCATGCTTTGTTTAATTTGAAAGATTTGTTCATTATTTCAGAACATCGTTTCATCTTTGAATTGCTTAGTGCAATATGCCTTTTTTAAAAATCAATCTGCATTTGTTCCTGTGACATGCAAATGTCTCAGATAGAATTTGAGACTCGTTTTCAGACTTTTTAGAAACACAGAGATCTTACTAAATGTTAACAATAAGAGTTGTTTTACAGCTCGGGAGGCTGAGCAGCAGGAGGATCGCGAGTTCAAAGCCAGCCTCAGCAAAAGCAAGGCACTTAGCAACTCAGTGAGACCCTGTCTCTAAATCAAGTACAAAATAGGGCTGGGGATGTGGCTCAGTGGTCAAGTACCCTAAGTACCCTCAGTACCTTCCAAAAAGAGAGTTGTTTTAAAAAATATTTTGTCATTTCCAACTGACATATTTTAATGTTGTATAAAAATAAGTTATCCATGTTTTTAAAATTACATACTCAAACTATATAATTTTTAATATTCTGTTCTTTTTCAATCTTACTTTGATTTTGTTCACAGAATTTCTTGGTAGCCTTTTCTGATACTGTTCTTTTTTCCAATCTACCTTCTTTCTCTTTGCCTAGCTGAGGATATATTATTAATGGTCTTTTTAAATACCAAAGACTGAACACAGTAGAATTTTAAGACAGGAGATGGGACTTATTTTACATTATAATAATAAAAAGACCACACTCATTTGTATGAATATCATATTTCCTTATTTTCTCCTTTTCAACCACCTGTAATTTTTCTCAGCTGTTTCCATACTTCAATTATGTTTATTCCCCTCTTTCTCTTATATGCAAATAAGCCTGATCTAACATTACATATCCTAATTCAGTTTATATTTTCATTTTCACTCATACTTCTGCTCTTTCATTTTCTCAGATGTTTGATACAAAAGTTTCTTCTCTTGAATTCAAACTTTTTCATTATTATAAGACAGAAGCAGCTGACCCCTTCATTACATCTTCTTGCCTTAGACATGCCTAGGCATTTACACATTGAAAGGCTTTTTATTTTCTTATAAATTGCTTACCCTTTATTTCTCTTCTATGTTAGGCTTAGGTTATTAAATTGATTTTTTGGAATTATTTATGGAGGTAATTTATTTTATCTATGATTTTCTTTGTAAAATAATAAAGGAAGCATTACAAGACATTAGTTCAGAATGCGGGACTTTGGCCTGACAGGGTTAGAACCAATGGTCTATAGATCCTCCTCTGGCTTTCATAAGAGGAAGGTGTATCTTCTCTGTGCTCTGGTGGGCTCTATGATCTTAGGTGAGTGTGCTTGGTTCTTGATATGCTTAAGGAATTTAGATAGTCATCTCTACCCTAAGCCTAACTTCAAGATTGATGGAGTCAGGTAATTACTCTCTCTCATCCCCAGCACAGCAAGCCCCAAGGCTTGGCTTCAGAGGTGGAAAACAATGAAACTCGTGATTTAAGGGACAGGTTAAAATGTGTTGCTTCAAAGGTTGCTAACTGTAAAGGACTGAAGCAAGGTAGGAGATAACATAATCATGTTTGGTTCTATAAACTCCAACTGCCGTGCAGAGAATTGACTGGGAGAGGCCCATGTACCAACTCCAGAGAAACATAAGAGCCTTTCTAATTTTCTTTGAAATCCTGTGCAAATGAATGTACCTAGTCTTACCTTATGCATCCCCATGGTGCCAGGTATCATTAAACTTGTCTTTTACCACTAAAAGGAATCTGAGGATTTATGGAATTAACAGCACAATACTGTAATTTATAAAGACCTAGGTCAGTGGCATCATGATCTTAAAAGTCTAACTCCTTTACATTCTCACTTTATGTATTGATTATCTTTAAGTAATGTGGTTGCTCAGCTGTGTGTGGATCTCTGCAGCCTCTAGCTAATAAAAGCCAAACAGAACAGGAGTCCAGGTGCTGGAGCATGAACTTGAAGTACTGAAGCTTTATGCATCTCACCTTCTCTGCCTAAGTCCTCCCATTTTATTTGTTTTAATCAATGATTTAATAACAGTGTATTAAATCCAATATCAAGACATCTCCAGTAACTATCGCATGGTTTTACAGAAACTAGAGTCACATTGGAACATGCAAATTGTTTAATAAACATTGTAGTATTGATTGAGCAACCAACATGTCTCTGATATTCCAGACTAGAGAAAGAGAGAGTCACCAACTGCCTCAAATTATTTTTGGAAGAGTTGGGTATAAATTTATAGATTATGGAACATATAAGTCAAAATGACCAGCAAGAAGAAAATCTTGAGAAGGATTGTAAAATATTTTCATGAAAACTATTCAAAAAGAAAAAAAATATTTGTTTCTCTCAGAAATAAACAGAACTGAAAGTACTGGATTTCTTTATCCTTTGCAGACAGAAGAGTCTGTGATTCATTAAGAATTGTAACTAGGGCTGGGGTCATGGCACAGTGGTAGCATGCTCGCCTAGCACGCGGGAGGCACTGGGTTCAATCCTCAGCACCACATAAAAATAAAATAAAGATATTGTGTCCACCTACAACTAAAAAATATTTAAAAAAAAAAAAAAAAAAAAAGAATTGTAACTAAAGTAGAAGTATTATTACTTAAGGTTATTTGGGTCTTTGCTGTCTGATTATGTGATTACAATTTCTGGTTTATTCTGTTTACCTTAGTAGCACATACTTGGTTTCTTTTCTCTAGTCTAAATCACTCACTTCTTAATCAAATGAAGAATCTTTACGGAATGTGACTTCTTATCTTACAGATGCCGCATGTTTACTTTTTGTTTTAGTTTTCAGGGGCAGCATTACAAAGTATCACAAGCTGAATGACTTGAACAACAAATTTGTTATCTCACAGTTTTGGAAGCAAGAAGTACAAGACCAAGGTCTTATCAGGGCCATTCTCCCTCTATCATTCATTCCAGATACTAGGAATGAATCCGTTCCAGGCCTTTCTCCTGACTGCTGGTATCTCTTTGGCTTGTGGAAACAGCTCCTCCAATCTTCACATAGATTCTTCCTGTGTGTGCATGTGTCCAAATTCCCCTTTTCATAAGGACACTAGTCATATTACATTAGGGATCCACCCTACTCCAGTGTGACCTCATCTCAAGTATGCAATTATGCTGCAATGACACTACTTCCAAATAAGGTCACTTTCTGGGATACTGGGGACTAGGACCTCAAAAATATAAATTTTGAGCAAGGAAATACACCTCAACCCATAAAATTTACCTTTTTGCTGAAAGTAACAATGCTTTTCATCTGTGAAATTATAACTGTGGGAAAGGAAGTAAAATAGTGCTTTTGAAGTGTATAGTGAGCATGACTTCTAGTTTCAGTTTCTAGTCCTACTTATTTTTCTTCTTGGTATTGAAGAAGAAAAATGCCAGAAGTCTTCAACAATTTTAAGCATCCATTGGTCAGAGTGGTTTTGCGAGAGAAAATATTGTATCAATAGAGAGACACCTATTTGTCATAAGATAATATGCAAAGTTCTAGACAAACTTTAATGCCAAAAATATTTTTTTATTTGAACATACAAACACTGCTGATGTACACCTTGGCTTCCTGCTGCCATTTTCCCCAAGATTAAGAATCTTCAAAACCAAGTTCAATTCAGGCAAAATTGTGAAGTAAAAGAGAATTGCCAAAAAAAAGAGAATTGCCTTTTTGGCTAGTTCTTTCTCTTCCTCCCCTCACACAGCATGCCTGAGGCACTGTACCATGTCCCAACTGCCTTTCCTGGCCAGCATCCTCTGGGGTCCTCTAGCCATTCTGCCTGAGCTTTGCTGTTTGGCCCTTCCTGCCTCTACATTCAGGGTTTATTTTATGACCTCACTTGCAGAAATCTGTAAGTTCTGGATTTCTTCAGGGTCAGACTCTCTAAGATGCCTTTTTTTTAAACACAATTAGCAAAACTATTGCTTTGTGGTAGTGGAAGACAGAGGAGTTACCCATCATCCTTCCATACCACCTGGAAAGGGCAAATAGAGAGGCGGTAGGAAGTGACATTGTGTGTGCGTGAAGACTGAGCATCACCAGCAAATGCTCCATTGTCCCATCAGACATACTGTTAAAAGTTTCAAGGCAGCAGCCATAGAACATTAAACCACAAGCACAGGGGCTCCACAGAAAAGGGAGAAAATTTTCGATGCAAGTAGATCTTTGTAGTCTTCCTTCAATTGCATGACATCATAATGGAAACCAAAAACATCTTGCAAAGAGTATGGGATTTGGAATGAGAAGATCCAGATACGTATCCTAAGATTCAGACTTATTAACTAAATTATGATATCATTAAGCTTTTCAAAACCATGCCCTTAGCAATATGATAGTATCATAAGGTTAAATTAAATAAGGTCAGTGTGACCAAGACCAAGAGATATCTACCAAATCCACTCACCTCATCTTTGAGTACTCAGCTACTCTAGATCCCCTAGCCTCTCTTACAGGTAGGTGGAGCCATATGATTAGTTTTTTCTCACAGAGAAGAGTTGACATCTGCCACTTCCAGGCCAGGCCCAGAAAAATCTGCTGCAGCACTTTTTCTGTGCCCTACATTGACTGACTATAGATGATGATAAGGCCCTAGAAACATGAAATTTTAACCAGGGGCATAGGAGCCTCAATGGATCCATAGATAGAATTCAGAGACTCTATGATTTAAATGAGAAAGAGCTTTGAATTTTTATTTTCACTAGCCTCTATTTTAAATTTAGCATTTAAAATTTAAATGTGAGGCTGAGGCAGGAGGATTGCAGGTTTGAAGCCAGCCTTAGCAACTTAGTGAAATTCTCAACAACTTAGAGAGACCCTGTCTCTAAAGCACATCTGGGTTCAATCCCCAGTACCCACTCTGCACACAATACAGTGTGTTATCAATACTACTTGATATGACAGTAGTTAATATTAAGTATAGGTCACTATATCACAAATTATTTAATATTTTAATAACTATATTTCAACATAATTTTATTATGTGATCTAATATATTTTATGCATATCTATACAATATTCCAAGAAGAAAGTTTGGGGGCTTGATCAGACTGCCTGAGTGGCTGATGACACAAAAATTTTTAGAAACCCCGATAGGATTATGCTAAGGAGAAGAAAAATGTAGACACAAAAGTCTACTTACTATGTGATTCCATCCACATGACATTGTGGAAAAGGCAAATTTATAGGAACAGAAATGAATAGGGAAGAAAGGAGATTGTCTGTAAATGGGTTTGGGTTACTATTTGGAGCAACGTGGTGGTTACAAAACTGTTTGCATTTGTCAAAACTCTGCTTAAAAAGCGAGAAATTGCATGTAAATTAAGTGTAAGTAAATCTGACTTTTTAAAAATGCTTTTATTAGTGCATTATAGTTATCCATAACAGTGCGGTTCATTGTGATAGAGTCATACATGCATGGAATTTAATTTGCTCTATTTCAGTCACCAGCGCAACCCCTTTCCATCCTCACCTCCCTCCCTGTATTTCCTTTCTTCTATTCTACTAATCTTCCTTCTACTTAATTATTGTTTTGATAAACTTGGTACTCTACAGATAAACATAAAAGTGGAATTCACTGTGGCATATTCATCTATATATGTAGCATGATTTTGTCACATCCATCCCACATCTCCTCCCTGTTGCTGTCCCTCCTCCCTCCCTCTTGATCTCCTTTCTGTTCCAAGATCTTTCCTCTATTTTCATGAGATTTGACCCCCACCACACACACTCTCTTTTTTTTAAGCTTACTGTACTCTGACTTCTACATATGAGAGAAAACATTCAATCCTTGACTTTCTGAGTCTGGTTTATTTCATTTAGCATGATGTTCTCTAGTTCCATCCATTTATTGGCAAATGCCATAATTTCATTCTTCTTTATGGTGGAGAAGAACTCAATTGTGTATTTGTACATGTTCTTTATTCAGTCATCTGTTGACAAGCCCCTGGGCTGGTTCCATAACTTGACAATTGTGAATTGTGCTGCTATAAACACTGATGTGCCTGTGTCAGTATAGAATGCTGATTTTAGTTAGTTTGTATAAATACATAGCTGTATCATATGGTAGTTTTATTCCTAGTCTTTTGAGGAATCTCCATATACTTTCCAAAGTGATTGTACTAATTTGCAGTCCTACCAGCAATATGAGTCTACCTTTCCCCCACATCCTCACCAACATTTATTGTTATTTGTATTCTTGATGATTGCCATTCTAATTGGAGTGAGATGAAATCTCAATGTAGGTTTTTATTTTTTATTTTTGGTACCAGGAATTGAACTCAGGGGTACCCAACCATTCAGCCACATCCTCAGCCCTATTTTGTATTTTATTTAAAGACAGGGTTTCACTGAATTGCTTAACACCTCGCCTTTGCTGAGGCTGGCTTTGAACTCGTGATCCTGTTTCAGCCTCCCGAGCTGCTGGGATTACAGGCGTGCACCACTGTGCCCAGCCTCAATATAGTTTTAACTCGCATTTCCCTGATTGCCAGGCATGTTGAACAATTTTTCATATATGTGTTGGCCATTTGTATTTCTTCTTTTGAGAAATCTCTGTTTAGTTCTTTTGCTCTTTCATTGATTGAGCTTGAGTGTGTGAGTGAGTGTGTGCATGTGTGCGTGTGAGCAGCTTGGAGTTCTTTTTTTTATTTTAAATTTATTTAAATGTATTTATTCTAATTGGGTATATATAACAGAAGAATGCATTTTGATTTATTGTACACAAATGGAGCACAACTTTTCATTTCTCTGGTTGTACACAATATAGAATTACAACATATGTGCAGTCATACATGTACCTATGGCACTATTGTCCATCTCATTCCACCATCTTTCCTGCCCCCATGTCCCATCTTCTCCCTTCCCTTCCCTTTGACCAAAGTTTCTCCATTCTTCCCATTCCCCCTCCTTCAGCATTCATTTATCAGAGAGAACGTTTGGCCTTTGGTTTTTTTGTGATTGGCTTATTTCGCTTAGCATGATGTTCTCCAACTCCATCCATTTACCTGCAAATGCCATTTTATTCTCTTTTAATGCTGAGTAATATTCCATTGTATATATGTACCACAGTTTCTTTATCCATTTATCTATTGAAAGGATAAAGGTTGGTTCCATAGTTTGCTAGTGTGAATTGAACTATTAAAAATATTAAAGTGCCTGCATCACTGTAGTATGCTGTTTTTAAGTCCCGTGGGTATAGACCAAGAAGTGGGATAGGTGGGTCAAATGGAGTTCTTTATATATTCTGACTATTAATCCCCTGTCAGAGGAGTAGCTGGCAAAGATTTTCTCCCATTCTGTAGGCTTCCTCTTCATGCTCTTAATGGTTTCCTTTGCTGTACATCTTTTTGATTTTGATGCCATCCCACTTATTGGATCTTGGAATAAACCTGACATTTGAAGAAAGAATAGAAGCCTGCTAGGGGAAAACAGCCAGCATGATGGCATGGAAGGAACCACCCCGCTGACCTGAACAACTGCCCAGGGCGATTCTGTGAGAGAGGAATGAACTTCTATTGTGTTGAGTTCATGTGTTTGTGTCTATCTGTTACACAGTTTAAACTACCTGTGTACATTTTGGGAAATTATGTTTTACAACACAGTACAAAGGTTGGAATAAGAGCAATCATTTCAAGTCCTGAGGTTGTTGCTTAAGAGGTTCACATAATGTGGACAATCACTTAACTTCTCTGAACTTCAATTTCTTCATTCATAGAATGAATGATTAGCAACTACAGGAATCTTAGCCTAGTAAATGAAAAACTGTTAAGTAGCCACATAGATTGTATTTGGAGCATGACCTAATAATGTATTTGTGGTCTCAACCCTATAAAATCTAGTATTACACTTTCTTTAACAAGACTATTCCTTGAGACGTAGTCCTCCTTCTTTATCAAGCAATTTTCATATCTTAAAGTTAGATGAGATTTAAAGGCCATCTGATCCAATCCTTTCGTTTTCTATTTCTGCTTAGGGGAACAAAACAAAAGTAATAGTATGGCTTTAGGTTCTGAGTAACTGAATTGGTATCTAAGACCCACCACTGGGAAAGAAGATCCAGAAAATCTCCATAGTCTGAGTCAAAGCCATAGCTATTTAAGGCACACTACCATCCCAGGGGGCTTCCACTATTCTGGAAGAACTAAGGGAATACTTGAGAGGGAGAAGGTCACTATTTAGGAGGCTATAATTTTATTGAAATAAAGCCATTCTCTTCCTTTACCTCTGGAAAACCAAAGAAAGGCAATCAGAAAGGCTGGGGATTCCCAAACTCTCCCTATCAACAAAACTGGGTGTTAGAAGGAGTATCTGTCTAAGTGCAGACCAGGCATTGGATTGGCCAAGTGCCTGATGCTACTTCCAAGAATGATGATAGATCTGAGAGCAGGTTTGCCTGGGAGGGCAACCCAAACTTCTTCTATTGGCAGCAACAAGGCCAAGATGAAAATGAGCCACCTTGTTTCTACTCCACTGAACAGCTGTGGGGACCCCAACAGCAAAAGGCCAGTGGAGTAGGCCACCTGTAGCAGGGACACCAGCCATGGCATCTGTGGGATCCAAACCAGATCTGCCATGCCCCTCTTCACATCCTTTGGGGATTTTTGTTTTTGTTTTTGGTACTGGGGATTGAAACCAGGGGTGCTTTACCATTGAGCTACATCCCCAGACCTGTTTTACTTTTCAAGACAGGGTTTCATTAAATTGCCTAGGCTGGCTCAAACTTGCAGTTCTCCTGCCTCACTTTCCCAAGTCACTGGACTTACAGGTGTGTGCCACCACACTTGGCTCTTTGCACCATTTGAAAAACTGATAAATACACCATTATAGTTTGGATCTGGAATGTCCCTCCAAAGTCTCATGCATTGAAGGCTTCATCCTCAGTACAACAATGTTCAGAAGTGGAGCTTTGGGAAGTGATTTGGTCATAAGGGCCCTAACCTTATCAATGCATTAATCCATCAAGGGATTCGTAGCTGAATGGATTTTTGGGAGGTGAAGGAAAGTGTTTGAGATGCAACCTTGTTGGAGGAAGTAGGCCTTTAGGGTTGACCCCTTATGGACTATGTCCCTAGCCTCTTCTCCCACCCCTGTTTCTCAGCTTCCATGAGGTAAGCAGCTTTCCTATGCCATTCCCTTCCACCATGATAATCTGCCTTGCATCAGGCCCAAATCAGTGAAGCCAGACAACTACAGACTGAAATCTCTGAAACCATGAGTCAAAATAAAATTTTCTAAGTTGTGTTTCTCAGGTATTTTGTCACAGTAATGAAAAGCTGACTAATACATATACCTCAGGGAGAATCAGAATGTTGTTGCTACCACAAAATGTGAATTTATAAGCCCTAGTCAGTGTTGGAGAATCAATTACTCACTCACAACCAACAGAGTACTAGCTATCTAGTACTATCTCACTATAGGCCATTCTCTAAGGAGATCTCTGGTGCAGGCTTTCCTACTCATTTCCCACCCCCATACCAGAAGGACAGCAGTAAGAAAGGAGAGGTGAAGAGAGGGGCATCAGATTGCATCCATACTCCAGTCTGCCAGGCCACAAGACCATTGCTCCAGCCAGTGCAGATACCTCCAACGCTGCCACCACCATCACCACCATTACCAGTAGCATCTTCACCATTACTACCACCACCATCTTTACCACCAGCATCAAACAATAAGAGAGTCAAAAGTCTCACCTACATGCTGTGGGTGTGGGTAGAGATTTCAACCACATATGAACTTAATATTTAAAACATGGTTGAGAAACTTGTTCTAATAACTGATGTATCTTCGAAGTTGTACTGCCATGCCTCAAAAGAGCCTCTTCTCCTGAGGCATGGCATAACTTGAAAGAAAAAAAAAAAAAACCATTTCATGCTTATAACTCATAACAAATTAGACTTTTTGGTAGAATGAATAATAACATTCCCTGATCAGCAAGTTCAACCCAGGCACTAAATTTGGTATCAGTTTAAGCATGATCTCTTTCACACCTAGAATTTCCTTGCTGTTTTAGCTCCCAAGCCAAGGTAGGCTGATGCATTCTTCCAAACTCCAATGTCTAAGTTCTTGGTTTGCCAATGAATGATGTCATCACGTGTCTTAAACACACTCAATGGCCTGGCAATCATTAATGCCTCATGAGTTAAGAGCACGAAGCAGAAACAAGAGGTCCAGTGCATCTCAGAGCTTTGCATGGCAACTGCTCACCAGAGCATTAACTCATTGGTTAATGGGTATCCACATAGGAGAAAGCATGGAATGTGAATATTGCTTCTTACCACTAATGCATTTAATTTGTGGATAATCAGCACTCATTCATAGAAAGCGAGGATATCAGGACCAAAGGCAAAGTTACAACCAATTGCTTAACTTTGGGTTTTGGTGGTAGTGGTGGTAGTATTTTTGGATTATTCTGCTTTTTTGCTTTTGGAAAGCAGAAAGTTCACTTTGAAATGATTCACCAAGGATGAATTCATTATAATCATCAAAAATTATAAATTCACCCTAATTTATAAACCCAGTAGGGGAGAAAAAAGCCAAAATCATATGCTTAGATATTGTTACAGGTTAAATTGTGTCCCTGCTTCCAGATTTGTATGTTGAAGTGTTTAATGCCAATATCTCAGAATGTGATTGTATTTGAAGATAGAATCTCTAAAAAGAAAATTAACTTTAAATGAGGTTAAAATAAGGCTAAGGTGTCTTATAAGAATAGGAAATTTGGACACAGATGCATGAAGAAAAGCCCAATAGAAGACACAAGAAGAAAATAGTTATCTACAAGCCAAGGAGAGGCCTCAGAGGAAGCTGACATCTTTATCTCAGACTTCTAGCCTCCAGAACTAAGAGAAAATAAATTTCTGTTGTTCGAGCCACCCGCTTTGTCACACTTTATTATTGTAGCCCTAGCAAACTAATATAGCCATCATTGGTTTTCAACAATATATTTCATTTCAAATTGTAGCATTATAGAGCAGGGCAGTGGCCAAACATCAACTATTCCATCCAACCCTACCATTTTATATATGCTAATAATAACTAGCTGTATTGGGTGCCCAGTGTGGCAGATGCTGTAAGGGAGGGAGGGAGATAGATGATAGATAGATAGATAGATAGATAGATAGATAGATAGATAGATAGATAGATATTCAGATGAACCCTACCTGTAGATTCATTGTTATCTCCATTTTGACAGGTGTCTAGTCCTAGGGAACACAAGATACTGGAATTCGAACTTAGGTGGCACCAAACACCTGACCTCTTAACCTGGAAAGAGTTAAGCAATTTGCCTAAAATTAACAACTGAATCATTGTAGAACTGGAGCTAGAATGGAAGTCACCTGACTCCCAAACCAGAAGACTGCCTCAATTACCTTAAAGATATTTTAAAAGGCAAATTTTAGAAAGTTACCAGGCTGGTTCATGGGTGTCTGAAAAAATCTGTGAAACCCTGGGGGTCTGTTTTATGCTCTGCAATTTATTTGCAAATATTTCATAAAGCATCAGAGGACTTGAGTATGTAAAATATTTGAGGCTTTTGAGGATCAATGCCCCAGGAGAAGAAGCTACAGTGATTGGGTTTAAGGCTTGAAGAGGAAAACTCAGTGTGGTTTAGAACACATGGAAAAGTTTTCCCCATACCTACAGATTCATAAACTCGAATATACACTCAAGGTTCTTTATTACCCCCATTTGTTTACTTATTCATTCACAACTGGAATCCCAAGCCTATTATTCTGAAGTCCAGGCATTTTAAAAATTCTTTTTTAAAGATTTTTAAATTTACATATAATAATTTTACACATTTTTGAGGCACAGTGTGACATTTCAATACATGTATATAACTTGTAATGGTCAGATGGGGCAATTAGCATCTCTGTCACCTCAGAAATTTATTATTTCTTCATGTCAGAAACATTCAAAATCCTTTTATAGACAATTTGTACATGAGTAGGAACTATGGAGTTTAGAAGTTTTCTTTTAAAAGGACTACTTTTCCTCTTTCACGCTTACAGAGCTTTAAGTTGAAAGCTTACAGTCTATATTCAGACTTGCTCCTAACATTCTCATTAAATCCAGACTGTAAAATTTCACTTTTGAATTCTTTAATAAGGCCTACAGTTTATCACTGTGATATGAAATTTCATAAGTGCAAGATGCTAAGTTATAAGCATGAAACTATTTTTTGCAGTGTTAGGAGAAAATGCCTCCTCTAGCCTACATTGTGCATCAGGGATTCTGCAAGTGTGGTCCTCCAATCAGCACCAGCAACAACCCCTAGGATGAGAACTTGTCCATGTCTTCTGCCTAGGTGCACTGAATGAGAAACGCAGAGACTTAGGTTCTAGTAAGATCTCCAGGTGATTCAGATGTATGTTTTCGCATCAAAATTCTATGAGTACCAAAATCTTTTTGAAAAGGTCTTTAAATATTGAACTCCAAAATTGCTAATAAGTAAAATGCTTTAAAGGAAAAAATTGGCACCAAAGATGCAGCATCACCTATTAAAGGGATGCCTATTTTGATTTCTTAGCTGTCCTTAAACACCAAGAATCTGTGAGCATTGAGAAATTGCAATCTCTCAATTAAATGATTGTATAATCACAAATAATGGTATTTTTTGTCAAAGTTTTTATGTATCATTCCTTTTTTTTTTAATTTTTTTTCCAAACCTTTATTTTATTTATTTATGTATTTTGTATGTGGTGCTGAGGATTGAACCCAGTGCCTCACACATGCAAGGCAGGCACTCTACCACTGAGCCACAACCCCAGCCCCTCATTCCCTTTTTTTAAAGGGTCATTCTTATGAAAATATCCTTTTGAAGCATTATCTATTACATTAAATATTCTGAACTCTAAATAAGGACTACACCAACATGTTAACAGTGCTTATCTCTAGGGAAAGGAATTATGGATGAATTTAATTCTGTCTTTATATTTTAAGAAAAAATATTAAGGTACAGTTAAATTCAATAGAAAGTCATCATTCATAATGGCTGTGGGAAGTTCCACTATTAATAGATAAAGAAAGGTTTTTCTAATGACATAGAAACATTTTTAATAAACAGGATTAAACAGACATTTCTTTCTATTACCTTTATTTTTTATTTTTTTGGACTTCTAATAGGTGACAGATGGACTGACTATATTAAATTGGAATTAGATGGGAATTATTCAAGGGAAGATGTCCAAATAGATTTATTTTCATTGTAACAGTTTTTTTTAATAGTGAAATGTTTCTTACTCTAAGTAAAGAATATGCTCTGGAACCTACAGAGAAGTTCTTTATATAATACAGAGTCGATGTATATAATCTTTTGTCATGCTTAATGGTCCTCAGTTCCATAGGCTGCTGCTCTTTGGCTGACTGGCAGTTATATTGTAATGAAAAGGGATTCATATTTTAGCTGCTCCCTCTTTATTGCAGCAACCAAGATTGAAGGGTTTTTTCTTCCTCACTCCAATTCTTTAAGATGCATTTTCCTTAATATAGATCTATTGTTTTCATCTTTAAATGTTTTTCATTTAGATTTCTTTTAGGTACTTCCAGTGAATTTTATGAGTCCCCATCCTCTGTATTGCTGTGGTTGTCGTTTCTGAAACCCATGAAGCAAAGCCTTTTATCGGGTTGACTTGTACCAATCTAGTGAGCTAGAACAAAGTTTGGCATTGTATTTCTTTACAATTTCCTACCCAAGAAATGACTCTGTGTTTAATGTTGTTACACTAACTTTTTGAAATCCCAAATATGGTCATTTTTTTCTTATGTTCATTTTTGTCATTTCCCAAATACTGAGCTATTGTCTTTTTACTATGATTTAGTGAAGGAAGCCCAGAATTAGAATCAAAAGCCCTGGATGAAGGCCAAGTTCTGCCACTTACTGTTTCTATGAATCACTTAACTTCTTTGAACTCCACTTTTCTCAGCTATGAGAGTAATATTTAGCACATCAGACTTTATAAAAACAAATAATAAAACAGTAATGCAGTAAAATTTTAGTATGATTACTTTCATTATTTTCTGTCCTAACTCAAGGGCACCAAGCAGCATGAACTAACTAAAGAAGGGAATGGACAGTAATTCAAAGGAAATAAAATCTGTCTTGAGAACAGAACGTAGAATGTCCTTGTCACATTCTTACTTCTACATGCACACCTTGCACTTACATATCCGCATCTTTTTTCAGTTTCCAAATTTTTCCAGGTAGCTTGGTTGGGAGATTTTTAACCATGCCTGGAAGCAGCTCTGTAGAGGTTCTAGGGTAGGGTTGGGTGGTGGTTAAAATTCTAAAAGAGGGCTGGGTTTGTGGCTCAGTGGTAGAGTGTTTGCCTAGCATGAGTGAAGTACTGGGTTCAATTCTCAGCACCACATAGAAAAATAAATAAATAAAGTTATTATGTCCAACTACAACTAAAAATATTTTTTAAAAAATTCTAAAAGAAAAATATCTAAACATACCCTAGGGGCTGGGATTATGGCGCAGTGGTAGCGTGTTCGCCTAGCACGCGTAAGGCACTGGGTTCGATCCTCAGCACCACATAAAAAATAAAATAAAGATATTCTGTCACCTACAACTAAAAAATAAACATTTAAAAAAATAAAAATAAATAAATAAATAAACATACCCTAGCACTGTAGTCATCTGTCCAACCAATAGTTCCCCTCCAGAAATCACTGTCACATTTTTTTTCCTCAAATTTGCCTGGCGATAGGCCTTAAAAAAGATGGGTAGTCTCACAGGTGTGTATTTAGATGTAAACAGGGTGACTTACTCTCATGGACATAAATGAACTATTAGAAGGCAAGGAACAAATGGATTTATGAAATATGTGAATGACAGTCTGTTTTTGTCAGCCTTTCATTGCTGTGACCAAAAGACCTGACAAGAACAGCTTAAAGAAGAATAAGTTATTTGGCTCATGGTTTCAGAGCTTTGTTCCATGTTCTGCTAACTCCATACCTTTGGGCCCAAATTGAGGCAGAACACCATCATGGCAGAATGATGTGGCAAAAGAAAGCAGCTCAGAACATGGCAACCAGGGAAGCAGAAAAAGAGAGAGCTCTGCTCACCAGGGACAAAATATAAACCCCAAAGGTAGGCCCCCAATGACATACTTCCTCCAACCACACCCTATCTGCCTCCAGTTAGCATTCAGTTAATCCATCAGTGGATTAATGAACTGATTAGATTACCTCATACTCTGATCTTCTCACTCCTGAATATCCTTGTGTTGTCTCACACATGAGCTTTAGGGGGCATCTCACATCTAGACCATAATATGCTCCCACAGCTACTTCCAGGAGTGTGACAAGTTAGGTAAGAATGTGTATTTAAGGGAGGTTTGAATCTTTGAGTAACTAGAGAAGGAACAAAAGTAATAGTTCTAACTCACCAATACATGAATTTAAAATGAGTTTAAAAATGACAGGTGGTTGTGATAAGTGCAAGTATAGGGTGAGATACAACAGTCTCTCTTATCTCATTGTGGTTCTCCAACACCACTAATTAAAGCATTTGTCTATTTCAATATACTTTATTTGCTTTCTGTTCCCTTTATAAGATCAATATGGTATTGCACAGAATGAGAAATTGTTTTGTACTAATTGCAACTAATAATAATGGAAAATGGCATGCCATCAGAAAGCATGGATGAATTCTGTGTATATAAGAATGGAAAAACTCCTAGGATACTAACATGCGTATATTGAGATATGATACATGAATTGGTCTACCTAGGTGTAAAAGATAAAAATATTTATTTATAAGGAACTTATGATGGAGAACAGGGTTTATGTTTACAAAATACCAAAAATACTGAAGGTTAATTAATTTTGATGTGTTTCTCCATAATAGTGTGTGTGTGTGTGTTGTGAACATATTTTACCCTAAAAAGAAAACTGGCATTATTCACTATGTTGATCCAGAAGTACATTTTTATTTTAAGTTATATGATGGTACTACTATCATATATTCTAATTACAAAGCATGTAATGATAGTCATAGACTAAGTATTTCTTCTTTCAATAGACCCTATCAAGAGCAGCAGAGAAAAGTTCATTCATTGACTTAAGAAACATCTAATGAGAGAGGCTTTTCAACATGACCAAATAGAAGAGATTGCTTTCCTGGCTGCTCCATGGCATGAAACCAAGAAAGCAGACAGGCAGCTTCTCAGAAAGTGAGGTACTGGAACATTCAGGGACACTCTAAGTCTACAGGATACAAGCTCTACTACTTCAGACCCATACTGTTAAATGGGTAGACACACAAACAACATGAAAAACTAAGGGAATAAGTTTCCCCAAGCAAACCAAGCTACCCCAATAACAGAATCTGCTGACACCACAGTGGAAGAAATGTCAGTGAAAGAGTTTAGAATGTACATAGTTAAACTAATCTTCTAGTTAAAGAACAATGTAAGAAGTGAAATCAGAGAGAAAATACAGGAAGTGAAAGGGCACTTCAATAAAAAGATAGAGATTATGAAAAAATAAACAAAGCAAAAATCCTCAAAATGAAAGAATCAATAAACCAAATTTAAAAATCAATTGAAAGCATCAATAGTCTAGATCACTTGGAAGACAGAGTCTCAGGAAATGAAGACAAAAAACATAATCTTGGAAGCAAAGTTGACCATGGATAAAATATGTTAAGAGACCATAACAGAATTTCCAAGAATTATGGGACAACATGAAAATACCAAATTTAGGATTTTTTGGAATAGATAAAAGCTTGGAGATACAAACAAAAGGAATGCAAAATCTTTTCAATGAAATAATATCAAAAATTTTCCCAAAACTAAAGAATAAAATGGAAAATCAAATACAGGAGACTTACAGAACCCCAAATATACAAAATTACAACACACCCACACCAAGGCACATTATTATGAAAATGCCTAACATACAGGATAGAAGTTTAAAGGCTCCTATAGAAAAACAATAGATCACATTTAGAGGGGAACCAATCCATATCTCAGCTGATCTCTCAACCCAGACCCTCAAAGCTAGGAGGTCTTGGAATAATATATACAAAGCACTGAAAGAAAATGGATGTCAGTCAAGAATACTATACCCAGCAAAATGAAGCTTCAGAATTGATGACAAAATAAAAATCTTCCATGATAAACAAAAGTTAAAAAAATTCAAAACTAGGAAGCCTGCACTATAAAACATACTCAATAAGATATTTCATTAGGAAGAAATAAAAATGAAAACTAGCAAAGGGAAGAGCTCCACTAAAAAACAGTGAATGTATAGAGAAATAAATTTAAATTAAAAATTAGAAACAAATCAAAATGACAGGGAATAAAAAACATTTCTCAATAATAACATTGAATGTAAATGGCCTAAAGACTTAGACTGGCAGATTGGATTAAAAAACAAGACTCAAAAATACACTGTCTGCAGGAGATTCACCTCATAGGCAAAGACATCCACAGACTGAAGGTGAAAGGATGAGAAAAACATCATTCACATGGATCTTGTAAACAAGCAGAGGTTTCTATCCTTATATCAGATAAAGTGGCTTTAAGCCAAAGTTAATAAGAAGGGACAAAGAAGAACATTTCATACTGCTTGAGGGAACTATACATCAACAAGATGTAATAATCATAAATACATATGCCCCAAACAATGGAGCATCTATGTATATCCAACAAACTCTTCACAATTTCAAGAAGCAAATAGACTACAGCACAACTCTCACCACTGTATGGATCCTCCAAACAAAAACTAAATAAAGAAACTATAGAACTAATAAATACATTAATAATGTAGACTTAACAGAAATATATAGACTATTTCATTTATCAAGGACTGAGTACACTTCCTTCTCAGCAGCACATGGATCCTTCTACAAAATAGACCATATCTTAGGCCACAAAGTAATTCTTAGTAAATACAAAAAAAAATAGAGATAATACCTTGTATCCTATCAGATCATAATGGAATGAAATTATAAATCAATGATAAAATTAAAAATAGAAACTATTTTAACAACTAGAGACTAAATAATACACTATGGAATAATAACAGATAGCAGAAGAAATCAGGGATGAAATAAAATGCTTACAGGTAAGTGAGAATAGCAATACAACATATCAAAATATCTGGGATACTATGAAGGCAGTTCTAAGAGGAAAGTTAACTGCATTGAGCTCATTAATTACAAGAATAGAAAGTCAACAAATAAATATACTAGTATTGCATCTCAAAGCCCTAGAAAAAGGAAAAATCAACACCAAAATCAGAAGACAAGTAATAATTAAAATCAGAGCTGAAATCAATGAAATTGAAACAAAAGAAACAATCAAAAAATCAACAAAACAAAAAGTTGATCCTTTGAAAAAAATCAATAAAATTGATAGACCCTTAGCCAAGCTAACAAAGAGAAAGAGAAATAAAACTCAAATTACTAAAATTTGCAATGAAAAAAATCACAACAGACACTACTGAAATGCAGATGATAATCAGAACCTATTTTGAAAATTTATGCTCTAATAAAGTAGAAAATCTTGGAGACATCAACAAATTTCTAGAGACATATGACCTACCCAGATTGAATCAGGAGGATATAGAAAATTTAAACAGATCAATTAGAAGAAATGAAATTGAAGATGCCATCAAAAGCCTACCAAGAAAGAAAAACCCAGGACTAGACAGATTCTCAGCTGAGTTCTACCAAACCTTCAAAGAAGAACACAAATCCTCTTCAAATTATTCCATTAAATAAAAAAGGAGGGAACCCTTCCAAACTCATTCTATGAACTGTGGTATATATACACAATGGAATATTACTCAGCAATAAGAGAGAATAAAATTATGGCGTTTGCAGGTAAATGGATGGAGTTGGAGAATATCATGCTAAGTGAAGTAAGCCAATCTCAGAAAACCAAATGCCAAATGTACTCATGGATAAGTGGATGCTGACCCATAATTGGGGGAAGGACACAGGAAAAATGGAGGAACTCTGTTCACAGGGATGTAAGGGGGGTGGGGGCATGGGGACAGTAAAGGTGGGGGAATATGATGGTCATCATAGCCCTAACTTTATGAATGACTGCATGTATGTTGTGATTCTATAGCACTTACTACCAGAGAAATGAAATGTTATCCTCCCCCCGCCAAAAAAAAACTCATTCTATGAAGCTAATATCACCCTGATAACAAAACCAGACAAAGACATATCAAGGAAAGAAAATTTTACACCAATATCCCTGATGAACATAGACATAACAATTCTTAATAAAATAGTGGCAAACTGCATAGAAAAACATATTTAAAAAATACTGCACCATGATCAAGTGGGGTTCATCCCAGGGATACAAGAATGATTCAATATATAGAAATCAATAAATATAATTCATCACATCAATAGACATAAAGAATCACATGATTATCTCAATAGATGCAGAAAAAGCATTTGACAAAATATAGCATTCATTCATCATCAAAACACTAGAAAAACGAGGGACAGTAGGAACATACCTAAACATTGTAAAAGATATATTGATATATATATATATATATATATAAAACCCACAGTCAACATCATTCTCAATAGAGAAAAATTGAAAGCATTACCTCCAAAAACGGGAACAAGACAAGGATGCCCCCTTTCACCACTTCTATTCATCTTATTCCTGGAAATTCTAGCCAGAGCAATTAGACAGAAGAAACAGTTATAGAGATAAGAATAGGAAAGAAAAACTCAAACTATCCCTATTTGCCAATGACATAATTCTATATTTAGAAGACTGAAAAAATTCCACCAGAAAACTTCTAAAACTCATAAATGAATTCAGTAAAGTAGCAGGACATAAAATTAACACCCATAAACCAGTTACATTCCTATGCATCAGTGATGAATCAACAGAAAAAGAAATTAGGAAAATATCTCATTTACAGTAGCCTCAAAAAAAAATATTTGGGAATCAATCTAAGAAAAGACGTGAAAGACCTCTACAATGAAAACTACAGAACACTGAAAAAAAGAAATTGAAGATCTTAGAAGAGTGAAAGATCTTCCATGTTCTTGGATAGGCAGACTCAATATTGTCAAAGTGGCCATACTACCAAAAATGCTATACAAACTTAATTCAATTTCTATTAAAATTCCAATGATGTTCTTCATGAAAATAGAAAAAGCGGTTGTGAAATTCATTTGGAAATATAAGAATCCCAGAATAGCCAAGGCAATCCTCAGCAAGAAAAGGAAAGCAGGAGGCATCACAATATCAGTATATATTATATTATATTATATTATATTATATTATATTATATTACATTATATATTACATTATATATTACATTATACTACAGAGCTATAGTAACAAAACAACATGGTATTGGCACCAAAACAGACATGAAGCCCAATGGTACAGAAGGCACAAAGACAAACCCACATAAATACAGTTACCTCATACTAGACAAAGGTACCATAAACATGCATTGAAGAAAAGATAGCTTCTTCAACAAATGGTGCTGTAAAAACTGGAAATCCATATATAACAAAATGAAATTAGACCTCCCTCTCTCACCATGCACAAAACTCAACTCAAAGTGGACCAAGGACAATGAAATAATACAAAGCCTTAAAGAAGAATGAAATTATGGCATTTGCTGGTAAATGGATGGAACTAGAGGCTATCTTGCTAAGTGAAATAAGCCAATCCCAAAAAACCAAAGGCTGAATGTTCTCCCTGATATGCAGATCCTGACTCACAATAGGCAGGGTGTGTAGAGGAGGGAGGAGTGGAGGTTCACCGGATTGGATAGGGAGAATAAGGGGAAGGGAGGAGAGATGGGAATGGGAAAGACAGTGGAATGAATCAGACATAACTTTCCTCTGTTCATATATGAATGCACAATGTGCAGTGTAACTCCACATCATGTACAACCACAAGAATAGGAAGTTATACTCCATGTATGTAAAATATGTCAAAATATATCCTACTGTCATGTGCAACTAAAAAGAACAAATTTAAAAAAAAAAAAAAAAAAAAAAAAAAAAAGCTCTGTAGGGACCAGAAAGAGAAGGGATTCAAGTTCTTCCAAAGGGGATGAAAGGAAGTCAAACTGAAGAAACATACAAGTTCAAATATCCATCAGATGTTAATGCATAGCAATTTATGAGTTAAAAAGGACTCCAACTTTTTTGTTTAACTGGCACATCATATTAAAAGTGTTCTAATTAAATCCCAATATAGAAAAAAAAGAGGGCTGGGGTTGTGGCTCAGCGGTTGAGCGCTTGCCTCGCATACGTGAGGCACTGGGTTCGATCCTCGGCACCACATAAAATAAATAAAGATATTGTGTTCATCTACAGCTAAAACAAAATATTAAAAAAAAAAAAAGAAACATCCAATGGGCTCTTACTTGGTGATTCAATTTATCAAAAGATATGATTCCCAACCTCCAAATAAAGTCTATAAGGAAATCTCTTCCATTGTAAAATGAGAATAAAAGAAAAAGGTAATCATTCATTTCAAAGTTTATTCTGGGATCCATTCAGCAGAGATATAATTTGCTCATGGATAAGAATGATTCTGTCAGTTGTAGTTTAAAAGACAATTCATAATTCCAGGTCTAAACCTTCCTGAACATAGCATTTCAAACTTTAAAAATTATTTTTAAAACTGTGAACTTTAAAAAAAAACATAGATGTGAAATGTAACCAAGAAAAATTATTTACTAGATTGTAAGTGATAATGTTGAATTAAGTATCAACTTCAATTCTATTGAAATTAAAAATATAAGACAAAGGATCCTCAAAAAAAAAGCATTACATGCATCAGCTCTCATTTCACACAAATAAGGCATTGAAAAGAGTTGTTTGGGGGCATTATTAATGCCTAGCAATAGCCAATAAATAATAACTCTAGATAATAAAGGTTTTATCTCCCCCAATTTGGCTGTCCCAAGATGAATGTTAACCTCCTCTATGCACTCATCTGTCAATGAAATCTTCCTAGGAGCAGATATTGCTACACTTGCAGAGTAACAGACAGCCACATTAAGTGCTAACTTGTCCACCCCTAGGTATTCTCACCTGCATACCACAGAAAAGGAGGTAGATTGTCTGTTAGAATAAAAGAATCAACAGCACCAAGGTGAACATGTCTCATCCAGGACATAGGACTGATTTAGGACACACATTAGTAGCTTGTAATGAGAGAACAGCCCTGTTTTAGTCAGCGTTTTTTGCTGTTGTGACCAAAAGTGGCTCAGGACATCACACTAGGAATATGAGAGAGAGAAAGAGAAAGACATTCTTCTCACCACGGATAAAATATACACCCCAAGGGAACGTTCCCAATGATCTACCTCCTCTAGCCATACCCTACATGCCTACAGTTATGACCCAGTTAATCCCTATCAGAGGAGCAATGCACTGATAGGTTAAGGCTCTTATAACCCAATCATCTCACCTCTTAAATTTCTTACATTATCTCACACATAGCTTTTTGGGGACATCTCATATCTAAACCGTAACTTAAATGAACCTTCTATGAGACATAAGCCTCCAAAATCAGAGATAGTTCTAATTATTTTAAGGCTACCAAATTTGTCACAACAAAGTAAAATATCACTAATTCACTGCCATCAAAACATTTCTTTAATGCCTATAATGAATAAAACATAATACTGATGCTAGGGATACACAGAGCAATAAAATACAACATCTGACATTAAAGGGCTTATAAGATAGCTGAAAAAGAGAGCATACAAATTAAAAAGTAAAATAAAATATAAGGTAAACATTACACAAACTATAACATTTGATGGCATTAGATCTAAAAAACGGAGAGTCAGCATTCAAAGAAGGCTCATTCTATGCCTATAAGCAGGTCACCAACCAGGGCATTTTATGTAGTCTAATTTGGGTTTCAAGAGAAAGACTCTTATGAAAAAATGTTCAACATCATTAGCAATCATGGAAATATAAATCAAAACTACACTCAGGTTTCATCAGTTAGAATGGCAACCGTCAAAATGTAAATTATAATAAATGGTGGTGAGGATGTGGGAAGAAAGGAATGCTTATACATTGTTGGTGGAGCTGCAAATTACTATAACCACCATAGAAATCATCATGTAACTTCCTCAAAAGACTAGGAATGGAACCACCATATGACACAGATATTCTAGTCCTCATTATTTATCCAAAAGAACTGACATCACCATAATATAAGAATACATGTATTCTAGTGTTTATAGCAACACAATTCACAATAGACAAGTTATAAAACCAGTCTATATATCTGTCCAGAGATGAATAAATTAAGAAAATTTTGTACATATACATAATAAAGTTCTACTTAACCCTAAAGAAGCACAAAATTATGTCTTTTGCTGGTAATTGGATGGGACTGGAGAACATCATGATAAGTGAAATAAACCAGACTCAGAAATCAAGGGTTGAGTGTTTTCTCTTATATGTGGAAGCTGAAGAGAAAAAAGAAATAAAAACAGGATCCCACAAAAATACAAGGGAGACCAGTAAGGTAGAAGTAGGGAATAAAAGGGAAGGAAGGAAGGGAAAGGGGAAGAACTAGGGAACAAAATTGACAAAATTATGCTATGTGTAAGTATAAATAAATTACAATAAATCATTTGATGTATAATTATAATACACTAATGAAAAATATGTAAATAAATAGAAAGAAGAAGAGAAGAATAGAGGAAGAGGGACAGGGAGAAAGGGAGAAGAGCAGGGAAAGAGGAGGTACTAGAGAATGAATTGGAGCAAATTATGTGCATATATGAACATATTACAATGAACCCACTATTACATATAGTCATAATGCATTAATAAAAACATTAAAAATAATAATTTTAACTAATAAGTATAGACAGAATAAAATCAGAAAAATTGCCATTTTCAATCCCTAACGAAATAATTAATTCAGGCAAGAATCTCATTGAATGCTAAAACCATTAGGTAAAAGATAATGAGCAACTATAGTGGCTGGGGTTGTGGCTCAGTGGCAGAGTGCTTGCCTAGCATGCATGAGGCACTGGGTTCAATTCTCAGCACCGCATATAAATTAATAAAAAAAGGTCCATCAACAACTAAAAACAATATAAAAAAAGATAATGGGCAACTATATATTCAAATTTACCAAAACTTTACTCTCCCCTCCCCAGATTATTTGTCAGTCATAAAGGGGTTAAGATACGGAGGGTTGTGGCTGTACCACTGTTATGGTATGCATATGAGGTGTCCCCCAGAAGCTTATGTGTGAGACAATACAGAACATTCAGAGCTAAAATAATTAGACTATGAGAAATATAACCTAATAAGTGAATTGAGCCATTAATTTTATTAGTAATAAAATTAATAATTTGAAAGGACTACTGTACTAGTTGAGATCTATAGACAGGTAGGATATGGCTTAAAGAAGTAAGTCAGTGGGTGTGTGCCTCTCGGTCTGTATTTTGTCCCTGATACCTTGCTCAGTCTCTCTGCTTACTGGCTATCTTGACCTGACCAGCTTTCCTTCAGGATACCCTTCCACCATAATGTTCCACCTTACCTCCACCCCAAAATGATGGATTTGGTGAACTATGGACTGAACCTCTGAAATCATGAGCCCAAAATAAACTTTTTCTCCTCCAAGTTGGTCTAGTGAAGTATTTGGGTTACAGAGACAAAAAGCTGACTAACACAACCACTATAACTGAGAAAGCAAATAATATCAATCACTCCTAGTGGGACAACCTGGTACCATGTATCTCCTGACATGAACCAGTATGCATAACACAGAATCATCTATAAAACAGTCTTGTCAGAACATTATCCTCAATATAACCAAGGTCTTAATCTAACTTCCAGTTTATAGGAGAAGAGGGGATCAGAAGAACAATGTCACCTTGAGGAAGCAATCACCTACGAGAGTGAGACAGTCTGTATGAGACTGGTCTTTTTCAAAGGCAATGTTATGAAATAAAAATAACACAATGGCCATCCTTTATTGTATCCTTGTTCAAAGAAAAAAAGATGATTTACAAAAGTCATTTGGGGAATATTGGGAATATTTTAAATATGGTCTGGGTACTAGGTTATGTTGAAGATTTATTAATTTTAATAATAATGGTATGTATAAGAGAATGCCTTTTTATTTTTTAAGTTAAAAGGCTTTGTTCATTCCTCTAAAAGAGGAGAGTCAAAGAGTTATAGAGAAACAGACTGATAAGTGTTCTGTGGCAGGTATATGGGTGTTTCTTGTACTAGGATTTCATTTTTCCTATGCTTAAAATTTGTATCAAAAAATGTATGAAAGATTAAGATCAAATATAACCAATACACCAAATTACTGTTTTAGTCAGCTTTTTCCTTTCTGTGACTGAATCACCCAATCAACACAACTGTAGAGGAAGAAGAGTTTATTTGAGGGCTCATAGTTTTAGAGGTTTTAATCCATAGACTGCCAGCTCCATTCCTTGGAGCCTGAGGCAAGTGGGAACATCATGGCAGAAGAGTGTGACAGCTCACAGATGATCAGAGAGCAGAGAGAGAGAACACCACTAACCAGACACAAAGTATATCCCCTAAAGCCACACCCTCAATGTCCCACCTCCTCTAGCCACACCCTACCAGCCTTCAGTTACCACTCAGTTAATCCCTATCAGGGGATTAAATCACCAGTTGGGTTAACCCAATCATTTCTTCTCTGAACCTTCTTGCATTGTCTCACACATGAGCTTTTGAGGGATACCACATCTAAACCATAACACTGACAATGGTGACTTCAACATAATTACAAGTAATATTCTGTCTGAAAAAAACTAAGTCTTCAGACTACAACTTCTTAAACTTTTTTATTCTGAGAACTCTAATGATGTTATTTCTTTGACAGCTTATATGTTTCCATTAAACACAAAGAATCAATACCATGAGCGTAAGAAAATTTTGTTACAAATTTCTGAAATCTTGGCAAGTTCTATAAATAGAGATATTTCACTTTTCAGTAAAGTCTAATTTAAATTAGGTAAACATTGATGTTCAGTTCAAGAGAACTGAAAATGATACATGATACTTAAAAAGAAATATGATTTTATGGAAAAGAGAAAATAAAAAAGAAGAAAATAATTACTACTGTAACTATTGAGAATATGCTGAATAAGAGTGTGAAGAGTATTCGTATGAACAAGAGATCAGTGCACACCTCACCAACGGCTTCATCCAAATAAAAAACACACTGAAGGGCTGGGGCTGTAGCTCTGTGTCCAAGCACCTGCCTAGCATGCATAAGGCACTGGGTTCAATCCCTAGCACCACATAAAAATAAATAAAATAAAGGCATGCTGTCCATATACCAAAAAAAAATTTTTTTAAACACCCTGAAAAAGAAATTTGATTTTATAAGAAAAAAAGTTTCAAAATTTTTCTTAATTATATTATTTTAAAATCAGAAAAAGTAAATAAAAGAAAGGCATAAAATAGAATTGTGTGTGAACAAGAAAGTTTTAAGCCTATCCATTTAAGGTAATTGTAACATAGGCTATTGTTGCTTTGGTTCTGATGCTGTTTAATATATTAATTATTTGCAAAAGGAAGTTCAAAATATATTAAGTCACATTTCAAATAATGCCTTGGCCAAGCAACAGGGAGTATAGCAAAAACAGGCCAAACCAGATGCAAAATGTCCATGTATTTCATTAATAAACATGGACATTCCTTACATTTTGAAAAAAATATAATCCAATAACTTTGGGGAAATTCTTTTCTGCCTGATTATTCAATAATAGAGAACCCTGGAAAGTGGCAAATGGCAAGAAGGACTGGCAGCAGAGAAATGCCCAGAGATCTTAGAATGATAATGGAAAACAAATTAGAGATTAGTTTCTAGTGACGTAAGTGAAAAACATGTCAGAGCTGATGGGAAATAGGTCTGGGGAACACTGCCTTTCCTCACTGCCTGCTGACACCTATGTCATGTTCAAATGGGGGACATGAGAGACCTGGAAACAGCAGGTCTAGCAATGCATATAAATAGGCACCTTCAGGGTGTCATTCATCAAAGAAAGCGCAATAAATTAAATACATACGAAGAACCTGCCAAGAAGTGACAGGGTGGAGAGATAAAGTTACAAAAATATGTAAAAGGTTTTAATGCCAAGAAGAAAGAGAAACTATTTGGCCCAGAGCTAAGAATAATGGAATTACATAAAGAATTGAAAAAAATTGTAGTAAAAATTATTTAAGTGGTGTCACTGGAACATCTCTTAGTGCTTGCCTTTTAAGTGCTACTGTGCAATTTAATAGTTATATCCTCCCCATCCCAGTCACTCACCTAGTTAATGCTCTTCCCCTATTGTCAGGTTACTTAAATTCCTTAAATAATAGTATAGTGCAGCAGAGCCCAAATCTTACTGTTCATGAGAATCATCTGGAGAATTTTAAAAATCTCAATGTTCAGGTCACACCCTGTACCTATTAATTCAAAATATCTGGGAGTGGGAGCTGACCATCAATATACTTTAAAGATCATCAGGAAATTCTGATGTAGAAAGTGCAGAAAAGCTTGGGATCTACTGACACAGTGTGCAAAGGGAAATGTTGGCAGCTATACATGTCATACAATTCACACTGGCAAAAATAGTTTTAGAAAAACCTACCCCACAAGTGTTAATAGTCCAGTCAAGTCATATAACTTCTGCATAGAAAGAGACATGAATTACCATACAATAACCAGAACAATGTAGAGCTGAGTGAGTCAGGGACCAGGAAGAAAAACTGGTAATTTTTTTTTTTTTTTTGGTACTGGGGATTGAACTCAGGGGCACTGGACCCCTGAGCCACATCCCCAGCCCTATTTTGTGTTTTATGTAGAGACAGGGTCTCACTGAGTTGCTTAGCACCTCGCCATAGCTGAGGCTGGCTTTGAAGTCGCGATACTCCTGTCTCAGCCTCCCAAAGTGCTGGGATTTTATAGGCATGTACCACTGTGCCCGGCTGAAACACTGTTAATTTGTACCATTGTTTCACCTAGGTAGAGAACCACTGCTGGGATGGACAGTAAGGACTGACTTCACACTAGTTGGATATAAGCACAATGCCTTTTTAAAAAAATTTTTCTTATTTTATTTTACTTATTTAATTTGTTCTTTTTAGTTATACATGACAGTACAGTTTACTTGGACATATTTATACAAACATAGAGTACATCTTATTCTAATTAGGATCCCTGTCTTGTGGTTGTACATGATGTGGAGATTCACTGTGGTTTATTTATAAATATGTACATAGAAAAGTTAAGTCAGATTCATTCCCCTGTCTTTCCTATTTCCTGTCCCCCCTCCTTCCCTTCATTCCCCTTTGTCTAATCCAATGAACTTCTATTCTTCCCTACTCACCCCCTTTATTGTGTTTTAGCATCTGTAAATCAGAGGGAACATTTGGCCTTTGTTTTTTGGGGATTGGCTTATTTCACTTAGCATAGTCTCCAGATCCACTATTTTCTGACAAATGTCATGAAGTCATTCCTTTTATGGCTGAGTAATATTCCCTTGTATATATAAACCACATTTTCTTTAGCCATTTATCTGTTGAAGGGTACCTAGGTTGATTCCATAGCTTAGTTATTACGAAATGAGCTGCTATAAATATTGATGTAGCTGTGTCACTGTAGAATGCTGTTTTTAAGTTTTGGGTATATACCAAGGAGTGGGCTAACTGGGTCAAATGGTGGTTTCATTCCAAGTTTTCTGAGGAATCTCCATACTGCTTTCCAGAGTGGTTGCACCAATTTGCCATCCCACCAGCAATGTATGAGTATACATCTTTCCCCACATCCTCACCAACCTTTATTGTTACTTGTATTCTTTATTGTTCCCATCTGATTGGAGTAAGATGAAATCTCAGTGTAGTTTTAATTTGCATTTTTCAATAAGCACAATGTCTTGTTTTTTAACCTGATTTTTATGGAAAGCAGATAATTTATATAATGTTAAAATTCTGAAAACAATTCCATCAAAATATATTTCAGCCCTAATCTATGTTGTTTTATCTTAGATTATAAAGCCCATTTTAAATGTTTTTCATTTTCTTTTTGCTGTGTGGTAGAGTATTCATTAGCATACCTCACATAATAATTTGGAGGGTTTCCTGAGTCATAGAAATTTTTTATAAATACATAAGGAGATCAAGGTAGATGAATTTGGAAGTGACTTGAAAAGTATATACAGTTTATTTTACTTGAAAAATCCATAATTAATTGTTTTTGTTATGGTCTGGATATGAGGTGTCCTCCACAAAGTTAAAATGGGAATATTCAGAGGTGAAATGATTGGATTATGAGAACTGAGGCTTAATCTGCCCATCCTAGTTTGAATGGATTAACTAGGTGGGAACTGTAGACTGGTGGAGCGTGGCTGGAAGAGGTGGGTCACTGGGGGTGTGCCCTGGAAGGTGCATGGTCCCTGAAGCCCCTTCCCCCTCTTCTGCTTCTGGGATGCCTTGAGGTGAGCAGCTTTCTTTCCCTGGGCCCTTCTACCATGATGTGCTGCCTCACTTTGGGCCCAGAGAAATGAAGTCAACAGTCTATGGATTGAGACCTCTGAAGCTGTAAGCCCCAAATCAAATTCTCCTCTAATGTATTCTAATTGGGGATTTTAGTCACAGCTCATAAAAAAAAGCTAACCAAAACACTCTTTGAGTTTGACTTTTGAAAGCAAATTTATGATTTGTACTCACAGATTCTGTGCAAGATTCCAAAGATTATTTCATTGCCTCTCTCTCAAAAATTTTCCTTTATCGAAAGATTAGCTGATACAATCTTCTCTGTTTCCATCCCATTGACCACCAGGCTATCTCTAATTTCTCTTCACTCTCTCTATTCTACCCCTACCCCTCAGTAAAGAAGAATTTCCCAAACCAGAGAGGGACATCTAGCCACCTAATTTGGAACAGGAATAAAATCAGGGTCTCACACATACAACAGAGCTTGAGCTAATCTTAGGGAAGTAGAGAATGGATCTTAGGTCTTAGAGCTCCTGGCAACCAGCAGATCTGATGTAGAGTTTTGCATCTATGAAACACAGGGGATGGGAACTACCTTCTAGAACTGTCTCACTTTTGTAGCTGACAGTAATCCAGAGCTGAGTCTGACACATTCATTCACCACCCTTTCAAATCCTCATTTGAAGGTGAGGACATCGCTTCACTTCTAAATAATCTCTAATAATATTATATTATTTGCCTCTTCAGGACATTCCTTCTCCTGGACCTTGAATTTTATTTTTTCCTTTCACACTCATAATCCTGTTAACCTCCTCAGCAATTTTAGTACCTGGTTATGAACAATTTGACTTCTTAATCTCAGCTCTTTGCTCTCCTTGACACCACCAAACTTCCTGACCTCAGATGGTCCATACTCCAGACTTCATCACACAGCACTAAAACAAATCTATCAACTCCAGGGTTCTCTTAGTGAAACAGCAACTTGCCTGCCTGCTCCCATTCATATATTCAACAAGTAATTATTACCCTGCAGCTGATGCTCTGCTCTGGGTGTGCTGCAATGACCAAGACACAGAGTCATTCCTCATGGATGTCGCTGTCTCACTGTCACACACAGTGAACCTGGTCTTTGACTGTCTCATCAGATTCCTACTTCCCTCCTTCTTAAGCCCTGTCCTAAGTATGTCCCTCAGGTTTAAGTGTCAAACAATGTCTACAGTGCTAATTCCCAGCTGGCTCATTCCCAGTCTACTGTGTGTTCCTGTCCCTGGACACCAGAAAACAAAATGCCAAGAATAACTTTCTACCTCTGCTAATATTTTCTAACTACAAAGAGGAGAAAAGTGGGGCTCCTGCTAAATGACAATAACTTGATCTCTCTCTACTTTACACCTGCAACAGTTTTTCTTTTCCACCCCACCCCCTGCACATAAGTCTCCAGACTTACCAATTATATGTTCAGAAACAGCCCTCAGCAGGAGCCCCATCACTTACACCTACCTTTCCAAACAGAACATGTGTTTTGACAACTTTCCTCTGATCAGCTCTTCTAGTCCAAAAGGAAAAAAAAAAGAAGTGTTCTTCCTCCTCTTTATACCCATCAGGATCCCCCCTGCAGCTAGTGCTTCTTATATTCCTCCTTAAGCAGTCATAACCATTTAAAATACACACTAGGGAGAGATATAAGCCAAAATGATGTGATTTAATATATACATAAGGAATAGATGAACATGTATACAAAAATCTACCCATTCAATTTGCCAATGTTGTTTACTTTCAGTGAATTGTATTGAATTTGGAGTTGAGGGTAGAGATTTACAATAAGAATGTATTCAAAGATTACTTATGTATGGAGATGAAGATCCTAGTTGGTCAAGAGCACTGGTATAATAGCCGGTGTGTACATGGGGGCCTTCAGCTGAGGCCTTACAGTACAAGACAGCTAGCTGTGCTCTGTTGGTAGTAGGTGGGGCAGAGGAAGCTAGGTCAGTGGAAAGCTAAGCTATTTATGTTAGGTAGCTTTTAAAATAAAGTAGTTCTTGAATCCCTAATGTTCCTAAGGCATACTTTTCTAGCTACTCTATGGCCCCTCTGGCACCTACGTCTTTGAGATTGTTCTTTTTGATCCATCCTGGATTTTTAAAAATAAATATGAAAAACATCTTGGAAAAAAAAATTACTTATGTAAATAAAAATAATCCTCAGAACCTTTAGAACAGTTTGACATGATCAATATGGATTTTAGATAACAGAAGAACCATACTCTCATATTTAAATTGATAAATATTTCAGTGCAAATATCTCATTTCATCTCAGTAAGCCCCTTGCCCAGCACCTTTTCAACCATATAATTCCTTAATCCACTTTTCAGCACCTCTATAGCCTATCTGGACTGGATGATTGGGGAGTCATTTGCCTACAAATGATAAATGAAGCAAACTGAGCTAGTTGAGATCACTCTGGAAATATTTATAAAAAAGAAGAGAAGGGGATAACATTGACCTGCAAGGAAAAACAGGAACACCTAAGGACAGAGGCAGATGGGTGTGCTGCTTTTGTTATCATCTGCCAGTCCATTCTTCTCTACCCACAACTATGGTGACACTACCATACTGTTTTCCCTTTTGCCTGTGTCCCTCAGGTATGCCTAGCACTAAAAAGTATGTATTGCATTTATCAACAAAAAGCTCTTTGGTGCTATGGACTATGTTCCCCCAGATCCATATTTGAAACCCTAATCCACAGTACGATGGTATTAGGAGACGAGGTCATCAGGAAGTAATTAATCTATAATGGTGGAGCCCTCATGAATGGGATTAGTGCCATTATAAGCAGAGATATTAGAGATAATCTCCCTCTTTCTCTCCAACTTTCTCTCTGTCCCCATGTGAGGATTCAGTGAGCAGGTAACTGTCTATGAGCCAAGAAGTGGGCTCTTGTCAAAAATCCAATTATGTTGCCCGTCTGATCTTGGACTTCCAGTCTCCAGAACTGTGAGAAATATGTTTTTTTGTGGATTAAGCCACACAATATGTGGCATTTTGTTATAGCAGCACAGACTGACTAGGTCAATTGGTGGCCCTGGTGACAGCAGATTCAGTACATTCCATACGGAAACCACAAAGTGGACGAGTAGGGACTGACTGAACATCAGGTAAGGAACGTGAACACAAGTGTAAATTCAGAAAGCTTCAGACAGTGACAGCAAGGAAGGAAACAGCCTAAAGCAGCGATGGAGGGATGGAGGTTGACAGACAGCTTTTCAACTCCAGGGCTGCTTGAGTATATTCAAATTCTAGTGGCAAAGATTCTGTTGAGAAAGAGATGATAAAAATTAGCTGGCATCCTGGTCACTCCACAAAATACATTCCAAAGGATCACAAGTGACTCCCTAATCGTGGAATCTGATGACCTCTCCTCAGCTCTTTCTCCCTGACTTTCTGCAGCAGTTGATGAAGTTGACCATCCCTTTCCTTGAAATTCTTTCTCCGATTTCTAGACTCATTACATTCACCTACTTTCCTGCCTGGTGCCCATTTCACTGCCTGATGGTGTTTATTTCCCCATGCTGTCTGTCCTTGGCCTTGGAGTTTTTCTCTCTATACTCTCTATTCAGCCAATCCTACAGCAACAAGTTAACCAACTTCCTTCTTGCTATTAAAAAACAAATCCCTGTCTCTATGGGCAGGGGATATAGCTTAGTAATAGAGCACTTTCCTACCATAGGCCTTGGATTTAATCCCCAGCACACACACACACAAATTTCTAAATCCAAGCCCAACTCTTCACCTATGCTTATTGACACATTTCCAACTTCCTCCCTGTGCTTGTTAACACCTTTTCCAAAATTAAAACCATTTTGCTTTTCCACTCAAACATGCTTTTTCCAAACCTTCCCTAATTATACCAGGTGTGGTGGTGCCCACCTGTAATCTCAGCAACTCAGGAGGCTGAGGCAGGAGGACTGCAAGTTCAAAGCCAGCCTTGGCAACTTAGTGAACCCCAAAGCAACTTAGCGAGACCCTGTCTCAAAATAAACAATAAAAAGCACTGAGGAGGTGGCTCAGTGGTTTAATCCCCAGTACCCCCCAAAAGAAGACTCAAATCTCCCCTAATTCTATCATTTAACATCTTTCTCCTAGAAACAACAAATGGACACAATTCTACTGATTTCCTTTTTTTTTTTTTTTTTTTTGGTACGGGGAATTGAACTCAGGGGCACTCGACCACTGAGCCATATCTCCAGCCCTATTTTGTGTTTTATGTAGAGACAGGGTCTCACTGAGTTGCTTAGCACCTCGCCATTGCTGAGGCTGGCTTTGAACTCATGATCCTCCTATCTCAGCCTCCCAAAGTGCAGGGATTATAGGCGTGCACCACTGCACCCAGCTTTTACTGATTTCTTTTGATAATTTTTACCACAGTCATCTCTTTCTCTTTGTTTCCATTGTAATAGACACTCCATAGGATTCCTTTCTTCCTTCCTCTCTTCCTCTTTTCTTCCTTCCTTTTTTCCCATTGAATCCTATTTAATAGATCAATATACACATACATATATACACACACTTCAGCTTTATTGAGATACAATTTATATGCAATATATTTCAACCATTTAAAGTGTACAATTAAATACATTTTTGTATTCTGACACCATCACGATTGGTTTTAGAACATTTTCATCCCCCACAAAAGAAACCCTGGACCCCCTAGTCCCTCAATAGCAACCCCTATTGCAGCACTGGACAATCACTAATATACTTTCTGTCTCTATAGATTTGCCTCTCTGAACATTTCATATAAATGGAATCATAAAATAGGTGGCCTTTTGTGTCTGGCTTCTTTCACTTAGCAGTATGTATTTAGGGTTCTTCCACGTTGTAGGATGCATCAGTACTTCACTTATTTTTATTGACAAAAAATATTCTATTATATGTATATGTCACATTTTATTCATCTGTGCATAGACATTTACTTATTCCACTTCAAGATATCATGAAAACTACTGCTATGAACATTTGTGTACAAGTTTTGTGAGGACACAGAAATTCACTTCTATAGGGAATATTCTTAGGAATGGGATTTCTGAGTCATATGGGACCCCTATGTTTAATCTTTTCAGGAATTATCATACCATTTTCTACAGTAGATGCATTATTTTAAATTCCCAACAGCAGTTAATGAGGGTTCTAATTTTTTGCATACTTGCCAATACATGCTATTGTCTATCTTTTTTATTGTAGTTATCCAAGTGGGCATGAAATGATATTTCGTTGTTTGTTCTGATTTTCATTTCTCTGATGGGTAATGTTGTTGAGTATCTTTTTCTTTACTTGTAAAACATTTGTATATCTTTGGAGACATGTCTATCTAAATCATTTTCCTATTCTTAAACTGTCTCTTTCATTATTAAGTTGTTTATATATTCTAGATATCTTTATTCTAGATATTATAAATATGATTTTCAAATATTTTCTCATCCTTTGAATGATCTCTTCACTTCTTGATGGTGTTCATTAAAGCACAAAAGGTTTTACCCACTGATCTCTATATGTTTTTTATTCCCTTTCTCCTCTTAACCAATCCTATGTACTGTTGTTTCTACACAAGCCTAAGATAAAAGCTTAATTAGTACAGCTACATTTAGCTGCTTTGAGAAAATGCAATAGCACCTGAAATAGTACCTGACACGTAGTATTCCACTAATAGATAACTTTGAGTAAATGATGACATAACATTAACATACACTCAAATGCTTTTCCTTCTGAGAAGATACCTCAGCCTCTTTAATATGGACTTTTGAAATAAGGGAAATAACCCTCTCAGTCCAGTGAGATATTAAGGAAATATCTCAGCTAAGCACAAACAATAGCATCAACTACACCCTAGCTATTCTTTAATCATGAATACCTCATCATCCCCAAAAGAAACATTTAACCCATTAGTTGTCATTTCTCATTTCCTTAGAGAAGAAAGCACCTCTGCCCCTCAGCCCTGGGCAATCATTAATGTACTTTCTGTCTCGATGGACTTGACTGTTCTGAACATGACATATAAATAGAATTATACAAAATGTGGCTTTTCCTATTTTCAGAAGAGATGGTAATCAATGAAGCAATGGAATAACCCATCACAGACCTTTCCCTACAGTATAAAATACAACTGAGTGTGGACTTCAATAACTCTTCCTTGATTGCCTTTCAAGAAACAATTATATCACCTGGCTGAATGATTTTATTATTTTAAGTAAGAGCCTCCTAGCTCTGAAGAAAGTAATTTTAAAAATTCAAACAAATAAACCCTGAGTCACTGAGGTAGGGGTGTTTAAGGTTCTTGTCACAACACCATCAGAGGGGGCTTCTGAGTTCTTTAATGAACTCTGGGGATGGTTGCCAGCACAGCAAGGATTGAGCAGCTGTGGACAGACAATGGTGATAAAGCCTCAGACCCTGCCAGTCCACTGAAGCCACCACAGACTAGAATCCACAGATTTTGCTGTCCACTGGAATGTTTTGGACTGTAACAGGCAATGTTTTTGAAGGAGCATTAAATTTCCTTTTGCTTAAATGAATGATGCTTGGAATCACTGTGTTGCTTTGTTCAAACTCACTGGAGCAAATTTAAGTGGTCTGGAGGGAAAGAGAGTAACTCAGATATTCAAGTAAAGACCTTCAGCCTGGCTATGGACAGAACTAAGACCACTTACAAAACATTTTTGTGTTATTTTCATTATGTCTAAATTTGTGTGCTTCTATTACTATCAAACAGAAAGAATCTTAAACTCTTCAGCAGAACATTCAAGATCCCTGCAATCTAGACCCATCCTTTCCACCCAGTTTTTCCTTGCCTTTAGTCCCTACCAACACCATTCTCCCTGAAAGACATCTCTCTTTTCTCCTAAATTTGTTACACCAACTTCCAACTCTGCATTTCTTGGAGCTGTCTGTCTCTCCCTCCAAACAGATTTCTCTTCTTCCTCTCTGTTCTTCCAAATTACGTTGCAATTCAAGTTCCTGGCAAATGACTGAGTTGGGAAGTCAAGAAGCTATCCTCAAACCCTGTGCTTGAATACAATGATGTAGTATGTTTCTACATCCTGTCATTATATTTTAGAAAAGCAGTTTGGTGACAGATGGTAAATGCTTTGCTTTCCTTAGCTTTACACACTTAACAATTTTCTTTTAGTGCTTACTTATTAGTTTTACTTTTATTTCTTAAATCAAAAATTGAATGTTAAACGCTACAGTGGCGGACGCTCTCAGTAACAGGAAGGGTAGCACAGTTAAATATGAGGTGCGCTATTATGCAAAATAGACATGTTTTAAAATATCTAAAACAATAAGCAAAATTAACATGACAAGCAATGCCCTATCTAATAACAGAACTTTTAAACAGTAAATAAATATGGAAAAAGAATAAAAAATATTTACTGTTTAAATTAGTTTAGATGTGAGGTTTTTCCCAATTTAAAGTATTACAAATAAATTAATGACTTTCCCAGTAAATCTGAAAATACTTTAATATTTTGAGGCATTTTATTTAAAATAAAATTTTAAAGTATGTTTCATAAACCACTTTGTAGCACAATAAAAACATTTCTTGATAAAAGAAAAAATCTCACTAACCAGGTACTTTCTCAATAAATCAAACTCTTCAAATTTATCCAATTCTTTTAAAAAGAAAAATCATTTGCAAAAGAAGTATGAAAATAACCTAAATAGATGAACAAATATTCCCTATCACTGGTAATTAAAGAAGTGAAAATTAAAATGAGGTGCTCTTTCTGCCATCCAAGCTGGCTTTATTGTGTAGTTACATGTTATACAAACACTTAGGATAACACTACAACCTATTGTTTTATAAATTCTTCACTGCAACTAGATTGAGATCAGATGGATATTCTCAAACACTGCTGGTAGACATATACCTTGGTTCAATCTGACTACTATTTGACATTTAAAAATACCTGTGGTCTAACAGTCATCTAAATAAAAATTTTTAATGATTACATAATATACCAACTGTGCATATCACCAGTTATTTAATCACTCCTCAATTATTAAATATATAACTTTCCCCCCCTAAAACTTGCTAGCTTAAATGCTGCAAGAACACTTCTACATAAATTTTTTACAACATATCTGAGGGTTTTTTTTGAGGGGGGGGTAAATTCTTAGAAGAGAGAGTACTAGGTCAAAGCATAAAAGAATAATTTTTAAGACAGCTTTTAATCAAACCTAGGTATGATTCTCCACAATACTACTATTCCTAGATAGGGCAGGATATTTGTCTACATCGTCTAATGCTATAACCTGGAATAGTACTAGACACATAACACATAATAAATATTTGCAGAATGAATGAGTGAATCCACATACATTCAGATTTTGGCACTTGCCCTCATAATTTTAGGAGAAGACCTTTTACTCTGTGTTATTTTAAAAAGTCCAAATACTCTTTAGCACTTGGTTAAGACGTACCAAGTATATAAATAAAATTTGGACAGACACAACCAATCATTCTGCCTTGGGTTTTCAAAGAGATGGAAGAATTACAGAAGTAATTTTGTGAAGTCATCCCTCAAGTTGGCTGCTCCAGACTACTCTCATTACTCTCGGTTTGCTCAATAGATTCAGTGAAATGCCAGTAACTATTCCAGCAAGACTTTTTGTAGAAATTCACATATTTTACTGTAAAGCTACAGTAATCAAGACAGTGTGGTATTAACTGGAGCTAGACATATAAATCAAAGAAACAGAACAGGGACTCCAGAAATAGACACACACACATATGGTCCATTAATTTTCATCAAAGGTGTCAAGACAATTAAATATGGAAATGATGACCTTTTCAAAATGATGCTGTAAAAATTGAATCACCATATGTAAAAATTAAAATGAACTTCAACCCTTAACATCATCTCACCTACATACAAAAATTAGCTCCAAATGGATCATAGACCTAAGCATAAAACCTGAAATTATAAAATTTCTAGAAAAAAACCTAGGAGAATATCTTAGTGACTTTGAGTTACATAAAGATTTTGTAAAATAGGACACAAAACCACAATTTTTTTTTAGTTGTAGATGGACACAATGTCTTTATTTTATTGCTTTGTATGTGGTGCTGAGGATCGAACCCAGGGCCTCACACATGCAAGGCAAGTGCTGTACCACTGAGCTACAGTCCCAGCCCCAAAACCACAATTTTTAAAAGAAAAAGTTAGTCAATTGTATTTCATCAAAATTTAAAAATTTTTTTGCTGTCCAAAAATCACTATTGGGAACACTGAAGAAAGAAATTGAAGAAGATCTTAGAAGATGGAAAGATCTCCCATGTTCCTGGATAGGTAGAATGAATATTGTCAAAATGGCCATACTACCAAAAGAGTTATACAGATTTAATGCAATCCAATGACATTCTTCATAGAACTAGAAAAAACAATCATGAAATCCATTTGGAAAAATAAGAGACCCAGAATAGCCAAAGAAATCCTCAGCAAGAAAAGTGAAGCAGGAGACATCACTATACTAGACCTTAAACCATACTACAGAGCCATAGTAACAAAAACATCATGGTATTGGCACCAAAACAGACATGAAGCCCAGTGGTACAGAATAGAAGACACAGAGACAAACCCACATAAATATAGTTATCTCATACTAGACAAAGGTGCCATAAACATACATTGGAGAAAAGATAGCTTCTTCAACAAATGGTGCTGGGGAAACTGGAAATCCATATGTAACAAAAACAATTAAACCCCTTTCTCTCACCCTGCACAAAACTCAACTCAAAGTGGATCAAAGGACTTAGGCACTAGAACAGAAACCCTGTACCTAATAGAAGAAAAAGTAGGCCCAAATCTTTTGTTGTTGTTGTTCTAATCAGTTATACATGACATCAGAATGCTCATCGATTCATTGTACACAAATGGGGCACAGTTTTTCACATCTCTGGTTGTACACAAAGTAAGGTCACACCATTTGTGCAATCATACATGTATCTAGGGTAATGATGTCCATCTCATTCCATCATCTTTCCTCTCCCCATGTCTGATCCCCTCCCCTCCCTCCCCTTTGGCTAATCCAAAGTTCCTCTTCCCATGCCCCCCTCCCTTTATGGATTAGCATTGCTTATCAGAGAAAACATTCAGCCTTTGGTTTTGGGGATTGAAAAGTAGACCCAAATCTTTACCATGTCAGTTTAGGACCTGGCTTCCTTAACAAGATCCCTAAAGTACAAAAAGTAAAATCAAGAATCAATAAATGGGATGGATTCAAAAGCTAAAAAGAAGCTAAAAAGCTTCTTCACAGCAAAAGCAATCAATATTGTGAAGAGAGAGCCTACAGAACAGGAGAAAATCTTTACCACACTTACCTCAGATAGAGCACTAATCTCTAGGATATATAAAGAACTCAAAAAACTTAACACCATAAAAACAAATAACCCAATCAATAAATGAGCTAAGGAACTGAACAGACACTTCATAGAAGAAGTACAAATGGTCAACAAATGTAAGAAAAAATGTTCAATATCAGTAGCAATTAGAGAAATGCAAATTAAAACTACACTGAGATTTAACCTCACTCTAGCCAGAATGGCAATTATCAAGAATACAAACAACAATAAATGTTGGAGAGGATGTGGGGAAAAATGTACACTTACACACTGCTGGTGGGACAGCAAATTGGTTCAACTATTATGGAAAGCAGTACAGAGATTCCTCAGAAAACTTGGAATGAAACCACCATTTGACCCAGTTATCCCACTCCTTGGTTTATACCCAAAGTACTTAAAATAGGCATATTACAGTGACACAGCCACATCAATGTTTATAGCAGCTCAATTCACAATAGGTAAACTATGGAACCAACCTAGATGCCCTTCAACAGATGAATAGATAAAGAAAATGTGTTATATATAAACAATGGAATATTACTCAGCATTAAAGAAGAATGAAATTATGGCATTTGCAGGTAAATGGATAAAGCTGGAGAATGTCATGTAAAGAAAAATAAGCCAATCCCCAAAAACCAAAGGCCAAATATTTTCTCTGATATGTGGCCGCTAATTCACAATAAGGGGAGCAGGGCTAGGGAAGAATAGAGGTACTTTGGATTAGGTAGAGAGGAGTAGAGGGAGGAGAGGGGGCATAGGGGTAGGAAGGACACTAGAATGAATTGGACATTATTACCTATGTACCTATATAATTGATTCTACATCATGTACAACCAGAAAAACGAGAAGTTATACTCCATAAACATATAATGTATCAAAATGTATTCTATTGCCATGTGTGACTAATTAGAACAAATTAAAAAATCACTATTGGAAAAATGAAAAAAGTAAGCCACTGACTTGGAGAAAATGTTCAGAAAATTTATATCTGATAAGGAACTGTGTTCAGAAACAAATAACTCTCTTGGCTCAATAACAAGAAAATAATCAGACTTTTTAAATGAGCAAAAGATCCAAATACAAAGTTCATAAAAGAAGATATATAAAAGGCAAATAAGTATCAGAAAAGATGGTAATCATGATAATCACAAGATACTACTACATGATCCCTAGAAAGGCTAAAGTCAAATATTGACAATTGTTATGATATGGAGGAATTGCAACTTTCATGCTTTTCTGGTGGGAAAACAAATTGATTCAGCCATTAAGGAAAAAACAGTTGGGCCATTTCTTATAAAGTTAAACATACACTTACCATCTCACCCAGCACTTCCACTCCTAAGTATTACCCTAGAAAAATGAAAGCCTCGACCTACACAAAGATTATGTTCAAATATTCATAGAAGATTTATATATAAGAGCCAAAACCTGAAAACAGCCCAAATATTTATCAACTGTAAATGGATAAACGAATTGTGATGCATCTGTACAATGGAATAACAGTCAGCAATAAAAAGGAACAGACTGCTGATAACAGGCAAGCCGTCACAAAAGTTTTAAGCTAAGTGAAAGAAGTCAGACACGAGGCTGGGGGTATAGCTCAGTGGTGAAGTGCTTGTCTAGCATGCCAAGGCCCTGGCAGTGATCTCCAGCAGTGGAAGGGGAAAAACTAGACAAAAGAATCCAAGTATGTAGTGAAGTGCTAGAAAAAACAAAACTATAGTGATAGAAAGCACAATCTCATGACCACGAACCAAGTGGTAGAGCATTGGTAAAGACATGGAAATTCTGGGATGATCAAACGATTCTATAGCTTGATTGTGGTGGTTTCTATATGATTACACACATTTTTCAAAACTCATTGAATTGTCTACTTAAAATAGATAAATTTTATTGTATGTAATTTATACCTCAATAAGGCTATTGAAAACCTTTCTATAATAATAGTTTCTTTTTCACTTTTTAAAATAGGAGCTGAAAGGAATATCCAGATGCATATATTTTGGTGTGGACAGGGAATTGGCTTCATAAAGGTGAGAGACAAAGTAGATGTTAACTACAGTTTTCCCTGGGTGAACATTTGTCAACAACAGAATTTCTTCCCCTAGAAACTAGTGATTTTACTTAATGCTGATATAAAGAAGGTGAGTGCATAGAAAGCAGAGTTTGTAGATGAACTTTGAACTTCTTCCAATAGTGTCTGTCAAGTAAATGAAGATGAATTGCTAGATTATTTTCTACCATGTGAATAAGGACAGGTAATGCATTTTAGGGAAGGCAATTCAAGCCTACATTAATAATAGTATTTAGGCTCAAGTTATTTTCTTGGGATAAATTGTTTCTTGAAATCATTGATAACCACTGTAGACCTGATAGTGTTATGGTTAAAAATTTAGAGATAAATACTGAAGTATTTACGGAGGAAAAGATATAATATCGGCAACTGGTTTAAAATAATCCAGTGGAGTAGGTGTGGAAATGGCTAGGAACATAAATGAAACAAGATTGGACATTTATTGATGATAGTAGAAGCTGAATAATGAGTATAGGAGTATACTTTTCAGTATTTTTGTTTATGTTTGAATATTTCCATAATAAAGATGTTTGTTTGTTAAGTCTCATGGAGAAAAATAAAACAAACTGTCTTTAGTGAGATTGGCCTGGAATCACCCTAGACTTTGCTACATGGTTCATAAAAGAGTGAAAAGATGATTCTGAAACTATCATTTTCAATCGAGGGTAGATAGCAGAAACACCAGGGGTGCTCATCCACTCTATGCCAAAGTCCTGGTGGATTTTATCTGATTGGGTGGTGAGTTTAGCAGGTATCGCCTGGCAGAGATGACACCCAAAGTCTGGTGGATGCAAGTTCATGGTTTTGAATCTTGCTGGAGCTATAACACCACGCAGAAAATAGGGCTTTAAGAGATAGTGTTAAATCCCTTAAAGAAAGGGAAAGGAAAAGGCAGGTAGGCTCACAGGATTCCTGCCAATGAGAAGTCATTTGGAGGAAACTTAAAATCAGTGAGAAAGCAGAGGCTTATCACATCATGGTCTGAATTATAAGCTGAAGGGAATATTAGCATCAGTCAGAATATGGAACACAAAATTACTTTATCCTATACTTTAATTGTCATGTCTCAATAGTAATACTTATTAGAAATTCAAAAAAATCAGGGAAAGATAAATAATAATTTCGTTAGAATTCTATTAAAACAAAGGATCAGAAATGATCATATTGGAGCCGGGCGCGGTGACACAAGCCTGTAATCCCAGCACTTTGGGAAGTTGAAACAGGAGAATCGCGAGTTCAAAGCCATTCTCAGCAAGAGCGAGGCACTAAGTAACTCAATAAGACCCTGTCTCTACATAAAACACAAAATAGGGCTGGGGATGTGGCTCAGTGGTCGAGTGCCCCTGAGTTCAATATCCAGTACCAAAAAAAAAAAAAAAGGTCATATTGGAGATGTGAAGCCTGTAAATTCCTAGAGGTATAAAATGGACTGTTCACTTAATCCTAGTATACTCGAACTAGAGAATGCCACTTGAAGCTTAAAAGATGTAGTTTTAATTCTAATGAAATTAAGTACTACTTTATAAGGATGTTCTAGCTAAAAAGAGGAAGATGCTCATGCAGGGTCTAATTAACAAATGATAAAATAGTATTAAAGTAAGGCAGAATATTTGAGAGAAAAATTCTAAATATTTTGAGGCTGACACCATGGAAGTCAATCTAATGGGTGAAAACTAAATTGGTGCAACTGCAGAGGCTGAGTTGGATAAGTCATCCTATATAATTAACACCCATGAGTCATTGTCAGAATGACTATAGGTCTTTGCATATGCAAGAAGTTTCCATCTATAGAGTTAGACATGAGAATACACTTTAGGCAGAGGGAGAATAAATAATGTAGCATTGTACCCTCCCAGCCAACATCCTTGAACTCCTGCTCTTCCAGCTATCACCACAGGGCAATGAACCACCTCAAAACTCAATAGCTTAAAACAGCAATCATTTTGTTATATTTCATAATTTTTCAGGTCACAAGTTTGACAAGGGCTCAGCTAGGTGATTTTTCTGCTTCATGTGTGCTATTCCACTGGTGGCTGGGCTGGGCAGGAGGATTCAAAATGCCTTCAGTCACATGCCCAGTGTCTTGGTGGAGATTGCAAAGGCAGGGTTCAGGTGAGCCCTCTCCCTTATTATATAATCTCAGGGTCTTTCCAAGTGCTTTCTCCAGAGGTGTCTCTAGACTTCTTATCTAATGACTGACATCATCAAGGTGCCAAGAGCGGGGGAAGCTCTCAGGGGGGAGGTAGAGGGAGGGGAGGGGGAATGGGAGTATCAAAAATGGTTGAATGAGATGGACATCACTACCCTAGGTGCATGTATGAAAACACAAATGGTGTGACTCTATCTTGTTTGAAACCAGAGAGATGGAAAAATTGAGCTTTATATATGTACTATGACTTGAAATGCATCTAAATAAATTAATTAATAAAAAATGTCAAGGCTCAGAACTGGCATTGTGTTGCTTCTGTTGTGCCCAGCTGATCAAAGCTATCCAGACCAGCTCAACTTCAAGGATCAGCTTCAATGGATCTCTTAAAGGGAGCAGCGTCAAAGAGCTTGAGGCTATCTTTCATACATCGCAGATGTCCTCAAAGTCCTGAAAGGAACCAAAAGATATCCTATACTGCCCTTAAGGAGAGCCAGAAATGAATTTTCCTGGATAAAATACTTACTGAATAAGATAAATAGTTCTACATATCTCAGTATTTCTGACCAACAGAGTATTTCCAAGTACATATGGAACTATTCTGTTCCTCAGTTTGCCCATATGTGAGTATGTACAAAATATGTGTGCATAAGAAGTACACATTTATCAAGGCATATGTTGAAATTCTCATTCCTAAAGTGATGATATTAGGAAGTGGGGCCTTTGGGAGGTGATGAGGTCATGAAGCCAGGTCTTCATGAATAGGATAAGAGCCTTATATAAAGAGGCTCAAGAGAGACTGAACATCACCCCTTTGGCTATGTGAGGACACAGGAAGCTACCACCTATGAAACAGAAAGCAGGCTCTCGCCAGGTACCACATCTGCTGATGCTTTGATCATGGATGTCTCAGCCTCTGGAACTGTAAGAAATAAATCTCTGTGTTTATGAGCCACCCACTCTATAGCCTGAACAAAATAATGCAGGCATCTTTTAATACATTGCAGAATTTAAGCATTATAAGAACCCTGCAAGCTGAGAGTTTTAAACCAAAGTCACATGCTATCACCTAGATTTGAACTCAGGTTTATTGTGGCTCTAAAGCTTATGTTCACATTACAAATGTAGTAGAAAAATAACTGCTGACAAGGACTTGAAGCTACAAGAACCCTCTTACACACTTGGTGGGAATGTAAATTGTCACAGTTATGATGACCTATGTGCAATACACTTACTAGGAAGCATATCTTGTATGGTACATTATTCCAATTAATGGATAAATTCCCTAGAGATTCTCATGCATACATACATGAAGATATGTACAAGTATATTTAAATTTTTTTTTAGTTGTTGATTGACTTTTATTTATTCATTTTTTTATATGTGGTGCTGAGGATCGAACCCAGTGCCTTCCACATGCAAGGCAAGCGCTCTACCACTGAGCCACAATCCCAGCCCCTGTACAAGTATATTTAAACCTCACCATCACACCAAAGAAACAGGAAACAACAAAAATGGAAATCAGTAGTACAACTGGCAGTTAAGTGGTACTGTGTTCATATATTGGAATAATACGCCCAGATGAAAAGTGAAAGACCTGGAATGGAACACATCAATAAGAATGAATCTCCAAAGTCCAAAGAAGCAAGCTATAAATGAATACCTAAAAGATTTCATTTGTATAAACTAAGAAAAAAAGAACGATGAATTCATTAAAATATAACATTGGGGATAAAACCATGAAGAAGTAAGTAATATAACACAAAATTTAGCCAGGCAGAGAATAATATAATATGACAGGAACACAGAAGGATTATCCTTGTATATAACAAAGTTCTATTTCTTGACAGCTAAGTTTATTTCCTTATTTTTTCTAACTAAAGTTTCATGCTTTACACAGCTAACTATCTCTTACTCTCCTACTTCATTTCAATACCAACAGCTAGTTGTTTGACACTCTGAAGTTACCTGTGGATTGCTTTCCCATCATGCACCCCAGTGTGACCCAGCAATGTGAACCAACTTTTTGATGTCCCTGCTCTCACACTGATCAGCTAACATCAAAATCCTAATAGTATATCTGGGCAATCTGCTTTAGTAAACATTTAAAAATCTGTTACACAAAAATAATAGGTTGTTACTTTTTTTCCCCCAGTATTGAGGATTGAACCCAGGGACATGTAACCACTGAGTCATATCCCCAGTCTTTTTTTTATTTTTAAGACAGGGTCCTGCTAAGTTTCTTAGGGCCTTGCTAAGTTGCTGAGGTAGCCTGGAGTTTGCCATATTACTGCCTCAGCCTCCTGAGTTGCTGGGATTACAAGTTGTGCCACTGTGCCAAAATAGGTTATTATTTTTCTAATGAATGTCTGTGAAAGAACATCATTTTTTTACTTATAAAGATGAAATATATTTTTCTCAAGCTTGCATCTATTTTTTAATCACCAACATAAGTCTCAGGGAGATATATTGCTTTAGAAGCAAAAGACTCATTACACCTGCATAGAAAGAATAACCATAGTTTCCATTGTGAGCAACTGTCTACATGTCATGTACAAAGATGGCAAAACATGTTTGCAGCTTGATATTGAAGACAGATATAATGCAAAAGGAAGGGAAATATCACTGGCTTAGTACAGAAAAAATCATTAGAAGAGTAAGAGGTGCTTTTGCTATATAGGTATGCAAGAGCAAATAAGAGCTTAAAGATCTCTAAAATGATTAAATTTTTCCACCTCCACAGAGCAGATAAGTACAATAACTAGAGAAATTCAAGCGAAATGCATTTTATTTCTTCTTGTTGGCATAAAAGTAAAGCAGAAAGACTTCTTAGGGGTTTCCCCCCTTTAACAATAAGTTAGTGTCAAAATAATTGAAGAAAAAGAATTCAAATTACAATCCTTTCTCCCTATCCAACTCCTATTATTTTTACAGGTAACACATCAAGTCAAAACAAGGCAAATTAAAATGTATTCTCTGGTGGGTACATTTTTTTATTAGATTGAAATGAGATGGTAAGCTATGCAGAAGGGAAGAAAAACCATGCTTTCAGAGCAATTTGAAAGGAAACTGTTTTTCTCCAATTGTGAAACCTTAAAAAATTGGTAGTTTGACATAATTCCTTTTTTCTTTAATTTTTGAGAAAGGGTCTTGGTATGTTACCCAAGGAAGTCTTAAACTCCTGAGCTCAAGTGATCCTCCTGTCTCAGCCTCTCAAGTAGCTGGGATTACAGGCATGTACCACTGCACCCAGATTTTTTAAAAATTTTACAAATAATCCATTCTATAATAATGTGATATTCTATTACATTTGATTAAAATAATTATCTTCAAGATAAGAAATGAAATTGAGATGATATAATGCCAGTTTGTGTTTACTTTTATTAGTATTTAATAGGATTCCCCAGAAACAATTATTATTGTTATGAATATAATACTAGATTACTCTAACTCTTTCATGACCATGAAGAAAATATAAGTAATATAAAATCAATTCTACCATTTCTGGGGTAAGCATTGAATATTGTCTCTAATCCCTATAACATTCATGCAGGATTGATATTAGTCTGCTCTATACATGAGGACGTTGAGGCTTAGGGAAGCTGGGAAGCTTGTTTGACCTTGTGTTGCTGAAGAATAAACTGATGGGGATTTGAATCTAGATCCATTGCTTCCATGTTAGTAGGCATAATCATACTATGTCAGTTTTAGTTCTGGATTATAACAACTTTAACACAGCAATACCTAGATGAATGAGATAATACGTAATGTCCCCAAAACACCACCATTTTAAACATCATCATTTTAAAGGGAGTATATTCCACTATTTGAAACCTAACTAGAACATGGGTTTATTTTATATGGATGCTATCTTTACAATAATACAGACACTGTGGATGCAGATATTCTGCACTACTTGTAAATCTTATTGCTTACAAATAACTGGAAGTGTGATATTCAACGAAGATATTATATATCCACTGGAAATCAAAGCATAATTTCAAACCGAACTTTACTTGGTCCATTAAAACCTCCAGAATTCTGTGTAAAAGAGAGATCTTTGGAAAATAATCTGACCACCTATGTTCTCAAATAGGCCAGCATGTTACTGTTTGAAATGTTGAAAGCACTGCATTGCAAAACTCACTTAAGCTACAGGGTACAAGATGGTAATCCTGTGCATACTGCAGTTCCTACAGCAGCAGCAGAAAGGAGAGAAATAAAAGGCTAAAGGAAGAGGAAGGGGAAAGAAGAGAAAAAAA
>CM053407.1:23527393-23632316 GCA_028644305.1 Xerus rutilus | reverse complement strand
AGAATTGACTGTGCCATAAGCTGGGGCTGGCCACTTTGGGAAGTGTGGAGTTCAACTTACCAAGAATAGAAACAAATATTTGTTGAATACCTACCAAGTTTTCTAGGCTTTGCACGAGGTGTTTCATATCTATTTTATTATCATTTGTATTGTTATTAAGTTATCATAATATTCTTATAGCCATTTTACTGTTCAGAAAACTGAGATTCCGGAAGGTTAAGTAACATTCTCATGAGAACACCACAAGTAAGTGACAGCCCACAATTTAATCCTGTTTGACTCTTCTGTGCATATCTCTTACCTTGAGCCCTATATCAATATGTATGGTGTTTGTTAGTGATAGATTCTAAATAGCAGCTCAAAGTTTCTCTTCCCCCTGTTTCTGTTTGAGAAGAAGGGGTATGAGCAGAGGTCAAAATCAATATAATTGAGCCATAGGATTAGATATATATAGGTCAAAGTCTCTGTGTCAGCATAGCTTGCTGCCTTAGATTCCTTACTTTAGCCACCTGTTCTTGGCTTCTCACCTGCTTAGACTCAAGTATAGTGTGACTGAAATTATTTGAGGAAAGGGACAGCTGTGTGTGTCATTGTCCATGGTCCTGAACCATTTCACAAACTGAGTTGCTTCTCTAGGAAGCAGATGTGGGGATGGACCCAGGATGGGGACACCAAACCATTGAAGAATCAGATATGTTCCAAGGAGGAGGAAGGACAGAGTAAATGACTTAACCAGCCCTGTCAAACAGAACTTTCCAGCGATGGTATTGTTCTAATTCTGCTCTGTCCCAATATAGTAGCCAATAACTGTGAGTACATATTGGGCACTTGAATTGTGGCTAACAGGCTAACTTATTTTTGAGCTAATTCAAATTGAACTAGATACATGTGTACTCTCTAGCAACATAGGTTAGGTCATCAGCACTGAGCTGTTCACTAAAAACTCAAATTCCTGGGTACCAGATGGACTAGAATCACAATCTTTGCTATGAGGCCAAAGACAAACATTTTTAACCAAGAAATCCTTGTACTTACTGACATTTAAGAACCATTATCCTACTAAGCATCTCTGTCAGCCTTCTGAAACTTCTAACCTGGGACACCACCTTGATTTCAGTCCCCGAGCTGATCATGACTCAGCAAGTTTCATAGCCTCAGCTTCACTGTCAGTCTTGCCTTTGAAACTGAGACCCAGTGGCACAGGATGGTTTCTGAGTTTACACAACTACCCCCTGCATCCTAAGATGACTTGAAGAAAAACTTTGAGGACACTCAATATGGGCAAACTCTAAGCAATTGTCTTACCCTATCCTGGATCACATTACTCCCAATTTTGTGTGCAATCTGTCTCTTCCTCCTGGATTTTTGTCTAGTTCAGAGAAAAAGCATTTGTCTTAGTTTCTGCCTTCTTAGGCTTTCTGTACCTATCTGGGAAGAAGATGTGGTGATGCACCTAGGACAAGGACATCTTTGGTTCTAGTGCTAGTTCCCATTAACTCCGCCTCAGATGGACTGTCACCTCCATAATCTCTATCCACAGTCAGGATGTGTGAAAATCACTGTCCATCTGACTTTTGAATTAAACTCATTTAGAATGAATCTCCAGGGGTTAATGAGTGACTAAGTCATCCATAAGTTTAATATATTCTTGAAACACTGAGCCTTAGACAAACAGTTCTCTGTAGCTGAGCCAAGCTTCACATCATCTGGTCTAAATTCTTCACCTCCAAAGTGAACACATTACCCAGGTTCCAGCATACTACACCCTTGAGTATTCTAGAGCTGAATATTTTTAATTTAATAATGAAAACCAGAGGTAAAACTAAATAATTATCTTTAGGACAGTAAATTCAATGTCTATTGAAGTTTTTAAGCACCCTGTCTCTCTACCCTCAATCACTACCACCCATATAAATGCAAACTACACAAAATTTATATTATTACAATACTTTAAAAATCACTTCCCATGCTTTGTCACAGTAGAGTAAGAGAATGTGTATATTGTTACACTACTATTCCCTCATAAGTCAAGCTTTCACTACCTTCCTCATCAACCCTGGGCTTCGTGATGTGACTTGCTTTGGCCATCAAGGTATCAGTAAATGTGACACAAGCATGGTAAGAACTTGGATGCTGAGATTTGCTTTCTTGGAATTATTGCCATTGTCATGTGAGAAACCTGGCCTCTGTTTCTGAAGCAAACACACAGAGAACTAAGTTATTATACTTAGTTATTATACTTAGTTATAAAGTCCTAGCTGACTTCCATAAGAGAATAAGGCCATCTTGGATCATCCAAATGCAGTCAAACCCCCAGATCACTATATCTGCATGAGTGAACCCAGGAAAGACCAACAGAAAAAATGCCTACCTGGACCCAGCCAAAACTGTGAGCAAATAATTGTGTCTTCAGCTACCAAGTTTTGGAGATAGTTTGTTACTTAGTAAAAGAGAACATGTACAGAATGAATTTGAGAGACATCTCTTTTATTTCTACTTTATGAATGTGAATTTCAGAAAAATTAGGTCATATATCCAGGATTCTGGAGCTAAAAAGTCTAGAACTTCAGCTTGTCCCCAAGTTCAACATCTCTGTACTATACTAGAGTACATATGCATAACCTCCATTCAACTAGTTAAGTCACTAATGATACTAGTCCTCCCCAAATCCTCTTTGCTGACCTAGTCACCAATGACCAGTACCTCTTGAGGACAACAGTCCATCCAGCACTCTCCTGGCCTGCCAATGACCTCACTTTTTTACTTTCCTTCTACAAAAAGTAAAGCCAGGTATTATCTTAAATAAATTGTTTGAATACAAGGGTGGAAGCATAAAACAGTAAGGTCTACTTTGAATGAATATTCTGGTCTGCAATCTTGAGTTAAGGAATCATAATGGAGAAAAAGGAAAACAAATGTATCTGGTCTGGAGGGAATGGTAATAATTGTCTAAGGATTAAAATAAATTCATTAGTCAAAAACTGATTTTGGAATCAAATGCCTTATTCATGGACAACATTAATTTAATGTTAATTTCTTTTTTTTTTAAATATTTATTTATTTATTTATTTTTAGTTGCAGGTGGACAGAATATCTTTACTTTATTTTTATGTGGTGCTGAGGATCAAACCCAGTGCCTCACGCATGCTAGGCGAGCACGCTACCACTGCGCCACAATCCCAGCCCCAATTTAATGTTAATTTCTTAATGCAAAGCTGAGGAATGAGAAAGATTTAAAGAAAATACTATGAAAATATGAAACAAAATGAAATACAATTTAACAATGGAATCCTGGCAAAAATAGGATTAAGGTTCTGCCAAGAATACAACAAAAAATTTCACCATTTGAAAAGTTGGTACAGGAATTAACCAAAAGAATAAGATATGAACAGGTTATTCTTCATTTCTTCCCCAAATGAATAATATCATGATATCTATTGGGATGATTCATGGATTTAGTTACAGATGAAGCAAATGATTTGAAAGAAATTCCTGCTTCTCAGCTAGAGATGTGTTTACCTTACAATTAATAAAATGTCGGTTAACTCATCCTACAGATTTTTCACTTAAAAACCCAAAACTGAATTTGAAAATTAAAATCTTCACATCTGAATGTTATTCCACAGATGGTGGCACAACAGTAAAAAGCATTTGTCATGAGCTTAATGAACATATTACTAAATCATTTGAAAGACAAATAAATCTTATTGTGATGCTCTGAAGTCACTGTGAAAATTCATCCATACCTAAGGTTTAAAGAGTAGACAAAAACATGAACTCAGATTTCTCGGAAAAAACTAATATTCCTTTAGCCCTCTGTCCACACCACAGACCAAGCAATCACACGGGTATATTAGCCCTACATGGTCTTGCTCTGTGTTTGTTCCAGGAGAACTTGTGTACTCCCATAATTTGACTCTAGAAAAGAAAGCTGTATGGGCCAGTGGGGAAACACTGAGCCTTTAACCCAGCATTTAACTTCGCAGAGGTGTAGGAGCATCTCCATACCTTCAACTCCTCCCTTCCATCTTTCCCATTCTATGCTAATGGACTGTGTGCTTGACAGAGAGCACCTCTTTGTTTGTAACTTTGGGTCTTGATTGGTCCGAGAGTGTATATAAGCCTCTGTACTTTCTGGAATAAATGGTGGTTCTGCATCTCGCTCTGGCAGAACTGTTTACCTACCCTGGAGTCTGGGTGGAGTGACTCCGTGGACCTTCACCCCAAAACCTTGTCCTGAGAGACCCCACTTTGTCCCCTGAGAACCCCCTTTTCTACATCTCTCAGGACTCCAACTTGTCCAGTGGACCCACGCAGAGCGATTTAAAGCAATACAGAGGCTCATTGGTCTTGTCTGCAAAAGATGGGCAGGAAAACTAGCTTCACAGAGCTGTGAGCATGAAATAAGTAAACAGGCTTTGAAGAAGTTAAAAGTGCTGTGTAAATACAAGGTGTTTCATATCTGGCTGAAGAGTATAAAGAGGCAGAGCCACTATGTTGTAGTAGTAGCAATTTTATCATCCAGCCCCGAGACTGCTGGTGATGTATGGGAAAGCCAAGGCATTTAAAACACAAAAGGCTTAATAGGGAGCAGAAATTAAAAGACATGGCTTTGGTTTTTGGGACTGGCAAAACCAAAGGCAGAATGTTCTCTCTGATATGTGGATGCTAACCCACAACAAAGGAGGGGAGGATTAGAAGTTCACTGGACTAGACAAAGGGGAATGAAGGGAAGGGATGGGGTATGGGAATAGGAAAGACAGTAGAATGAATCATATATATCTTTCCTATCTGCATGTATGAGTACATGACCATTGTACCTACACATCACGTACAACCACAATAATGGGATCCTAATTGGAACAAGTTATACTTATTCTATGTATGTCTAATATTTCAAAATATACTCTACTATCACGTAAAACATTTTAAAAATTTATATATACACATATATATAATTACATGCCATTTACAAAAGTGATCATGGTTAGTCTGGGGTTCTCACATAAGAAAACAATAGTTTGAAAAACTGTCATGTTAAATTTGAGGTACTCTTGGATAACTTCACGCTGCAATTTGCATTTAGCCATGCTTAATTGTATCCTAGAAGGATTCCTCTAATTCTTTTTCATGATGATAATCCTACAAATTTTAATTTAGTTCCATTTACAAAGACTTATACACAAAGTGAACAATAATGAAACTTTTTTACACCTATTTTCTTAGTAATGATTACCTTTTTTCTGTAAAATACAAAGCTTCCAAATGTTGTTTGCATACAAGCCTCACAACATTTTTGCAATGTGTTTTTATGATCTCCATACATAATTTGATGTGCACTAACACTGAAAAAAGAGTACTCTATGGTTGTCCCTTTGTGTCCTTGAAGCATTTATTTCAGGACACCCTCCCCTCTGCAGATACCAAAATCCACAGATGCTCAAGTCCCTATGGGTGTAGTATTTGCATATAACATATATACATCCTCCACATACTTTGTCATCTTTAGATTACTTATAATATCTAATACAATTTAAATGCTATGTAAGTATATTTTGTTTAGAAAATATTGACAAGGAAAAATTCTGTACATGTTCAGTTCGATGCAACTATTGTAGGCCTAACTACATTTTTTATCCAAATCCAGGGATATAGAACTCAAGGATATGGAGGACTGACTATATATTCAAGAAAATCTATCACATTCCACTAAGTATATTAAGTATATGGGGTTCTTTATTATGTTAGCTCTGTTACTTTTCTTGTACTACAATCCATGTATTTAACACTGGTTTTGGCATCTGGGGAGAAGAATGCTTATCATCCAAGAAGCTTACCTTCTATCAGTGAAGTGTGTATTTTTCTTTTGTTGTGTACATTCTAAATTATTTAAATATCCCATTTCTTAGTCATTTGCAGTTTTAAAATTTTAGTATTGAATCTCAAACTGTCCTCTTTTATTTTTCTAAGCATATAGCATCTATATTCTATTTCTCTTATCAGTAAATGGGCAATAAGATGACTTTCCAGAGATGACTAATTTTAATGTTTCTCATATATTATCCTAGAGATAATCCATACCTTAAGAAAATTCAGCAATATGATATAAAGCAAGGCAGAATAGAAGAGCTTCAAGAGAGGTTTAAAAGGCTTTCAACAGCCAGGCATGCTGGTATACATCTACAATCCCAAGGGCTGGGGAGGCTGAGGCAAGAGGACCTCAAGTTCAAAGCCAGTCTCAACAACTCAGTGAGACTCTATCTCAAAATAAAAATTTTAAAAAATAAAGGGCTGGGGAAGTAGCTTGGTGGTTAAGTGTCCTGGGTTCAATTTCCAGTACAAAAATCGAAGAAATAATCAACAAAGAAAGTAGTAAATATGTAGATAAAACTAAATAAGTATTGACTTCATAAAGTAATAACAATATTGTCTTGTGGAGTTAAAGATAAAACTAAAACGCATGATAAAAATAATACTCTTTAGGAATGTAATGTTGAAAGTGTTTTAAGATAAGTTGATACGATAAGCCAAATATGTATACTAAAATGTCTAGGATAACAGTTAAAAGAATAGAGACAAATTACGTAACTTCCAAGTTAGTAAAAGTGAAAAACAGAATGAGAAAAAAAAAAAAAAAAGCTCAATCCAAAAGAATTCAAGAAAAAAGCAAAAAGAAAACTGAATATGTAGGACAAATATAAAGTAAGATGACAAAAAAGAATCTAAATATATCAATAACTATAATAATAAATGTAAGTAGACTGAACAGCTGATGGAAGAAATATATTTTCCAACCAGATAAAAGAAATCTTCTAATGGGTTGTTTAAAAAACATAGCTTTTAGATCTTTTTATATACCTACAAAAGAAATGGCCTCTACTCTTCATAAATACCAAGAACATAAAAAAACAGTGAGTAACTATTCCTGGTCAAAGAGACAAATACATGACAACTAAATGAAGTACTTGGTTCTGAACTGGATCCTAAACCAGACAAAATGTTTTCCTTTTCTAGGGTGTTAGTGAGCCAACAGGAATATCAAATAAATTCTGTACATTACAAATTCTGTAAATTATAATGTAGTACAAGATCAGTGTTGATTTTTAATAATGCCTCTACTGTGCCATGAAAAGCATATGTCCTGTCTAGTCTATTGATCCCAAAAGGGTGAGGGGCACAGAACACAGTTGCCCCAACCCAGCCACATTCCTGCAGAGAGAGGGTGCACTGCCCCTGTTCTGCACCATTAAACAGCCATCCAGCCCTTAATTAGCCAAAATCCACATGACCCAAGTTCCTGGAAATAAATGCTTATACATTACATGCCATTGAGACTCCTTGTTGTTGTTTTGCTACAACAGGTAACAGATACAAGACAAAATTAAATTCTTCCAGAGAGAAGTTATTCTAATATTAGCAAAATCAGTTGGTATAATTCACTATATGAGCAAAGGATACAATGTGAACATTTCAGTAGGTATAGAAAGAGCCATCTGATAAAATTGAACATCCAATCATGACTATTAAAAATATTAGGACCAGATGAGCTTGTTCCAACAGATACAAACATATTGTGAAGCTAAAGCAAATAAGATGCTGTGGTATTAGAGCTGTGGTAAGAGTCAATTAGAACAAATGAGAAAGTCCAGACAGGATACACTCACATTTGGACGGTTGCTCATGAAGACAGATCCTGTGGCAGCTCAATTAGGAAAAGACAAGTAGGTGTTTAATAAATGGTGCTGAGATAGTTAGATACTTATATGAAAAAATAAAATTGTACCCTTTAGCATATCATATATAAGAATCAATTCCAGGCGAATTAAAATTCTGAATGAATTAGAAAAAATGATACCCTTAAAAACAAAAAGATTTTATTTATAACCTCAGGGTACAGAAGTATTTCTCTCAAAAAAGTGTAAATAGTAACAGTAGCAACTGATAAGTTTTACTCAATTGAATAAGAACTTCTGATCATTTAAAGACAGAATAGAAAAATTAAAAGACAAGCCACTGAGTAGGAGAAGACATTTGAAACATGTATAGCTGGCAGAGGACTAGAATCCAGAATACATAAAAACACGAGAATAATTCAGATGAGGAAAAAAATCCAGCTAGCAATGTAGGAATAATCATAGCCTGAGCTTTTACTTAGAACTGTGGAGTTGCTGAGCTTGGTGTTCCTAAAAGATCATCACTTTAACTACCAAAACCTCAATTTCACAGCTGAGGAGGACACCAAGACACAGGGAGCCCAGAGTTGGCTGTGCAGCATGTCCTGTGCCCCCAACCACATTGCCTCCTCTTTGGAACCTTTGTACCCACAAGACCATCGGGGTTTTGAGTTTTAGGTGTAGTTTCACCCCTTTCACATTCCTTTTATCCGATCAGAAAGTCTCAACTTCAAGAAGAAGTGAGCATACTCCATGGCAGGAGAGTCTGATGGTAACCAGTATATGTTTAAATATCTTGTCACAGTAAAGCTTAAAGAAATAGCCACTGACTTCCAACTGCTAAAGGTTGTCCTACACCTTCTTTACATTCTCCAAAGAGAAGCTTGTTTGGGGTCATATTATTTTCTCTCTTCTATATGAGCCAGATTCAATTTGTCACTACTTGGATATTGAACACTTTCTGCAAAGTAAAAAGAAAGTCACCTCAGGCAACTCTCAAGTGCAGCCTTATTGGAGACTTGATGATACTACAAATCATTAAATAAACGGGTTCTGTACCTCTGCCTTCACTGATCAAATAGAGGGCCCTGCTCTGAAGCCAGCAGAGACTCCTGGGATTGGCCTAATGCTTCTTGCCTTCAGCTTCTGAAGTTTATCACATTACTAATTTTTAAGCCTCTAGATCCAGCTGGCTAGTTTAATCACCTTCAAGTATAATAACACTATTAACACTATTAGAAATGATTTATCCTTCTACACTGTTTCCCTCTGCTCGATTCATTCATTTTATTTATAATTTTGCAATTACCAATTTTCTTCTCAGAATCCTTCCCGTTCTTATAGTTCAAAGTAAAGACCATATTATCCTCTTTCTTTTATGATAACCTGTTTCTATGGAAACAGTTTCCAAACAGGGATGAATGACTCAGGAACAATAAAGAAAAATAATATTTTCTACAACAAAATTTGTGTCCAGATAAAATTCTTCTAAACTAAAGTGACATGTAAAATTACACAAATGTGTTGATTAAGCACTATGTATCTAGCAAGGTGCTAGGTCCTAATCAATACAAAGAAACATAAGTCCTCAAAACTGTGTTCTGAGGAAATGAGATACAGGATACACTTTATAAACAATATAAGACTGGCATATAATTTAGATACAAAAATGTATTTAGGATCATTAAAAAAATCAGAGCATACTAGCAAATAAAGGCAGATGGTAATGATGTGAAGAAGCCACTGGAATAATAAGGCTTTAAAGCCAAAATTGGGAATTTTAATTTTATAACAAGAAATTAGGTTTGGAGAGAATGTGTAAAATGATCAGCATGCTGCCCAATGATGATAACTTCATTTGTTCATTTGGGAACATTTTCTGATGAAAATGGCTCCTGGGATAAACACAAGAGTATGAAACAATGGAAAAATACTGGCTCAGGGTTCACTCTGGTGAGATTCTCTAGAAGAGAGCCTGAGATAGGGATTCAGGTGTATATAACCTATTAAAGGAGTGCTCTAAAAAGAAAGGGACTAAGAGAAATAGTCTAGAACTAACCTCTGATGATATATCGACAGGCGTCTACTTTAGCATATCCTACTGAGAACTCTGCAACGTGAATAATTTCACCTTGAAACAATGAGAAAAGCCTTTTGTACACCCCTATCAGCCTACAAGTGGTTGGAGTTTGCTCTCAGGAGAAGGTGAGTAATTTACCAAATGAGTTTGCTGTCCTTGGATAAGGAGCAATTAATTTTCCAGAGGAGTGGCAGGAAGTGAACTGTTAATAATGAAAGCTCACAACTGAGGAATAGGAACCTAGCATGGTACAGGGAATCTAAGTGAGCCACCAGCAGTGCAAACAATGTCTTTAAATTATTAATTTCAAACTCAGAATTCTATACCCAGCCCTCAAGCCCCTCTCTAAAAGACTCACTCGAGGGCAATACTGTGGCAACAAGAAAAATGAATTCAAGAAAGAGGAATATATGGTAAACAGTAAAATGTGATGAACAAGGAAATATGTAGAATTTCTAAGTCTAATAATTACTAAAGAAGAATATCAAGGAAAAAATGGAAACTATTATCCCAGATAATTACAATATGGCAGATGAGGATGAGGGATGGAAAGAGAAGAATCAAAGTATCTTCCTTTTAGTATCAGTGTATCTGAAGAGGAAGAAACAAGCACGATTAACTCTAGGCCTCTGCTGTCCAGTGATTATTATGAGATGAATTATGTCCACACGATATTTACATGTAGAAGTTCTAACTCTAACACCCCTAAATGTGACTGTGATTAAATTAAAATGAGGCTATTGACATGGGCTCTAATCTAATCTGACTAGTGTACTTATAAGAAGAGATTAGGACTCACAAAGAGATACCAGAGGTGTGAGCAAACAAAGACCATGTGAACACAGAGAGAAGGAGGCCATCTGCAAGTCAAGGAGAGAAGCCTGGGAAGGAATGAGATCTGCTTGCAAGACCACTGGTGTGGCAGTAAAACTAGGCTCAGAGCTGCAGTTAGGACAATGTCCATCATAACACCAATCTGGAGATACATAGACCAATCTGGAGAAGACAATGGTACTACTCTCACCAGAGGCCAGCAGCTGCATCTCATACCACTGACCTCCCTGACGACCCTGTCACTGTGGTCCCAAGAATTTAGTCTTGCTGCTCTCAGTTCAAAACCTGAGTAGTATACCTACTGTCCCTAGATCATGTGTCTGTGCCCAACTGCAAAAGGGGGACATAGTCAGCTTTGATAGAGAAGGCAGGCTGTGCCTCCCATCAAGACTCATCAACTCAAAGATAAAATAAGCCCAAAGAAAACAAACAGTGAATATAAATAAGAAATATTAACAAATTGAAAAACAAAAATCAGACAGACTTGATTTTTTAAAAAACCAATAAGGTAGACAAACTAATCAAGGAGACAGAAAGAGGGATGAACACAGACACCTTTAGGATGAGAAAGGAACACAAGTTAAACAGAACTCTTATAATTTTTATATTTTACTTATCAGTTTTAAATTAATTTACATTTTAAAAATAATATTACATACAGGTTATTATCAACCTAGATATTTTAGACTAGATTAAATGGATTTTTAAAGTCTATATAAAATAATTGACTCAGAAGATAGAAAATCCCAAGAAATCAAGAACCACTGGAGAAAATAGAAATGTAATTGTAAAAGTCTCTTCTTAGAAGGCATCAGAAGATCCAGATGGCTTTATAAATGAGTTCTAGGGGGAAACTGAGGAAATAAGTGATTTCTATTTTATATAAACAATTCCAGATCAATCATAGAAAAGATAGAAAGTACTACTGATCATTTTACAAATTGAACATAATCATATTACCAAACCTGGTAATATGATTACATAATCATATTAATTATTAACATAATCATATTACCAAAATTATACATTATATAAGATAATTATTCACCAGTATTATTAAAAATATTTATGCAAAATCATGAATCAAATATTGGTAAATCAAATATTACTGATTTACCAATAATAGCAATATTGTAAAGAAAAATATATCATGAGCAAATAAAGATTGTCACAGGATTTAACATTAGGAAAAACAAAAGATAAAGTATCAAGATCTTCACACATATCAAAATGCATTTTGAATACAAAAAATTTTTGGTATTACAATCTCATTCTAAATTTTGGAAAACCTTTTATAAGTTAGAAATAGAAAGAAATTGCCTTTTCTAGATAAAAGTTAACCATCAGAAATATGCAAATTATTTTTATGAGAGTCTAATTAAAGACAGGAACAAGAAAATGTATCAGATCAGAATTCTTGGTTACAAGCAACAGAAACCAATTCTAACTAATTTAATCCAAAAAAAAGAAAACTTATTGAAAAGCTTTTTAAAAGCTCATAAAATCAATCAGAAGGCTGAAAACTTTAGCTCAAACATAGACAAGGAATTACTTGGTTTTAGGTATCAGTGAATTCCAGTTTTTCTTGCTTGCTTATAGGCATGAGTCACTTTCTCCAAGAGCCAAAGTCATAGGACAGTGAGTCCAGTGGGTTAAGCTTAGGTCATGAGCTTTCCCTTGATGGTGCAGGATCCTCCATAGGAAGAATCTAATGGAAGAAATGTACAAGGGTTCTCCTACTTCCATAATGGGAAAGTAGGATCCTATGATTTACTGTTCTGAGATAGCCCACAATGGGAAGGTAATTTCACAAAAACAACAAATTAATTAAGGTGCTCTAAGAAGCACAAAGGGCATAAGAGTACAAGGGTTTAAACCATGTTCAAATAAGACAGGTGTGAGCTATCTCCAATCCTCTGTATGCCTAACTTCCAATCTCTGTATGTTACTTCTTTTCTTCTGGCTATAAATGAGACTGGGGCAAAGGACAGTCAGCTGATTATAAAAGAGAAGGAAATGTATAGATAGCACTCCCCATTACCTGGGTTGCTAACAGCCTCCAGGGAAGGGGAAGGATCACACTTTCCAACAAGAAGAATCACCCCCTGTGACTCTCTTCCTGCCTTTTGGTCAGGTAAGCATGAGAAGAAATGAAACTTCAATCTATGAAGGGGCAAGACACCCTTATTCCCTCAGGCACCAGCTTTGGATCCCCTCCTTTCTGGAGGAGTTCCTCCCCCCTCCCTCTCTCACTCTCTCTATTCTGTTTCTTAAATAAAAATTACTTTTTACTATTGCCTGGGCATTTCTCAGGTGTTTAATCTTCAACACTGGGGGGAAAAGGAACCAATCCTGCTGGGCACCATGGTGCACACCTACAATCCCAGTGGCTTGGGAGGCTGAGTCAGGAAGATTGCAAGTTCAAAGCCAGCCTCAGCAAAAGTGAGGTGCTAAGCAACTCAGTGAGACCCTGTCTCTACATAAAACACAAAATAGGGCTGGGGATGTGACTCAATGACTGAGTGCCCCTGAGTTCAGTCCTCAGTACCAATAAATAAATAAATAAAGATATTTGTGTCCATCTACAACTGAAAAGATATTTTAAAAAAACAAGAAAACAAGAAATTATGAAACAAGTAAAATTTTTTATACTATACATGTGAAAAGATGTTAAGCATTATTACTGATCAAATGAATACAAATAAAAGCAACAACTGGGTAGCTTTTACAATCATATTTACACATGCTAAATATTCAGTATAGATATAAGAATGTCTAAAAAGAGTTTTTATGGAAATATAAATTGGCTACAGCTCATTGGAAGATAATTTGGCAGTATCTGTTCAAATTTTAGAGGCATGTACTCTTTGACCCAGCAGTTCCACTTCTAAATAACAATCCAACAGAAATATGCTCTCAGTTATTATTCAATATATGTACAAAATTTTTCACAGCAGCTTTGTCTGTAATGGCCAAAATATGAAAAGAATCCAAATATCTGTTGGTATAAGAAAAGAAAACCAAGCCCATACCTTATAAAATTATGCAGAAACTTGAATTATGTGTGTGTATATATATATATACATATATATATATATATATGTATATATATTTTTTTTTCTGATATGGAAGGTGTACTAACATACAAGAAAAAGTAAACTTGAGTGAACTGTATGACCACCTTTATATGAAAATATAATCCCATATTTTTGTTTATGAACCTATTAGGTATATGTAAATGCAAAAGGAAAGGGCTAAAAAGATGTACACTAAATTTTTTATGGTGATTATCACTGAGGAAGTGAGTGGGATTCAGTAAAAGGGACTTTCATTTCGTACTCAGCTCTTTTGCTTAAAATTTTTACAACAAAAATGGGCTATTTTCTACTTGTATGATCTTATTACAGTTTTCAAAAAAAGTAAACCAGGGCTGGAGTTGTACCTAGGCAAGCACATGTGAGGCACTGGGTTCCATCCTTACCACCAGAAAAAAAAAAAAAAGGAAAACCATTCCAATAACAGAGTGGAGTAAAAATTTAAAAGGACCAATGTGAGAGAGCCTAATAGGAAGTCTTCTGAGCAACAGAAACCAATTCTAACTAATTTAATCCAAAAAAAAAAAAAAAAGAAAAGAAAACTTATTGAAAAGCTTTTTAAAAGCTCATCAAAGGGTATGCCCTTTCATGGGACTGTGGGACTCCAGGCCCTTCTTTTTTCTCCTTTTGAGGACTAGTCATGAAGTAAGCAGTTTAGTTCTAACTGTGTTTCTTCCCACCATGATGTGCTGCCTCACACAGGCCCAGAGCAAGAGGGCCAACTGATTCTGGACCAAAACCTCTAAAACCATGAGTTAGAATAAACCTTTTCTCTTTATGAGTTGATCATCTTTGGTTATTTCTTACAGTAATGGAAAGCAGATTCATATATCCAGCAATCTTATTTCTAGGTATATATCCAATGAAAATATAATGTCAAAGGAATATCTGCACTCATATTCACTGAAGCATTGTTCACAGTAGCCAAGATATGGAATCAACCTAAGTGTCCATCAATTTGATGATGGATAAAGAAAATGTTATATATATATATATGTTCTATATATATATATATGTATATATATGTATACATATATATATATCACATATATGTACACAAGGGAATACTATTCAGTCTTAAGAAATCCAGTCATTTCTAACAATATGTATGAACGCAGGATACATGTTAAGTGAAATGAGCCAGGTGCAGAAAGACAAATGCCACATGATCTCATATATATGGAATCTCAAAAAGTTGAACTCATAGAACTAGAATGATAGTGACCAGAAATTGGAGATGAGGGACAACAGATGGAGAATTGTTGATCAAAGGATACAAAGTTTCAAAAAAAACAGGTTAAGTTTTGAGATCTATTGCACAGCAAGGTGACTATAGTCTATTAAAAGATTGTGTATTACAAAAGAATTTAAAAAGTAAATTTCAAATATCATACATTAATAAGTTTAGGCCATTTTCATTCAATGGTATTATTGAGAAATGATTTTTATTCCGGATCATTTTATTTCTGGTTTTTAAATTTGTTTCTCCATATATTCATTGTGCTTTTATTGTAGTTCCTCCTTTTGCTGGTTTTCACTTTTATTTTCATTTTTTCTTCATGAAATATCTTATTGAATATGTTTTATAGTGCAGGCTTTCTAGTGTGTATTCTTTTAACTTTTATTTATCATGAAATATTTTTATTTTGTCATCAACTATGAAGCTTCATTTTGCTGGCTATCACATTCTTGGTTGGCATCATTTTCTTTCAGAGCTTGGTATATATTATTCTAAGACCTCCTAGCTTTGAGCATCTTGATTGGTTTGCATCTAAATGTGACCTGTCCTTTTTCTCAGGCAGCCTTTAAAATTCTATCCTTATTCTGTATATTAGGCATTTTTATAATAATGCACTTTGGTATGGGTCTGTTGTAATTTTGTATATTTGAGGTCCTGTAAGCCTCCTATATTTCTTTTCTTTTTTTTTTTTCTTGTACCGGGAATTGAACTCAACAGTACTGGACCACTGAGCCACATCCCCAGCCCTATTTTGTATTTTATGTAGAGACACGGTCTCACTAAGTTGCTTAGCTCCTCACCGTTGCTGAGGCTGGCTTTGAACTCATGATTCTCCTGTCTCAGCCTCTCAAAGTGCTGGGATTACAGGTGTGCGCCATCACGCCCAGCTCTATATTTCATTTTTCATTCATCCTTTAGGTTTGGGAAAGGTTCTAATATTATTTCATTGAAAAGATTGTGCATTCCTTTGGCTTGTATCTCTGAGCCTTCATCTATTCTGATAAATCTTAAATTTGATATTTTAATGTTATCCCATAATTCTTGGAAGTTCTGTTCATGGTCTCTTAACGTATTTTCTCCATGGTCAACTTTATTTTCAAGATTATATATTTTTGTGTCTATGAACTCCATGTGAATAATACAAGGTTGGGTCAACATCTGAAAATCAATAAACATAATTCATCACATCAATAGACTTAAAGACAAGAATCATATGATTATATCAATAGATACTGAGAAAACATTGACAAAATACAGCGCCTCTTCATGTTCAAAACACTAGAAAAACTAGGGATAGTAGGAACATACATCAACATTATAAAAGCTATCTATGCTAAATCAAAGGCCAACATCATCCTAAATGGAGAAAAGTTGGAAGCATTCCCTCTAAAAACTGGAACAAGACAGAGTTAATCTCTTTCACCACTTTTATTTAAGACAGTTCTTGAAACTCTAGCCAGAGCAATTAGACAGACAAAAGAAATTAAAGGGATGCAAAAAGGAAAGGAAGAAGTCAAACTATCATTATTTGCCGACAACAGAATTCTATACTTAGAGGATCCAAAAAAGTCCACCAGAAAACTTCTAGAATTAATAAATGATTTCAGCAAAGTAGCAGGAGATAAAATTAATACTCATAAATCAAATGCATTTCTATATATCAGTGATGAATCCTCTGAAAAAGAAATTGGAAAAACTGCCCCATTCACAATAGCCTCAAAAAAAATAAAATAAAATACTTGGGAATCAATTTAACAAAAGAGGTAAAAGACCTCTACAATGAAAACTACAGGACACTAAAGAAAGAAATTGAAGAAGACTCTAGAAGATGTAAAGATCTCCCATGCTCTTGGATAGGTAGAATGAATATTGTCAAAATGGCCATACTACCCAAAGTGCTATATAGATTCAATGTGATTCCAATTAAAATCCCAGGGTCATTTCTTATAGAAATGGAAAAGGCAATCATAAAATTCATTTGGAAAAATTAGAGACCCAATATAGCCAAAGAAATCCTTAGCAAGAAGAGTGAAGCAGTAGGCATCACAGTACCAGAACTTAAACTAAACTAAAAGCTATAGTAACAAAAACAGCATGCTATTGGCACCAAAACAGACATAAAGACCAATGGTACAGAATAGAAAACACAGGGACAAACCCACATAAATATAGTAATCTCATACTAGACAAAGGTGCCATAAACATACATTGGAAAAGAGAGTTTCTTCAACAAATGGTGCTGGAAAAACTAGAAATCCATATGCAGCAAAATGAAGCTAAACCCCTTTCTCTCACCATGCACAAATTGCAACTCAAAATGGATCAAGAACCTAGGAATTAGACCAGAAATGCTGTATCTAATAGAGGAAAAAGTAGGCCCAAACCTTCATCACATCAGATTAGGCCCCAACTTCCTTAACAAGACTCCTAAAGCACAAGAAGTAAAATCAAGAATCAATAAATGGAATGGATTCAAACTAAAGAGCTTCTTCTCAGCAAAAGAAACAATCAATGAGGTGAAGAAAGAGCCAGCATTTTGGAAGCAAATTTTTGCCACATGCACATCAGATAGAGCGCTAATCTCCAGGATATATAAAGAACTCAAAAAACTTTATACCAAAAAAACAAACAACCCAATCAATAAATGGGCTAAGGAGCTGAACAGACACTTCTGAGAAGAAGATATACAATACAACAAATATATGAAAAACTGTTCAACATCTCTAGCAATTAGAGAAATGGAAATCAAAACTACTCTAAGATTTCATCTCACACCAGTCAGAATGGCAGTTATCAAAAATACAAATAGCAATAAGCATTGGCAAGGATGTGGGGGAAATGGCACACTCATCATTGCTGGTGGGACTGCAAATTGGTGCAACCACTCTGGAAAGCAGTATGGAGATTCCTCAGAAAACTTGGAATGGAACCACCATTTGACCCAGCTATTTCACTCCTCAGTCTATACCCAAAGGACTTAAAAATACCATACTACAGTTTATCGATTGTCCGCCATCCAGGAGCCATCTTGGGACTGCAGTATGGCAGAGTCTATAGAAACTGAAACCTGGATCTGTGCTGTTACTATTGGTCTCCTCCTTAAAGGCAAGGTACTGGAAGCCTTCAGGGACACTATAAGTCTACAAGGTAGAAACTGTACTGCCTCAGATCTACATCTAGATAGGAAGACACACAAACAACATGAAAAAACAAGGAAATAAAGCACTCCAAACAAACCAAGATGCTCTAATAATAGAATCCATTGACAAAACAGTAAAAGAAATGTCAGAGAAGGAGTTCAGAATGTACTTAGTAAAACTGTTCTACAACTTAAAGAATAATATAATATAAGAGAGTAAATACAGAAGGAGTTTATAAGGAGTAAAATCAGAGATATATTTCAGGAGGTGAAAGATTATTTCAGTAAAGAGATAGAGATCCTGAAAAGAAATCAAGAAGAAATCCTTGAAATGAAGGAATCAATAAACCAAATTTAAAAAATTCAGTAGAAAGCATCACCAACAGATGAGACCATTTGGAACACAGAACCTTAGGCAATGAAGACAAAATATATAATCTTGAAAATAAAGTTGACCACACAGAGAAGATGATAAATTGCATGCCATTTCCTCACCCAGACACAATGCTTCAACAGCAACTGCTGAAGCAATGGAGTGGAGCTACTGTGAATACTTCTGGGCTGATAAGAAGGAAGGCTGGCTTTGAACTCATGATCCTCCTGCCTCAGCCTCCTGAGCTGCTGGGATTATAGTCATGCACCACACCACCTGGCCTTGCCATTACATTTTTAATTTGGTTTATTGATTCCTTCATGTTGAGGACTTCAGCTTGATTTTTTTCAGAATCTCTCTTTATTGAAGTGACCTTTCACTTCCTTATTTTCTCTCTGATTTCACTCCTTACATCATTCTTCACCTTGCAAATCAGTTTATGTACATTCTAAACTCTTTCACTGACATTGCTTCCACTGTGGTGTCAATGGATTCTGTTATTGCAGTATCTTGGTTTGGGGCAATTTGTTCCCTTGCTTTTTCATATTGTTTGTGTGTCTACCCATCTAACACTGCAGATCTGAAGCAGTAGAGTGCCTACCCTGTAGACTTATCATGTCCTTGAAGGGTTCCAGTACTTCACCTTTTAGGGGAAGACAAATAATAACAACAAATACAAACAATATACAGTATGAAACCAAATAGTTCCTGCTATGATGTCAATAATGTTGTCACAATAAACAAAAATGATATAATCAGTTATTGCCTAAAATAAAAGTTTGCAAAAGGCTTCTCAATTTCAAATGGTAGAAAGGAAAAGAACAGAAGTTATGTAGGATGTGATGATTATGAGGGAGTAGGAGGAAAGGTAGAGGTAAAAACTTAAAGGAAGAGTGAAAGAGAGAACAACAGAGAGTGAGCCCTGACTTCTTTACACATAGTTTTGTCAGTTTTCCTAATCCACTTCCCTCATAGGAACCAGAGACATTAAGGAGGATGTATTAGAAGGATAAGAGTTTATAGATTCAGGCTGGGGTTATGGCGCAGTGGTAACATGCTCGCCTAGCACGCGTGAGGCACTGGGTTTGATTCTCAGCACCACATAAGAATAAAATAAAGATATTCTGAGGCTGAGACAGGAGAATCGCGAGTTCAAAGCCGGCCTCAGCAACGGCGAGGCACTAAGCAACTCAGTGAGACCTTGTCTCTACATAAAACACAAAATAGGGCTGGGGATGTGGCTCAGTGGTCAAGTGCCCCTGAGTTCAATCTCCAGTACCAAAAAAAAAAAAAAAAAAGATATTCTGTCCACCTACAACTAAAAAATAAATATTAAAAAAAGAGTTTATAGATTCTAAGATAATGAGAAAAGACATATAAAGGATGAGCAGCAGGCTGGATAAGAAACACAGAAGTCAAATGAGAACCAATGGAGAGGTCCAAAAACTGGAGGACTCAGTGTAACTGAAGAACTGATTTGGTGACTATCAGAGAGCAAAAAAATGGACCGCTCATTTTTGGATTCAAATATTTCAGCTACGGAGTGATTCTGAGTGGTGAAGAAGCCCAAGTATGACTGAGATTTTGAACTACTCATGGAAGTAGATCACAAGAACTGAGAAATCAGACAGAGAAGACCATAAAGTGTTTGTCAGAAAAGTCTAGGCGGACTGCAGGTAGTGACTTGGTGAGTTGGTAGAGAAAACTAAAAACTCAAAGCAGATATGAGAAATATTTTGCATCAGCCCTGACCAATAGAACTCCTTTTGATGATGGGAAGGTTTTATATCGGCCTTGTTTGATTCAGCAGTCACTAGCCACATGTGGCTATTGAACATTGAATATGACTAGCATGACTGAGAAACTGAAAACTTAGCTTTATTGATTCAATTTATTTAAATGGCCACCTGTAGCTACTGACTGTGGTAGTAGGCAGTACAGTTCTAAATAAAGAACTATCAGGGAAACACATAGTAAATTAAAAGTACCACAACAAGATGGGGCTAAAATACTAGCACCTGCTGGTACCATTTACTTTCATGGAAAAGGCAACATAACCTGTTTCTTTTACTTAACAGAATTTTAAGTATGCAGATATGTCCCTTAGAGATCCAGATGATATATGTGGGGAAACTTAAATGATCTCCTAAACACCTAAAGCTTTACCATTCTGTGCATCAATTTTTATGGGATCTGGGGCATCCTACAATCCAAGTGGGAGGAGTTTGTCATAGGAAAATATTAAATCTTATGGAATTAGATAAGGAAGAGATTGCCTCCTTTAGATTCTTAAATCTGGGCTTTAAGCTTTCTGTGAACATGAATCCCATCCTCTCCCCAACTTTTCCTGGCCCAGACCCATTTCACCTTCTGGTGTCATATAACATTCCATGTAAAATCAGCTTCTTCCAGAAATGGAGCCTATTCAAATCTTAGAGTTCTTCCTTTAATCATAAGGTTTCTTTGATAGCAATGGTATTTGCATTTACTTAATTTACTTGCTCCATCTTGGAGTTTCACTCTGTCGAGTGTGTGATCAGACGAGAAAAAACTATGCCAGCCAGAGTGAAATCCACAAAAGGTCACTACTTATAAGATTTGTACTAATTTTCAGCCCACCTTGTTTTAACATTTACTAGGACCATACAGATTAAGAAAGAAACTTCACACTGAATCACAGGCAGAACCATAGAATTACAAAATTACATCATCCCCTGACACTTAGATAGTACAAATCAATGAAGTCGTCACATTGAGTTCTCTTTTACTCCACACCCAGGAAATCAGATTTATTACTGGGGACCTTGGTTCTTTACCTCTTCCTCAACATGGCCTAATTTTTAGTCATTTAGCTATTAATTAGTCAAAAAGTAAGTGGAAGGAAGAGAGGCAGGAATTTATTAACAGTGTTCTTTGTGGTGTTATAAAGTTTTGGTGGTACTTGTATGCTGATATTGTATCCTGCAACTTTACTGAATCCACTCATTAGCTCTAACAGTTTTTTGGAGGAGTCTTTATGGTTTTCAGTAAATAATGTCATATTGTCTCCCAACAGAGACAATTTAACTTCTTTCCTTCCAATTTGGATGCCTTTTATTTATTCTTCTTGCTTAATAACTTTTCTAGGATTTCTAGTACTTCGGTAAATTCAAGGGGTAGGAGAGGGCATCTTGTCTTGTTCCTAATTTATAGAAAAAGCTTTCAACTTTTCCCCAGATTATGATGTTAGCTGTGGTTTTTTCGTATATGGCCTTTAGTGTGTTGTGGTACATTCCTTCTATGCCTAACTTAAGAGTCTTTTATCATGAAAGAATGCTGAATTTTGCCAAAAGCTTTATCTACATCTATTGACATAATTATATTGGCTTTGTCCTTTGTTGATTTATGTTTGTTAAACCATTCTTGTAACTCTGGGATAAATTCCCTTTGATTGTGTTGAATTATCTTTTCATTGTGCTGTTGAATTTGGTTTGCTAGTATTTTGTTGAGGATTTTTACCTCTATATTCATCAGAAATATTGGCCTGTAGTTTGTGTGTGTGTGTGTGTTTGTGTGTGTGTGTGTGTGTGTGTGTGTGTGTGTGTGTACACTGTCCTTCTCTGGCTTGGATATAAGGGTAATATTGACCTTAAAGATCAGTTGGTAAATATTCCCTCTTCTTCACTTTTATGGAATAATTTGAGAAGGATTGATATTAGTTCTTTTAAAAATGTTTCACACGGGGCTGGGATTGTAGCTCAGCGGTAGAGCGCTTGCCTCGCATGCGTGAGGCCCTGGGTTCGATCCTCAGCACCACATACAAACCAATAAAATAAAGACATTGTGTCCATCTACAACTAAAAAAAAAAAAAAAAAAAATTTAAAAATGTTGCACACAATTCAGCAGTAAAGTCATCTGATCCTGGGTTTTTCTTAGATGGGGATTTGATTACTGATTTAATCTCCTTACTCATTTTTGTTCTGTTCAGATTTTCTGTTTCTTCATGATTTAGTCTTGATTAGCTGTGTATGTCTAGGAATCTACCCATCTCTTCTAGTTTATCTGATTTGTTGTTGTACAATTGTTCATAATAATTTCTCATGACCCTTAGTATTTCTGTGTATCAGTTATGTCTCCTTTTCTGCTTGATTTTGAGTCTTCTTTTTTCTTAGTCCTATAAGTTTGTCATTTTAGTTTATCTTTTCAAAAAAACTCTTAGTTTTATTGATCTTTTTATTGTTTTTCTAGTCTCTATTTTGTTTATTTCCTATTATTTTCCTCTTGTGTTAACTTTGAGCTTAGTTTGTTCTTTTTCTACTTCCTTGGAATACAACATTAGGTTTTTTTGTGACCTTTCTTCTTTTTTAATGTAGGCATTTATTACTATAAACTTCCCTCTTAGAACTGTTTTGCTATATCCCAAAAGTTTGAGTATGTTGCATGTAAATTTATATTTGTCTCAAAATATGTTTAAATTTCCCTTTTAATTTCTCTATTGACCCACTGGTCGTTTGGGAACATGTGGTTTGATTTCTATGTACTTATGAATTTTCCAAAGTTCCTCCTGCTAATGATTTCTAACTTCATACTATTATAGCCAAAAAAGATACTTGACATGATTTCAGTCTTCTTAAACCTGTTAAAAGTTGTTTTGTAGAGTTTGGGATGTGGCTCAGTGGTAGAACACTTGCCTAGCATGTGCAAGGCCCTGGATTCAGTACCCAGGACCATAAAAGAAAAAATAAAAGGCTATTTTATTTAAGGTTATGTGGCCTAACATATGATCTATCCTGGAGAATGTTCCATGTATGTTTGAGAAGAATATGCATTCTACTCTTGTTGAGTGAAATATTCTGTTTATATCTGTTAGGTCCACTTGTTCTGAAGTGCAATTTAAGTCCAAGGCATCCTTAATGCGTATCTGGATGATCTTTTCATTGCTGAAAGTGGGGTACTGAAGTCCCCAATTGTTCTTATACCACAGTCTATCTCTCTCCTCAATCTACTAGTATTTCATTTATAAATTTGTGGGTTTGATGTTGGATAAATATATATTACATCCTCTTATGAATTTACCCCTTTATCATTATATAATGACTTTCTTTGTCTTATTTCATAGTTTGTGGCTTTAGGTCTATTCTATTTAGTCTAAGTACAACTGTTCCTGCTGTCTTGTTTTCCATTTGCATGGAATATCTTTTTCCATCCCTTTAATTTCAGCCTGCATATAACTATATGTCTTTGTGTGTGTGTGTGTGGTGCTGGGGATTGAACCCATGGCCCAGTGCAAGGCGAGCACTCTACCAACTGAGCTATAACCCCAGCCCTGTCTATATGTCTTTTAAAGGTGAAGTGAGGGCTGGAGATAGAGTTCAGTCAGTGGCAGAGCACTTGCCTAGCATGAGTAAGACTCTGGGTTACATTCCAGGTGCTGAAAAAAAAATGGTGAAGTGAGTCTCTTGCAGGCAGCATATCATTAGGTCTTTTTATTTATTTTTTAATCCATTCTACCATTCTGTGACTTTTTATTGAATAATTTAATCTATTTATACTCAAGGTAATCATCAATACATAAAGACTGAGTGCTGCCATGTTGCTAATTATTTTCTGGTCATTTTGTAGAGCCTTGCTCCTTTCTTCCTCTCTTGCTTGTCTTCCTTTGGAATTGATTTTCTTATTGCTATGCTTTGACTCTGTGCTTTATTATTTTGTGTATGTACCGTAAGTTTTTGCTTTGTGGTTATCATGAGGCTTACAAAAAACTATATTACAGTTATAGTAGGTTATTTTAAGCTGAAAATAAGTTTGGCTGCAAAAAGTTTTAAAACAGGATTTGGGATGTAACACCATGATAGAACACTTGCCTAGCATACATGAGATTCTGGGTTGGATCCTCAACACTGAAAAAGAAAATACTCTATAGTTTTACTCCAGTCTCCCCGCATTTTGAATTTCTGTTGTCACAATTTACTTTTTATATTGTGTATCTCATAACAAATTATTATAGTTGTCATTGTTTTAATAGTTTTGTCCTTCAATTTTCAGACCAAAGATACAAGTGATTTACACACCACCATTACAGTATTAGTCTTCTGAATTGAACTGTGTACTTGCTTTTACCAGTGAGTTTCATGTTTTCATGTATTTTTGTATTACTAATTACCATCCTTTCAGCTTGAAGAGTTCTCTTTAACTTTCTTGTAAAACAGGTCTGATGATGATGAACTACCTCAGCTTTTATTTGTACAGGAAAAACTACTTCTCCTTCCTTTCTGAAGGGCATATGTTTAGATCTTTTTTTTTAATTTTTTTTAGTTGTATATGGACACATGACTTGACTTTATTTTTATGTGGTGCTGAGGATCGAACCCAGTGCCTCACACATGCTAGGCAAGTGCTCTACCCCTGAGCCACAACCCCAGCCCTAGATCTTTTAAAATCATCCATTGGCTGTCATTTCTGTGACTAGAGGTGAGAGTGAAAATAATATAATAATATAATCCATAATCTTTAACTGGACATTCTCTATCCTTAAATTTTTCTTTAGTATGTAAATTTAATTCTAAAGTTAACTAATAAGATAACCCTCCCTCCAGAATATCTTCCCTAACTTAATGCTATTTCTACCCCTCCTGATTTATATGCTACTACTGCCTACAATTTAACTCTAATTTTTTTATTGCGCAAATAAGATATTACTGTTTTATATAAGTAAGATTTGTTAGATTACCGATTTCTTTGCTTGGCAGCCCTTTTTCTATTTTGTTTACTTCTGGAGGCATTTTTCTTATTCTTTAGAATATAGTATCAAAGTGTGGTTTATGGACCTACAGGGTCCCTAAGACCTTTTCCGGGACCCACAACGCTAAAATCATCTTTAGAATAGTATCAAGATGCTGCCCGTTTCTGTGCATTGACACATACATTGATGGTGCAAAAGCAATGGTAGATAAAACTTCTGTTGCCTTAGCACAAGCCAGAGCAGTGGCACCAAACTACGCTAGCATTCATTGTGTTCTTCACTGCTGCACATTCACAATACATTCCTAAAATGCCAGTTTCACTTAACAATGTGCTTGGTGAAGCAGGAAAAAGATATTAGTTTTATTAAATTTTGACCTTTGAGCAATGTCTTTTTAATATTCTCTGTGACAAAATGGAAAGTACAAAAGGCACTTTTGCTGAGTTCCAAAGTATGATGGTTGTCTCAAGGAAAAACATTGGTGCAATTGAGTTGCAAGCTGACGTAAGTGGTTTTTTCATGGATCACCATCTTTACTTAAAACGATGACTGACAGGTGAACTATGGCTATTCAGACCTGGATAATTGGCAGACATTTTCTCAAAATCAAATGAAGTGAGCCTGTTACTTCAAGGAAAACAACTGGCAGAATTTATTGCCAATGATAAAATTCAGGTTTTCAAGCAAAAAGAATTTTTTTAAAAACTCGTATTTGCCACCATGAGCTTGACAACTTCCCAAAACTTGAATTTTTCTAATGAGATCAGTGGTGATGCTAATGAATGCAATTTGTGGGTCAATGTCTAAAAGATCTGCTTAACTCAGTGAACTAATATTGTCAAAACAGAAAAATAAGTTGCTTAAATTTTAAAAATTAATGAATTGGCTAAGAAAATATATTAGAAGATTGAAAATTATTTACAGATGACATGAAAGAAATTACCTGTAATACAACACAAAAATACAAGGGGAAAGAAAATATCAAGGAGACTTTATCATCAAGAAGCCTGTTTCTATTTTGAAAATCTATGTGGTTTCTTTCATATCTTCCTACTTATTTTGGATAGCTCCTGATTGCTTTCTCATTTCTGAGAGATACCTGGGTATTTCTTTAAGCATTTCATATATTATCATTTAATATTCTGCATCTGATAATTCCAATTAGGGCTCTAAATCCTTCTTTTATTGTTTCTGCTGACTCCTATCATGGTGAGACAAAGGCTTTTTCTTCTGTCATTTTGTTGATCCTTGATTATGAGTTTGGTAGATCTTAATCTGCAGGAATCCAAGGGGCTAATTGAGGTTGTCTTGCTCCAGGGCAGGTTCTTGCTTACTTCCGCTGACAGCCAGCGGGGGCGCTAGACCGAAGCTGCCTTATCTCCCTTCCAGGTTCCATTTACTTGCCTTGCCTGGAGCCCAGAGCTTCTTCTCCTGATTGCATTTGCTTACTGCTCATTGCATCTACTTTCAAATTTTAACCAACTATTTTTTTTGTCTTTTTTTAAAAACATCCTTGGATGTTTCCCTCATTTCCCACAAACCTAGCACCACGTTTAAAATTGCAGTGTTACTCAAGCAAATATCATAATATAATCAAAACAAAACTTTATGTTTGCCTCCCACTGTTCCATTAGGCTTTATTTAGCATGGGTAATGTTTCTTTGAGCCTGGATGAAAAACAGTCTTGTTTCAGAAACTAGAATGCCCAACTCCGTATAGTAATTATAACTCCGGGCTCGACTTAGCAGTAAATCTCCTCCTCTCCCAGCTTGGTTCTGCTTCAGGCTGAAAGCCTACAGTGACAAAGGAGTGGGTTGGCTTCTTCTCTAATTCACTGCCGTGTGTTTCTCTCCTCTCCTCTCCTTTTCCCTCTCTCCAGCCGATGTCCTCAGGGTCAAAACAAGAAGAAGGCAAAGAGGAAAGGGACAAAACATTCTTACATCAATTAATAACCTCATGATCTGAAGGAAATGTGCGTTTCCAAGGTTCTTATCACTAAACATCTTTCTCTCCTGTAGCTCCTAGCTCCAGGTGGGTGCATTTATAATGTGTGGATTCCTCACTTAGTCTTTGTATACCAGCCTCTATCATCTCAGACTTCTCACTCCCTCCAGGTGACAGGCTCTAAGAGAAATGGCTCTTTGTTTCTCCCAAGTGCCCGCAAGTAGTCCTTTAGTAACAATGAGACAGGATTTATAAAGCACACATATTACCACATGCAAAAACCCTAGACCAATCCCTCCACACGTCTGCTAAGAGAGTAGTTAATCATCTCTTGACTTGTAGATTTCCAACATCAGAGTCAAACCCCATCCCACCATCACATCTCTCTGGGTGCCATAGAAGTCCTCCTCAGTAGACCTCAGATGTGGAAGGAAGTAGCTCTCCCTTTTTAGGGGGAGGAAGTGAGACCCACAGTATTATTTTCTCCAGAGAGTCTCCCCACTAAATACGTTTTCTCTTTCCATGCATTGATCCTTTTTCAGATCATTGGTTTACTAAGTCATGGAGCTAGTCCTCGGAATTTTTATACTCTCTCTGGTACTTCTCCTATTGGTGTTTCAGGCAAAACTCAGAAGTTCAGTCCACTATCCTGTTCCCCATCATGAAGCATGTTTTATCTGAGCTCTAGCTATATATTTAATTCCCCATACTGGAGGAAGCAGAAGCCTATCTAGTAAACTTGATGTGAATTTACTCATCTGAATTTCGTAAATGTCTAATAAAATGAATTAAAAATAAGTCTGCGGTATTTTAGTCAGATATTAAAGACCCTAAGCTGTGAAGAATAGTATAGACGCAGCCATTAATCAATGTCATTTCTGAAAAATATCAAGTATCCGATTGTGAAGTCCTGGTTTCTTCACTGTGCCTTGTGCTCCATGTGCCATGTGACATGAGCACGTCTGAGCCCACTTCTACCTCATTTGAATGCACATGAAGCTATTTATTCCCCCAGATACACATTGTATAATTATTTTCTGCTCTAGTAAATGAGCAGCTTAATTAGCACCTTAATTTGATTTTAAAGGCTGAAAAATATAAGTAATAGTGCATTCTCTTTAGAAAACCATATTCTAAATAATCACACTTTGTGTCTACTTCTTAAATATGCAAACTGTACAATATTCATACAAGAACAGAAAAAAGCAGCAGCTACTAAAAGCTATTTTGGGCAATTAGGAGGAATTCTCTTGTTTACATTAGAGGAGAAATAGTACAAAAGTAACTGAACACATGCCAGAATAATTAGCAGCTCTTGGCTCATTTAAATTATGTGCACATTGCCATTTTAATGCATTTTTTAAACAACCACTTGCAATCCTATTTTATCCTTGGAAGAAAATTAATAGCTTTCTTCTAGGTATGACTAGTAAAACCAGACTTGTTTCCTGTTTTCTTGGAAAACATAAATCTTCCTGGCTTTATAGACCTACTTTTAATAATAATTAAAAACATAAAATAATAATAATCATATTTTGGATTTATATAATACTTCTGCATGGAAACTGGAGGCATTCTTTCGTGTAAGATAATTTCTCTGAAAGAATATCACGCTGTTTCTTTATGCTTACCATATAACATGTTGATTCTAAGGATCATCTAATATTAATAATAAGAGGATTAAGACTGTGATTTTCTTTTTCCAGAAAAATACCCAAGTGATTCCCTCATAACAAATGTAGGACATGAATTTTACACATTTGCTTCTAAATGTAAGGTCCCTGATGATTAGTCACAAAGTACTGATTAGCAGGAAGTACATGTATAAGATAAAAATATGGGAGAAAGAGGAAAGAGAGCTATTCTCTTTCTGAAGACATAAATGCAGAAAATTTGGTCCTGAGGCAGCAGACCCTTTGATCTGACAACTGTAATTCAAGCCAACAAAAGCCTATCATGGAAATGTTACAGCATACACATTTCAGCTGTGTCTCATGAGATGCCTCCCATAGGCTTGAGAATATGTGGAAAGCTTAAACACAACCTGTCCACAGTTCTCCTGTGCCCAGTCTGCTGCAGGCCCAAGCTAGATGTCATGTGATGACACAAAAGTACCTAGGAAAAGGGGGCTTCCAGTCTATTTAGAGAAATGACAGGGACATAGGTAATTATGATGCCCAGGTAGAGTCAGCAAATCCTTCAAAGGGAATCAGACAACGTGCTAAGGAAATTCACAGAAAGGAGATATTACCAGGGAAGTTGAATACCACCCTCAACCAAATGGCCAAATAAAGCCACAGATGTAAATGGACCTCAAGGTGGGCCCTTTTGAACTAAAGTGAACATTTGTCACACAATCTCACTGCAATCATAAAACCTCTGTTTCCATGAACTATACAGAAATAAAATAATCAGGGTGCACCTGTCTTGGAAATGTCTAAAAGGAAAAGATAGTGAGGCAAGTTCAGAAAATATGATTGGTCTGTCAAAAAAGATGAAAACAAAGCCCCTGGTTGAGTAATTAACCTCACATGTGCTATTTTACATTGAGCCTCTTTAGCTTTAGATTCAAGATGTATATAAGATATTTAGAAGAGGTGATGAGGTCCCACCAGATCTAAACCTAGAGTTTAAGGGAGCTGTCATGTGAGGAAGCAGTCTGGTGCCCGGTGACATTTCTTGGTGTTAACACTGAAAATGAGAAACCACTAGCACATAAGTTGAGACCAAGTGAAATGAGGAAACTACACTGTGAGCTCACGCCAAGTTTTCTTCTGGCTTCCATTAGCATCTCTATTTTTCTCTTTGCTTTGAAAGAAAAACGACTAATCACAATAGTACTTTTTATATTTTTAGAGGTTTATCTCTTTCACTTGATGATCTACAATCAGGCTATAATTGTGGGCATCAGATACATCACCAAGGTTCTTGAAATTATGCATTCATCATTTTCAAGATATAGATGCTATAATAATATGCATATGATTTTGTCACATCTTTGACAACAAAATAGCAGGTATAAAATATTTCCTTTAAAACTAATAATTTTTGCAAAAGTATAAAGATCTGAATATATATTTTATATATTATATTTTATAGCTCTTCTAGCACATGTAGCTACTAGTTTGTGAGATGATTTAATTTGACATATAAAATTAATCAACATTCTGCCTTTGATCCACACATGTAATCTCACTGATTTTAGTGGAATCTATCTTCAAGGTCCAAGGGTAAAATAATTCCATAATTATCTTTACAAATCCAGTTATTATATTTATTACAGAAGCCACTCCACTTTCCATGCTGACTTTTTGAAGAGTACATGTATTGTATCCTATTGACTTTGTTCCTTCCATATGCAGAATATAAGAAATTTGTAATACAAAATAACCAGAACAAGGCTGCATCTGAGTTGATGTATCTGAGTGAACTCTCCTGGATGTTTCAGAGGGAGACACAAGTTTATGTTTACTTCTTTACTGTCTAACCTGGGACACAGCCAAAGTTATCTGACTCTCTCCTCCACCGATCTGTCAGTACCATTCAGCATTGATGCTGATATGGATTTATATATGTAAATCTTGTGTTTTTTGTCCTGTCCTTAAGATGACAGTTTTATGATTTTGAAAGTTTCTCCCTAATCCCTCTCAAAGACTCACTCTACCACGTACCTCTGCAGTACCCTGTAGTCATAGTCCCACAGTGTGACATGGAACTCAGTTAGATGCTTAACCACTGAAAAGGGCACATCTCACTTTCAAAGCCAGAAAAACAGGTAATAAAAACACCAAGAAATTAAGTCAGCTCACAGAGCTCTTTTCAAATAAGGCATCCATAACAATTCTCAATCTCACAGAAAAACAAATTGAATAGGATGTCAGACTCAAAATATCATAAAATCTTGTTTCATTCTTTTTCTTCTAAAAAGAACTACTAAGTCTGGTGTTTCTTGTATGTATATACATGAATAAGAGAGTGGGACTACACCCAGGGGAATCAAAAATGTTTTAGATTTCTCTTTGCTATTAAAACAATCAAAAATGTGAAGAGAGCCTACAGAATGGGAGAAAATCTTTGTCACCTGAACCTCATATAGGACATAAATATCTAGGATATACAAAGAACTCAAAAAACTTAACACCAAAAAAAGCAACAAATAAATCAATAAACGGACAAAGGAACTGAACAGACACTTCTCAAAAGAAGAAATACAAATGGTGAAAAAATACATGAAAAAATGTTCAACATTTCTAGCAATTAGAGAAATGCAAATTAAAACTACATTGAGATTTAATTTCACTCCAACCAGAATGGCATTTATCAAAAATACAAGTAACAATAAACGTTGGCGAGGATGTGAGGGATAAGGTACATTCATACGTTGTTGGTGGGAATCCAAATTGGTGCAACCACTCTAGAAAGCAGTATGGAGGTTCCTCAGAAAACTTGGAATGGAACCACCATTTGACCCAGTTATCCCACTCCTCAGTATATATCCAAAGGATTTTTAAAAACAGCATACTACAGTGACACAGCCACATCAACATTTATAGCAGCATAATTCCTAATAGCTTAGTTATGGAGCCAACCTAGGTACCCTTCAACAGATGAATGAATAAAGAAACTTGGTATATATACACAATGGAGTATTACTCAACTATAAAGAAGAATGACTTATATGGCATTTGCTGGTAAATGGATGGATCTGGAGACTATCATGCCAAGTGAAATAAGCCAATCTCAAAAAACCAAAGGTCAAATGTTTTCTCTGATATGTGGAAGCCAACCCCAATAAGCAGGGAGGGTAGAAGTTCAGTTGATTAGACAAAGGGGAATTGAGGGGGAATGGGAAAAGGAAAGACAGTAGAATGAACCTGACATAACTTTCCTGTGTACATATATGAATATACCACAGTGAATCTCACCATCATGTCCATCCACAGGAAATTTATTTAAAAAAATAACTACAGGTAAATGGCAGAAAAATCAATAGAGGGACAGAAGCAGAGGGTGAAGAGAGGAAAGAGGAAGGAGAGGTATTGGGGCCCAAATTAGCATAAGATATATTCCATGCTTTTATAATTATGTCAAAATGGATTCTACTATCATGCATAACTAAAAGGAGCCAATAAAAGAGGAAGGGGGGCTGGAGTTATGGCTCAGTGGTAGAGCGCTTGCCCAGCACGTGTGAAGCACTGGGTTTGATCCTCAGCACCACATAAAAATAAATAAAATAAAAGTTAAAAAAAATTTTAAAAAGAGGAAAGGGGTGTCATGAAAATCAAAGGGAGATCAGTAGAGTAGAGGAAAGGGACAGGGGAAGAGAAGAAATGGGAAGGTGGTGGAGAGTGATATTGACCAAATAATATTGATATATTGTGTGCACGTATGAATATGTAACAACAAATCCCATCATATGTACAACTATAACACACCAACCAAAAAAGAATGTGGGAAAAAAATCTGCCATCAAGCACAGTCTATCTGCAAAGTAGATGTCTATTTTGGCACCAAATGACAGTCATACTAAATGCGTGACACCATGAACACAACTTCCAAAGCCAAAAACACTGGAATATGCTTGCATCATCCAGTCTTTTTCTATGAAAAGCACCTATCCCTTCTACAAAAATTAACTCAAAATGGAATTCAATATAAATGTAAAACTACAAAACTCTTTTTTTAAAAAAAAAAGGAGAAAAAACAACCTAGGGATAGGCAAAAAGTTCTCAGATGTGACATGGAAAGTATGATCTATAAAAGGAAAACTTGATAAATTGAATCCTATCTCATTTAGGACTGTTACTTTGCAAAAGACAAGGTGAATCTGGCACTTAATCAAGGTGATTCTAGCACTTAGGGAGGCTGAGACAGGAGAATCACCAGTTCAAAGCCAGCCTTAGCAACAATCAGGCGCTAAGCAACTCAGTGAGACCCTGTCTCTACATAAAACACAAAATAGGGCTGAGGATGTGGCTCAGCGGTTGAGTGCCCCTGAGTTCAATGCCTGGTACTAAAAAAAAGACAAGGTGAAAAAGATGAAAAATAAGCTACATACTGGAAGAAAATATTCCTAGGCCATATACCTGATAAAAGATTGAATCTAAGAAACATAAAGAATCATCTGAATTCAACCATAAAATGGAGCAATTCATTAAAAAATGGGCAAAAGCCATGAATAGATATTTCAATGGAGAGGATATATAGGTTCTAAATCAGCACATGAAAAGATGTTCAACATCATTAGCCATCCGTGAAATGCAAGTTAAGACTGACCACAATGAGACAGCACTCCACACCTAATCAGAAAAGCTAAAAATGAAATCAGGAAAATAGTGATAACATCAAATGCTGGTGAAGATGCAGGAAAAAAATGGATCACTCATACATTGGTGGTGGGTATGTAAAATGGTTCAGTCACTCTAGAAGCCAGCTTGGCAGTACAGTAGACTGAATGATGGTCCCTAACAAATGTCCTGGTCTCAATCTCTAGAACCTTTGAATGTTACCTTATATGGCAAAAGAGACTTTGCAGATGTGATTAAGTTAAAATGTTGCAATAGGAGATTTTCCCACATTAGCCAGGTAGGTGCAATACAGTCACAAAGGGAAGGCAGGTCAGAGAAGAGAGAGGATGGCTACAAGCTGAGAAGTTGCTGGAAGATAGAGGAGGAAAGAAACAGATTTCTCACCAGCAGCCTCCAGAAAGAAGCAGCTTCTGCTGACCCTGTAAGGGTCGTCTCAGTCTTCTGACCTTCAAAACAACAGAGAATAAATATGTATTGTTTTAAGCCACTAAGTTTGCAGTACCTATAGGAAGTGAATACAAGCAGTTCTTTAAAAACCAAATACACAACTGCCATAGATACAGTAATTACACTCTTGGGCATTTTTCCCGGAGGGAGATAAGAACTTATGCTTAAAATATAGCACCAAAAAATGCAAAAAAAAAAAATGTTCATACAAAAACCTGCACATAATAGCCACAATAACTTTAGTGGTGGTGGTGAAAACTGAAAACAGCCCAAAAATCCTTTAACAGTTTTATTAAACAAATAGTGGTAAATGAATACCACTGAATACTACTCAGCAATAAAAAGGAATGAACTATTGATACATGCAACAACTGGGATGGATCTCAGGGGAATTAGACTGGGTGGAAAAAAGCCTGAATGATTACAGATTGCATAATTCCATTTGTCTTTTTTTTTTTCTACAAAGGATTGAACCCAGGGGCTCTTAACCACTGAGCCACATCCCTATCCTAGGGTCTTACTAGTTGCTTAGGACCTCGCTAAATTACTGAGGTTAGCCTTGAACGTGAGATCCTCCTGCCTCAGCCTCCTGAGCTGCTGAGATTACAGTCATGTGCCACCACACCTGGCCCATTAGTCATTCCTGAAAGTTAGAAATCATAGGAAAGGAGAACAGCCAAGCACAGTGGCACACACCTATAATCCCAGTGACTCAGGAAGCTGAAGCAGGAGACTTGCAAGTTTGAGGCCAGCCTCCGTAACTTAGCAAGACTCTGACTCAAAAATAAAAATGGACTGGGTGTATAGCTCAGCAGTAGAGAACCTCTTAGTTAAATCCCCAGTACCACAAGGGGAGGAAAGGAAAGGAGAAAGAAAATGAGAACAGATTAGTGATAGAATATAGCAGGAGGGAGGTAGATGGATGTTGGAATTATTCAGGATCTTGACTGTAACAGTTGTTATACAAACCTACACTGTCATACAACTAAATACACATATAAATACAAATAACACTGGGGAAATCTGAATATGAAAGGTAGATTATATCAAGGAAGATCTTATCATTTCAAAGGTTGATACTGTCATTTTGCAAGATGTTGCCAATGGGGAAAACGGAGCAAAGGGTCCATGGGACTTCTCTGTTGTTTCTTACAACTGCATATGAACCTACAATTATCTCAATAAAATTTCAATTTAAAAGGCACTTATTAAAGAAGGAAATCCTGTCATTTGTGACAATCCAGATGAATCTAGAAGTCATGCTAAGTAAAATAAGCCAGGCACAGAAAAACAAGTATTTCATGATCTCCTGTATATATGGAATCTAAAACATGAACTCATGGAAGCAGAAATTACAGTCATGGTTGCCAGGGTTGGGGAGGGGGCACTTGGAGAGAAGCTAGTCACAGGACACAAAATTTCAGTTAGACCATAGGAATAAGTTTCAGAGACCTATTGTTCCATATAGCAACAATAGTTAATAACAATGTGCTATATACTTGAAAACCACTGAGAGTAGATTTCAAGTGTTCTTGCAACAAAAAAAATGTGAGCTCACATGTTAATTAGCTTGATTTAGCTATTCCATAATGTACACATATTTCAAAACATCATGTTGCATACCATAAATAGAATTAGAAGGAATTTAAGAAACATATATAATTGTTACTTATCAATTAAGAACAGATAAATTTTTAAAGGCATTTATTACTAATAGCATATTAGGCAAGTTCTCTACCACTGAGCTATACACTCTCAGCCCAGCATACTAAAAATAGCATCTTCTTCTTTATTAGGCAGTTTATGTCCTTCATACAACCATTAGAATATTAGGAAAAATACTTTTGTATCTATTACAAATAATTATGTATTGATATTATATATAATTTTTTAGTAATGGAAGAAAACCATACCTAAGTCAGTTATGATTTAATATACTGAATATTTGCTTTGATTTTTGCCACGTATACATTTCTAAGTGCCCTACTCTACTGTCTTCATCTCTACTATCTCTAGTAAAATGGTGGGTAAGCCTCTGGTTCTAAATCAGATTATTTGGGTAATCTACTCTACTTAGGGATTCTTGTGTCCTTAAGTTCTCCCTAACTCAGGTTCCTCAACTGAAAAATTGGGTGGAAAATAATATTTAACTAAAAGGGTCATGGTGATAATTAAATAAGTTAATGTGTACATAGAAAGACTTAACAGACTCTTACATAAACCTCAATAAATATTAATTATTCTGGTATGTGCCATTATTGATGTTAGTTTATTGCCACCAGAGTGTGTATTATGATTGCACATAGACAGATCCAGAAGCCACAGACAGATCCAGAAACCTATGTGGAGAAACTATAAGGTACAGACCATTTCATCATGAGGGTACATCCATCCTCGTGATGGCACGAATGGAGCCCCTTGTTGCCAGTCAAATGATTAACTCCTGGGAATCTCCTTTAAGTTACCTAAGAAGTCACTTTGCTCTCCCTTTTTCTCTCTTGATACCCATTCTCCACATTCCTACAACATAAACGAATCTCTTTGATTAAACTGAATTTAAGGTGACTCTAAGTAGCAGGTGGTTATATTGTGTTTCCCTTCTAACTTGATGGTTTAGAGCTTAGAATAAATGGTTTAAGTTTGAAATAGAAAAGGCAGAGTTGGAACATTTTTTAGTTGTGGTTAAAAAAAATGTGTGACATAAAATTTACGCTTTTAACCATTTTAAGTGTTCATTTAAGTTAAAAAAAACATTGATTTTGTTAACATTTGTTTTATAATTCAGTGATGTTTTTATTTTAAACACTATATGAGGACTACAGGAGACACCTAGCTCATCAGTGTGTAGATCTCTCAACTTCTTAATCCAATCCTAATTTTACCTAAAATATCTTCCATGTGGCACTACTCTTTTCCACCCAGTTATCACCAGCCAAGTTCGTGCCCTGCATGACCACTTACATGCCCTTCTCCTTTTAAATTGGAGACTCTGCCTCCAGCCTCTTCTCCTTAAAATAAGACCACTGCTGCCTGATATTTCTAGAAGACAAATCTGTTCACATCCTGCCCTGCTGACAAGACTTCTATGACTTCCCACTACCTCCATGGCCAAAACCAGATTCCTTAGCATAAATTTCACCAGTTCTTTGAGATCTAAACCAAAACTACCTTTGAGCTTTATTTTCCACTGTGTCCTTCCAGGCACCTTGCCAGGCTAGGTAGACTGTGCTCTCCCACAGGGGTCATGCCCCCCAAATTCCATGTTTATTTATGCTATTTCCTCTGGATAGAATTTCTGACACACATGCTCCTAACATTTTCCACCCCAACAATAATCTCCACCTTTTTTTCTTTTTAATTTATTTATTCTAATTAGGTACACATGACAGCAGAATGCATTTTGATTCATTGTACACAAACGGAGCACAGCTTTTCATTTCTACACGATGTAGAGTCACACCATATGTGCAGTCATGCATGTACCTAGGGTAATGATGTCCATCTCATTCCACCATCTTTCCTGCCCCCAGGACCCCTCTCCTCCCCAACCACCCCTTTGCCAAATCAAAGTTCCTCCATTTTTCCCATGCCCCCTCCCCCATTATGGATTAGCGTGTACTTATCAGAGAGAACATTCGGAATGATCTTCATCTTGAATTAACAAAAATGTGGGTTGAATTCAACTGACTAGTGCTCAGATAGCCATGACAGCCATCAGTCATGACTCAAACCTAGCCATGACACTAGCAAACATAAAAGCAAAGGGTTGTAACTCATCCCAAATCTACCTCTTAGCTTCATGAAATACAAATCTTTATTGTCCTACAACAACTTCCCAAAACAACCCCATCCCAGTTGTTGGCCAGTGCTCAAAAGGGAACCAGGCAATCTTGATTACTTTGTCTCTCACAACTGGTCTTTGATTGCTGGGGTCCAATTTGACCCCTTTTTAACTTTGTCTCCTGGTTTTGGCTTTCTGGTTTTGGTTTTTCATAATCAGATCTGAGCACATCTTCTACAACTTCTGGTGAGGTGCTGGAATTACAGGTGCCAAGTATGCACTGTTGTAATGTTAAGCTCTGTCTTTGGTGCCTATCAGGCAGGCTTCTGGTTTCTCTCTTAAGTTCAGCCATTACCATTACAGAAGACTTAATGCCACATCCAGCAAAATATCTCAGCATGTGCTATCCTGTCTGAACACCACCTGTGTGCTGTTCACCTGGCTTCCTTACATTCTAAGGTTCACTACTCCTACTATGTAAAGCTGTTCTATAGTCATTATAGCTAAGTCCTAACTGTGTACAAATCTTTCCAACTTCTAAGGGAGTAAATATCATCTCTATATTATAGCTAGGTAAACTGAGTCCTGGAAATCAGGATCATTTTCTCTGGTACCAGCAATCCTTCAGAAAGAATTTTACTCAAAAGCGCATTTGGTCACACCTAGGAAGCCAGACAACAAGGAGGTCGATTTTCCAAATAGACTTGAAAACATGGGACAGCTGGACAGTAACAGGTCCTCAGAGGCATATCTTCTCTTCCCTTGACCTCTTCCACCCCATCTCCTCCCCTGTGTTTTCACCACACAGTTTCTTACACCATCAGCAACCCTTTCAGATCCACAGGAACAAAATCTAAAGAAAGAAACTGGGGCCAGGTACAGTGGCACACGCCTGTAATCCCAGCGGCTCAGGAGGCTGAGGCAGGAGGATCTCCAGCTCAAAGCCAGCCCCAGCAAAAGTGAGGCACTAAGCAACTCAACTCAACCCTGTTTCTAAATAAAATACAAAATAGGGCTGGGGATGTGACTCAGTGGTTGAGTACCCCTGAGTTCAATCCCCAGTACCCTCCCCCCAAAAAAGAAATAGACTGAGCCAAAAAGAATTCATTCTGCAAGCAGAGTCTCATTCAATTAAAAAGTTTAATATCCTCAGCAACTTAACAAGACCCTGACTCAAAATAAAAAGGGCTGGGGATGTTGCTCAGTGGTAAAGTGCCCTGGGTTCAATCCCAACAAAAAAGAAGGAAGGAAGGCGGGAAGGAGAAAGGAAAGAAAGGGGAAGAAAGGGAGGAAGGGGAAAAACAGAAAAACAAAAGCTTAATATCCAAGTCACTACTTGGGCTAATGCTCTAAAAACCAGCAGCTTGGTGAGCTGTGTGGTTCAACCTCACTTCATGAGCTCTTGGTCACCATATCAGATTCTCTGAAGAACAAGAAATAACTGCTTATCCCACTCAGGGCTGAGCAAACCCATAAAACAGCAGTTCCCAAGCCTCTATAACTCCTGGACATGAGGTGGTGAAAAGGGTGGGGCACACCATACAGCTACTGCATCCTTAAATCAGCATAAATTTTCAAAGAATACAGAGGAGGCTGAAAAATACAGAAGAAAAATACAGTACTGAGAGCATGTGACCATATCTTAAAAAAAAAAAAAAAAGATCTGTGCTAACAGCTGATTTATTGTTTGCCATTAACTTACACCCTCTTCCTCCACCCCAGTCCATTCTAAAATATTCATTATGAGACACAGTTTCACACAAGTGCTATCATCTGGCAGTTTCTTGCAAAAGATGAATTGAAATGGCATCAGCTCTCCACCATTCCCACAATCAGAGGAAACTTCCAGGGAGTAAAAAGCCATTCTCTATAGACGAAAGGTTTTCATTATAATATACTTGTGTTGACATTTTTTAAGGGGGAGAGGTAACTGACAAAATTCACACATTAAATCAAAGCCCCAAGTATGACAGGAGAGAAGATTCTAAAACCCTGCTGTGTACTGTATCCCAACACTGACCTCTGTTGGCTGCAAATGTACTGAATCCTCATTGTCTGATCCAGTCCCTTCTTTGAGGCTGAATCAAATATCATACCATCCCTGAACCATTTAAGATATGTTCCCTCCTTCATTCTTAATACATTGCAAACTCATACTAGTAGTTTCTCCTGTTAACATTTAATTCTCTTAGGAAACAGGATTTTGATTCTTAACCAAAATCGAACACCTCTGTATGTAACAGCCTCCTTAATCAAGCACAAGCTACATGAATGAGGACTACTGGTTTACTTATAAAGTTTTAGAAGTGTAACCTGTGACAAACATGTTTGTTAACACATCACCTGTCCCAGCAAGTGCTCCCTGCCATTCACACTGCTAACAATCTCCCCTTGACTCACATTTGCTCCCCCATTCTTGACCCAGCTTGACCCAGCCCACCACTGAGTGTGCGCCTCGGTGATCCTCAGCCCTTCTCTTTTTCCTTTGTTAATATGAGAATCCACAAACCTTCCCTGTCCAACCCTCTAGAGGTCTTCTAACCCTCTGTATCTAATCACATAGTTTAATTTCAAGTATAAGACTCCAAAATCAAAACCTTTGACCCTGACCTCCCCTCCTCTCTCCTAGTCAATTTCTCCTAATGTATCAAAGACTTATAATAGGAGTAATTACCTTCAAAGTCCCCTCTTGGCACTGTGATTTTATTCCCTGTCAATATTTGTAGCTTTAACATTCTAAATACTAAAGAATGGTCTTCCCGGTCCATCAACTCCCCTGTTTCCATCCAGTGCAGCCCCTTCATTGATGCTGTGGCTGGCTCCTTTGTTTTCTCCTCCACAACATCTCTGGTACATTCTCACAGCAAGAGTCCTGATCCGGAATCCCATTGCCTTTCACTGGACAAGACCCCAGAGCACTCATCCTCTTCCATGATACCAATTACTAACTATGTACTGATGACCCCCAAGTCCCCATCTCCAGCCAAGTCCTCTCATCTAACCTTCAGATCCCCTAATAGTTATTGGCCATCCTCACTGGTTTATTCTCCAGGTATCTGAAAATCCATATATCCCAAATCAACTTTCTACTCTTGCCTTTCTCTCCTACATCTGCCTCCCTCCCCTCTTCCTTACTTCTGTAACAGGAAAGACCAGTGACTTTGTTGTCCAAGCTAGAAACTTGGGAGTCATCTATAACTCCCGTCTCTCCCTCAGATATCATATCTAATCGATCACAGTAGATTGATTAATTTGTCTGTTGATTCTGTCTCCTGGGTTACTCCTTATTTCATTCCCATCTCATCAATCCAGCTGCCCGCTATCTGACCATCCAAGGTCTGTGTTCCTCATCTGTACTGCGGAATTGTCACATGGAAACTGCTGTCCAGCCAGAAACTATACTTTCCAAATCCCTGGTATCTAGGGTGGAGAAGAGGGCACAGGAGTAGTTTCTGTCCAGCATATGCCAGCTGATGGCACTTGTACTATTTAGTACTAAAGAATCAAGCAGGTGGACTCCTTCCCCATCTACCTGCTAGATGGAGGAAATTCAGGCCTTGCAGGACCCTGGGGCGATGAGATAGGAGCCTGAGTCTGTAAAGGAGTACTTGGAAGGCTGTCTACCAGGAACACTCACATTGGACTGTGACACAACACGAAACAAACTTTTATTCATCAGCCACTGAGAAAGCTGGGCTTACCAGTTACAGTGCCTCAAATACCCTCTGCCACCACCTAGTTCAGGCCACCTCAGTTAATCTCAGACTATGGTGGGTAGCTCCCAGCTGATCTCTATGCCTGTGTTTTGTTCTGTGTCCCCCTCTAGTCATTAATTTCATTAGTGCCTGGCTCAGTCTTGTTCATAGTGTACCCCATCACAGCACAGTACCAAGTCTGCAACAAAAATAACTAGGATCCTAGGGTCTTTTCTTCATAGTTACTTTCTCGCTCCTACCCTCCTTTCTTGATTTTTGTTACCTAAGGCCCCTCTCCCTCTCTCTCTCTCCTTCCTTCACAGAGGGTTGACTCCAGCTCTCCAGTCCTCATTTGCTGCTGATTCACTCACATTCCACCTCCTCCCATTCTCTCCTACCAAGGTCCTCCCTCCCTTCAAGTTGCTTAAAGCAGAAATTCCAGAAATTTTCCGTGACCTCATCTTAGGCTGATTATTCTAACACTCGGTCATCCACTTACCTTATGTACCCCCATAGCTTCCTACTTGCTTCTGTGATAAACCCTTTGTGTCTGGCACACATTCTTCCCCACCATCCTCATCCTGTTACACACTCCCTGAGGGAAGAATCACAGCCCTCTCTTTCATAGAGCTCATCCATAAATGCTCCAGAAGTTCTACTCACGGAATTCAATAATTGGCTTTGTATAATACTCCATCTAACATCTTCCAGGTGTCTCTGACCCAACTTTTCTTTTTTCAGTGTGTTTCAATTTGAGGGATTTTTGTGGAAAGTTTCCATAAACCTAAAATGAAACTCAGCATTTACAAAGAAAGGCATCTTCCTAGTACCTCCTTTGTGGCTACATAGTTCTCCATAAAGGGGAACTAGATTGTTAAAGCATGAAATAAGCAATTAGCTCAAATGTATAATTATCATTAATGGCAATAATAATGATGATGATCTAATGTCTATTAAGTGCCTGGCACATAGTAAATGCTCTGTAAACACCTCATTTACTTCCAACAACCACCCCGTAAAGATAGGAGCCTGGGTCTGTAAAGGAGTCTTCTTGTACTGAATTTTATCATCTCCTTCCTGAGCTTTCACTCTTAAAAGAGCCCATCACTGAGGAAGGTGACAGTACTTGAGACATCTGAGAGGCTCACTGCCAAGGGCTTCCGTAGACAAAGGGTTTGGTGAGTATGTTAGAATATGTCAGAATACACTGGAGAACAGGCTCCACAGGATCAGCCTCAATGAAGACTCTCCTATCTCCACAGGGTGTCTCCTGGGAAATTACCAGGAAATCCTGTTTCTGATACAGGTGCCATTATCAACCCTGCTATCTGCCCACTCCATATGTTCTACTCATCATGCAGTTTACACCTCATTGTGACATTGGTCTGCCCAGTTACCATGAGTCATCTTTTCTACAAAGAAGCTATGTGTCCAGCATTCCTGAGATGCTGACATACAGGCCAGCCCAGGACCAAAATCTCTTCAAACCATTCAAGTTAGCACTCCTCAAAGAGATATGACCAAGCCCTCTAGTCAATTTGTTAAAGCTTTCAAGCATGCCTTACCCTGCTTTTGGAAAATTATTTTTCATTTATGAGCTGTACAGTATTCTTTTGTGTTCAGGCCTCATCTATATTGTGCTGCACAAAAATAATTGATTACTCATGAGTGACAGAGTAATTGGCACTACCCTGGTTATTCAGCTATTTTTATGCATTATAATTACCAGCTTCAGTACACCAGACAGAATTTAATGTTCTTGAAAATTAATATTATCGAAGGACTTGCTACAAAAGAATGTAATGTTCTTAAATTAAAAACTTGTCATACACTGATAGAGTCTCACATTGTTGGGTATTTATCAACATTTTGTTTTAGTCATTTCAAGCCCCTTTATCAAGTTGCAGAGCCTGAACCCATGCCAATTTAGTACAACTGAATTCTAGTGAGTTTGCAATCTGAATTAGTATTTGTAATAGTAATATTACATGTTTGATGCTGTGTTGAAGATCCAGGATCTTTTGCCTACTAACCTGCATTATAGCTATGAATTCTTTGAACACAAAAAGATAAAAGAGATTTTCACATGACCTATGAAGTGTCTGGTATGCTAAGGCTGAATGAAATATATTTAATAAGCGGAATAATACACAATGACAATAATACCTGAAAACTCACTTGAAAAAATTGTATCCTCTCTGCACCATGGTCTAGCTGTGATGCAAGAAACTGCCAGGATAAAGGCACGAGCTGAATCTGACTCTTATGGTCATTCTACCTATGGTGACAGGACCGATGTGTTTCTTTAATGATGCTTTTGACTATATAAAGAAAATGACTTAACCACAGTTTCCCAAGATGCTTATCTCATGAACTCTGTTTCTTCTTCATTGCTATGTGTGATTCCTGTGTTTACTCCAGTCTCTTTCTTCTCTCCTCTTTTATGCTGTCTTTTATGTTCCTCTTTCTATCTAAAACAGCGTGAGAATGTTTAAAGCTTTGTAATGGAGTGCCACACATCCGGCAGGGTCTTCTCTGCTCTGCCACAGGCCCTTACTCCCCATGCTCACACTCTTCACCTCCCAAACACGTGAACTGCCAAGCTTCAGGTACACTGAAGCTTCCGGGGCCTGGCTCTCCTCACGCTCCAGGGCCCTCCTGTCTTTGTTCTATCTCATCCTTCCCTTCCAGGCCTTTCCACTATTTTCTTTCCCCCAGCAGTTGGCCTAAGTATAGAACTACAGCAAACTTAAATAGTGACTCCAGTTGTCTGTTCCTAAAGCAAGGTCTAGATTAGTGAACTTAAAAAACAAAAAGTCTTACTGCCTTCTTTAACATGATAATTAAACTTATATTTCATTCCTGTGGCTTTTGATTTTTTTTTATCCCACCCTGGGTTAATAAAAGTCTCTTATTAGAGAATTGTTTTTTGTTTGTTTGTTTTTTGTAGCAGGGATTGAACCCAGGGGCACTCAGCTGGTGAGCAACATCCCCAGTCCTTTTTAAAAATTTTTATTTAGAGACACTGTCTCACTAAGTTGCTTAGGGCCTCACTGAGTTGCTGAGGCTGGCATTGTATTCATGATCCTCCTGCCTCAGCCTCCAGAGGCACTGGGATTATAGATGTATGGCATGGCACCTGCCTAGAAAATTATTTGTTTTCTCCATCATAATGGCTTAATATATGTGAATCAAAGAACATTCACTACTGTTAGCTTCAAGCAAATTAAATTTTAAAAAGATAGGACTAGATTTAGTCACCTGCCTACATCAGAAATAAGAAAATACTTAACTGTGAATTTAATCACAGTTTGCCTAAAACTGGAAGGCAGTAAACCTAAAGAAATGTTACAATTTATGGGAACAAAAGTTAGGAAATATTCATATGTAGTTCAGCCAGGCTGTTCTAGCCAGAGATATAATTCCCATTTTTCAACCTTTGTTGGCACCCACTGTCAGGGCTTTGGGAGAAGTTTCTCAGCTTCCATTCTCTCCATGAGGAAGCTGGGATGGAGACCAGAAATGAGGAAAGAAAAAAACCAATATAGGACTTTTAATTTCAAAGGAGTCCCACTACAAAATCAATCCTAAATTTGGAGCCAAAATTCTATTTTTCACAAACAAATTAATAGATTAACATAATTACAAATAATTGACTATATGTTGTTTAATATACATCAGTTTAGTAATCAAAATGATATCAGCTAACTTGATTAACCACTATAAATTTGCACAGAAAAAGGACTTACCTCATACCATATACAAAAATGAACTCAAATGGATTACAAAACTAATTTTAAGAACTCAGACTCTTAGGGAAAAAAAGTTAGTATGAATCTTTGTAACCTTTGGATTAGGCAATGTCTTCTTAGATATAAAATAAAAAGCACACATTGATAAAGAAAAAAATAGGTAAATTTGGATATTATTGATATTAAAGACTGCTTTACAAGACACCATCAAGAAAGAGAAAAGACAAGAAACAGTGGGAGGAAATCATATTTGAGAAAGGGAATCTTATCTGGAATATATAAAGAACTCCTACAACTCAACTCAACTAAAACTGGGCAAACAACTGAATATATATTTCTCCAAAGATGATATATAAATGACCAATAAGCACTTGAAAAGATGCTCAACGTTACTAATCACTACAAAAGTGCAAATTCAAACCACCATACATACCACTTCACACGTACTGGGACAGCTATACCAAAAAGACAATAACAAGCAATATTATTTACAATAGCCACAGGGTGGAAATAATCCAAATGTCAAGTGATTAATGAATGGATAAACAAAATATGGTATATTCATTCACTGGAATGTTACTCAACTTTTAAAAAGCAACTGATTCATGCTACAACATGGATGAACCTTGAAACTGAATGCTAAGTTTAAAAATCCAGACACAAAATGTCACATATTGTATGGTTCCATTTATAGAAATGTCCAGAAGAGGCAAATTCAGACAGAAAGTTGATTAGTGGTGGCTGGGGGATGAGGAAGCCAGGAGTGGGGATTGACTATCAATGGGCATGGGTTTCTTTTTGGAGTGACTAAAATATCCCAGAATTAGAAAGTGGTGATGGCTGTACAACTCTGTGAATAATCTAAAATCAACTGAATTGTATACTTTAAAAGGGTGAACATCATGGTTATGTAAATTATATCTCAATATAGCTGTTATTTATTTGTGAATGCTTACTGATAGGAAGAACTTTGGGTTTTGCTGGGGTAAGTTTCCAGAGATAGAGATTGGCTGGGGGAAGGGGGGATCCCAAGATAGAGTTCCTTCCCAAAGCACCAGGTTCTTTACCCTGGCCTTCCTCTCTTTTTTCCTCTTTAATTTAGAAAAGCAGCTGTATGTTGATGTTACTTTAGGTAAATTAGCTTCTCCTGACTTGAGTTTTTTAAAACCATTCCCCAAGAGAGTCATAAACTAGACATTAAGCGCACACACTGGAGTCAGCAGGGTTACTATTTCTATCTCAGTTCTTCCAAGTGGGAGCCTTTGGTCTTGTTACACAACCTTACTAAGTCTCATTCATTCTCACCATAAAGGGGTAAGGGGCAGTAATGACACCCACCTTGAAGATTACAGAAAAGGAGATCATCTACATAGCAGCCATTAGGGGCCCTGACAGAGAGCAAGCAACTATTATCTCCAAAGGCCCCTTCCAGTTCTAAAATTCTCTAAGATGTCTAATAGAATTAGAATCACTAATTCTAATTTTAATTAATTAGAATTAAATTCTCTAAGATGTCTAATTGTAATTAGAATTACAATTTTAGTACTATTTTTTACAAAAATAGTAATTAACATAGAATAATAGCTTAAATTGACATCACAGAGATTGAACTAATGAGAAAACATTGAAAAGGTCCTCTGGTCATTCTGAAAAATGCTTGCATTACAACTGTATATACTTGAGTACTTTTTTTCCATCTCCTGCCATTGCTTGACTTCTCAGAAAAAAATAGGGTGTCCAATAAAATGTGCTGTGGTAGTTCATTTGTTCCTGAATACAAAAAAACAAAACAACAGCAATAAAAAAAAACAAACCTCTCTTTCCATAATCTGGGCTAGATTATGGGCCATGACTTCTTTTTTATCACACTTAAAGTTTTCCTGGTGGGTCACAAGGTGGATGGATATGCATGTGTAAGTCAAGGGCAAGCCACAGGGAAAGAGGCTGTTCTCACTGTCCTTATGTTCTATCAGATAAAGACACTTTGATGATGGCTCAGCAGGGGTAGGAGTGGGAGTTTCCAGCTAATTCTGATGCCCATGTGCTTGAGATTTCATCTCTTTTTATATTGCCAAGTAAACATTACTGGCATCATTTGCAAAATGACAAAATTACAGGGACATTTTCACTGTTTTGAGAGACTGACTTCCAGCTCAAAGTGTCTTCCCTTTTCTATAAGCAATAATTTATCGAAAATTAATTACCAGCCATTAGTTCCCCCACAGAGCTAGTCTGGCAGTTTAAGTTGAAAGTGAAGAAAAGAGGAAAATCATAAGACTTACCCTCAGGGCAGCTACCAATTTTCTCAGAAAAGAGCAAAACAGAATAAAATTAAAGGAGAGCCTCAGTAATAATAATTCCAACAATAACAATAAACTCCTGCAAGAAAACTCCCTTAAACCTAGTTGTGAGATAATGAAGCCTCACTTTATTTTTTAACGAATTCATACTGTTATGGTTTGGGAATATGGTGTCCCCCAAAAGTTCATGTGTAAAACAATACAAAAAAAGTTTAGAGGTGAAATGATTGGGTTACCAGAGCTTTAACCTAATCAGTGCATTAATTCATTTGAATGGATCAACTGGGTGATAATTTGGCATACAAAGTGTGGCTGGAGGAGGTGGGTCACTGGGGGCATGCCTGTGGGGTAGATATTTTGTCTCCGGCAAGCAGAGCACTTGAGCATGCGCACGCGCGCTCTCTCCTTCTCTCTCTCTCTCTCTCTCTCTCTCTCTCTCTCTCTCTCTCACTTTCTGGTGGCCATGTCTTGAGTTGCTTTCCTCAACCACACTCGTCTGCCATGATGTTCTGCCTCACCCTGGACCCACAGCAACAGAGTTGGTTGTCTATAGACTGAGACCTCTGAAACAATGAGCACCAAATAAGCTTTTCTCTAAAATGTTCTCATCAGTTGTTTTGGTCACAGTGACAAAGCAGCTAATGGAAACACATGCCTCACCCAGAAGTACAAGTCTGTAATCAAATCTAGGGCCATTTAAATCTCTCCAAACCCATGCATATACCATAAAATATATATGTCCTAGTTCATAGGTCAGCCTATCTAGGGTAAATTGGCCAAGCTGGGGAAGCTAAAGAGTTGATTCCAATTTCAGATAATTCCTCCAAAATTTATTTGGGTTTCTACAGCTAGCTTGTCCTTCATCTTCAAAGGTGCCCACATCCACTAGTGAATATAAAGAAATGACACATTCTATTGAATAAATGAAAATGATACAATTCAACAATGTAGGCACTTTTGAAGATGGAAAAACTAGCTGTAGAAACCCTAATAAATTTGTATCATTTTCATTTAGAATAACTTAATCTTATTTTGCCATCTGCAAGACTCTGTAATTAATGTAACCCATTGTAACTACCATTTGTCAAACTGGAACATTGCATGTAGGTCCATGGGTTTTGAAGTCTGATACATAATGAATAAATTGATTCAGAAAAAGGGAACCAAACAAATTCCAGAAAATTCTGAAGATATCAAAATTAAAATATTTGGCATTCAAAGATGACCTATTATAAAACCTAAACATTTACGTGTTTTTTTCAAAAGAGAGTGGAGTCCAGAGCCGGATGAGCTGAATTCTGCTAAGTTGTTTTGTTTTGTTTTGTTTTTGTTTTGACTATTTAATTTTATTTATTTATTTATTCTACTTAGGTATACATGATAATAGCATGCATTTTGATTCATTTTACACAGATGGAACACAACTTTTTATTTCTCTGGTTGTATGTGATGTATAATCACAACATACATGCAGTCATACATAAAGCTAGGGTTATGATCTCACTAAGTTACTTAGGGTCTCACTAAGTTGCTGAGGCTGGGTTTGAACTTGCAATCTTCCTGCCTCAGCCTCCCAAATTGCTGGGATTATAGGCCTGCTAAGCTTTTTGACTTCGGGCAGTTTAACTTCTTTGTGCCTCAGATTTTCCTCATCAATAAAATGGGCATGGGAATGGTACCTATCTCATAGGGTTATAAGGAGAATTAAATGAGTTGATATGCATAAAACACTTAGAATACTGTCTGACATTTAATAAGTACTATAGGAGTCAATTGTTACTATCTCTATGCTACAGGAGATGGGGGCACCAGTACAGTGCCATTCCAGCATGACCAACACAAAGGAGCTTAGTACTTCAAGATGCTAGGACCCAAAGATACAACCTAACTAATGATCTAGGCCAACGTATGAGCCCTTCTATTAGCAGTGTAATAAGTAGCCAATAAGCTCTCTTTTCTCCAGATACCTTCAACTCTTAGCATCCAGGGGAGAGGGAAGGTTTACTCCAGATCTGCAGACATTAGTTAGTGAAGATATGCCATTAGGAGACTATCCACAGATAACTACTTTCTGGAAAATTGAGATATAGTAGAATCTACCTAAAATGACATTATGACTCACTTGATAATTAAGAAAGCACTTCAAAATCCAATGATATTTCAGAATCAGTATTACAAAAATTAGTTATCACTATACTGTATAGATACAGACATAGAAAGATAATGTGTTGAACTTGTGTTGGCTATATCCTAGAAATAATCTTTTTTTTACACCAAATCCTTGGTGTTAGTATGTTTAGTATGTTCACTACTTGTGTGTTTTCTGCCTGTTTTCCCTTTGCTTAGTGTCTGTGCAGTGATTATACTATATCTTCTAGTTTCTGCAAAAATGTGTTTTTTTACCCAGCCCTCTACATGGGCTGATCACCCACTAAATGTAGCACTCCAAAATCAATCCAGTCAATCACTGGAATAGTAGATCTCAGCATTGTTATCTCCAAAGATTCCTTTCATTTTATTTCTCCACCAAGTGCATGTTTTAAAAGGTTTTATCTAAAAATACCATTGGTTAACCATTTACCAGTTGAAGGATATCTAGATTGATTCCAGTTTTTAGCTAGTACAAATAAAGCTGTTATGAACATTCATGTACAGGTTTTCTTTCATGTGAACATAAGTTTTCAGTTCTCTCAGATAAATATCCAAGGGTACAACTGCTAGAGTATATGGTAGTTGCATCTTTAATTTTTTGAAGAAACTGCCACACTGGCCTTCAGCATGGCTGTACCATCTTGGATTCTCACTAGCAATGTACTAGTGATACATTTCTCTCTACACTCTCACCAGCATTTGATGTTGTCCTTATTTTTTATCTAGGACTTTCTGATAGACACATAGGAATATCTCATTGCGGTACAAATTTGCATTTACCTAACAGCAAATGGTGCTGAACGTCTTTTCATGTGTTTATTTGCCATCTGTGTGCCCTTGTCCATGAAATGTCTGTTCAAGTCCTTGCCTATTTTCTAACTGAATTGTTTGGTTTTTATTGAATTTTTCAATTTTTTAATATTCTGTTCTAGGTATAAGCCCTGTAGCAGATATATGTTTTCAAAACATCTCCTAGCCTATAGTTTTCATCCTATTCCCATATACTTTCTCAAAGCTGAAATTTTTAATTCAATAAGCTCAGACTCATTAATTTCTCCTTTTCCAAATCATGCTTTGAGGAAAGCCTGCAGTAAAAGTCATTGCATTAGAACTAGGGTGACTGATTCATCCAGGTTTCCCAGGGACTTGCCAGTTTTTAGCACTGAAAGTCCTGTATCCTGGGAAACCCCTCAGTCTCAGACAAACCAGGACACTTGGTCACCCTTACTAGAACAAATGGAGGCCTGCCTCTTTTCTGCACCAAAGCAACCTCAGCTGAAGAGTAAAGAAGCTGGTGCCAGGGAGACACCACATCCTATGACTCAGAGCCAGGACATCACTGCATGTGAGTATGCTGTGGCACTACCAGGTTTTGAGGTGTACATGTGGTCACCTTGCCATTCCCTGCCTCACTATAATGAGCATGATGCTCTGGAAAGGCAAGCTGCCAGGAAGAGAGAGTTTGAGTCCCATGGTCATTCCACTGCTGTCCCCAGCTCAGGAGTCTGTACCTGAGGCAGCTCTTCTCACAATGCCAGCCTCATCCCCAACATATCTAATTCTTTGGGCAAGGGATCCTCAGTGCTGACTGCATACTAGAATTTTTGGAGAAGCTCCTCAAAAATACTGATGAGCCAGATGCAATGGTGTGTACCTGTAGTCTCAGCTACCAGGGAGGAGGCTGAAGCAAGATTTGCAAGTTCAAGGACAGCCTAGGCAACATAGCAAGGCTGGTCTAAAAAAAAAAAAAAGAAGAAGAAATTTCTGAAGGCTGGGATCTATCCCTAACTAGTTAAATTTGATTGTCTGGGGAGGGGATGGAGCAAGAAGGCAGTGAGTAGGCAGGTATTTATTATCGTAAAAATTCCCAGGTAGTTGCAATGGGTAGCCAGCTCCAGGTTCTGGGTTGTAAACTGCTGGAAAGCAGGGATGAGATCTGTCTGCCACCCCATACCCATAGCACCTAGCACAGGGTTCACATAGAGTGGGCATCTATATATATTTGGTAACTTCAAAAATGAGTGAATAATAAAGAAAGGATCAAGATTGGGACCAAATATCATTCCCTTAGTCTCTCTTGCTTCAAACTGAAGAATCAAATCAAGTGCAAGACAAACTGGAGAATTCAGTGGTAAAACTGGACTGTCCTCAGCCCTTTCTAATCTCCCCCAAATGCTACAGGAGTTGAGAAGCTAAGATCTCCCTCAATGCATCCATGGGCGTTTTTATTCCCATCATTTTTTAGATGGATACTTTGGCTCTGGGACAATGAGAGCTGTACCACATCTCCAGGTAGATTCTAGAGCCCCCAGCAGCACCAGCCTCACTAGGGAGCTTGTTATACATGTGGATATTTTGGGCCCTATTTTACACCAACTGAATCAGTCTGCATGGTAACAAGATGTCCCGGTCATCCACATGCTCAGTGAAGTTTGCGGTGCACTTGTCCAGCCCAGAGAGCTGAGATGTCATTGTGGAAGAGACTTTGGTGGCTCCACTAGGATGATCCTTAGCACTTGGGAGCTGCAGTCCCCAATCCCCATCCTGCCCATGTGGGTGAAAGGAAGACCCTCAGCTGAGAGTGGGGACAGGGTAGAAACACACACAGAGGCCAAATCACAGAGCCTTCTGGCCTTCACAAACCCCCAAGGCATCTTAGGACCTGAATCCTCACCTCTCAAGTCTCAGCTGTGAGTCTAGAAGATGAATGAGCAGGCAAACCCACACAAAGAGGAGGACAAACTACAGACATTATGTAGCTGGTTTGTTTTCCTTCCTGAAGGACTGGGTGAGAAAGGGCCAGGATCAGGTGCTAGGCACCATCCTGACATGGATTACAGAATGTGGCTGTGTCTCTTAATTAGCCAACAACTGAGGCAAACTTCTTGGGGCTGCTCCTGGGAGGCAGGGTGGGTGGGCCTCCTCGATCCCATCCCCACGTGGCCAGAGTTTTGTAATTCCCACATGACATCCACTGTGCTAGGCAATCCTCTCACAGCAGAGTGAACAACACTAAGGTCCCTTAGAAACCCTTGCTGTCTTTCCCTTGACTGGCACTTTAGTTAGCATGTCAGCGTGCTCACCCATGTTAACCATCGGTGGCTATTATCTTCACCATTTATTTCATCCTAAAAGCAACCTTCCCTAGGGTTTGAAGATGGAAAGTCTGTGGTTGTCTTTTGTATAACAGGGGAACTTATGCCTGCAAGGAAATAATTTATTTTTTGCAAATTCTAGATAGCTGATTGTATCCCTTTATACAATTTTCTGCTATCACTTAAGCATCCTTTCAATAGCTGACAGTTACCAGAAGTGGACAGGGAGAACAGCTCCCAAAGCAGGGTTAACATCAAGGAAAAAGAAAAACCTTAACAGACTCAGCCTTGAACCCTTCTCTACCCTCAACCTTCACCCCAATATGGCTGCGTGTACACTCCAGCACCAGAGCAGATGATCTCTGCTGGAAACTGTGTGGAAACAATTATGCTTTGCCCTTGATGAAACTGCTTAAACTATTTTCTGCTTTACAACATCATACACAGAAAACATTTTTCATGCCTCAGCCGTGGCCTGAGGCAGTTTTTGCATTCTCCATCAAGAGGAAATTGATTAACGTGAATGTTTTAGCTGTGGTTGTTGTTTGTGTATAAACTTTTGTTAAAACAAGTATGGCAGAAGAAATGACCTTTATGTAGACACCTATTAAGGCACTAAAAAGCTTGGCTACATTCATCTGAGACGCATACACATAACGAGGGGGACAATAAGGGGATCAGCAGCTGCAGGGGTTGAATTGAATTCTTCAACAATAGAAAAGTTTTTCAGACCCAAATACCAGCAATCAAAGAGAATTTTTGCAGATAATCCGAAAGAAAGAAAATAAAAAAAAAAATGCTAGCCAACTTTGCACAGTTAGCGTAAGGTTGCCATCTGAAACATGTCAGCTTAAGAGCAGTCCCTACCTCCATTCTTTAGTCCAACTGCAGTATTCAGAACTGTTTCCCCAAATAATCCCAGATGGCATGCCACAAAATTTCAATTCATTTTAAAAGCTTTCTTTGCTGTTATTATGTGATTGAAAGTGCAAAAGCAAGTTGCCATTCTCATGGCACTATTTGCATTGGCTATTATCCCCTAAAATCCCCTTTAAACAGCTACATTGTCAGCCCATAGGCCTCATTTAGAACTACAAAAAGGCCCAGATTAATTCGATCAAAGAAAGAGCCAAGTACAAAATGCACTTTTCAAACTGTATCAGAGTAGGTTCGCTTTACAGATCGCTTCGGGGCAAGAACCGCAGGGGAAAGAAAGCCCTGAAATAAAGTTGGTTACCAAGCGAAATAACTTGGTTTGGCTCCCTATCTGATTTATCGGACCATCTCAAGACAAAATTGCCAATTAAAAATTCTTGGAGGGAAATATATTTAAATATAAATGCTGAAACAGACCCCTCCAAATCGCAGAATCCCATTTGCACTGTTGGCTCTTAGCCACCATTCTTCGATAGTCTGATCCTTGCAGGGGTAACCTGGCGAGTAGGAAGCATTTCTGAAGACTCGCACTGAATTAAGCCAAAACACCTTGCACTTGTAAAAATTTATCTCATTTTTTTTCACTCCACCCCAGAGGAAATGTTTAACATTACCACCAGAAAATAAAGTGGTGGTCAACAGAGGAAAACAGTGATGAAGGCAATTCTTCCCACAAAACAAAATATGCTAGAAGATTCAGGTGGAAGTCTGGGACTATCATCGTGGTGCAAGCCCACATTCTTACAGGGAGCAACTGAGCTGTCTGCTACTTGCAGGGTTTGTTGGTTTGCTTTAGTCTCACCTGGGGGTCAGGAGGTGAGGGAGAAAGCTGGGGTGAGTCAAGCTGGAGTTTGGGTTTCTTAGGGACGCTCCACTGTTTCTTAGGCGAGGGTTAGCAGCAACGTCCCCCTGGAGAAGGTGCGGCAGAGCCCTGCAGCCTGCAAGTTGCCCTTACTCTCAGCCCTGAGCCTCCCTTGAGCGTCTGCTTTTGTGAGCCAAGAACACTGTAACTGAGAAGGGAATGGCTGCACAAAGGTAGGCCAGCTGTGTGCAGCAAGATGTTCAATTGCCTCTTCAGGGACCAAGCAGGGCCAGGAGAGTGCCGAAAACACAGGCAGCTGCAGCAGATACCAGTCATCTGCAGGAGGGAGCAGCCAGGAATGATTTTAGTCAGTTGTTTGGAATCAATCTGTTGCTCCAGGAGAGAGGAACTCAAAAGACTTGGGCTGTCTGCTATTCAAAGCTACCCTGGAAACAAAAGACCATCGTGCAGCTCTAATTACATCACATAAAATTTAGAAAGGGCGTGCCTACTAAGGGGCTCCAATCATAATACACTGGTCCTAGGCTTCTTGGTCACATGCTTACCTAGAAATTTACAGAGCTATTAAGTTATGCAAATTGTGCATAGGTGTTCACCATCAACAACCAAATCCTCATAACCATCCTGAGAATTATATAGAGAAAACAAATGGGATAGCAAAACTCTGCAACTTGGTAGTGTTATCCCACCTCCCATGGCTGAAGTCAAGAAGACAGGAAAAGAAGTAAATGGCAAACACATACACAGGAAAGGGACTGTAAGATCCAACTGTTTCCAGGGAAGGAAACATGTAATTGTCCCCCATATATTCCACACAATTTATTTGGAGTCTTCCCCTGATGGTCCTATTTATTACAGCAACACAGTACAAAGAAAAATGGTTCTGATATTTATGTAGGTCTTACTATATTAACTATCTGAAATTCTGCAAACCTAATCCCATCAAGGAATGGAGGAAAAACAACCATGTTTGTTGATTCATTATGAGACAAACTATTTCACTGCAAGAAAACACACCCCATCATTAATTTCTAGTGAATCTCAATAGATTTAACTAGCTGAAATGAGAATGTTTTTGTGACTTTTTATGTAGATCTCACTGAGGCCCTGAACAAAAGTACAATGACTCCCTTTGATTATAAATATTTGTTTGATGGTGAGTCAAGAATGTTTTAAGCAAAATTAGGAAGATCATTGCCTTTATCATTATCCCCACTACAGGATTCAGAGACCCATAGTGATTCCACCAGGACTCACAAGGACAATCAGAACAATATATATAAATAGTTAAGAACAAACACAATTGATCCCCAATAACACTCAACTCTTCTGACAGGAACCAAAGACCATGGTATCCTAGATCAGCAGTTCTCAACGCATGTTCCCAGATCAGCAGCATCAAGGTGCCAGGAACTTGTTAGAAATATAAAATTCTCAGGTCCCACTCCAGACATACCAGAATCAGACACTCTTCAGGGAATGCTAATGTGCATGCAATTCTGAAAGCCACTGTCCTAGAGAATAGTTTAATAACTGAGAGCATGCATGAAATAGTTATGGTTGGTCACTACTAGGCCAATAGAAAGTGCTGGCAATTTAATAAGCTCATTTACTGGAGGCCAATTAAAAGAGCTTCTACTATGTTTTAAATAGGATTAGGTTTGATTTTGTAAAATCAAAAAACTCAAAACCACAATAGCTTATATCCCCACAGTTAATGCTATTGATCTATACACTTAAAAATACTTAAGACGGTAAATTTTGTTATGTGTTTTTACCACAATAAAAATAAAATTTAAAAACAAATTTAAAAACAATGACTTAGGAAGGAGAGGGAAAGGGAAGGTACTGGGGAATGAAATTGATCAAATTACCTTATGGACACATGAATGTAGCAGAATGAATCCCACTATTATGTGCAATTGTAATGCACCAATAAAAATTTTAAAAAACATTGGCCTAAACAAATTAGAAATCTCTCTCTCTCCCTCTCTTAAATCCAGAAGAAATCTAGAAGTAGATAAGTCCACAACTTATATGGTACTCCTTTAAGTAATCAAGGACCCCAGGCACCTTCTGGCTTACCATCCAACATTCTAGAAAGAGGCCCTTATGGCCCAAAGGGCTGCTAGAGCTTTGGCTACTGCATCTATATCCCAGGCAACACAAAGCAGCAAAGGAAAAGACAGGGGGCTCCCCACTCGAAGAGAAGTCTTCACAGAAATCCGACACATTTCCTTTCAACATCTCATTGTCTATTAGTTATATGATGATGCACAGCTCCAAGGCAGCATGGCAAATGCCTTTTATATTGAGACAGCAGTTTGCCCACTTAAATACTGAGATGCTATTACCAAGATAGAAGAGGGGAATAAATGTTAGGAGATAACTGGCAGACTCTATCAAATACCGTAACTATAAAATCTTACCTACTCTTACTCAACCCTAAAATGAAGAAATATTTTGTGTAAACATTTCTACATATTATTATATTAAAATACACACAGATTTCACTTTCTCTTGCAAAATAAGAATTCACATTTCTCATGAGATTTTAAAAGGAAAAGGGAGAGCCGGGCGCGGTGGCTCAAGCCTGTAATCCCAGCACTTAGGGAGGCTGAGACAGGAGAATTGCGAGTTCAAAGCCAGCCTCAGCAACGGCGAGGTGCTAAGCAACTCAGTGAGACCCTGTCTCTACATAAAACACAAAATAGTGGCTGGGGATGTGGCTCAGTGGTCGAGTGCCCCTGAGTTCAATCCCCAGTACCAAAAAAAAAAAAAAAAAAGGGAAAAGGGAGAATAAAAATCCTCTCTGCCAGGGCCTGTTATGCACCAATTGCTACACTTCTGCATCTGTCATCTCCTTCCTTGTCCACCACCAGGTGAGATGGGAAGTCTAACCTATGTTCCACAATAGGTAGGAAGGGCTGGTTTCAATACAGTAGAAAGAAAACTCACTAGTCTCTTGTTAGAAAGGGGAAAAGAAAAAGAGGGGAATACCACCGGGATCACTGTCAGCTATAACGGATTACCTTAGCCTGAGTGGCTTAAACAAAAAAAGATGTTCAGCTCACAGTTCAGGAGCCTGGATATGTGAGATCAAGGCACCGGCAGATCTGATGCCTTTTGAGAACTTTCTTCCTGGTGTGAACTTTCTTCCTTCTGACCATATCATCACATGACAGAAAGAGAGCAGATGGGGAGGGAACAAGCTCTTTGTCTCTTCTGATAAGGGCACTGATCCCATTCATGAGGGCCCCACCCTCATGACCTAATGACCTCCCAAAGACCTCCACCTCCTAACACCATCACATCGAAGGTTAGCATTTCAGCATATCAATCTAGAGAAGACACAACATTCATCTGTAACAGTGCCTATAGGTTAAAGCAAAGGGCATGCTCACACCTAACTCCAAACAGGTGACCAAGTGCCCAGGAGGAAAACTGAAGACATCAGTGACTAATGGTCCAGGGTTACAAAGACGCTCCTTAAGGCTAGAAGCAGAGTCTTCCTTTTTGTCTAGCATCCAGCCCACATGTCCAAGGAGCCCAGTAAATTTTGAATTGTTTGCTGAATGAAAAATTTAAAATCCTCTCAAATCTTTCATATGAATTTTAATCATCTTTCTAAAACCACTCTTCCCCAAAAGAATTAGCTTATGCAGCATTTATTCCTAGAATTCAACCAGCCGGTGAAAAAAGATCTTGCTGAAGTTAGAGCTGATCCTCTGCCATCAAGGGAATGACCCCCCTTCCCCTGTCGGCAGCAAGTGGTACCAGCCCCCTAGTGGAGGAAACACTTATTTTGGCTTTTCTGTAGCAGTGCAATTTCATGTGTCAAAATTCTGTCTTTAATCTGCCCTTTAACAAGGCACTAATAACAAATGTTGTTATGGGAATTACATTTTTCCGATGATTAGGTTATATAGCAGACTAATCACGTTTGCTTTTATGCAGAATAAAATGCACCACACTGCTGCTGCTGTTATTAGAGATGTCAGCTAAAAAATGTAAGCTGGGCTGTTTACGTAAGTCCCTAATTACTGCAGGGATTTGTACAGTAAGATACAGTTAATGGTCTTTTCTGTCATATCTCTTTTGTAATGTGATGACTTTTGTGAGCTTCTTCCCTCTAATTGCATAAAACAACCAAAGTACCCTGTTAAGGAAAAATAAGTAACTAAATAATGATGAGTCAAAACCCACCTAATTAAGACCCAAGTGCCAGAAATAAGCCTAGAGCTGCTGAGGACACAGCTCGAATCTTTACTCGAATCCTCTAAAACAAGCTGTGTGCTAAGGTACCAAGGGAAATAGCTAATGTTATCCACCACGCATCTTCATCAATATATTCTAGAGCCTTAAGCATCGAGACTTCAAGATCTTTAGCAATGGAATATTGAAATTAGATAATTATATCACGTGTGGAAATAGATCTTATTATGTGGGTTCTAATCCACCTCTCAACTCCCCAGCTTACTTCTGGGTCCATAAGGACTTTAAGTTTTATTTTAAAATGGCCCTTACATCATTGCAGACTTACGTAGGATTTCATGGACATACTTGCTGGCCTGGACTCTGAAGTAAGGGGATGGACATGGAAGCAGAATGGGCTTAAGGTACAGGACTCAGAACCAGTGGATCAGATAACAGGCTCTAAATAATGAGTTACTTGCTTCCCAAAAGGTACCAAGAGCAAGGTCAAGAGGGTGCCATTAGAGAAGAAGGGCAGAACCTAATACAGGGTTGAGGATGAGTACGGGGAAAAACTGATTTCCCATTCATTTAGGAGACTCCATAAGCTTTAGCCTGAGCTGAGGGTAAAGCAAAGTGACCAAAAAGAGTGGTCCCTATGTCAATCTGACAAAATGAGAAAGTTAAGGATCTGGAAGGTACTATTAAATATATTCCATTTCTGCTGATAATTTCCTCAACTGTGCATATTTTGTGTCTTAAGAGCCCCTTGTATCATATTAAAAGTTAGTGTAGACATGCTTGGATAGTCTATTGATGGAGTGATTCCTACATTGCTACAAACCATAGTTATTTGTGCAGACTTTTTTCTTTTTTTGTTTCTTACAAACTTCTGAATACCTATCTTTGAACCTTAAAACTGCATGAATTCTTTATTCTGAAAGAGGAGAGCCTGACATTCTAGCCAAGGGAAGAAATAAATCAATAAAGGGCTTGGAACACACTGCGGGAAGTGCCTGGCACCTTTAGGTCTGAACACTGCATTGACTATAGGAAGTTGGAGTCAAGGGAAAGCTTTGAACTGGAGCAGAGATTTAGAAGGCACCTGGTGGGTGGCAACCAAAGTAAGAAAACTAGATGGTTAGCCAAAGAAGTTGCATTGGAGCATTAAGAGAAGACCAAGAACAGAACCCCAATGAACATCAACATCTTTCATCAGGGTAGGAGGGAAAGAAACAAGTCACAAAGCAAGAAGAGAAGACAGTCAGGCGCGGTGACGCACACCTGTAATCCCAGCACTTTGGGAGGCTGAGGAAGGAGAATCGCGAGTTCAAAGCCAGCCTCAGCAACGGCGAGGCGCTAAGCAACTCAGTGAGACCCTGTCTCTACATAAAACACAAATAGGGCTGGGGATGTGGCTCAGTGGTCAAGTGCCCCTGAGTTCAATACCCAGTACCAAAAAGAAAAGAAGATGACACAGAAAAAAAAAAAAGGAAGAAAGAAGTTGTGTTGGGCAGCTTTTCATGGCTGTGACCAAAATACCTGACACAAACAACTTGTAGGAGGAAAGGTTTATTTTGGTTCATGGTTTTAGAGGTTGCAGTCGATGGTCCACTGGCTCCATTGCTATGGCTTGAGGTGAGGCAGAATATCAGGGCCGAGGAAAGCTGCTCAGCTCATGACAGCCAGAAAAGAGAGAGAGAAAGAGAAAAGAGAGACAAGATTAAGAGGATGGGGCCAGGGACAAGATACAGTCCCCAAGGGCATGCCCCAATGCCCTGCTTCCTCCAACTATGCCCCACCCACCTACAGTTTCTATCTCTTCCCAGCAGTCCATTCAGCTATCAATGGATTAATCTACTAATGAGCTCAGAGCCCTTGGGATCCAATCACTCCCAAAACCCCACCTCTAAACATTGCTAAATTGGGGGCAAAGCCTTCAGCACATGAGCTTTTGAGGACATTACAGATCCAAGACATCATAGTATTGCTGCCTGGGAGAGAAGTTTTAAGAAAGATGGTTAATAGTGTCAGATACCACAGTGATCAAGCAGGTCAAGGATCTGAGAAGAGAGGGGCTGGAAAGGGAACCACTACAGAAGAGGAAAGAGTGGGCACAATCCTTGGAACCATGGCATGGTCTTTGTAGGAGAGATCTGTGCCTTCTGGTTCCTTTAGATAATGATATAAGAATTTCACAAAGAAATCCCCCTGAGGAAGCCTTCGTTGTGCAGAGTGGAAGGTGAGGTAATCTATTTTATCACCTACACTAATTAAGAGGATGAGTTTTTTGACCATATCATAAGTATGAAGCATCACCTTGAGCCTTGTGCAGATCTTTCAGGGAAGAAGAATCCTCGTCACCTTGGGCCCTCATAGGGACACATTTAGCTGAGAACTATATACCCTCCTGGCATCACCCTCATCAAATGTATTAGTTTCCTAGAGTTGCCATAAGGATGTGCCATAGACTGGGTGCCTTAAAACTTAAAACCAAAAGCAATGTATTATCTCACAGTTATGAAGGTTAGAAGTCCAGAATCAAAGTGTCAGCAAGGCCAGGTTCCCTCTGAAGGCTCAAGGGGAGGATCTTCCTCTCCCAGGTTCTGATGGCTCCTGAAAATCCTGCTGTTGCTTGGCTTGTAGATTTTTCTGACATGGGCAAACTATTGTGGGGCACAAGAATGGATTGGGCTCACAGAGAGCCTGACATTCTAGCCAAGGGAAGAAATAAATCCCTGCCATCAGGGCAAGGAACTCCCAAAGACACTCGTTCCCCATGGTCAGAGATGCTGCTCATACAGGGGCACCCTCAAGAGTCAGGAGTGTGAAGCCTATTCCATTCTGCATTTGCACCAGCACATTATCCTCTTTTATCTCCAGAGGAAACAAACCTGCCATCTAGTTCCTTGTCTGGGGCCAGGGTCACCCGCCACACACACACATAGTGATCATTCTGCTGATTATTGTGAGAGGAGAAAAAGAAGAGACTCAATACCTAGGAAAGAAAGTGACCACACCTAAGGCCTGGAGAGGGAAGCTGGGAGGCCAAAAACCAATAAGGGGAAATCTTCTAATTTCTTCTTCATGTCCTCTAATTATTCATCATCCTTGTTCCTCTTAAAATGTTTTAGTAACTTCATTGATATATGATCCACATACAAAACAATTCATCCACTTAGTGTACAATTTAATGGTTTTGTTTTTATTTATTTTTAGTGCATTAGAATTATATATAACAATGGGATTTATCGTTACCTATTTGTATATGCACACAACGTAATTTGGTCAATTTCATTCTCCAGCAATTTAATGGTTTTTAGGGTTTTTATTATATCCATAGAGCTGTTAACTTTCACTAATTCCAGGACATCCCCATCACTCCTAAAGTAAACCCTGTACCCATTAGCAGTCATTCCCTATTCTCCTTTCTGCATCCCCAGCCCCTTGCAACAACTAATCTGATTTCTGTATCTACCAATTTGCATTTCTTATAAATGAAATGGTAAAATCATACAGCATTTTGTGACTGGCTTCTTTTACTTCATATAGTATGTTCAAGGTTCATCTATGTTGTGGCATGTATCAATATTTCATTTTTATGATTGAATAATATTCCATTGTATGGATATACCACATTTTTCTTATCTGTTGATTAAAAGTGATGGGCATTTGGGTTGTTTCCACTCCATGAACCAGTTTTTTGTGTGGAAATATGCTTTCGATTATCTTGAATATAAGCCTAGGAGTAGAATAGGGTGTCATATGATAACTATATTTAACTTTATAAGAAAATTGTCAAATTGCTTTCCAAAGTAGCTGCATCACTTATTTCACAAGAGCGAGAAATAAACTTCTCTGCTATTTAATTCATGGTCTTTAGGTTTTGTGTTTTTACAGTGGATCCTAATTATAATTAGTACACTTGGCCCTTAAGTCTTGTTTTGTGAGTACATTTGGTTTCATCATCAGAGTGTGTCTTATCTACCCTGTAAATCTAAAAGCAATTTAAGAACAGGGATCACATTCTTATCCTTTTGTATCTACCAGGGAGTCCAGTATGGTGTCATGCTCCAGGCAGAATTAATTTAAATACTTCTGGATGGATAAACAATTGTAGGGGCTCAGAATAAATTTAAAGAATGTATAGAAAAATCACCAGGCTTCTCCCTCTTTGAGAGTCAGAATCTCCTTTTTTCATCAGTCACTAAGTTTAATTACAGAAAACTTTAAGTTTTCAGTTGAAATTTAGTTGGAGAGACACTAGGTGTTGCTGGTTTCCCATGAAAAAGAATACTGCTAGGATTCATTGAATAGTATCTGAAGCAAGTAAAGGAGAATTTTTATTTTCCATTTTCACTTTTGCCAAAGTTTGTTCCAGATGGAAAACTGACACATGTGCTATGGTAGGCAGAGAAATAGCCCCATTATAGACACACAGATGTCGGCATCCCCACCCCCAGAACCTGTGACTATGACAGGTCACAAGGCAAAGGAGAGTAAAAGTTGTTAATTGGATAACTTTAAAATAGGGAGATTATCCTGGATTATCTGGGTGGACCTGATGCAATCACAAGAGTCCTTAAAAGTGGAAGAAAGAGGCAGAAGAGAGGTGATAATGGCGGGGGGAAAGGCACAGAGAGATGTAACACTGCCAGCCTTGAGAGTGGAAGAAGGGACTGTGAGCAAAGGAATGTGGGGGAGGGCTGGGGTTATGGCTCAGCGGTTGAGCACTTGCCTTGCATACGTGAGGCACTGGGTTCGATCCTTATGCACCACATAAAATAAATAAAGATATAAAAAATTTAAAAAAAAAAAAGGAATGTGAGCAGCCTCCAGAAACTGGAAAAGGCAAGGAATCAGATTCTCCGCTTAAACTCCAGGATGGAACACAGCATTGCCAACACCTTGATTTTAGCTGGTGAGACCCTTTTACACATCTGACCTCCAGAACTCATTTATATGGTTTGAAGGTCACACTAGGTTTTTGGTAATTTGCTATGGAAGCAATAGAAAATTAATGCATATACTAATAATGTTTTTTCACACTTATTTTGAAAGTCTGAACCTACTTCTTTAGGAAGATAATGGGACAGAGGAACGGGGGTGGGGCTAGGGGACAGTGAACTCACGTACAGTTAATTTATCATTGGATTAGTTGACTCAATATACATGATGGCAGGCATTAATAATCATTACGCTTTATGACACTTCACACTTTCCCAAGGACTTTAAATACATTGTTTGATTTATTCACAATAACTCTGAAAAGCTACATAAATACATTGCTCCCTTTTTTAACAGATAAAAATGATGAGTCACAATGATAGTTCCAGGGACAGGTAATGACAGAAAGAGTCCTCACCTTTTTTTTCTTACTCTTGCAAAAAAACATAGGTCCCACTGTGCTAGAAACAAAAAGCCCACTTTGCTAAGGAGAGTTGCACATTGGCAGACCTGAAGTCTGATAGGCAGCCAGGTTCACTGTATTCTAGACATATCTTTGACCCACACATTCTTCTCAGGGGAAAAGGGACCTCTTGAGAGCTGCAGGATCTTTCCTAAGGGATTTACTCCTAACTTGCTCTCCTCTCTCATCCAGCTTCCACCCTGTCCTAAACTCTGACCAAGCCCCATAAGCCAGGGGTTTACCACTTGACCAGTACTAGCACTCACTGGCTTGAACTCATCCCTCTGGTACATTCTACTCTGAACTCCTGAATACAGGACCCCACTCTGTGTGCAGCTCCTCAAAGTCAACCCTCCCCCACCCACAGCACAAATACACACATTCTATAATTTATCATCTGCCTTCTCAGTCTCCAATATATGTCCCACCTTCTCCAATATATGTCTCTCATTTCCTTCCCTTTTTTCTTCAGTAAATATCGAAGGGCAGATTTATTTTATACATTATACAAGGCACTAGATGTCATGGTGAAAACAGGCCCCCTTCCCAGCCTCCAGGCCCTTATAAACTATTGGTGAATACACACATACATTACATAATGAATCCTAAAAGGGAAACAAAGGGCACAGGTGCAGGAGGAGGCTGGCTTCCACTCCCACATTGGATTGGTTATTTTAAGCTTAGCCATGAGAAGCACTGTGGCATAACAGTTAAGAATACATGGTCTTCAAAACCAGACTTCCTGGGCTCAAATCCAGCATCTACCTTTGCAAGCCGTGTGATCTTGGGTAAGGTACGAAGTATTTAACTGTTTCTTGCCTCAGTTTCTTCAGATGTCAATGGGGATGATGATAGTTATACCTCATTAGGTTATTTTGATGATTTAATGAGTTTATACATGTAAATACAGTACCTGGCATATATTACATTGGAAATCAGATGACATCACTATTATCAGAGGTTGATATAAGCAACTCCATGTTTCCCTCTTAGCAATCACTTTGTAAGTGTTGGTCACTGCCTTTTCAGCAGGGTGATGGGGGAGTAAGCAGATGTGAAGGGAAAAGGAGGGCGTGGCTGGTAAAGACAGAAGCAGGACAGAGAAGCCTGCTTCCCTCTCTTTAACCAGCATAGCCATTAAACAGGCCAGAATGAGGAAATGTAGACACGTGGAAAATGAACATGTTACAAGATAATCTCAACTAAACTCCAAAATAGCAAGTTGTGATGCATAGTGTTACATTTAGACAGCACAAGGAAAAGTGTCCCTGTGGACAGACATCAGAAGGGAGCATCCAAATCAAAACTGTCACTGAATTAGACACTGGGAATCAGGGTGGGTTTAAAAGATTTTTAAAACACTATTGTAAAGTGCTTTTAAAAATTGCTTTTTCAAAGAAGATGCATGTTTATGAAAGGAATTTGAGTTAAGAGTGAGGAATTGTGTCTATTTAAGCCCCATGTAGACAGAAACCAGGATTCATAATTCTGAAGTGAGATAGCCTGAGTGCAAATGCCAGCTCTGAGGTTTGATGTCTTGTGACATCACCTCTTGTCACCTAACCCTCAGTGCCTTGATTTCCTCTTCTTTAAAAGGAGATAATAACAGAAACTACCACAAACACTCTCCAAAGTGTTAACTGAAGTACTGTGACACACTTAGAGCAGTGCTACCATCTGATGTGAGCTTAGTGTCATCATTCCCAAAAGCCAGCCAAAGAGCAAAGGAAGTCTCAGAGCACATCAAAGGGCTGATGGTCTAGTGCCAGAGACAAACAGGTGATAATAACAATAGTAGTGGTATAGTCTGCATATGAGGTATCCCGCAAAAGCTCCTGTGTTAATGCAGAAAGTAAAATAATTAGATTATGAAAGCATAACCTAATCAGTGGATTAGTCCCCTTGATGGGTTATTAGTTTGAATGGATTTCTGGGTAGGCAGGTGGGATGTGGATAGAGGAAATGGGCCACTGGGGACATGCCGTGGGGATTATATAGTTTGCTCCTGGCTCTTACCACTCTCTCTGCTTCCTGCTGCCATGAGCTGAGAGCTTTCCTCCACCACACCTTTCTGCCATGATGTTCTGCCTCACCGCAGGCCCACAGCAATGGAGTTGGTGAACTATGGACTGAACCTCTGAAACCATGAGCCTAAAATAAATTCTTCCTCCTCTAAGTTGTTCTTGCAGGTATTTTGGTCGCAGCAATGAATAGCTGACTAAAGCAATCAGCTAACACAAACTGCTTACCATGTGTTTGAATCTTGACTGTCCCCAAAAGGCTTGGTCCAAGGGTGCTGCTACAGGAGGTGGTGGGACTTTGGGGAGGAGGAGGCTTATAGGAGGTCCTTAGATCACTGGGGGTAAATCCTTGAAGGGGATTGTGAGACCCTCATTCTTTTTTGCTTCCTGACTGATAAGGTGAGCAGTTTTACTTCACAATGTGCTCCTCCCATGATGTACTACTGCTTTGCTACAGGCCCAAAGCAATCAAGCCAGTCAGTCATAGAATGGAACCTCCAAAACTGTGAGCCAAAATAAACCTTTTCTCTTCATCAGTTAATTATCTCAGATGTTTTCTTATAATAATGTGAAACTGACTAGCATGCTCCTAAGTTCTTTTCATGACTTTGCTCATTTAGTTCTTGCAACAACCCTACAAGTACTAGATTTACTCTCACAAGATAGATGCTATAATTGAGGTACAAACAGATTAAGTAACTAACCCAAGGTCACACAGATGATAGGTGATGGATCTTTTGTGATTCCAACATAGCATAGAAAGGACCTTAGTGAGTGCATTAGGAAGTGTTCTGATAGACTACTCTATCAGAACAGAATACAGAATCCTCTCATACAGAATCCTCTTTATCCATGGATTCTGTATGTGTGAATTTGCCTAGTAAATAAATGTTACTAACATTTATTTGTAACTCTCAAAACAACATCCATGGTGTTTCAAGGTCATTCATGAACATGCACAGAGTCGTGACAAATTGTAGTCACTAAAGTGTATGTCCCCAGATGAGGCTGAATGCTATGCCTCCTCTCAGCTGTCATATTGTAAACAAGTATTTTTTCAAGATACATTTAGTGGCATATTTTTTGTATTATTGTGTTTTGTTTTATGGTAGTTTTACTATTAAAATGACCACCAAGCATAGTGCTGAAGTGCCAACATTTCTAAGCACAAGAAGGCTGTGATGTGACCTGTGGAGAAAATATACGTTAGATGTGTTTTGTTTAGGCTGAACTCCTGGTGCTCTTGGGCAAGGGTTCAGTTTAATGAAGGAGCAATATAGATTAAAACAAGAAAAACTCATAGAACAAGGTTAGGTATTGATCAGTGGACAATGTTATGACTAAACATTCACAGGAACCTAGCCCTGTATTTCCTCTAGGAGCAATGCTTCAGGATTCACTAGTGCAATGTTCACAGTGACTTTCATACCAAATATGACTAACAAGAATCAGCCATATTTAGAAGGACATTTCTCTCTGACTTGAAAGTCAAGGAGTGTTTCAAGAGATCTGAGGTAGTTTCCAGGGAACACAAGAAAGAAAGAGAGTGTCCCAGGCAGAGGAGACAGCAAGAGCAAAACCCTGGAGGCCACAGCTGGTGCCAGCCTTAGAGAGGATGAGGAGCATGTGACTGGCAGGAACTTGGAGCTGGAGGATGAGCCAAAGGAAAAGCAAGCAAGGCCCCACAAATCCTATTAAAGCAGTGGGGCTCCAACAGAAATTTAAGCATCTGTTCTGCAAAAACATTAGCACTCATATTAAAGTTTACTGATTGCCAATTTTAGTGGCAGTTCTCAGTCTCCCTCTCCTGAATTTCCCATGGCCTTTTACACAGCAACCTCTCCTTCTATGACGTGCTTTCTTTAGGCTTTGGTGACTCCACACTTACATGGTTCAAGTCCTACTTAATGGGCCTCTTCTCATTGGTCTCTGGTGCCAACTCCTCCTTCCCTGCCCACCTCTAAATGTTATGTGCCCCAAGATGTGTCCTCCATTGCTTTTGTTGAGGCCCACAACTTTCATATCACCTATATACCAAGGACTCCAGCATAAGTTGGGTTCCTAGAAGAAAGTATATGGCACCCTCAAATTGGGTCATGGGAAGAGTTCAATAAAAGGATTTTTTACAGGACATTCTTCAGGGCAAGTGTAATGACTAATTGTCAACTTGATTGGATTAAGAGATGCAGAAGATTAAGAGGCTTCTGGGTGTGTCAATGAGAGAGTGTCTAGGAACGATAGGCATGTGGAATAGTGAATTGAAGTGGAGACCCTCTCTAAGCATGGACAGTACCATCCAACAGGTTGGAGGCTTGGAATAAAAGTCAGAGGAACAAGGAAGCTGCAGCAGATGCAAGCTCAATTCTTCTTGGATGGGTTCTTGATTGCTGCTGCAATCACCTGAGGATATCAAACTCTGGCTTCTTCACTCTTCCAAAGCAGACTCTGCCAGTGATTCTCTGGGGAGTTTCCAAAAACCTTCCATCTTGGACTGGAGCAGCATCCTTGATCCCTCTTGTTCTGAGGCATAAGCATCTTGCTTGAACTGCGCAGCTACTGGTTCCTCCAACTCTCTGGGCTGCATACAGCCATTGTGGACTGTCCAGCCTCTGGTTGTATAAGCTGATCTAATAAATCCTCTTTTTATAATCATACTTCCTGTTGATTCTGTTCTTCTAGGGAACTCTGACTAATACAGAAAGATTTAGGTAAAACACGGGGACAATTTAGTACTACTAGGCTGGAAACAGTAAGACATGTTATCACTGCTAGGCTTGATAAACACAGAGATAGTGGTTAATGAAACCCAGAGATGAAATCTGGGTCCACTCTTGACCTCCTACTCCATCCTCCAAATGGTAGCCAGAGAAGGCTTCTCAAAGGGTAAACCAGAAGATATTGTCCTCTGGGTAAAGGGCTTCAGAATTCAAATAAAATCCAAACTACTTACTTTACCCCAAGGCCTCCATGGGTCTAATTCTGTGACTTCATCTCTTATCCCATTCCCCTTCTATCCTTCCATTGGGGCCACCCTGGTCTACTTGTGTATCTCTCAAGAAATTCTAGTCTGTACCAATCTCAGGGGTTTTGTACTTATTTCTCCTTCTGTGTGGAAAATCTTCAAATGGCTGCTTATTTATCATCAAATATTTATATTTAAGCCTAAGTGTCACCTTTTCAAAAATGCATTCCATTGTGATTAAAAATAACCCAGCCAGAAGTCAGGGAGGAATAAGAGATGCAGGTATAAACGAAACAGCGTGGCCTAGTTAATAATAGTTGATGCTGGATGATAGACACAAGGGTGCTCATTATTCTGTTCTCTTTAACACATTTGCTCTATCTTCTGTATGGAAAGGGCTTCATTTTATTTTAGTGATCTGTCCTCTCCCGACACTCAGGCCTCCCTTTGTTCCTCCCACATTGTGCTTCTTCACCTGCTTGAGGCCCCTTGGGCATATACATGCTGTTTCCTCTGCCACCACTTCTCCAGTCAGCTTAATGCCTACTCATCTCTCAAATCTCATGTTCTATGTCCTTTCCCTAAGAAAACATTCCCTGACTCGTTTATGTTCCAAATCATCTTGGTCACAAGTAACAACTCAAGCAGGCTCAGGTAACTACGAAGTCCAGAGTTAGCTTTAGGCTTGATCTTGGCCTTGAAAAGTATCAAGACTTATTTCTCTTACCATCTCTTTGCCTCATCCCCTCCACGTTAGCTCTATCCTCAGAGAAGCTCATCTCTCATGGTGTCAAGGTGACTGCAACAGCTCCAGCTTCCTTTTTTACATTCAAATCAAATAGGAAGAATGGATTTACTCCTTCAAAAGTTTAGGTTTTTTGGCTTGGATGACTTGGTCCAGGCATATTCCTATTTTAAAACTTATCTTTGGTGCTATGGAAAAGTAATGTTCTGATTGGCCAGGCAGGACTGAGTCTCCTCTGACGTTTCGAGTTATGTGTAGGACATGTCACTAAACCCAAATCCAAACCCAAACTGGGATTATAGGAAGTAGACCAAATGAGTCCTGGAGAGACGAGCAACAAAAGTCCACCAGGAAGTTCTGTAAAGGTTTGCAGAACAACTTATCCTTGCCTTTAAATATCTGTGATAATCATTCTTTTATGTATATCATTATTCATTTATTATATGTCTTCCCTATAACACAGTGACTTTGAGAGGAACCATATCTCCTTTTTTCCAATGCCCAGCACAGTTCTTGGCAAAGAATACATGCTGAATCAGTACTTTATCAGTAACTATGCTACAATTCACAATTGCTAAACTGTGGAAGCAACCTAGATGCCCTTCAATAGATGAATGGATAAAGAAACTGTGGCATATATACACAATGGAATATTACTCAGCAAAAAAAAAAGAGAGAGAATAAAATTATGGCATTTGCAGGCAAATGGATGGAATTGGAGAATATTATGCTAAGTAAAGTAAGCCAATCCCCAAAAAAACAAAAGCTGAATGTTCTCTCTGATTAGTGGATGCTGATACATAAGTGTGGTGGGGGGGGGAACATGGGAGAAATGGAGGAACTTTGGATGGGGAAGGGGAGAGGTGGAGGGAGGGGAGGGGGAATGGAAGTAGCAAAAATGGTTGAATGAGATGAACATCACTACCCTAGGTGCATGTATGAAGACACGAATAGTGTGACTCTATCTTGTTTGCAACCAGAGAGATGGAAAAATTGAGCTCTATATATGTACTATGACTTGAAATGCATTTAAATAAATTAATTTAAAAAATAGCAGAAAACAAAATAGTAAAAAGTTCAAAGTTTTTTTAAAGTTTCTCCTTAACAAAGTTGGATAAGTAAGCACTGAACCATCCCATTTATCCCTCATTTCTCTCTCATAAAATGTTGTTTTATTTTATTCACAAAATCTATCACCATCTAAAATCATATCCTGTGCAATAAATAGACAAGCTTCATGACAGATTTGTCTTATTTATCACTTTATACATCACCAATGCCCATTAGAGTAAGAGTCTAATAAATATTTGTCCAATGAATGAGCAAAGGCTCTAAATTTTACACCTGTGGTTATGAACTCTTTTCTGAGTTCCAGATTTTTACTTGAGCCTGCTTCCTGGGCAGCCTCACCCACAGAACCCCTCTCAAATTTAATACATCCAAACTCAATGTATCTAAAATTCATTTCAATAAGGCCCAAATCTTCCCCCAAAAGTTATTTTCTTCTTTTGTCCCTTATTTTAGTGAAAATAACATTCTATGAGACTGTAACTTCTTTCTCCTGGGGCTTGACACACACTCCCTTCCTGGTTGTTCCTCATCTGTCTCTGTGTATTTTCACTACCTAATTTTTAACTGTTAATGAGATGTTTAATATTAATGAAACACTAAAAGGACTCTATCCCGGGAGTCCTGCTGTGGAAGCAATGAAATCCAAATATAGAATGAGAGATGGTAAAGAAAACCCCTGTGGAAGTGAGTTAGAGTTGTAGATACTCTCAATTCATAAATTCATGATTTCTAAAATGTGTATGTATATAGCTACAGGGATGGATATGTATGTACATGTATATATATATAACACATGGACACATTTCCTTGCTCTGTCCACTGTAAGGACTTAGAAACAAAGTCACCTCACTAGCAGTGCGCTCAAACAGTGCCCATATATTGGTTTCAAATACTAGTCACCATTAAAGGAGTCAAGGCTCCCTGGACAAACAGGTGATTTCATGGATGGGAGAAAGAAAGTATGAGATGAGCCACGAACATGTATTTATGCTGAAAAGTAAGAAAGGACTCCCCAAAACGATGGAGGCCTGTGACAAGAACACAAGAGTCTGAAGGGTCTCCTACTCAAAAAGCCTGGGGAAATTGAGCAACGGCATAATGAAGGTTTTTCATTGTGTTTGTGTTTGTTTTGTTTTGTTTTGCTTTGCTTTATTTTTTGAGGAGGAAAACTCCAAAATTTATTTTACACCAGTGGGCCCAGAGGAAAACAAAACTCCAAATTCTGAGCCTTGATCCAGTTTCTCACGTTTATAGGTTATTTGGCATCATTTCTTTCCTCTTTAAAAAAAAAAAAAAAGTTCTAAATCTACAGAATTGAAGGCCTCGTGCTGGGTTCCTAACATGCAGCATGTTTATAGCAACAGGTAAGAAGAAACTGCTCTTTTCACAGACATCTGTTACATTTTAAGAGGGAGTAGTCAGGCTCCTAGGGCAGTTACTTACAATCTAAAAGGTAGAGACCCATGGGTAATTAGGCTTCCTGGAGAAAGGCTGAGAGAGGGCAGGAGAACTGACCCTTTCCCCAGGCATTTGTTTCTTACTATAACATTTTTATAATTTCATTTCACAACCAGGTCTGGTTTTTTTTAACATTTCCCCCCCTTTGATACCCTTTTAAACCCTTTTAAGGGTATCACCTCTGTCCATGTCCTCCAAGTTAATCTGCTGGTAACTCTGGAGGACCACAAAATAATGAAGTAAAACAACGAATTATTAAGTGTTGAAAGATAGAAATCTAACAGCCCATGCTTATAATAAATGGATAAGTATACAAACAGGTGGTGAAGAAGGTAGAGCTGTTGCTTAAAGAATGCTCATGACCAAAGGTAAATGCAACCACAGAGCTGAAGTTGAGAACGATCATTTTGCAACCATCATGGTAAAGAGTGGTTTATTATCAGTGGATCCTAAATGGAGGAGGATGAAGAGCAGCATATTTGCATGGGCTTTCATGTCTCTGCATGGGTGATTTATTAGTTGGAAGGCAGAGAATATTAACTATAGTGAAAAAATCAGATATCTTGTCCAAGTGATCAAAAATAAGGTCATTAGACTAGGGGTAGAGCATTTGCCTTGCATGTACAAGGCCCTGGGTTCAATCTCTGGAACAGAAAAAAAAATCAGTATCACCAATAATGGGCAGATGAATATAATTTGTCTTTGGTTGTGATACCCTGATAAATCATATCCCTTATTTAATATTTTGGCAGAGAAAACTATAACCTAAATCTAATCATGAGGAAACATCAAATACACCTGAAATAAGGAAGCATCTTTTTAAAAAAGGAGGACTATATTCTTTTAAAATGTCAATATCGTAAAAGAAAATGAAAAGGTAAAGAAATAATCCAGAGATTAAGTGATACTAAAGAGATAGGACAACTAAATACAATATGTGCTTCTAGACAGGATTCTGTATTAGAGAGGGGGAAACCCTACAAAGAATATTATTGGGTTAATTAATAAATTGGAATGCAGCTGGGTCAATGCTTAGCATCAAAATAAATAAATAAATTGGGATGCAGATGGTAGATTAGATTAATAGAATTATATAGATACTAAATTTACTGACCTTGCTAACTGCACTCTGGTTATCTAAGTTAATATCCTTGTTCTTAGGAAATACTGAAGCTTTAAAGGACATGATATATGCAATTTACTCTCTAATGGTTCATAAAAAAATATGTATGTGCAAAAACAGTGCATGCAAAGGCTAACGCAAATGGGAAAAAATGTTAACAATAGGTATGTGGGTAGAGTTTTTTTGTACTATTCTTGAATCTTTTCAGTAAATATCAAATTATTTCCAAACAGTTTTTTCTTCAATGGGACAGATACCTCCCTTGGCCTACTTCCCTGCAAACTCTGCACATCCCCCCTGAGTAATGTCATCACACTTCACCTATGGCACACTGCTGGACCCCAAATCTTTTCTCCCAGCTATGCTCTGGAGTTACCAAACCCTATTTCCAACCCACTTCTAGACCTCTCCACCCAGATATGCCTTGAAGGCATTTTTTTTCTGCTCTGAGATGGGGACCATCCCCTCCCTGCTGCTCAGCTCAGAGTCTGGAACCCTTTGCCATGATCTGGGGAGCAGTAAGACACAGCACTTGCTGGCTTCAGAGCCATGTGCTTCTCATGGAGCCACACCAGCACAATGGAGACCTCCCCTGCCACCCACTCCCTCCTACTCAACTCTGTTCCTAATTCTAACCTCTGATGAAGTTTTAATTACCTCCATTACCTAGCTGCAGGAGGAAATGACAAACATTGTTTTTTGGAGTCCTAATTTTTGCAGTTCATAAAGCTGAATCAAAAGGATACTGGAACAAATGAGCTGCTCTGCTATCTCTGCTACGCATGCCCTCCCCATTCTCACCACTGCTGTTCATCCATGAAGCCAAGACCAACTGATCTTCATCTTCCAAAGTTTGGTGCAAGTATCACATTCTCATTAGTTTCCTGACTCCTTGCAGACTGAGTTCGATGTTCTATATCTCCCTTGTAATCCTCCATTATAGCACTTGCCACACTGAATTATAATCATTATTTTTTACCTATTTTCTGTGCTTAACATTGATAGGGTGCATTTGTAAGGCCTGATACAGTCCATGGATATATTAGGAGTTCATCATGTATTTTGAATGGACAGATAAACAGTGACACAACATAAGTGTTCCAGGCTTCACCTATGGGTGGGTTAAAATTTTGGTTTATAAACTATCACTCACTGAGTAAGTTGTCCTTAGTTGGCTCCATCAATAGCACCATCCTTCTGGTCTCTCCCTTTCCTTTCTTAGATCTCTGTAAGAGACCTAGGGAAGATTCACATATCCATGAAACAGCCACCTGAGAGAAAGGGTAAGTACTGGGGACTGAATTAGAGCAAATTATATTCCATGATTCTATAATTATGTTAAAATTAATCCTAATGTTATGTATAACTAAAAAGAACCAATAAAGTAAGACTTAAAAAACCAAGTGTATAGTTAATCCAGAATTAAAGACATTTAAAAAACAAAAAGGAGCGACACCTTAGCCAGACACAGTGGCACATGCCTATAGTCCCAGTCACATGGAAAGCTGAAGCAGGAGGATTACTTGAGCCCAGGAGTAGGAGACCAGCCTGGAGAAGAAAGCAAGACCCTGTCTCAAAAGAGACCTGAGCCACATAGTTGGCTTTGCATCTGAGCTTCAGAACTTGCTACATTCTATATTCTCTTTTTCTCAGTGATGTTCCTGTTAGCTCTGAAGAGAATACACTGATGGTACCATATCTCCCCAACTCCTCTAACATCCAAAGGAAATGCTGTTACCCAAAGTCGACTCTAGGCACAGTCCTGGGAACTTAAGGAAACAGCACGTCCATGAATGTTCCTCAAGAGTAACTGGCAGGAAAGCAGCCCGATGGGCTAAGCAAGACTGGCAACATCAAATATCTTACTCTGAAGGCATAAGATTGGCGTGTTTTCAGTCTCTTGATTATTCATTTGGCTATTTATTGAACACTTACCATGTGCAAGGATATGAAACATCCTGGGAGAACAAAGATGAATGGGACATGGGGCATTTACATGGTTCCCTGGCAGCTGAGCCACTCAGCTCACCCATTACTCCCCACTCCAGAAGCAGTGGTGAGGCAGCAGCCCGGGAGGGCTAGAGGGCAAACAGCCAGCATGGGCCATGGCTGGTTGAGCCCACCATGCCAGTATGAGCCTTAAGTACAGCAAGCCAGGGCTGAGGCAAGCCAGGGCTCACCAACCTGTATTGCTGGAGGCAAGCAGGCCCAGGCCAGTGCAGATGCCCTCTCCACACAGCACTAGCCGTCCATCTGAGAACTTCAACCTCCCACTTCTGATAAGCTGTGGGAAAATGGTAGTGGGACAGACCTGAATAGGATTGCAGGGCTAGCTAATAGCATTGGTACTTTTCCAAACCTTGATTAGCATAAATTTGGACCAAGAGTATTGACTCAGCGCTATTTAAACGCCTACACACTTAAGCACCAATCAACTATGGGGTCCCCTCTTACCCTATAGGAGTTCTGTTTCCATTCTTCACACTTGAATAAATCCTATTCCTTTCATTCTTGCCTTCTGTTGTCGCATGAGTTTCATTCTTCAGATTTGTGAAGCAAGAACCTGGAAAGAAGTTGGCAGTGAGCTGCTGGTGTCTGTTGCAACACTGGAGGGCTTAGCCCACCATTTAGAGCTGCAACACTGAGAGCTGTAACAGCCACTCGATAGCAGTGGAGAAGAATCTGCTTCGCTGGCTGTGACCCTGGGAGCTGATGTCGGCAGACATCCCCTGTTCTGATTAGCCACTAATACTAAAAGAGGCCTGCAGCTTACATAAACCTACCTGCCAGCAGAAGCAAAGAATCAGGTTCATCTCAAACTCTGGTTTCAGCATGACCTTGAGAGATGTATTGGGTAATGAAGTAGTGTACTTAAAAATGGGAGTATAAGAAATCACTTCTTGGGCTGGGGTTGTGGCTCAGTGGTAGAGCACTTGCCTAGTATGTGTGAGGCACTGGGTTCGATTCTCAGCACCACATATAAATAAATAAAATAAAGGTCCGTTGACAACTAAAAAAATACTTAACAAAAAAGAAATCACTTCTGTGTATAAAATCAGGATGGACAAAGTGCTGAAGGACTTCAAAGGATGAAGTACCTGAGCAACCCTGGGGATCAGAGAAAGTCAGCATGGAGGAAGTGATATTTTAGCTGACCTTTAAAGGTTATGATCATATTATTGACATGGATTCCTGGCTGCCAAGCTGTGCAGCCAGTCCACTGATCCCTGCCAAGAAGTGGCAGGGAAGTGGTGGAGCAGCAAAGCCACAGCCCACAGGCTGGAGTGCAGGTGCCAAGCACAGGCCATAGCCATGTGGAGCCTGCCAGGCCAGCATGGGCCTAAGGCACAGCAGGTGAGGTGGGGTGGTCTAGCGCCACGCTGAGCCAAGGCACGCTGACCTGTCATACCACCATCACTCTACCCAACCCAGTACAATCACTCACTCCACACAGCGCTGTAGCTCCAGACCCCTACTGAGCATGCACAACTAAATGACTTCAATCTCTTGCTTTCCCACAGGGAGAAAATATAAGTAAGGCAAACCTGAATGGGATTCAGGGATAACCAATAGCATTATTACTTTTCCAAACCCTAATTAGCATATGTTTGGACCAATAGCAATGACACAAGTGCTCTATAAACCCCTGGACTAGCACACTCATATGGAGAAAGCTTGCTCTCAGGTCCCCTCCTGCCCTGCAAGAGTTCTGTCCCTACTTCTATTCTCCAATATGTCCTGCTCTTACACTCACTGGTCTGGTCTGTGGATTTCATTCTTTAAATTCACTAGAGAAGAACCCAGAAATAAGAAATAGTGAGCTGCTAGGGTCTGCCGCAACACTTCTCGTCTGCAGGAACCTGCAACCTAACGCAGACCTCATCTGCAAGCAAAACAAGGAGTAAAGTTTTACCTCAAAACTTAGGTGTCACTAGGGTGGGTTGAAATATACAGAAGGACCTTGATGGTAGAGAGATAATGTGCCTAGAATGCTCAATTTGAAAAATTAAAACTCACCAGATAATAGAATGTAGGCACTTAAAAACAATAACCAAAGCAGTCTGGTCCCCAGGCTCATCTCATGTTCATCTCAGCTGACTGAGCCTCCATGTAGGGCAGATATACAAGTGGGGCAAACAGAATGCCAGGGCAGGACTCCCCAAAAGGGCCTATGTGATTATGGAGACTAAGGGCTCATTTTCAAGACCTGGTAACTGTTGAACAAGGTAAATTAATGAACTCTATTCTAAATATTAAAAATAGCATTTTAACTGTGGTAGCATTGCCTCAGTTGACATCAAATTTATGTGTAATTTACATAAAACATTCATACTCATATTCATGTTCACGTAAACCATTGCTAGTATTCAAATTTGATCTATTGGATACAAGAAAGACACTATTTGGTCCCTTGCTGGTAACCCAAGGGGATGAATGGATTTACCCTGAATCAGGGCAGGTTTCTTTGCTAAAGTTAAGGGTCAAACTTTTTCTTCTTATGAAGGTCATTGGCCACCAAATGCCCTTTGCTTTTCTGGTACTGTGAGTTTGTCAGAACCTTTGATATTTAGGTTTCCCAGGAAATCCGGGTCCCAGGAAAAAGCAGGGTGTCATGACTCAAATTCACATTTAAGAGTTCATGTTATCATTTTTATTGTGAAGTAGCTCTGCTGCTTAGAATATAGAAGGCTTCTGAGATACTGTGGGGCAGTCAGCTGTCACTGAAGCTGGACCAGTCCATAAACACAGCCCCTGTAAAGTTCTCAGTGAGTGGTACTTTTTCAATAATCCAGGTGGCCCTCTGCTGGAAGACAGTCCAGACAACAGAGAAAGCCTGGGTCATAGGGTTCATACAAACACGTTTGATTCCTGATTCTGCCATGGCTGGCACTGGGCCTTGGCCACTTCATTTCACCTTGCCAAGCTTCCATTTCCTCACCTGCAAAACAAGACTGTTCTGAGGATTAATAATGCAGGAAAAATATCAGCAGTCTGCCTCATAGCAAAAATAGCTATTTGTCCTTTTGTATTTTTTTTCATATTTAATTTATTTATTTGTTCTATTTAGGTTTACATGATATCAGAGTGCAATTAGATTCATTGTACACAGATGGAAGATAATATTTCATTGCTCTGGTTGAAAGTGATATAGAATCACAACATACATGCAGTCATACATAAAGCTAGGGCTATGATGGCCATCATATTCCACCACCTTTACTGTCTCCATGCCCTCTCCCCCCTTACACCCCTTTGAATAGAGTTCCTCCATTGTTCCCGTGTCCTTCCCCACATTATGGATCCACTTATCAACGAGTACATTCGACATTTGGTTTTCTGAGATTGGCTTACTTCACTTAGCATGATATTCTCCAACTCCATCCATTTACCTGCAGATGCCATAATTTTATTCTCTCTTATTGCTGAGTAATATTCCACTGTGTATATATACCACAGTTTCTTTATCCAGTCATCTATCGAAGGGCATCTAGGTTGGTTCCACAGTTTAGCTATTGTGAATTGAGCTGCTATAAACATTGAAGTGGCTGCAGCACTATAGTACGCTGTTTTTAAGTCTTTTGGGTATAGACCTAGGAGTGGGATAGCAGGCTCAAATGGTGGTTCCATTCCAAGTTTTCTAAGGAATCTCCATATTGCTTTCCAGATTAGTTGTACCAATTTCTGCAGTGACTCTTACCCTGAGTGTGTTGTACCAATTTCTGCAGTGACTCTTACCCTGAGTGTGGGCTCCCTGTGGCTAGTGGCTAGCAGTCTCTGGTCTCTCTTTGGCTGGACACTTGTGGAGTTTCCTGAGGATGGATTTGGGCCCTCTGCAGCTCCTGCTGGTCCACAGGAACTCTGGAGCAGAACTCTGTCCTTTTGTTTACAGCAACATTTTATCTAAGAAACACTGGATTTAAATCCATAAGACCTAATTCTGCCACTTAACATTCTTAGGGAAAAAGAAGCAAATGTGTTCTAGGACCTATTTCACTTCAGACCCTGTGCTAGTTCTTTGTGTGCTTAGTTTTTCTTTAATCTGAGCATATAACCATGAAACAGGTAGAATTATCCCCATTATAAGAAAAGTACCCTCAATAGATGAATGGATAGAGAAACTGTGGTATATATACACAATGGAATATTACTCAGCATTAAAAGAGAATAAAATTATGGCATTTGCAGGTAAATGGATGGAATTGGAGAATATCATGCCAAGTGAAGTAAGCCAATCCCAAAAAACCAAAGGCTGAATGTTCTTTTTGATAAGTGGATGCTGATCCATAATGGCGAGGTATGGGGGTTTTGATTGGGCAAAGGGGAGGGAGGGAAGGAGACATGAGGGCAGGAAAGATGGTAGAATGAGATGGACATCATTACCCCAGATACATGTATGACTGCACATATGGTGTAACACGACATCATGTACAACCAGAGAAATGAAAGTTGTGCTGCATTTCTGTACAATAAATCAAAATGCATTCTGCTATTATAAATATTTAATTAGAATTAAATTAATTAAGAAATAAAAAGAAAAAATAAGAAAAAAGAAAAGTAAACTCAGAGAGATTAAGTAATTTGCCAAGGTCTCGTAGCTGCAGGAGATTGGACTGGGATTTCATTGTGTGCCTTGCTATAAAAACCACCAAGTGAGACAGGAGAATCATGAGTTCAAAGCCAGCCTCAGCAACGGCGAGGCACTAAGCAAGTCAGTGAGACCCTGTCTCTACATAAAACACAAAATAGGGCTGGGGATGTGGCTCAGTGGTCGAGTGCCCCTAACTTCAATCTCCAGTACCAAAAAAAAAAAAACCACCCAGGCTGCCTGGGGGCAGGGGTGAGGGGAAGAGGGAAGTAAAGTTGGTTGAAGATTAAATAAAGTGGCCTATTTATTGGGATTCTGTTTCCAGTTCCCAAAACAATTTCCCAGATGTACCAGAGATTATCATTGGAACACACTGTAGCAATAGCAGTACCCACTCCTGCTTTTATTCTGTTAGAATGATCTGAGTTCTAAAATTGGCAATTATCAATAAACTGGGCACAGAGTAGTGTTGGGGCTCTCATGAAGAACCACTGTTGCTGCTCAACTCTACAGTGTAACACCTTTATTTCTAAACCAATCCAGACTAGTTTCACTTAGCGATCAATCTCTCCATCCCTAGAAATCTATGTAGACAGGCCTTGACCCTCCCAGGTCCTGAGACAGTAGGTGCACACCTAGACTGAGCAGGCTTTGGGATTAATGAGACATTATAGATCTCTACTAGTTACACAATCTTTGTCAAATGTAACATCTGTAAAATGAGGGATGGTGGCACCTATGAGGAGTAAATGATAAAACAGGTGTACACGACTCATGTTGAGGCTGGTGTGCTCAACAGGAATTAGTAAAACCCACCATGGAGTAGCAACTTCAGGAAACAAGGCTTGGAGTTTGGGTAATTGATAGGAATTTCACTGCACCCAGGGAATGACAGGCATGCTTATTCCCCAGACTGGAGGTATCCAGCAGGGAGGGGAAAGGAGAGCAGAAAACCCTTACCGTTGAGTGATCAGACTGCCTTCCCTCCACCTTTGCCCCCCCCATCTCTTTCACAGCCATCCTCCTCTGTTTTGCATAGTATCCGTTATGTAAGGTTCAGTCTCATTACTTTATTGACACATCTCATATACTGCCTGGCATTCTGGAATGAGGGTCCAGGGACAAATTATTTTTCTCTGACTGCTTTTGATCCCAGTTCTCCCTCTTCCTTCTTCTTGAGCTCTCCCTTCTGTTCTCTCTCTCTCCTTCTCCCTCTTTCTCTGTCTCTCTCCCCCACCTCCTTTCCTCCCTTCCCTCCTTACTGTATCCATGACAGGCAAACCAGTCAAATAACTGGAAAGCTTATTTTGGAGAAACAGGTGTAGAAACAAGGAGCTTTGAAGTTATACATATCTCTTAATGTCTGTCTCTAGGCTCTAAGTGTCCTCGAGGAAGGAACACAATGTTGTAGTCCATTTGGGAGCACTTGCAATATTAAAATTATTAATCAGAGGGAGATAAAGCAAGATGGCAGCTGAGATCCTTCAGCAACTATCTCCCCAGAGACACACTAATTGGAACTGCTCTTCACACATCAAACTACCTTCACAAAAGCTAAGGAAGCCAGCATAATAATAAGAAAAGATGAAGATAATAGTAAGGAAACATTTGCCTGCTTCACTCCTCCAAGCAGCACAGTGCAGGTGGAAAGAGATGCCTCCAACTTTGGGGACAGAGAGGGAATTAAGTCCAGGTCTTAGACTTGAAATTCAGTACCACCTCAGTGAAACCCAGTGCTAGGCAGAGCCCCACAACCTCTCACCAAGCCTATACTCATGAACTGAGCTGCTGAAACTGCCTCATCCAGGAGGCTGACTTGCTCCTCCACCACTCCTCCAACCTGGAGGGGGATCCAGGAAGAGGGATGAGCAAATTCTCCCTGCTGGGATCAGGGCACCAACATATAAGTACAGGGCTTTGTCTTGGAATCTAGTGCCAGGCCCAACACAATGAAATCCAGCATCCAGTTAAAACTGAAAGCTCTAAACATGGGCTAGAGCTCACAGATGAGCCTCTAGACCTGCCCATATCATCAAATGGTAAACTGCATGCAGGTGGGACAGACTGCCTCATTGCCAGCCTTAGAGTGGGTCTGCGATTCCCTCTTCAGACTGTGCAGGTCCCTGTGGGTGTGAGACTCAGGTGCAAACTTAGCATCAGCCTTGGCAGCCAAAGAACTGCTGCATCCCCTATCCCCCATCCTTGGGCAGCACAGCTATTTTCAGTCCAGATGGAGCCTTCAGACAGTGACCAGCCCCACTGTGGGACACACACGTATTTCAGTCTGCATCACTACCAACTGTGGCACGATCTTGGGTGCACCCAAGAGTGTGCAGTTCCTTGTGCCTGTGAGATTAAGGCACAACCCAGCTTAATGTCAACCTTAGTGACCAAAAGACTACCTTCATCAACACTACCCCAGCCTTTGACAGAAGAACATGGAGCAAGATTTTATAGCTGGAATTAAGAGCTTGGCTGGTGAAACTTAACACTGGGTAGATCATAATGAGCCCATCCCCAGACCAGCGCCCATAGACAGAGTCTCTGTAACAGCCCCAGTACAAGGCAGTAGCCTCAGTCTACCGGACTTCTATTCCATTACTGTTGGCAGGCTTCAGCAATCTTGGGCCACAAGTCTACCTCAACAGTAGGCAGCCCATACTAGTGTGGGCCTTGGTCCTGGCCCAGGGAAGTACCAGTCATGGCAGGCTATGGGCTCAGGGTATGTAAGATTTTGTGGTATTGATGGCCACAGACATGGCACAGAAACCTAGGGCCAGTCTAGGCATGGTAATTCTATCCAGAGCCAGAGAGAATCCCATAGTGCCTGACCACAGGCTGATGGCTGTGGAAAAGGTGTCTGGGCCTACCCAAGCCCCAAGGAGAGGCTTAGGAATAAGGACTACCCTTTTGAAATATGACCTTGGCTCATGTCCAACAACATATCAAATGCAGATTTGAGACAAAACCTGTGCTTGGATCACCGTCTTATGCTGAAATAGTGACAACACACCTACGGTGGGACTGGTGGTGAACCTGGATGTAGAGTACCACCTAGGCTTAAATAGCAGAAGTAACTACAGACTCAGAGAAAATAAGTAGCTGACTTAGAATTTCTAGAAAGACAAGCATAAAGTTAGAAGACCAAGACTGGAATAAACACCTAGTCTATTAGTGCCCTGATGACACTGCACACCAAGCATCAAGGGCTTTCAAGAAATCATAATCTCATTTAAAGGTCAAAATAAGGCACTAGAAACCAACCAGATGGTAACCAGTATGGGCAAACTCTCAGGTGAAGTATTTAAAACAGATGTTAAGAAAACTCAACAAGCTTCAAGAAAACACAGAAAAATTATTTAATACTCTAACAGAGAAACATAACAAAGAAATGGAAGCAATATTAAAAATCACATTAAGTCAAAAAATATACTAAGCAAAATGTTTAAATGTGATAGAAATAATGAGTAGTTGGATAGTGCAAACAGGAGAATGAATGGGTTCAAACAGGTTATTTAAACATGCACAGATGGAGGAGAAAAAAGAACGAAGAAAGTTTATGGGAATCTTGGGACAGTGTTAAAAGAGCAAACATTTGGGTTATTGGGGTTCCAGAGGTATTTGAGAATGCCAAAGAAACAGAAAACTTATTCAAAGATATTATAACAAAAAAATTTCCAAAACCTAAAGGATACAAATGTCCAGGTACATAGGAAAAAGACGACTCATTACTTGGAGATTTTTTTATCTTGAGGGATGACTTGAAAGAAAATATACTTCTGTAGGAAGATACTTCTTCAGATTTTGAAGTAATTTTCATTTCTTTTATAATTTTTATACATTATAGAGCAAATTTCTTTTTTTCAAAAATGCCTGAATTTGCCAGGTGTTATGGCACATGTCTGTAGTTCCCAGCAGCTCAGGAGGCTGAGGCAGGAGGACTGCAAGTTCAAAGCCAGCCTTAGCAACTTAGTGAGGCCCTAAGCAACTCAGCGAGACCCTGTTACTAAATAAAATATGAGAAGGGCCGGGGATGTGGTGCAGTGGTTAAGTACTCATGGGTTTAATCCCCAGTCACCCTCCCCTCCCCCCAAAAAGCCTGAATTTCTCAAAAGGTATACTGTTGCAGGCTTCCTGAAGAATGAAATTTAAGGAAACATTTTGTTGTTTCCTCTCTAACTTACTTTGTGGCCCATCTTAAGTACAATGGTGAAAAAAGAGAAGACATCATAAATGGAAATGTGCAAATTAAGGCTGCTTTGCTACCATGAAAATAAATACTTTACATATGATCTTTCCCACTGGAAGAAAATTATATCCAAGGACAGAAATATCAAAGGTCACAGTCTACCCCAAGATATAATTAAGTTTTCAAAGGCTAAAGATAAAGAGAAGATTCTCAAGGCAGCAAGAGAAAACAAATGACATTTAAGTGTCCAATTCACCTGACAGCAGAATTCTCAGCAGAAACCTCACAAGCTAAGAGTGACATGAATGGAGAAAAGTGCCCACTGAGAATACTATACACAGCAAAGTCATCCTTTAGAAATGAAGGAGAGATAAATACAGTCCCAAAACAAACAAAAGCTGAAAGAATATATCTCCATCAGACCTGGCCTACAAGAAATACTAAACAGAGTTCTTCAAACTGAAAGAGACATTAATAAGAAGAAAACATTGGAAGGTATATAACTCACTGGTAAGAGAAACTATACAAATTCAGAATGCTCTAAATCATCCATATCTTTAGTAGCAAGACTAAAACAAAACAATTGAATAACTTAATACTGTTGAGGGATAAGCCATATAGAAAGATGTGAAACAGGACATAAAAATTCAAAATGTGGGAAGAAAGAAATGGAAGTCTAGAGTTTTGCTAGTATATTTTCCTTCTTTGTTTCTTATCTTTACAACCATGTTAAGTTGTGATCATTTCAAAATAGTTCATTATCATCAAAAGATGTATTTTTAAAGCTCCAAGGTAACCACAAAGCAAATAATGAACAAGGAATCAGGAGAGTAAATCATTTAACTACCAAAGTAGACTGAAGAGTAAGAAAGGAACTATGATAAAATTAAAAATAAGTTACAAAATGGCTATATTAAGATCTTACCTATGATAATTACTTTAAATGTAAATATATGTAATCATTTAATTAAAATCTGAGTGGGCTGATGGGTTGTGGTAGTGTACTTGCCTAGCACGCATGAAGCCCTGGGGTCAGTCCCCAGCATTGAAAAAATAAAAAGAGATGGTGTGACTAAATGGATGAAAAAACAAGACCCAACTACATGTAGTGTATAAGAAACTCACTTCCTGTGAAGACATATATAGATTGAAAGTGAAGGGATGGTTAAGACATTCTGTGCAAGTGGAATCACAAAGTAGAAATCACCATATTTAAATAAAATCAACTTTATTTATTTATTTATTTATTTTTTGGGGTACTGGAGATTGAACTCAGGGGCACTGGACCACTGAGCCACATACCCAGCCCTATTTTGTGTTTTTATGTAGAGACAGGGTCTCACTGAGTTGCTTAGCGCCTCGCTGTTGCTGAGGCTGGCTTTGAACTCGTGATTCTCCTGTCTCAGCCTCCCTAAGTGCTGGGATTACAGGCTTGCGCCACCACGCCCGGCTTAAAATCAATTTTAAATCAAAAGCAATAAAAAGAAACAAGGAAGGTCATCATATAACGATAAAGGGGTTAATTCAGCAAGAGGAAATAACAATTCTAAGTCTATTTGCACTCATTGGAGCATCTATACACGTAAAGCAAATATTAATAGATTTAAAGGGAGAGGTAGACTCCTATACAAGAGGACAAATCATGCAAACAGAAATCCAACAAACAGCAGAGTTAAATCATACCCTTGACCAGATAAATGGATCTACCAGACATCTACAGAACATTCCACACAACTACAGAATACATGCTCTCATCAGCACGTGGAACATTCTCCAGCACAGACCAGAGATGATAGGCCACAAAAAAGTCTCAACAGGTTTTAAAAAGCTGAAATCATACTGAGCATCTTTTCATACAATGTAATAAAATGAGAATTCAATAACACAAAAACTGGAAACTACACAAATACATGGAAATTGAACAACTTACTCGTGCACAATAAATGATCAAGGGAGAAAGCAAAAAGGTTGGTTCTTTCAAACAAATGAAAATGGTCATGCAATATACCAGAATCTGTGGGATACAGGAAAGTTTATAGCAATCAACACCTGCATGAAAAGCAGAAATATCTCAAATAGCCTATCACTACACCTCAAGCAACTAGAAAATAAGAAAATTAGAAGGAAAGAAAAAGATCAGAGCAAAAATAAAAGAAAGAGACTAAACAAATTACAAACAACAAAATGGAGAACTGATTCTTTCAAAAAAAAAAAAGAAACAAACAAACAAAATTGACAACTCTAGCCAGGCATGGTGGTGCAGGCCTGTAATCCCAGCACTTTAGGAGGCTGAGACAGGAGAATCGCGAGTTCAAAGCCAGCCTCAGCAATGGTGAGGCGCTAAGCAACTCAGTGAGACCCTGTCTCTACATAAAACACAAAATAGGGCTGAGGATGTGGCTCAGTGGTCGAGTGCCCCTGAGCAAAATCCCCAGCACCAAAAAAAAAAAAAAAATTGACAAACCCCTATCTATACTAAGAAAAAGAGAGAAGACTAAGTCAAATCAGAGATGAAATGGAGACATTTCTACCATAGAAATACAAAGGATCATTAGAGATTGTTATGAACAACTACACATCAACAAATTTGATAACCTATAAAATGCACAAATTCCTAGACATGCACACTTTACCAAGATTGAATCATGAAGAAATAGAAAACTTGAGATGGGCATGGTTGTTCCCAGCAACTTGGGAAGCTGAGGTAGAAGGATCACAAGTTTGAGGCCAGCCTCAGCACCTTAGCAAGACCCTAAGCAATGTAACAAGACCCTGTCTCAAAATAAAAAATAAAAAGGACTAAGTATGGGGTTCAGTGGTAAAATGCCCTGGGCTCAAAAGAAAAAAATTACAGTCGAATATTCTTGATGAACACAGATGTAAAAATCCTCAACAAAATATTAGTAAACTGATTCAATAGTACATCAAAAACATTACTCACATTAATTTAACCTTTATGTTTCTTTACAAAGCACTACTTTTTTAAAAAAAATCTATAAATAGAAGGAAGACCAGTAGAGTAAAAGGCAGCGAACAGCAGGAGGGAGGAAGGAAAGAGGAAATACTGGGGACTACAGAGATGGAGGGAATTATATTCTGTGCACGCATGATTATGTCAAAATAAATCCCAATATTATGTGTAATTACAACGTACTAATAAAAATACACATAAAAGATAATAACCCCACCATCATAAAGTGGAATTCACACCAGGGATGCAAGGATGGCTCAATATATACAAATCAATAAATGTGATACATCACATTAGCAGAATGATCACAAGAAACAAATGAAAAATATATTTGCACTTGATATTGTAGCATCTATGTATGTAATAGATTCCATAGATATAGAAAAGGCATTTAAAAAATATTAGCATCCCTTCGTGATAAAAACACTGAATAAATTAGGCATATAAGCACATAATAAAGGCCATATATAGTAACCTGACAGCTAATATTATATTGAATGGGGAAAAGCTGAACATCTTCTCTTTCTTTAAGACATGGAACAGAGTAAGAATGCCCAGTTTCACCATTACCTTTTTTTTTTTTTTGGTACCAGGGATTGAACTCAGGGACACTCAACCACTGAGCCACATCCCCAGCCCTATTTTGTGTTTTATTTAGAGACAGGGTCTCACTAAGTTGCTTAGTGCTTCGCCATTGCTGAGGCTGGCTTTGAACTCGCGATTCTTGTCTCAGCCTCCCAAAGTGCTGGGATTACAGGTGTGCGCCACCACACCCGGCTCACCATTACCATTTTTATTCAACATAGTAGTGAAGTCCTAGTAAGAGCAATCAGGCAAGAGAAACAAAGGGCATCCAAATTGGAAAAGAAGTCAAATTGTCATTGTTTGCAGATGATATGATCTTATGTGTAAAAAAAAAACCAAATAATCCACACAAAAAAAGAAACTATTGGAACGAATAAGCAAATTTAGCCAACTTGCAGGATACAAAGTCAACATACAAATATCAGTAGCCAACAGCAAATTATCTGAACTAGAAATCAAGAAAGTAATCACATTTGCGATTAGCTATAAGGAATAAAACACCTAGGAATAATTCAAAGAGATGAAAGATCTTTACAATGAAAAGCATAACTTCATCAAGCATGGTGGTATAAGCCTGTTATCCCAGCTACTTGGCTGAGACAGGAGAATGGCAAATTCAAGGCCAAGATGGGCAACTCAGTGAGACCCTATCTCAAAATAAAGCAAAAAGGGCTTGGGATGTAGCTCAGTAGTAAAGCATTTGCTTAGCATGTGCTAGGCCCTAGGTCTGACCCCCAGTACTGCTCTTTGGGTTCAGACCTAGGACATGGCAACAAGGCTAAACACACCAAGAAGGTCAAGATTGTTGGTAAATAGGAGATCCACTATAATGGCTCCCTCCATAAAATGGTGAAAAAGAAATTGAAAATCAGCCAACACATGAAATACAACTGTTTCTTCTGTGGCAAAACCAGGATGAAGAGAAGAGCTGTAGGGATCGGGCACTGTGGTTCCTGGACCTACACCACCACTTACGCCATCACAGTCAAGTCAGCCATCAAAAGACTGAAGAAACTGAAAGACCCGTAGAAACTAGCCTATAACAAGTGGGTTAATTTATTTTTAAAAAAGAAAATAAAAAGTATAAAACACTGATGTAAGAAAGTGAAGAGTACACACAAAAAGCCCAAGGAATGGAAGAATCAACATTGTTAAAATGTTCACACTACCCAAAGTGATAGATTCGATGCAATTCCTATCAAAATATCAATGACATTCTTCACAGAACTAGAAAAAAATACTAAAATTTGTATTAATAATAATACTAAAAAAAAAACCCACAAATAGTCGAAGTAATCTTGAGCAAAAAGAGCAAAGCAGAAGTCATTACACTATGTAATTTCAAAGTACACTACCAAGTTGTAGTCATCAAAACAGAATAGTACTGGCATAAAAAGGGACATATAGACCAATGAAACAGAGCAGAGCCTAAAAATAAACCCATGCATGTATGGCCTACTGATTTTAAACAATATGCATTAAAGAAAGGACAGTCTTTTTAATCAATGGTGCTGTGAAAACTGAATGTACACATGAAGAATGAAAGCAGACCCCTATTGCTCACCAACTCAGAATGGGTTAAAGATATAAATATAAGACCTGAAAGCATGAAACCACTAGAAGAAAACAGAGAAATGCTTTAGGATGTTGGCATGGGCATAGGGTTTTTGGATAAGATCTCCAAAGCATAAGAAAAAGCAAATGTAGAAAAGTGGCAATATATCCAACTAAAATCTTCTGCCCAGCAAAGAAAACAACCAACAGAATGTAAAGACAACCTACAGAATGGGAGAAAATATTTGCAAATTACACTCTGACAAGGGGTTGATACCCAGAATACATAAGGAACCCCCCACACTCAATAGCAATAAACCAAACAGCCCAATCAAAAAACAGGCAAAATACCCAAGTAGATGTCAAAAGACATACAGATGGCCAACAGGCATATGAAAAAAATGCTCAATATCACTATTTTTTTTTTTTTTTTTTGGTACCAGGGACTGAACTCAGGGGCACTCGACCACTGAGCCACATCCCCAGCCCTATTTTGTGTTTTTATGTAGAGACAGGGTCTCACTGAGTTGCTTAGCACCTCGCTTTTGCTGAGGCTGGCTTTGAACTCGCGATTCTCCTGTCTCAGCCTCCCAAAGTGCAGGGATTACAGGCGTGCACCACAGTGCCCAGTTTCAATATCACTAATAATCAGGGAATTACAAATCGAAACCAAAATGAGGTATCATCTCATATCTTTTTAAAAGGCTAAAGACAAGTGCTGGTAAGAATGTGAAGAAAAGAGAGCCCTTGTACTGTTGATGGGAATTTAAATTGGCATAGCCTTTATGGAAAATAATATGGAAGTTCCTCAAAAAATTAAAAATAGAACTGCTACATGATTTAGCAATACCATTACCGGGTATATATCCAAAAGGAAATCAGTATGTCAAAGAGACACCTGCTCTCCCATGTCTATTGAAGCACTATTCGTAACAGCCAAGAAATGGAAACAACCTAAGTATCCATCAATTGATAAAGAAAATGAGGCACAGATACACAACAGAATACTACTCAACCATAATAAAATGAAATCCTGTCACTTGTAACAACACGGATAAAACTGGAGATCATTAAGTAAAATAAGACAGACATGGAAGGTACCTCAACCTCACTGATGTGTGGAATATAAAAAAGTTGATCTCACAAAGTTGAGAGTAGAATGATGGTCACCAGAGGCTGGGGAGTAGTAGAGAGGGAGAGGTAGGGAAAAGTCTGATTGGTGGGTACTAAATTAAAGAGGAGTAATAACTTCTGGTACTGTTACACATTAGCATGACTATAGATAACAATAATGTACTATACATTTTAAAAAGCTAGATGTTGTATCTTTACATCATAAAGAAATGACAAATTGAGGAAGTAGATGTTTAACCCAATTTAAACATTACACAAAGCATACATGTATAGAATTATCACATGGCACCCTCATTAGTATGTACAATTTTTGTTTTGTTTTTGTGGTATTGGGGATAGAACCCACAGGCACTCCACCACTGAGCTATACCCTTGTCCTTTTTCAAATTTTTAAAAATTTTTTTTTTTTGAGACAGGTTTATTTCCCAGGCTGGCTTCAAGTTTGTGACCCTCCTGCTTCTACCTCCTGAGTAGATGGGATTACAGGTATATGCCACTGTACCTGACAATTTTTATATTTTGATGTATCAAATTTTTATTTAAAAAAAAGACTAAAAATAGAAAATAACCAATGGCTTAAACTTGGATTATTATTACTGGTTATAATCCTAATGATAATAAAATCTTCATTTTAAAATAAAATTAATTTTGTCTAACAAAAAATTACTAACAGAAATTGAACTGCATCTTTGCAGTTTGGTTGGTATCATTTTAAAAGTCAAAAATCATAGGAATTTAGTTCTAGAAAAACAGCCATAACTTTGAACCCTTTTATTCTGACCACAACTACCTGGAAATAACAACAATCCAAGATATAGAGGGAGTAAGGTAAGGAAATGAATATACTCTATTATTATTAGTTTCATGTCCTAAGATACTTTTCTGGGATACCATGAATCCTGAATTTTATGGGTAATAAAACATTCATAAAGATATACTTCTAAGGGCTGTGGATGTGGTTCAGTAAGAGAGCTTGCATGGGGGGTGGGGTGGGGAGGACTTACTTCTACAGTTTGAAGCCGTAATTTTGTAAGCATCAAGCCTGCCCATTAAACTCCTGAGAAAGTTTCTTCCAGTGTAGCCGCTCACACCCAAATGCATACACACACAATCCAGGCCAATAAATTTATGTTATAATTGAAGTGGTTGGTTAAAGCACTGAAGCATTCCTTCCTGGATTTAAGTTCATGAAGAAACATAATTATTATTTTCAGCCTTTTCATTCACCATTTACATGCATACTCTTTGTGTCGACACATAGACCCCATAAAAGAACACACAGGTTAAGTGACTCAGGTTTAATGATTCCATAGTTTGTTATCATCATTTAAACACATCACTTCTGTTCCATTTAAGTCTGCTCACTATAGATAATTCAGGTCACCTGCCCTCCCACTGATAACACTGTTAACCCATTTTCTGCACCTCAAATCCTCACAAAACAGACCTTTATGACCAAATAATAGAAAGATACATATCAGTCCAGTTAGCAGCCAAGCACTGGTCTTTCAGGTCCAAAGATCTCTATTACCAATGACAGCAGATTGGGGAATGGGGGAGTTGATACTGTTTGGACCCAAGTTTTCTGAAAGTCTCCTTTCCATTGCCTGAATAACAAGCCATCTTTCTTTGAGGAGTAGAATTCATCTATTTATGTCAAGAACAATGGGAAGAAAGTACCCCAACCAGCATCAGTTGAACTTCTACCCCTGTGAGGGTCATGGAATTCTTTTGGAATCTTCTGTACATCTCTTCCCTGTCCCTACAAAAACAAAAACAACTGGAAGCAACTCTCAGCAGGAATTCCTTTTATCCAAGCCGGATCAAAGCTTCTGTAAGAAGCTAGGTTTTATTTCTTAATGAAAATACAACATTAAAGGGAAGATAGTGAAGTCATTCACTCAAAATCTCAGTTCAACATGGGGTAAAGCAGGGACCAGGGACAGAAGTCTATTTTAACCCAGCCCTCGCCCGAAGCTGGTCATTCAGAAAATCCCTAATCAAACTAGGTCCTCTCTAGGTCTCTCTAGATTTGATCTAGACAAGTGGTGTGTTGTCTAAATTGTATGTCATTCAAAACCTATCTAGAGTAGATTTCTTAGTTCCAGGATGAACTATTTCTTTGCCCTGTGGACTGTTAGACAACCTGTCACTACTTCAAACTTTCCAGCCTGGCTTTATATCCCCAGAGAATCGGGGCAATAGTGGACCAGACTCGAACTGTGATGAGATGGAGTAAACAGCTGGTTGCTGTACATGTTCAGAAGTTAACTGAACTCCCCCTGGAGTCACATTTACTCCTAGCTCTGGACTAGGATCATAATATTAAAACAAAACATATTATTTTAAAAGATTCTCACCATTTCCCCTAATTTGCACCTCTGGTCCTAAGCTCTCCCTCACCCTCCACTCCCCCTCACATACACACCACCAGAAGATGCTGTCCCAACACTTTCAAAATCTCCTAGGCCCAGGATAAAGCAGCATTAATGCATTTGGCAGAGAATCCCATCCCACATTGAAGACTTCTCCAAGTTCAACACAGTGAAGAAATAAATGATAACACTAAAGAGGCAGTAGAAATCAGAATCTGCCTCTTCCCACATAAAAGAGGCACAGAGATTTCAGATGTTAGTGAAAAAAAGGGTATCATCTCTTGCCAGAAGGCCACCAGCTGCCACCACTTGGGAGCCTCATTATCACTTGTTTCTCCTCAGGACTGAAGTGCAATATAGTCAGTATGGCGGTGAGAGTCTGCTGGCGGCCCAGGCTGTCAGGCAAGGTCAGGAAGCGGTAGATGATGTTTTTGAGGTACTCCAGGTTGGCTCCCTCCCTGCTCCGGTCCCTGATATTCTTTTCAATGTGGCTCTGCAAGGCTCCCACCTCCTCCCGATGCCGCTCTCCCTCCTCCAATAGCCGATCCTGCAGCTGGTGTGCCTCCACCTCCAGCCTATGCTTCTGCTTCCTCAGGGATGTGATCTCTACCTCTTTGCGGGCCAACTGCTCAGCATACAGGAAGAAAGTGGGTTCATTGGCTGCTGCAAGCTGCAGTGCTTGGGTCAGGCTATCTGGGGAAGATGTGTCAGCTGGATCCCTGGAAACCGCACTGACCACAGGGCTTCTGCGTCCTGGTAACCCAGAAGACAAAGCCACAGAACGGAGTTGCTCCAACTCAAAGTCCTTTTCAGCAAGCACAGCCAGGGCTCGGTCCCGCTGCTTGTGCAGCTCCTCCTCCAGTTTCAGTGTGCGGTCCCTGAAGTCCAGCTGGCTGCGCTCCAGCTGCTGCCGGTGAAGCTGCTGCAGCCGGGACAGCTCCTGCTTCCAATCCTCAGCCTCCTGCTGGTGCTGGCGCTCAAGTTCCTCACAGGACAGTCGCAGGGAGATATACTTCTCCTTCAGCTCTGCAAGCTGTTCCTGTGCGGCCTCCAGTTCTTTTGCCAGATTCCCATCTTTGGTATTCTTGCTCTTCAGCACAACTTGAGCCCTCATCTTATAGCGCTCAAACTCTTCTTTCAGCTGTTTCAGCTCCTGTTGGTAGTAGAGTGCAGTGGCCTTCTCCCCATCTGCAGCCTCGGAGCTGGGCATTATCTCCAGGTCACAGAGCTTCTCCACATCCAGGGTCACTTGGCTTTTCCTGGCTGCAACCTGCAGCAGCCTCTTCAGCTTCTCCATCTTATCCTTCAGGACGTTGACATCCAGACTGGACTCATCTCCATGGCTGTCTAGAGGGGACCGGCTAGAGGCTGCAAGAGCCAGGGTCTTGTTCTCCAGGTCCAGCTGCAGAATGCGCTCCTTCAGCTTCTGGATAGTCAGTTGGTCCTTCTGCTTGTCTTTTTCGTAAGTGCCCAGCAGTTCAGACACCTCAGATATTTGATTCTCTAGGGCTGCAACCCTCTGCTCTTCCACCTGAGATTGCTGGCGGAGCTGATCCTCTGCAAGGGCTGTCTGCAAAACAAGGGAACAGACAAAAATACATCCAAAGAAGCCACAAAGCCCTACAGCAAACTTTGGAAGAAAAAAGCAGGAGAAGGGAGAAAAAGGGTCACAGGATTGGGTGGCCTGATAAGAATGGTAACTGGAGATTTTTAATGTTCTAAGCCTTGAGGTGTTGTATAGCTTCTGCTGTTCTGCTTTAGTTTTCCATATTCCACAGAGCTCATATATAAAGTATGTTCCTTTTGTCTATCATGTGCTTCCCCAAATCATATTTAGAAATCATTAACATTCTTCTCTTCCAATATTCCTGGAAATTCAACATTGAACTGGATTTCTCTCTACATTGAAAGGAAGCACTGTAAAGGAGCCCTTTTCCAAAACAGCCAAATGATGACTGAGAGCAATTACAAGAGGTTATTTCTTCTGCAAAAATCCCCTTTGCCCCTTCAGTCACTCTGCCTGCAGGCATGTATCTCTAGGTATATACATACACTACCTTTCACTGTACATCTGCCACTATATTGCTTCACAGAGAAAAACTGGTAAGCTGCCAACACCCCAAGGCTCAGAACTGTCTGTCTGGGGTAGACTCAGCCACACTCAGAAACTCGACATCCTACTGGAAGGACACTCTGGATACTATCAACACCACACAAATTAGGATTTCCCAGGACTCACTAGTGGAATTTTTTAGATAGCCATCACAAATGATAGTGTAGTCGCTTAGTTCTAACTACTAAAGGAGAAGACAAACCCTAATTGAATTAAATGACTACGGTTTGAAGAGGATACTTACCTTCCTTATTTCCTGCTGCAACTGAGCCTGAAAGTGGCTCTTAAGGCAGGCAGCCTCTTCCTGAAGCTCTTGTAGCCGGGGGTCTGGCTGATTCCTCTCATCTCGAATGGCCTGCAGCTCACCTTTCAGCTCCTCTACCTCCCGAGTCAGCTGCTTGGTCTGCAGTTCAAATCCTTCCATCTGATCAGCAGCATATGCCCGCCCTGCCAGGGCTTCTCGGGTCTCTTCCAACCGAAGCTCCAAATCCTGGCGCTGAGTCCTCTCCTCCTGAAGCAGTTTCTGGAGCTCACGCAGCATCAAGGCATGATCAGTCTGCTCTTGGGCCCGATCATGCTGTTGAGTTATAAGTCTGGCCTTGGTTTCTGCTATCTGTTCCTGCAACCCCTTCAATTCTCCCTCCAGACGGCCCCTCTCCTCCTCTGCCTTTTTATTGGCATCCTCTAAGTCCTGTTTCATCTTCTTCTTGTCAGCCAAGTAAGAAGCTTCCATGCGGGACTTCTCCTGGGTGACTGTGGCCAAAGAACTGGTCAAAGTAGCCAACTGAGTCTTCAGCTGATGCAGTTTTTTGTCCACCTCACCACCAGCAGAGAGCCCATCTCCACTGCTACTGCTAACGCCACTCTCTGATCCACTGGCCTCTTCAGACTTCGGAACTGATGGTCCACGGGCTGATCTGTCATCTTCCACCCCACACTCGCCCTTGGTGCTGGTGAGACTGGCTGCAGTATCTAAACTAGTGGCGGTCCCAGTGCTATCCTCGCTGTGAGTGGAGCATCGGTCATCCACTGAGTCAGGAAAGATGAGACCTGAAGGCTGGACACCTACAAGGCCTACATCCGCCTCGTGAGATACCGACAGCACCTTGATGCTGGCCTCTAGAGCTTCTTTCTCCTTAAGCAGGCTTTTATAGGCGCGGACCACATCCTTGAGCCGTGCTTGGTACTGGAGAAGCTGCTTCTTCTGAGTCTCTATGGTTTCCAGCAGGTCTTTCTTGCTCGGGCCACCCCCGAAATTCATCCCAAACTTCTCCATGGGGGTTCCCAGCTGGTTACTCCACGTCAGCGTTCGGAAAGCCCGGGAGAGAGCCGCGAAGACGCGAGCTGGGCCTGGAAACGCAGCAAGGAGGGCCGTCTGACCACAGGCCACACACGCGTTCCACTGGGCGGTACCGGACCCGACGCGGGGCGTCGGCAAGTCGGGCAAAAGCGCCCGCCTGGTCCCAGGCTCCGGGGGCGGGGACGGGAGTCAATCCTATCCTGGAGGCGGGGCGCCGCTGGCACCACCCGAGCGCAGGCCCAGATTCGCTCTCACTTGCTAAGAAGCCGCTCCGCCCTCTCCGCTGGTCCCGGGCCACCGCAGCCCGGGCCCGCCCCCTCGGCCCACCGTCCGCCAGGAGTTCACGCCGCGCTGGGTCCCATCATGACTTCCTAACTACCACAGCCGGCTGACAGCGGCGCTTCCGGGTCCGCTGGAAGTGACGACTGTTGGACGCTAAAGGCTCCGCCCCACCATGGGCACGAGGTGGGCGGGGCTCCTTCAGCGGGTGGGTAGGAAGTGTCCTGTAGAAAAGCTAGCCCTGCTGAGAGCCGCACTGGACAGACTTTGCAGAGCAGAGCAAGCAAAGTCCAGGACGCGGGAGTGATGGTTTGGTAAGGTCGCACGAGCTTGCCCTCGGGCTACGATCAGCAAGCGACAGGGGGCGACGTCGCACTGCGTTCTTCCCAAACACCCGGGTGAACCTTGCATCCAACTATGTGGAGCTGATTCTCTTTAAGACCACAAAAACTGCATCCCTTTCTTGTACAACGTTTGGCGTCTAATTGGCAAATGGTATAATAGTACCCTTACTTAGTTCTGCTGAGTTGATTCAACAAATATTTATAGAGGGCACTCTGTAGTTATAAGGATCCATCCTGAATGCCAGCTACATGTCCAGGAGTCCTATAAGAGTTTTGCTGTTTAATCTTCACAAAATAACCATTAGCAGTGTTTTGCATATGGAAACTTAACGCACACAGAATATAAGTAACATGGGGCTGGGGCTGTGGCTCAGTGGTAGAGCGCTTGCCTCACATGCATGAGTCACTGAGTTCGATCTTCAGCACCACATAAAAATAAATAAATAAAATAAAGATATTTTTTTAAAAAAAGAATATAAGTAACATACCCAAGGTCACACAAGTTTAGAAATCCTGTCTCAGTCAGTCTGACTGACTCTCAATGTACTGTTGTGCCAGGTGATAACATCATGAAGAGGCATGCCCTTGCCCGCAAGGAGCTCACAATCTAGTAAGGGTCCAGACATGCAAATAAGTAGGTCCCGCTATCATACCAGTATGTATGGCTATATTCAAAGAGGAGGGAGGCCTATCTAGAGGAGACACAAAGGGTCTCAAAGAAAATATTTGGGGGTTTGAAGGATAATTATCGCCCATCTAATTAGAGATGAGGGAAACCAGCATTCCAGGCAGGTGGAAAAGACTGTGAGGACTTCTGGGCTATCAGAAAACCTGACTCGCCCAGGAAGCATAATATTCGTCTCAAGGAAGTAACTTAGAGTATGGGAAGGAGGTGACAACAAATGGAGTTGGCACTAAAGGTAGGAACTCAAGGCATTTAGATTTTATCCTGGGTGGTAGTAAGGCATTAAAGAATTGTGACCCTCAGGAGGTAGACATCACAGACTTGACATTGTAGGGGCAGGAGACCAGTGAGGAGGCTCTTTCAGTCGTGGGAAATGATGGTAGTAAAATAGAGTAGTGATGACAGGAGTGGAAAAAGAGGTTGATAAGAGCTTAGGATGTAGAATTGACCTGACTTGTTGACTGCAAGCTCTTCGATTGGGAATCTTTGAAATGTATACTTTGACTTTATAAAAGCCTTCTTGGGAATGCAAGTCTATGACTGAAAAGTAAATGAAAGTCATGCAGTCACACACCTGGTTCCCTATCAGGATGGAGCAGGTCCTGGGGGTCTGTTTAGACCCAAGCTTTTAGTAGCCTAGATAACAATCAGTGGTATTATACGAAACGTTCAGTGGCACCATTTCCTCCCTTTAATATTCACCATAACCCCTTAAGTTAGGACAAGAAAATGACAAAAGGGTTGTGGGGATTATTGAATGCAAATCCTCAAAAAAATGACAGACTTGATATTTGACCTAAGGCCTGAAATAGTGCTGGCGCATAATGGGCAATCAATAAATATTTGTTGAATAAGTGAAGAGTTTTCAGACTCCCAGGTCAGCTCACCTCTAGTTATAAGCAATTGATCCTAGAAACCCAATGGGAATCCAGAATAGGCATAAGGCCTGCCCTTGCTCTACTGAACAACCTATCAGTCCAGTTCAACCCAACAATTACTGGTGAAGCACATAAATGTAAATTACTATCCTTAGATGTTAAAATGACATTACATATGAAGCTCTTTACGCCTAGGGAAACAAGATCCTAAAAAAAATCCTGGATGGATGTGCATTAATAATCCAGGTCTGCAGGTCTGTAGCAAGAGAAGATAATTTCAGAAAGGCTTCCTGGCCCCATATCGAAAGGAAGTGTTCCCAGGGAGAGGAAGCTAAGGCAGAGTTCTCCAGTACTGGTCCTGCAATCACTCTGTCCAAGGCTGGGGATCTTCCACTGGTTCTGCTGACTGGGGATCTATGAACTAGGCAGTTTAAGGAACCATGAAAGCTAGCACTCAGGCATGTTCTTCCACCTCTGGCACACTGCTCACACGATTTCCAGAAGTCGCAGAGGCACCTACTGCGCACAGAGCCCTCAGCCGGAGCCGAAAGGGCAAAACAGAATACTAAGACCCCTGCACACAGTTTTCAAACCCCTGAAGATGCGGGTGCAAACTGTCGGTGCTACTAGTTCCCAAGAACTAAATCGGAACCCAGAGTGGGCTGGACACAACAATTCCAAGCCCAGCGGTGAGCCACCAACGATGAGGGTGGGGTCCGCTGTGAGCCTTTATTCAGCCCCGCTCGAGCTGCCGGTCCAACGATCACAGGCGTGACAGACGCGCTAGAAACACTGGGCGACTGGGTCAGGCCGCGGAGTCTGGTACAGCTTCAGTTCCGCCCGGCGTCCGGGCCTGGGGGCGGGGCTGGGGCGGGCTCGGAGGGGGCGGAGCCGCGTGACGTCCACCGGGCCGGGACGCGCGGAGGCGGCGGCGCCTCTTCCTGCTGCTGCTGCGCCCCATCCCCCCGCGGCCGGCAGGTTCCAGCCCGTACCCCGCGTCCGCGCCCGCGCCCCCGCCCCCGGGCCCCGCCATGGGCCTCACCGTGTCCGCGCTCTTTTCGCGGATCTTCGGGAAGAAGCAGATGCGGATCCTCATGGGTGAGGCAGATCGAGTGCGCGGCCCGGACTGGGGCGCCGGCCTCAGCGCAGCCCTCTCGCCCCCGCGTCCCTTCCAGCCCTGCTCACCTGGCTCTCTGACCCCGAGTCAACCACCTCCTAACCCTCCGAGGCCTCTGCTTTGAAGCGGTCCGGGTCCGCAGCGCCGCCCTCGGGGCCTGAAACCCGGAGCTGCGGGCCTGGGTGGGGTGAAGCTTCCTCCGCCCAGCCCGGCTGCTAAGAAGGGAGGATTCCGCCCTTGGAGACGACTTTTTAAAGGAGCGCGGCCTTCCTCCCGTGCCCTCCTCTCCCAGACTTGTCCCGTCCCTAGCCCAGTCTGGGGGCAGCAGTTGGCGCAAGCCACCCAGACTGCCCTCAAGGCCCAGAAGGTAGAGAACAGCGCGCACCTGGAGGCGCTCCCGCTCACCGCCCCCATCACCATCAGCTGTCCTGGCCTCTACCTTTCCCTCGTCTCTAGGGGGCTCCCTTACTCCCATCTCCATCCCTGTGCCCCTCTCTGTTGCAGTTGGCTTGGATGCGGCTGGCAAGACTACGATCCTGTACAAACTGAAGTTGGGGGAGATTGTCACCACCATCCCCACCATAGGTGAGCCCCCGGGTGAGGCCGGGAGGATCTGGGAGCGCTGCGGCGGGCTTCTCCGGGTCTGCTCCTAGTTCTTCTGAGGCCCTTATCAGGAGCTGACCATGACACCAGATATTGCTACTTGAGAAGTGGGTCACAGTATCTCTACGTGCCGGATGGTGCGGGAGGCGGAGTGGATGTGGCCTAGCCCCGCCTCGTCTGTTGACAGCCAGTCCTCTTGGGTCCTGTTTCCCTTGGCCTTGATCAGTGCCTTCTGGTTTTATAACCCTGTTGAGATCTGAGTAGTTTTTAGTGAATACCTTCCTTTCAGGACTTTTTCTTACCCACCCCACCCTACCCCACCTCCATTATCTGCAGGCTTCAACGTGGAAACAGTGGAATATAAGAACATCTGTTTCACAGTCTGGGACGTGGGAGGCCAGGACAAGATTCGGCCTCTGTGGCGGCACTACTTCCAGAACACTCAGGTGGAGTGTAGGGGGAACTCCCCAACCCTGGGAAAGGAAAAGCTATTAGGGCTAGGAGAACTGAGCTTTTGGCTAGAGGCGGGGTCCATACGCGGGGAAAACCCACTGCCACCCACTTTGCTAGACTAGACTCTGCTCATCCTTCAGAACTCACCTTAGTCTTGTTCTGTCCCACCTTAGACTTCTGGGAAGCAGTATTCCAAGGCCACACTGCTAGATTTAGCTTTCATCAAGTATCTTTCCCTGGTCCTTGCTCATCTTTGAGATAGACTGCCTCGTCTGAGATTGGAGGCTGTATCCTTCACAGGGGTTTCTCTAGTTTGTGGCAGGACTTGTACAAAGCCTTAGTGGAAATTTACCAGATGAGAAGGGCTGACATAACTAAAGATTGGAGAAGAGAGAAAGGGCCAAATTAGAGTATGACCCAGAAGGGAGTGATGGCTTCTCTTCCTTTCTTCCTTCTCACCCAGGGCCTCATCTTTGTGGTGGACAGTAATGACCGAGAGCGGGTCCAGGAGTCTGCTGATGAACTCCAGAAGATGGTAGGTACCCAGAATCCCAAAAACAGCCCTGAGCTTGGGGACAGAACAAACTCTGTGGTGGTGTGGAAGTCTGGGAACTCCCCACAGACATCAGAAGACAGGAATGTCATTTTTTTTCTTTGTAGGTATAACATGTTGTGTGTCTCTCTCTGTTAACATAGGATAGAATTTTTTTCCATGAATTCTTATGCCTTTACATCTGAGTCTGGAAGATGATGGAGAGAGGAGAGAGGCAGTGAAAAATGGCACCTCACATTGTTACTTTTTCCACTTGGAAATTATGTCATTTTGCCTAGGGCAGGTTCTCAAATTAGAAGACCTTTTCTAGACTTAAGTTTAGGTAACCTCAAGTTTATTTGTAGCTCTTCATCTTGTGTTCAGCAATAGAACGCCATGATATTGTGTTTTTCCAATAGAGAAGCTAGAAGGTAGAAAGTGAGGGCTTCCCAACACAGCCACCAGGAGGGAACCTGGGGACCCCAGGGGGCCACCGTTTCTACCCTCTCCCTTTCCCTCCCAGCTGCAAGAGGATGAGCTGCGGGATGCAGTGCTGCTGGTGTTTGCCAACAAACAGGACATGCCCAACGCCATGCCTGTGAGCGAGCTGACTGACAAGCTGGGGCTACAGCACTTGCGCAGCCGTACGGTGAGCATCCTGCCCCCCTTGCACTGTGCCCTGCCTCTCACAGGAGAGCCACAGGCTGGGGCAAGGATATAAAGGGACCCTTTTTCTTCCCTGCTGCTGACCTCTTTCTTTCCTTCTTCCACAGTGGTACGTCCAGGCCACCTGTGCCACCCAAGGCACAGGCCTGTATGATGGGCTGGACTGGCTGTCCCATGAGCTGTCGAAGCGTTAACTCACCAGGGGCAGGCCCCTGCTGCCCGGAAGCTCCCGCGTGCATCCCCGGGATTACCAGACTCCCGGGCTCCTCAGGCAGTGCCCTTCCCTCCCACTCTTCCTACCCACAGACAGGCCTCTGCTCCTGCTCCTGCCTGCATGTTCTCTCTGTCGTTGGAGCCTGGAGCCTCACTCTCTGGGCACAGAGGGGTCCACTCTCCTGCCTGCTGGGACCTGCGGAAGGGCTTCCTGGCCAAGGCCCCCTCATCCAGAGGAGGAGCAGGGATCTGGGTTTACTTTTGTTTTTTCTGTTTTGGGTGTACCCTTGGGGCCAGGTTGTGGGGGTGGGGGGAAGTGAGGGCTCCGGGTGGTGCTATGATGTGGAACTGGATATTGAGTAATAAATTTGCTGTGGTTTGTACTTGGTGTTGTCTGTAACCTAGAAGCAGGATGCTGGGTTCATTGGGTACAAAGAGACAATATGGAGGAGACTCAAAGCAGCTGAGGCTGCAGGGCCAACATATATATGCACATACACACTCATCACGTTCAGCTTCTCCCTCCTTATCTTTGGACTGGAAATACTGTAGGGTTTTCAGTATAGGGAATTTCATTCCTTCCCCTATTCCAAGAAATGTTAGCTGATGATAACAGAATCTACCTTCTTGGTTCTGTAAACTACCCATCCTAGCTATACAGGGCAATAGCTTTTCACAATTGCTTTACACACAGTGAAAGGAATGTGCATTAAAAATATTGGTCCCAGCTGGGCACAGTGGTGCAAGCCTGTAATCCCAGTACTTAGGGAGGCTGAGACAGGAGAATCGCGAGTTCAAAGCCAGCCTCAGCAACAGTGAGGCGCTAAGCAACTCAGTGAGACCCTGCCTCTACATAAAACACAAAATAGGGCTGGGGATGTGGCTCAATTGTCAAGTGCCCCTGAGTTCAATCTCTGGTACCAAAAATATATATATTGGTCCCACTGGGTGCAGTGGTGCATGCTTATAATCCCAATGACTCTGGAGGCTGAGGCGGGAGGATCACAAGTTCAAAGACAACCTCAGTAACTTAGACCCTGTGTCAAAACTGAAAATAAAAGGAGCTGGGGATGTAGCTCAGTGGTTAAGTGCCTCTGGGTTCAATTCCTGGTACAAATATATATACATATACACACACATATAAAGTTATATATATATAACTTATGTATGTGTGTGTGTGTATACACACACACACACACACACACACATATATATATGTCTCAAGACACATTTCAGAAAATGTTTCATCAGAACTGGTCTGAGGCCCAATAATACCATCTTTAAAATTAACCAGATGCTTCTGGCACTGGCTAGAATCTAATTGCCTTATTTTACAAAACACTGATAGAGTCTAGGGGTTACAATTCCTTGTTGCGCACCACTGGGAATCTATACCTGAGAAGTCCGCATCTACAGAGAAGCAAAGCACATGGAAGGAATCTGGTTGTGGGTTATTCACCAAGTGGGGCTGATCCTGCCCATCTCCCTTTTAATTCCAATGAGGCTTACAACCCATCATCACTGCCATGTTGTTAATTTCTCCAGTTTCTGGGCTAGGTTTTCTTGAGTTTCGCAAGAAATGTCCCAAAGACCATTGGACAACAGAGCCTCTGTGGGGAAAGGCTGGTATCCTTATGGCAGCTCTGGCTGTCTGCCTAGCCAGCCGATCCACCTGTTAGTGCAGCTGGGAGTTGGTAAGGATGGTGTTGGGGGCTCCTCCACCCAGATCACTCCCCTTACCCTGTCCTGAGCCAGCCCTTTTAGACTAATACAAATAATTCCATCTTTCTTGGTTGTCTATTTAGGGTTTCCTCAAGCTCCCTACAAACCAACTTCTGAAGACAGTTTGGCCTCATCTTCCCAACAGCTCTAAAAGCTGATGGATTTTTTTTGGGGGGGGTACCTTGAACTTAAAAAAAAAGTACTTAAAACCACAAAGGAGTCAGACAGAGCCCATTTTCTTGGAAGAGGTCGATTTCTATCCCACTAATGAGAAAACAGGTAAAGAAATGGAAGGACATGGCTAACGTTGCAGGCTATGGTTCTAATTCCCAGTTAGCTCAGCCTACCTCATTGCCTGGAATGACACAGGGAGGCAAATGCCAGAGGCTCTGGACCCTCTTCCTCTGGGCCATAGATTGATGGTGCTGGGCCAGTGCCCTTTCCCCACTGTGTTGGGATAAGAGGCAGCCATCACAGTCACAATGCTCCCGGGTCACAGAGGTGCCAGGCCGTAGGCCAACCTCTTTTGAGAAGTTCCCTCTGGGAACATCTTCCGGTGGGTACTACAGGCCTTATTCCAGGCCCTATGGCCTGTGGAACCTCACCACTGGGGGGAAGGCTGGGCCTGTCAGAGTCATCATCTGTGGCAACAACCCCATGGATGAAATGGAGTGGACACACAGACATCCCAAGGCAGAGGATCTAAGGGTTGGGCTCCTCAACTGGGCAGGAACCTACCTCACTTTTGAAGCATACAAGAATACAGTCACAACTACTGCAAAGAGTTTGGGCAGAAAACAGGTAACAAGGCAAACCTTCTGAATGGCCAATCTCTGTGTGTGGCAGAGAGGATGCACTCTTAACCTAATCACTTTCCTAGTCCTTGCCATTGCCTAGCCAAGACCCTTCTACCCCAGGCTTTTGCTCATGGGTCTGCACTGCTCCATCTTCTTTCTCTAAACCTATTCCCCAAGGTGAAGCCTCAGCCCTGGCCTGGCTGCCTTGCCCTCTTCTGACTGTTCCCTACTCTTCATCCCAGCATATGGTGGTTGTGTCATCACAAAGAGAAGTGGAGAGCCCAGCTGAAGGCAGAACTGTGGGCATCCACAGGAAGTTGGACCAGTTGGACTGTAGGGCAAGGCCTGTGTTTCTATTCCAGTTGTAGTTTGAAAATGGAGTATTCTGGGAGTACTTGTGGAGACTGTTTCCATTTTAGAGAGGACTGTAGGCATCTCTGAGATGGTTGCTGGAG
>CM053407.1:23498268-23526893 GCA_028644305.1 Xerus rutilus | reverse complement strand
GGCAGATCAGGAACCAGTGGAATTCCTGCTGACCCTCCTGATTTTTTTTTTTTTTTTTTAATTTTTTAGTTGTTGATGGATATTTTACTCATTTATTATTTATATGTGGTGCTAAGGATCGAACCCAGTGCCTCACGCATGCTAGGAAAGCGCTTTACCACTGAGCTACAGCCCCAGCCCCACCCTCCTGATTTTTATAGAAGGACTTGCCAACCCGGGCAGGATAGGGCCACTAGGGGAGGGTAGCATGCCTCCAGGAAGCCCCCTCAGAGGCTACACTGCTGGAGGACTCCCCTCCTAACAGCCCACCGACCTGAGCTCTTCCCTCCTCAGCACAGGGTGGATCCTTCTGGTCAATAACATCCTTTGGCTCCTTCCGCCCTTGGGGAAAGTTTGCCCTCAACTTCTGCATAGAACTTCATGGAAGCAACTTGCTCACAGTGCTGGCACCCAATGGCTTTTACATGCGAGCCGACCGAAGTGGCACCCTATTGGCAGACAGCGAAGACATTACCAAAGAGTGTATCTGGGAATTTTAGGTAAGGGGACAGTAGGTAGGGACTTGGGACTAGGAAAGTACAGTGGGGAGTTGGATGGGGAGCTATGTAATGGAGACACCAAAATGCACTACTGGGCTGACTTCTGTCCAAGATTTTATTAATTCCAGACGTGTATTCTGAATGCATACCATTTCTTACGGACTCCTAAACCTGAATTATCTAGAGAGGAGAGAAGGAATCACGTCTCGATTATGCCACACTAAAGCATGCTTCCAAGCAAACCTGGAGGAAACAGAGCGAGAGTGCTTGCCTATCACTCTCATATAAGATGCAGAATTTGCCCTATTGGGAGATAAATGAGTGACTTTTGAGGATGTGTGTAGGTGGAAAAAAAGATATGTTTTTTATTTTATGCACTTTTTATTCCTAGCCATGGATCCCTGGCTCTCCAATATTTATCTCTAGCCCTGATCTTCCTCTGCAACTCTAATCTCATCTCTCTCCTGGAGGAATGGTAGTTAAATCAACTTCATCCTGCCAGTCCCTCAAATTCAGCATAGCTGAAATAAGCTTCCCAGCCCCCTCTCCTAAAATGATTCTCTTCTTCTACCATCTTGATTTCTTTCTGGTCATCTCAGGCACTGCCAAACCCCCAGATGCTGAGGCTCAAGACCCTCCAACAGGGAACAGAGTGAGGGTGCTTGCCTATCACTCTGCCAGTGCTTGAGAACTTTCTTAGCAATGCCTTTTGAGTGCTTGTTGCTTTATAATTATCCTGGCAGTCTCCGGCTTTTCATCAAAAGCCTGCCCCATTCCCATTGCTCCTCAGCAGAGCTCCCAGCACCCAGATCCATCCCCACCCAATCCCTTCACTCAGAGTGAGTTTACTTTCCTAAGGAGAAGCTTCCCTTTTCCTGTTCTTCTTTACAACCCTCCAGGGCACCTTGTTGCGCTTTGTCCTGTCCCTTCACAATCAGTCTCACTTTCTTGGCTTGGAAAGTCACAGGATGTTGTAGAAAGCACTTTGGTTTTGACATCAGGCAGACCTTGAATCAAGAGCTAGTGAGCTAGTAAGCTACCTCTGTGACCTTAGGGAAATTGCTTTCACATTTTCAGGTCTCCCATGTTCCCTGTTACTGCATAAGTATTATGAAGGTTAAATATCAATCTGCATCTAAATACAGACCCTGAGTATATATTCAATCTTTCCCATTTTCTGCCAGTTTTCTACACAAACCCTTTACTATGGCCAAACTTAAAAAAATAAAATGAAATTCCACAGGGCTTCAGCTTTCTTAACTATTTCATGAAGAGTTTATTGAAGTAAATTTCTCAGGCTCCTTCCAAGCCTGACATTCTAATAGACAATATATTGTAGTGGTCATTTCTAGTCTCAGACCTGGACTCAAATTAGGTTTTTTTTTTTTTTTTTAATCAATTAAACTTTGTTGCTTGACTTTAGGCAAATGAGCTTCTCAAAGCCTGTTTCTTGTGGGTAAAACATGAACCTAATATTCACTTGGTAGGATAGTTATGAAGATTGCACAAAGCTGGGCGCGGTGGCGCATGCCTGTAATCCCAGCACTTTGGGAGGTTGAGACTGGAGAAACACGAGTTCAAAGCCAGCCTCAGCAATGGTGAGGCACTAAGCAACTCAGTGAGACTCTGCATCTAAATAAAACACAGAAGAGGGCTCGGGATGTGGCTCAGTGGTCGAGTACCCCTGAGTTCAATCCCCGGTACCAAAAAAAAAAAAAAAAAAAAAAAAGATTGCATGAAGTAATGAATGCAAAATGCTTGGTGAAAGTTGGAACCTAGCACACCCTCATTCTATCAGAAGTCTCTGATCCAGTTCAAATTCTTAATAAACTAGGGCTAGGGATGTAGTGTAGCTAAATGATAAAGTATGCACACAGTATTCTCGAGGCCCTGGGCTCTATCCCCAAAAACAAAACAGAGCAAAACCAATGAAAGACAAATTATTGGTAAATTATCTTTCCTGTTGACTTTGGTATTACTCTAAACTTCCAAAGGAGATGTTTTTTCTTTTCTTTTCTTTTTCTTTTTCTTTTTGTATTTTTTTGTTTTTTTCCCACCACTATTTTAAAAAATTCCTACCTTTTCCTATAAGTCCATATGTCTGATGTTTATCCCTCATGAAGGATGAAACAAATCATTTTTCTCTCTTCTCCCATAGGATTGTACCTAATATTCTTCTAAAAGCTAGAAACGACTACAAATGACAGACAACTAAAAGTTTTTGTTTCCTCTCCCCTCCCAGGCCAACAGGATGCCACCTGCCAAACTCCAAACCCTCCAGAAAAAAACTACTGCACTAAACAGAACAGGAACCCCAGAGTCAAGATCGAAGAGAAGAATATCTGTTACACAACTTTTCCTACCCAGTTTAGCAAAACACCTGTTTTGAGCAACAATACATCACAACAGGCCACCAAAAAAAATCCTTGTGTGCATCTGATTCAGAAGAGATTAAGGGCAGGGCTGAGGGTGGAGACTGAGTTTCCAGGCTGCTTTAAGTTCTATCCAGGAGAAGGGAGACCAAATGGTAACCAGTTCTTCCACTCATCCTCCTCATCACTAATTAGAACCGCTAATCTTTTCCCAGTGATCCCATGAAGATCTAGTCTTGCCCTGAAGGATTCAGAAACCAGTTCAGAACAAATGAAGGATTGTTAATCCTATGGGCATAGGGTAATGGTAATAACACTTTATACCAGAATAGCTCACCCTTTCACCTTGCTCTACTGCAGTTCAACAGACTTTCCTGCCCTGTCATTGCCTTTGATCCAGTGAAGTGAACCAGACCGTACTTCCTCTACCATTTCTCACCTTTTACAGGGAGCTAAAGTTCTTTGCCCAAGTTCCCATTCCTAATGGCAAAAGAGCTTCACCTCTAGCTCAAAGTTTCTGACTCTTGACATTCGCTATTCTTTCCAGCAAAGCAGGATTTCCAAAAACTGTCTGACATTTTGGCGCTGTCTTTATGGTTTGGGCATTTATCTACCTAACAACTACTCTATTAATGTTTTTTATTGACACAGACTCAAATACATTTATTTAGAAAGTAATATTTTATCACTATCATAAAGCAAAAAAATGACTTGTCATAAGTAGAAAGTGACTATAAAAATAAATACAATGAAAACAAAATGAGCTTATCAAATCCCAGTTAGATTCCTCCTCCCTGCCAAGGCTTTGAACTTGCTATTCTCCTGTCTCAGCCTCCCAAAGTGCTGGGATTACTGGCGCGTGCGCCACCATGCCCGGCCTCCCTTTTCTCCTTAAGAGGGAGTTTAACACTGTTGAAGAGGTGCTAAATGAATCAAAATGGATATTTTGAAGCAATTAGATTTGAAAAGAAGTTGAAAAGGGAACAATTTTCTCAACTTTTAACTCACTGTTATTTAAAGCAGTGGCCACACAATTCCTAAAATATTTCCAAACATCAGCAGTGATTCCTGTCTTCTACTTTGGGAAAATTACCCCATACCATAATACAGTCTGATTTTTAAATCTCTTGAGAATAGAAGGCTGAAACCAGAATATGAGAGAGACTCCATTTGGATAGAAGAAAATTACCTAAATCTGTAAGTATATTTCTCCTCAAGAAACAAAAAGAATTTGCCAGGCACAGTGGCACATCCCTGTAATCCCAGCTACTTGGGGGCTGAGGCAGGAGGATAGCAAGTTCAAAGCTGGCCAGGGCAATGTGGGGAGACTTTGTCTCAAAATAAAAAATAAAAGGGCTGGGGGTATAGCTAATGGTAGAGTGCCCATGGGTTCAATACCTAGTTCCACAATAGAAAAAAAAAGAATTTAATTTTTTTAATTTAATAAGTAAAGGTTGAAAATACTAGACAAAGGCATCTACTTTCCTAGAGAGCATTAAGCACAGGGTGCTGTGGGGCATATGGAACATGCATATAATTTCAGCACCTGGGAGGCTGAGGCAGAAGGATCACTTGAACCCAGGAATTTGAGACCAGCCTAGGCAACATAGTGAGACCTTGACTTAAAAACATCCTATTTAGTTAGGCACAGTGGCGCACACCTGTAATGCCAGTTGCTGGGGAGGCTGAGATAGGAGGATCACAAGTTCAAAGCCAGCCTCAGCAACTTAGCAAGATTCTAAGCAATTCAGTGAGAACTTTCTCTAAATAAAATATGAAAACAGGCTGGGGATGTGGTTCAGTGATTAAACACTCCTGGGTTCAGTCCCCGGTACCCCCCTCCCCCCCAAAAAAAAGTCCTAACTAAAGAGATAGAACCTTGGAAGTCATGTAATGCAGAATTTCTTCCTCAGGATTCCATAAATACCATACACATGCTCAGATGTACAGGCATGTGTACACAGGGATACACATGTACACGTGTGTATGTGTGCGCCCATACACACACACACAATCTTATGCCCAGTTTCCCATAAGTAGTCATCTGTGTTTTGCCTAAAGGAGCCTGGAGCCTCAGCTGAGACAGCTCCTTCATTGCTGATGTCAGTCCTGTGCTGTGCAGATTGTTACCCCATAAAATCTTGTCTATTTCCCTGGGCAGTTCTGTCCAGCAGGACCACCCACTTGAAAGTAGAGAAGGTTGGGCAGTGACAAAGTGAGCTTCATTACCCTGTAAAGTACATTCTTGAACTGTTGTCCCATAGAACCTTCTGTACTGCCGGAAATGCTTTATAATCTTTTCTGTCCAGTATTGTAGGCATGAGCCACATGTGGCATTTGAAATATGGCTAGTGAGAGCAAGGACTTGAATTGATCATCTAATTTAATGTGAATTACATTTAAGTGGCCACATGTTGCTGGTCACTAGTTACTGAAAAGCACAGCTTTGCGTTATTTGTTAATAAAATGATCTCCTGAGTGAAAATTTCTGGATCAGTACCTGTCCCAGATGGGAGTAAACAAACATGTTCCCACTCCCCCATCCCCAACTCTCTTGGCACTATCACTATTTATCTTCTGACCTTCAAAAGGGAAAGAATTTGGAGATATGAGCTCATTCATCTTTCCAAATATCCCCTTCTTCACCTTCTTTTCTCTATTTTCCTCCCTTTCCGCACATCCTGAGACTCCACAGGAAGGTTCTAGAGCTTTCTCTGCAGGGGGACAGACTTGAGAAAATTCAGAACTTACTGCCAAGAAGAACCAAACATGCCCTTGAGCATGTATAAATGGAAGAGCAGGAGATGAAAATGCCATTTCTACTCTATTTGCCATGATGACAAAAATACACATGCATTAGGGAATTGATGTTTGTTTTTTTAAACTCAGGAATTTTAGTAAATTTTCTTAGGTGTGGATATGCTATTGTGGTTATGTAAGAAATTCCTTATTCTGGGGAGATGCTTGCTGGAGGACTTAGGAATAAAATGCCAGGATGCAATATCATATGTGCACACATGTATATGTAGACTTTTTCTTTCTTTTTTGGTACCGGGGATTGAACCCAGGGTGCTTAACCACTTAGCCACATCCCCAGCCCTTTTTTATGTTTTATTTTAAGACAGAGTCTCATTGAGTTGCTTAGGGCCTCGCTAAGTTGCTGAGGCTGGCTTTGAACTTGTAATCCTCCTGCCTCAGCCTCCTGAGCTGCTGGGATTACAGAAGTGTGCCACCATGCCCAGTTTATATGCAGACATTTGATCAGCCAAACACATAGATAGATAAATAGATAGATAGATAGATAGATAGATAGATAGATAGATAATTAGACAGACACATACATATATGGAAACATACATGGGTAGATACATGCATAGATATGTAGATAAATACATTGATTGGAGATATATATATATAAACACTGGATAGGTAGGTAGATAGTAGGTGTAATTGTTAAATATTGGGGTGGACATATTGGTGCTCACAGGGAAAACAATGCAACAAGAAATACTGCTAATTTAAAATGTGTTTTTATTACTGCCAAGTGGAGGCCTCTTAAGGCCAGTGTGAGTAGTGGGTGGGTGCTGCCCCTCCAGCCCCTCCAATCACATGATGTGCAGGAGGGGCAGCAAGGCAGGGCCAGGCAAAGTCCACACAGGAGGGGGGAGCCACAGGAAGGAGGAAGGCATGGCAATCTGTGTGGGCAAGATGGTAAGAACGATGGGCAAGATGGCATTAGATCCTATCCCATCCCCACATTCTGGGTCTCTTGCCTCATTTCAAGCCTTATTGTAGTAGGGGGCCAGGCCAGAGCAGGGCCTGAGGGCCACCAATACTGGTGATGGGGACTGTAGAAGGAAGGGCAAGGAAGTGGGGAATCAGGGAATGCAGCTGTGAGGGCAAGTAGCCTGCAGGACAGAGGGGGGCTTGAGCTAACTGCTCCCCACCTTCTCCTCAGAGTCACTGAGTGGGAGAGGCTGAGACATCCATTCCCTGCCCTGAATACATACACTCAAACCCCAACCCCACTTCCCTTCACCTACTGTGGCTCTCAGTGCTACTATAGACTCAGAGGGTACTAATGTCCCCAGCTCTTTGAATCATGCAAGGAATGAGGAAAGCTATGTTGTGGTTCCTTCAATGGCCCCAACTGGAGATCCATGCCCTCTTATGGGTCTAGGAGTCAGTCAGCCCTCCCAACACCCTGTAGGATTGAAGCCTGGTCTCCATTCTTACCCCAGCAGGGCCGGAGGCAGGCTTGGAGTGGAGTGTCACTCAGACACCTGTCTGGTGCTGTCTGCAAGCATAGCTGAGACCAGGAGGGACCCAGGGGTTCCAGGGCTGGCAGGGCTGCTGTGGGCATACCACCAGGGGACTGCTAGAAAAAGCAAAAGGAAACCCTCAGCTGCCAGTGAGTCTTAATGTTTCAAAGGCCTGGGATCCCAGGACCACCTTCCCCACAGGCTGTGTCCCACATAACTCCAGAAGGTGCCATTTACATGGTAAATTAGGGAAGACACTATCTGTAAATGTGCACTGTGAAGACTGTGGGTAGCCTTCACCAGAACTGGGAGAGGCAGTCAACCCTTTGGTCTTCCCAGTTCACAAATTCCCCTCTCCTCCCAAGTACCTGTGCAGAGATGATCCCTGGGGACACCCTTGGTACAGTCAGATCCTGAGAAGCACCTACAAGGTGAGGGTGGATCCACTTAGAGGGAGGGATTGTGGTTGGGAGCAGAGGGAGTATGGTGAAAGATTAGGATTTGATGCAGGAGGGTTCCAAGAAAGGCAGAAACTTCTTGCAGGGGTAGAACTGCCTTTCTTTAGAAAGAAAGAAAGACTAAATCCCAGGGATGGTTCTGGGAACAGTGCAGCCCTCAAGAGTAGGGACTATGTGTGCCCAGCAACCAGCACAGAGCCTGATACATGGGAGCTACTGTGTAAATGTTGGATGGATGGATGGGAGGGACCAGTGGATGTAAGGCTGGATATGCACAGAAATCACCTGGGAGCTGCATTTCCCACTTCAGCTTCTCTTGTCGGCGCCATTTGGCCCTTCTGTTAGAAAACCAGACCTGAGGGAAAATGGGGACCATGTAACTGGCTGTGCTCTCTGCCACCTGGCACCTGCTGCTGTCACCTGAGGCACCTGGCACCTGGCCTGGACTCAGAATGCAGAACCTTCTTCAATCCTGATGTCCTCCCTCCCTCCTCTGACCTTTGCCGTCTGTCCCCTTCTTCAACTCCAAAGGCTTGGGGTGGGAAAGAGAGAACAATTAGCAGACAGGGAACAAGGAGAGCTTCATCTCTCATTTTTGCTCCAAACAAGTTTATTTCCACCTTCTTGCCCCCTACTCTACCTCACCAGAACCCATAGCTCTGGCCAGCACAGACTCTTCCTCCCTGTGGTTGGTTCACTCTGTATTAGGAAACTCACTCACCCTCACCGTGTCTGCAGGCAGAGAGGTAGCAGCAGCCAGTTTTCCACGGGCCACTGAATCAGGATATTGCCCACGCTGGAACTCTGCAGAGATGGAGGCTCATACAGCGAAGGCACAGAGAAGGAGCAAGACTTGGGCTTCCCATCAGGCCCCACTCCCCACCTGATATAACCCTAAACTACCTTGCCAAGCAAGAGCCACTCGCAACCTGAACTCAGTCTTTGGCCACAGGCCTCAAGGCTGCTGCCCCCACATCACACCAAGGACCCTCTGACCCACCATCTTCCCCAGCCCAATACCTTTCTCCAAAGCCTCTGCTTGGCCTGGGGAGAAGATAGTTCGATTCCGGTGGGTGATTCCTGGGGTGGGACCCTGGGGAGCCTCAGAACCACTATGTGGAATGGAAAGAGCTGGAGCCAAGATAGCTGCAAAGGAGGACAATGTTTTGAGATGGTCTGTGTTGGTGATTTATCTGATTAGATGGGGTCCCTGAGTCCCTGGCACTGCAGATAGGTGACAGCATGGGTAGAAGAGGAGAGCCAAGGTGGTAGAGCATTCAGTTACTAGGGAGTTACTTCAGGGGCCCTTGATAGGAAATATACTCAGCACATGGTTTTGTTTGGGGAAAACAGCAGAAGGTTTGGTCCCAGTTTGCACAATCCTATAGAACATAAAGATGCTCTGAGAAGCTATGTATAAGGCAGAGGGAGGCTGTAAAAGTCCTGCCTCTTGGGCTGGGATTGTAGCTCAGCGGTACAGCGCTTGCCTCACATGCGTGAGGCCCTGGGTTCGATCCTCAGCACCACATATAAAGCAATAAAATAAAAACATTGTGTCCATCTACAACTAAAAAAATATTAAAAAAAAAAAAAAGTCTTGCCTCTTCCTCAGCAGATCCTGTGAACCTAAAGAACTAGAGGACCTAGATTCCTTCCATTACCTGCCAGCAACAGACCACAGACGTTGGGTAAGTCTTCTTACCCAAGAGGTTCACTTCTCTGAACCTCAATTTTATTTTTTTGCCAACAGAGAATAAACTTCTTAACAGGCCCTCCTTATCGGGTTGTTGGGAAGATGATCCAAAAAAGAATGAGAGCCTGGTGCAGTTGCGCACAGCTGTAATCTCAGCAACTTGGGAGCTTGAGGCAGGAGGATTGCAAGTTCAAAACCAGCCTCAACAACTTAGCGAGGCCCTGAGCAACTTAGCAAGACCCTGTCTCAAAATAAAACAAAAAGGGCCAGGGATGTAGCTCAATGGTAAAGTGCCCCTAGGTTCAATCTCTGATACCCACCCCCCCAAAAAAAAAAAGAAAAAGAGAGAACAAATGAGAATGAGAAAAATGTTTTAAGAGCCATAAAATACTGAGGATTTATTATCTGATTATCCCTGGGGGCAACTTCAAACCTACCTGGTGACCTGAGGTGTGGCCATTGTAGTCTTTGTTTTTCCTGCAGCACCCGCAGAACTCGATTAATAGAGGAGACCTGAAAGTGTTGGGGTGTTGGGTGTACACAGCCAGGACTGTATCTGAGAATAGCCCCCCAATATCCTTCTGTCTCCACCCACATCTCATTCCCAAGGGCAACCTCTTCTGTCTCCCCATGCTTTCTTCTCACTTCTCTTGCAAACCACCACTTTTTAAAAGAGAAAGTTATGGGTCAGAAGAGGCAGATACTCCACCCCCAGCATGGGATACCCACATTGCCAAGTAAAAAGGGATCTTGATCTCCCCAAAGAAAAACCTGTTTTCCAGCCCCAGTGCAGAGAAGGCGTCATTTACACTGGGAGTCTTGTCCTGTGTGCAAAGCCCTTCAGCACAAAGCTGGCGTTGGATCTCCCAGGCAAAGAGAGCTGGATACTGGTCTTTAAGCTGGGCAATTCGAGCCACGACAGGGGGTGTGGCCAGCCGTGGCTTGCTTCCCCCAATACCCTTGGGCTCCAAGATACCTGTGCGGTAGTAACGCCCTAGAATCTTGCTCACGCAGCCATTTGATACCTAAATCAGGTGAGAAGCAAGGATAGCTAAGATATGATGGGCAGAAGGAGGCAAGTGACCCTGGGACAGAAGGAGGACACAAGGCAAAGCAAGACTCACTGGACCAGCCCATGGATTTGAGAGTCCTGCCTCACATTTTTGTTCCTAAAGCTCCCCTTACCAACCTTCAAAAGGGTCTTATAGGAGATAAGCCAACCCCCAAAGACCCTCAGAGTCTGTAACAACTTCAGACTCTTGTCTTCAGAGAGGCTTTCTCTCACTGATTCCTGTCCCCACCATTGGGTGAAGGTTCTGGCATTACCTTAAGGCTCCGTGAGATGTCGCAGGGCCGCATGCCACTGACTGCTAGCTGCACAATCTGCTGCCGGGTGTCCAGAGGCAGGGGCCGACCGTTCACAAAAAGTCCCCCCAGCTGATTCATGCTGCTGATCCCTGGGCATGAAAAAGAAACATCCACACATTGTCTCTTCCCAGGTCCCTACCCACGTTGGCAAAAGGTCACTCAGATCCCTCCTGCCTATCTTGCCACCATAGAATAAGTCTGGTCTCAGGAGACTCCTCCCCTCTTGACCCCAGTGACCTCAAAACATACCACTTTTCTTGGAAGCCGGCTCATGGGTGAATCTTTGCTCTTTGATCAAATCTTTCCTTAGCTCAGGAGAGTCTTGTGTTGACTCTCCTGAGCTAAGGAAAGCAGGGTGGAACAGAGAGAGAATGACTGGAAAAAAACTTCTTCCAGAACATTGGCCAAGGGCAGATGAAATCACCTTGATGAAAACAAAGTCCTGAAATACCCCTCTGTCTCTGAACTTCCTCCTCCCCATTCTTCCCATTTCTCTCAGGATTCTTACCATCCTGCTGCATGCTCCAGGCTGACCCTCCCTGCAGGACAGGAAACCGACTTGGAAAATTGGGGAGTCCTTCTGGGAGTTCCTAGTCCTATTTTGAGGCTGGGTCTGCAATAATAGGGGGGTTATCTGGATAAGGTCTTTTGCTTGAAATAGTTTGGGATGTAATATTATGTGATAGAGGGTCAGGTTTCTAAAATTTGCCTGTAGGTTAGCTCAAATTAGAACATTAGAATTCTCTTTACTTAGCCAAGCTTGGTGGCACATGCCTGTAATCCCAGTGGTTGGGAGGCTGAGGCAAGAGGATTGTGAGTTTAAAGCCAGCCCCGGCAAAAGCGAAGTGCTAAGCAACTCAGTGAGACCCTGTCTCTAAATAAAATATAAAATAGGGCTGGGGATGTGGCTCAGTGGTTGAGTGCCCCTGAGTTCAATCCCTGATACTCTCCCCCACAAAAAGAATTCTCTTTACTTAAACCTTTATGCAATGAAAATCAATAGGGTTGGCTGAGGGCTGGATCTTTCTGTATAAAAAAGGATGAAAGGAATCTCATTTCCTAAATATCCATTACAGAAGTTGGGGGAGGTGGAAAGGGATGATGCTTCCCAATACTTCAGCTTTCTTTTTTCAAGATGGGCAACTCTAGTCTCTGGGTGCTCATTAGCCTTCTCAGCCCTTGGCAAACACACTTGAGCCAGAGAACCATGAGTCCCCAAGTTCAGGGCTTCACTTTTACTACCAGGCAGTCCTGGATTAATTCTCCCAACCACCAGGCAAATGTTTCTTTCAGAGCACTTTGGGGGAAAGGCTTGCTCCTGGTTTTTTTTATATCTTCTAAGAAGCTCTGGCAAAATGTCAGGCTCAGCTCTGCCCCACCAGGCAGTGAGCTCTGGTCCCACACATTGGAAGTAATGATGAACAATCCTGGTTATAGCTTCTCTTAGAAAACACGCTCTTAGCAGAATCTAATCTGTTGGAGTTGTGGGTTCCTGTTAACCCTGAAGAGTCTAGAGCTCACAGAACTTCACCTTCAGAGACAACCTTTCTGGGATCAGACATTCATTCATTGAACTAACATTTCTTAAAGACATATAGAAGGGAGAGAGAGAGCTGTCTGCTGGCAACCATCTTGAGCACAAAAGAATCTCCGAGCAAGGGACATAAGCCATGGGCCACAATGCCTTTTGTTTTCATCAGCCATTAATAATTAATGGGAGTTGAAGCTATTTTCTTTTCTGGAGACAGGGTCTTGCCAAATTGCTTAGACTGGCCTTGAACTTGCAAATTCTCCTGCCTTAGCCTCCCAAGTCTCTGGGATTACAGGCATGTGCCGCTATGCCCAGCTGAAGCTGCTGCTTTTCTTGCCTAGATTCACGGCTGGGCTGGAGGTGATGCTTGGAAGCAGCCTACACGTGAAACTTCCCTGTAATAAACATGCCATCTCAGCTCAGTTAACTCATCTGCAACTGTTTGCTGAATAAGGTCATAAGCATGAGCACATTGCTGATTGTTCAGTAGGAAGGCAGTAAAAAGAAAAGGAAAAAGATCCTTGCTCTCCAAGAGATTACGATGCAACAGAAAGAGAACAGCAAGAGCGAAAGAAAACAAATTATAAAGAGTATGGAATCTAGCCCCTACTGCTACATTTGGGGAAGTTCAGTAGCTAAATTAACTTTTTTTCTAAATAAGTAGAGATACACTCCCCCTCCAGTTCTTATCTTCCCACAGGGTAGGGAAGACAGGCAGAAGTTTTTCCAAAGAAAACTGTGGCACAGTTTGGCATTTCCACAAGTCAGGGGCCACTCAGACTAAGACTCGAGGTTTAGGAGCCAGTTTCTCACCAGACATCAAAATCTCTGGCTCCTAATCCTGAGTCTCTTTGCCCCTACCACTGCTTCATGTTTGTCTAGTTGCCACCAAAGAAATGGAGAGAAGAGAGTCAAGCTAGGACTGTGAAGGGCAATGCCAGTATAGGAGGATGAGGGCACAGAATATTAGCCAAACCCTCCATCCTTAACAGGACTGTGTCCTCCTGAGTGACCCAGAGCTCAAAGCAGCTGTGGGAATGCAGTATCAATATTCAAAACTAAACAATCTCCAGACCAAAAAGAGCCATGCCCCAAATCACAAACAGAAATCTCATTTCCAACAGCATCATCATACATTCCCAACATTCTCAATGATTTGTCTGAAAAAAAAAAATAACTGGTGCTCACAAGATGGGAAAGCAGGATAGAAGAGAAGGGAGGGCGGGTAGCTGCAAGGACAGAGAGGAGTGGGAATTGGGCTTGGCCACACAAAGACATGGAGACAGCATGGGAGGCAGAGCCAGACAATGAGCCTGCAGGTGAGCTACCTGGGTGGAGGAAATGAGGTGAGAGCTTCAGTGGGAGGTCTCAGTATCCTGGGCTGGGCTCCAGAGACCCCTGCAGGCTCCAGGGACGCTGGTGGTCTGGTCCTGGTAACAGTCTTCACTTTGCTCCTGCTTCAGTCCTGCCAGGGGGTCCAGAGCTACAAAGAACCCGTGCTTAGGAGCAGAGGACAGCCTTCTGGGAGCAGCCAGTGATGTCACAGGCCATGAGCAGAGGAGAGAGGAGGAGGGAGGTGTGCTTGGGGCTGACTGACATTGGCCCTGAGGCAGGGCAAACCACAGCCAATGACCCACGGTGTCCTTCCATGGAGATTCCACAGAGCCCACTTGGGTCCACCTACCAGCCTGAAGCAGGTACAGAGTTATTCTCATGCAGGTCCCCTGACCCCAGAGTGCTCCCATGCAGGGACCAGCACCCCTGAAGGACATGAAGAACATGGAAGATGGAGAACTTTAGACTGGATGCGCGAAGTTTTGAATGTATACAAAAGAGTCTTCCAGAGACATTGGCATAGCTTCCCAGCCAGAATGTACATGCCTGGTCTTTGGGACCAACACCTGGGTCATGTGTATATTTATGTAAAAGATAAATGGGTATAATCACTAACTAAGTTGGCTCTGAGAGAAAGAGGGTGGATGTGGATGGATGTGTCTCATAGCACAAGTTCTCCCCAGAGATTGTTCTCACACTATGATCCAACTGGCTGCTTGACTGAGGTGACACAAACCATGAGTTTTCATAGAAACAGGGGCAGCCTGCACTTCAGAACATTGAAAACCATAATGGTGGTGGGAATGAGCCTCTAAGGGTTAGAGATGCATGCGGGGTGCAAATGAGGAGGAATGCCACTTGTTTTTCCTTCTTCCTTCTTTGCATGTTATCAGGCTCTGTCTCATCAGGGATTTGGTGCCTTTAGGTTCTGAGTCATTAATTATACCAATTTTCTTACAAGACACCACAGGTTATCAGGGTCACTGTTGGAATGGGGGCACCAGTAACTAGGTAGGTTGTCCCTATGGAGTGTGTTGCTGGAAGTGAACATAGCCTCCAATGCTTGGAAGTTTTGTTGCTATCATTGTCTTGGGCAGATCCCTGCAGGGTGTGCAGATGCCAACATGTAAACCCCTCTGGGTTCATTCCACACTTCAGATCCTGTGATACCATTGTAGAAGTCAGACTGAAATAAGCAGGGTAGAGGGCAATAAGACCAGAACCAGAAGTCAGAGGAGGGAGGAATGGATCTTATTGGTAAATGCTTTGGGTTTAGGGGATAGGAGTGGGTATGGTACATTCATCTTGATCCTAGGGCTGGGAACTCTTATTCTCAAAGGCCAAATGTATCCCAGAAGTAGGTTTTCCACCTTACTCTGACACATACTCCTCTCCTCTTCCAGTCTCCACCAGCATCCTCAGGCTGGTCCAGAGCCCTGGAGCACAGGGGAGACTGTAGCAGGTGGTTTCAGCACCATGGGCAGGACAGCACAAGCGCAGTGAAAGCAGAGCCCATTCCATTTTAGGGCAGCTGGGGACTGCTGGTCACTCTACTTAGCCATGACTTAGTCAAAGAAGGTCCCCAGGAAGACATAGGGTAGCCCCATTCTTAGTCCCCCTTTTCTGCCTCACACCTCCCCCCATGGACCTGCCCCTGCATCTGGAGGCTCAAGGCTCATGTCCTAACCGGCTATTCCCATAGACAGCTGCATAAGGGTGGAGATAGAGGTGGCAGGGGGGAGAAAGGACAAGCCCTGGCAGATGGTGGTGGCAGCGGTTTCCCCCATAAACTACCCTCTCCCTCCGCCTTTATGGCTCTCTCTCGGGTCTGAACAAACAGAAGCTTTCGACCCAGAGGTGATGAGGGGAGGGAAAAGAGGGAAAGGGCCCTGGCGGGGGGCCTAGCAAGCCCAAAGGCTCCACAGCTCAGCCCTCTGCCCAGCGCGCCAGACTGTTTGAGAAGCAAATATCTGCCTTCAATGTCTGACTCTCTCAACTGCCCCCACCGGGTTTGGGGCTAATTGTCCCTCATTAGCTGGGCCCAGGCCCTAGGCTGCTGCCAGCCCCCGCCATCTGCTCACAATTATACATTAACTCAGAGGTCTTGCCACCCGCCAGCCAGGCTGTGCGCCCCTCTCCGGGGCCAGCCATGGCCATTCCAGCCTGTCCCTCACTCCAGATGCAGAACCCTAACCGCTGGCTTTTTCTGCCCTTGGAAGCCCCTGATACCAAGACTCATGGCTGTGGGAAAAGTCCTCCCCTCAGGAGAGGTGGTTGGAGTTCTTCTGATTTCCTCATGGGGCTAGAAGGTGAGCTAAGCCCATGCGTAAAGCTGGAGAGGATAGGGCGCGGCCGCCGCAGAGACCTGCTGACTTTCCTCTGATACCTCTCTACGGGCTCTTGGCACCTGTTGGGGGAAGTGACACCAGTTCCAGGCTGTTTCTGGCTTCCCTATGGTGCCTTTTTGTAGTCTTTGAGGTCCCAACCTCCATCTTCCCTCTTCCCAGAGAGCTCCATCTTAAGCTAGCCAACATCCTTCCAGAGCGCAAAAGCCACCTATCCAAAAACACTCTCCGGCAGCCCGTACCTCCTATTGTAAAGTCCAGGTGATTCCCTCGCTACAAAAACACAGGGATTCTTTACATTCCCTGGATATTCCTGAGCTCGGGTCCCTCATGCTAAAGCTGCATCTCCCACCTTCAAAGTTTTATGCAGCTACCGTACTGTCCCAGCCCAGATTCTGCTCCAACACCAAAATTATCTCTGCCTGCCAATACTTGTGATTTTCTGCTAAGCTTTTATAAGGCTGGCACCCAGCTCCCTCCCTCTGTTCGTCCCAGGAAGGGAGTGAAGAACACATTCAGTCCTAACCAGGGCTTTGAACTCATGACACAAAAAAATAAGACCATCCCCCCAACTTTTCTCAATGAGTTCCTGACCTCAGAGCTCAGGGCTGCTTCGCATTTGTTTCAGGACCAGGGTGGGTCAAGTGGGGTGATGAGTCTGTACTGCCCTAGATGAGCTCCCTGGGGAGCTGGGGGGCTGGAACCAAGGGATAGGGAGGCCAGGCAGGAGGCCCAGAGGGATGTGAAGGGAGGACTGTGAAGAGCCAGCTCAGAGCTGCCAGGAGAGACAATGCCTGTAACCACAGCAGACCAAGGCAGTCCTCCGCCAGCCTCCTGTGGAGAGTGCCTCCTCTTTGGGTCTGCAGCATATCCCTCAGGGTGGGAAGGGGCTGCTCCAGGACTGGGGTTTGCAGACTCAGGCTGGAACTGGGAAACTGAAGTTCATTCGGTTCCCTGGGAACTGCCAACTCTGCACTCACCCCAATCTGCTCTACCTTGCATGGGGCAGAGGGTCTGGGGAGGCAGAGCCAGTTGTTTGTTTAAAAAAAAACAAACCTTTATTTTAATAAACTTTATTTTTTAAGGACAGTTTTAGATTTACTGAAAAATTTTGCAGAGAATGGCCATATATCCCAGTTTCCCCAATAATATTTTACATTAATATAGTATATTTGTTATACTTAATAACATATTGATGCTATTACTTAAAGTTCATACTCTCCATATTTACTCAGCTTCTGTTAATATCCTACTACACTTAATCATCTTGTCCGTCTACTTTGGTTCCTCTTGGCTATCACGGTTTCTCAGGCTTCTCTTGTTCTTGATGACTTTGACAACTTTGAGAAGTCAAGTATCTAAATAATGTCCCTCATTTGGAATCATTTAAAAATTTTGATTACATAAAATTTTTATTTATTAAAAATTTAGTACATAAAAGCACAAAAACTATGCATATTAAGGAGACACCATGTGATATCTTGATATATATACATTGTATAATGTTAAAATCAGGTAAAACATGTACTTTCTCAAATATTTACCATAAAGAATGGTAAAAACAGCTGGGTGCTGTGGTGCAAGCCTGTAATCCCGGCACTTAGGGAGGCTGAGACTGGAGAATCACAAGTTCAAAGCCAGCCTCATCAATGGCGAGGCGCTAAGCAACTCAATGAGACCCCATCTCTGCATAAAACACAAAATAGGGCTGGGGATGTGGCTTAGTGGTTGAGTACCCCTGAGTTCAATCCCCAGTACCCCCAAAAAATATGTATGCATACTAGCCCATGCGCATACATATATCTAAATATTTCTATATGCAAACATTTGTATCTGCATTAAAATAAACATCACATCTCCAGCTCTAATCCATTATTATATGGATCATTGTAGTTTTTTCCCCCATTCCAACAGTGAGAAACCTGGCTCCCATAATCCACCATCCATTTGCTTAATTGTTCAATTTCAGTGCATAATGTTGTAGCATCAGAATTGTTAACACAAACCATCAGAGGAAAGCAGTTTATCAACTAAAATACAGTGCTTATATACAATTTCTTTTACCTTTAATCTTATAAATCTTTCTCATTTCCAAAATTACTAAATCAACACCTTTACCTCCACCCACTTCTGTGAGGTTCTTTTATATATGTATAAGACATGTAGTTCATTTTGTCACATTCTGCATTCCATCTTAGGATCCCTGATCCCTACAAGATATTTTTAATTACATACATGAAGGTTCACTCTTTGTGCTGAAAAGTTCTACAGGTATCAAATGCACTGTATTATATACACGCAACTTCATTATCATACAGAGTAGTTTCCCCACCCTAAGAAATCTTGTTGCTTCACCTTCAACCCCTTTTCTTCCCCCTAACTCCCTGCTAACTGTTGATCTTTTTATCATTATTCTAGTTTTGCCTTTTCCAGAATGTCATATAAGGGAATCAAAGAACTATGTAGCCTTTTCAGACTGGCTTCTTTCAGTTAGTAATAGCTGTTTAAGATTCATCCATGTCTACTCATGGCTTGATAATTCATTTCTTTTTATTACTGAATAATATTTTATTGTATGAATGTACCATAGTTTATCCATTCACCAATTGAAGGACATAGAAGGACGTCTTTTTTTTTTTTTTTTTTTAGTGGTGCTGGGGATTGAACCTAGGGCCTCGTGCATGTGAGGCATCAAAGGACATCTTGGTTAAAGGTTGCTTGGTTGCTTCCAGCTTTGGGAAATTATAAATCATGCTGCTATAATTCATGTGCAAGTTTTTGTGTGGACATAAATTTCCAACACATTTGGGTAAATACAAAGGAACACATGGCAAGATTGTATAATAAGACTAGGTTTAAGAAGCTTTGTAAGAAACTGCCAAACTGCCTTTCAAAGTTATTGTACCATTTTGAATTTCTAGCAACAGTGGATGATAGCCCTTATTCCTTTGTGTCCTTGCCATTAATTCCTATTGTCAGTTTTAAAAGAATTTTTTAGTGATTTTAATGGCTGTGCAAAGGAATCTTACTTTAATTTCGAATTTCTTAATATTAAATGATGCTGAACAGCTGAATATTTTTTATATACTTATTTGCCATCTGTACATACATTTTGGTGAAGTGTCTGACCACCTCCCCACCCTAACCCTCATCCCCAATACAGAGGATTGAACCTAGGGCCTTACATATGCTAGGTAAGTGCTCTACCACTGAGTTACATCTCCAGACTTGGCCCACTTTTTAATTGGATTGTTTGTTTTCTTATTGTTGAGTTTTAGGGGTCTTTTGTATATTTTGGATATAAGTCCTTTATCAGATATGTTTCAAATATTTTCTTTATCCCCAACCCTTTTTATTTTTTGAGATAAGATCTCGCTAAATTGCTGAGAGTCTTGCTCAGTTCCTGAGTATCTTGCTAAATTGCTATGAGTCTTGCTAAACTGCTGAGGCTGGCCCTGAAAATGTGATCCTCCTGCTTTAGTTGCTGGGATTTAGTTGCTGTACCTGGCTGCAAATATTTTCTCTAAATCAGTGATTTGTCTTTTGATTTTCTTAACATTGTTTGCAGAACAGAAAATTTTAATTTATTTTTATATTTTTGGTACCAAGGATTGAAGTCAGGAGTGCTTTACATCTGAGCCATATCCCCAGCCCTTTATATATAGATATATTTTTTCTGTAGTTGTAGAGAGACAGAATGCCCTTATTTTATTTGTTTATTTTTATGTGGTGCTAAGGATCAAACCCAGCGCCTCACACTTGTAGGCAAAGCGCTTTGCCACTGAACTACAGCCCCATTCCCCCTTTTTATATTTTATTTTGAGATGGGGTCTTGCTAAATTACTTAGGGCCTCACTAAGTTGCTGAGGCTGGCTTTGAACTTGTGATCCTCTTACCTCAGCCTTTCCAGCCTCTGGAATTACAGGTGCGTGCCACCATGCCTGGTGAAAATTTTAATTATTATTTTTTGGTTCTCGAGTTTTACTCAAGAACTCATACAAAATATTCCAGATAAAAGAGTTTTATTCTTCATCTTCCTCCTCCTTTTCATCTTGGTCAATCTGGAAGTAACATAATTTATAACTGTCTTTGCTGTTAGTGACTATGCACAACCAGTCATGTACATTATTCTTCTTCAAATACTTTTCTTTTCCTCTGCAAACTTCTTTTTTATTTAACCATATAACATGGATAATGTATCTATAACAATAAAGATCTATATTGTTTTTTTCATGATTTCATAATACATTCAAATACTTTTTGGTGAGATATTTCAAATACTTTTTGGAAAAAGGCACCTCAGATGTTAGTGATCTCACTTTTGCTCCTTTGGATGGTCACAACCCCTCCACAAGACGCCCAGCTTTTCCATTCACTTTGATTCTCTCTTGGAGAAACTGCTCAAAATCAGCAGCATCCATGATTCCATCTTCTACAGGGTGGGTGCAATCAAGGGTGAACTTCAGAATCTGCTTCTTTTTTTTTTTTTTTTTTTTTTTGCCCCCCTTTGCCACAAGATTTTTCACAGGCACCATGGTGGCAGCAGAGGCAAAAATGGCAAAAATTTTAATTTTTAACAAAGTCTTATTTACTCATTTTTTCCCATTGGTCATGCTTTTATTTGTGTCTAAAACTCTTCACCAAACTCATAGTCTTCACAAAACTCATGCATTTTAAATGTGGGCTTATGATTCATTTTGAGTTAATTTTTGTGAAATATGTCCAAGTTTTTTTCCTTTTTTGCATATGTTCCAATTGTTGAACATTTGTTGAAAAGACTCACCTCTTCCCATTGAATTGCTTTTGCTCCTTGACAAGATTAATTAACTGTATTTGTCTGGTTCTATTTCTGGACTCATTGTTCTGTTTCATTGATCAATATGCCTATTCTTTCATCAATACAGTGCTATCTTGATTAGGTAGTTTTTTAATACATCTTGAAGTTGAGAAAGTGAATCCTTCACTTTTATTCTTCTCCTTCATTATTATGTTGGCTAGGTTATGTCTTTTGAATATAAATTTTAGAATCAGTATGATAATCTATACAAAACAACTTTTTGGGGATTTCAATTGGAATTTTATTAAATCTTTAGATCAATTTGGAAAGAACAGACATTTTAACAATATAGAGTTTTCCAATCCATGAAAATGAACTGTATCTTCATTTATTTAGATCTTTTTTTATTTCTTTCATCAGAGTTTTGTACTTTTACCCATATAGACCCTCTACATATTTTTTGTTGAATAAATACTTTAAAACTTCACTTTGTGGGGTTCTTAATTTTGTTAAATAGTATTTTTTAAAAATTTTAAATTCTAATAGTGTATTGCTGACATAAAGGGAAACAACTGACTTACACATATTAAACTTGTATCCTAAGATCTTGCTATACCTCCTCATTAATTGGGCTGGGGATATAGCTCAGAGGTACAGTGCTTTCTAGCATGTGTGAGGCCTTGGTTCATTCCCCAATACCACACACACACAAAATTTTTTTCAGGAGGCTTTCGATTGTCTGTTGATTTTTTTTTAAACTTCACACATAGACAATCATGTCTTTCATCTTGTCTTATTGCACTAGCAAAGACTTCCAGTATGATATTAAATAGTAGTGGGCCACCTTTGTCTTATTCTCAATCATGGGAAAGTATCCAGTTTTTCACCATTAAGTATGATGATGGTTATAGGGTTATTTCTTTTTTAATCTTCTGGAAGTTTCATTCTGCTCTATTATTTATTTCCACGTGACTACAATCTTTTCAAACTTGGAATTTTAATAGCTGGAAGAGCTACCCTTTGTTTAGAGTTTTTCTTACCTGTCTTGCTTAAATTTATTTTTCAGTTGAGCATTAGTATCATCTTGGCAAGTTAATTTTTTTTCAGGGGAGGTACTGGAGATTGAACTCAGGGGCACTCGACCACTGAGCCACATCCCCAGCCCTGTTTTGTGTTTTGTAGAGACAGGATCTCACTGAGTTGCTTAGCGCCTCGCCATTGCTGAGGCTGGCTTTGAACTCACGATTCTCCTGTCTCAGCCTCCCTAAGTGCTGGGATTACAGGCTAAATTTTTTATTATAAATCAATTGAGGGAAAATTGATATCTTTACAATATAAAGCCTCCCTATTCAAGGCAATATGTATTTTTTTTAAATTTTTTTAGTTGTAGATGGACGCAATATCTTTATTTATTTATTTTTTATGTGGTGCTGAGGATCGAACCCAGTGACTCATGCATGCAAGGCAAGCGCTCTATCACTGAGCCACAACCCCAGCCCAGCAATATGTATTTTTAATGGGCTTTATTTTTAAAGCAGTTTTGGATTCACAGCCAAATTGAGATGAAAATAAAAGTATTTCTCATATATGTGTTCTCATACATATCCTCCCTCATTATCAATATCTCCTACCAAAGTGGTCTGTTTGCTACAGTTGTTGAACCAAAGTTGTAAGGGTTTTGTAGATTTTTTTTACCAAGTTCAGTAAAGTTCCCTTTCATCATTCCATCTTCATAGTTTTCTGAGAGTTTTTATCATGTGTGGGTATTGGATTTGGTTAAATGCTTTTTCTACATCATTCAATAATGACATGAAGCTGGGCGTGGTGGCGCACTCCTGTAATCCCAGCACTTTGGGAGGCTGAGACTGGAGGATCGCGAGTTCAAAGCCAGCCTCAGCAACAATGAGGAGCTAAGCAATTCAGTGAAACCCTGTCTCTAAATAAAACACAAAATAGGGCTAGGGATATGGTTAAGTGGTCAAGTGCCCCTGAGTTCAATCCTCAGTACCAAAGTAATAATAATAATAACAACAATAATAATAACATGATTTATTTTTCTTTGTTGATGTGGTGGGTTAAACTAATTTATTTTTAAATGTTTTACCAGATTTCCATATCTGGAATAAATTCTACTCATTGTTATGGTTTGAATCTAGAAGTCCTCCTAAAAGCTCCTGTTTGGGGACCATGGTCCCCATTGCAGCAAGATTCAGAGATATGGCTTTTAGTCAAGGATAAGAGCTGTAACATTGTCATTAGATTAATCCATTTGATGGATTAATAATTTGAATGGACTACTGGGTGGTAACTGTAGGCAGGTGGGGCAGGGCTGATAGGGGACAGACAGATGCAAGTGGTGGGAACACAAAGTTAAGGGAATAATTCTATAAAATGGGCCCACTGTGCTGACTCCTCATTTTTTCTTTTCCAAGAAGCAATTTACCTGCAGCTGGCTAAAGTGTACAGGATATGTCACATTCCTCAGCAAACTATCTGTTATTTACAGGAGAAAGGCAGGCCCAAAATAATGTCAATAAAAGGAACCCAAGTCGCCCTGAAGAGGAAGACTTCTGTGACTCTTTTCACAGACCAGATCCTGAAACTCAAGGAGATGAAGGATAATTCCTCCCAATCATAAACTCTGTAAGAATTTATGGTTAAAATCCAATTAGAACTAGTCAGCATGGGCCACAGTGATCTAGAGTTGTCATGGCAGTGGCAACTTGAAAGTTCAATGTCATCTTGCTCTCAGTAAAAAGTCAAAAGGTAGACCTGGTTGGGACTCCCTGGAAACTTCTCCGGGATCTTCAATAAGACTGGAGTGCAGTAAAACACGCTGTCCCTCTCTTCTCTGAGAGGACCTACTCTCTTCCTTCAGAGTGACCTCTTTTTCCCTTTTCCTATTCCTTCAGTAAACTCATACCTGTTATTCTGAGTGATATATCTGAAATCTTTCTGACTTTACTGCAAGAATTAGGATTAGAAGGGGGGTCTTCATGCTGCCTCAGTTTCCCAGAAGGCTCCAGCCTGGTAACAGCTACAGGAAGTGAGTGGGTCACTGGGGACATGCCCTTGAGGATTATATATTGTCTCTGGCTCCTTATGCTCTCTCTCTCTTTCTCTCCTCTCTTCTTTTCTCTTCTCTTCACCTCTTTTCTTCCTCTTCCTCTTCCTCTCCTCCATGCCCTTTCATTCCTGGCTGCCATGAGATGAGCAGCTTTCCTCTACCATGCCCTTCCACCATGATGTTCTGCCTCACTTTAGGCCCAGAGCAATGGAGTTGGCCAACCATGGACTGAACCTCTGAAATTGTAAGCCCCAAATAAACTTTTTCTCCCCTAAGTTGTTCTTATCAGGTATTTTGGTCACAGTGATGAAAAACTGACTAATACAGTCACGTTGTATAATTATCTTTATACAATTTTGATTCAATTTGCTAATATTTTGTTGATAATGTTTGCATTTACATTCATAAGAGATATCAGTCTGCAGTTTTTCTTTCTTGTAATGTCTTTCTCTTGGTGTTAGAATAATGTTGGCTCATACAATGAGTTAGGAAGTATTACCTCAGTGCCGAATGTACTCGTTGATAAGTGGATGCTGATCCATAATGGGGGGAAGGACATGGGAACAATGGAGGAACTCTGTTCACAGGGGTGTAAGCAAGGAGGGGGCATGGGGACAGTAAAGGTGGTGGAATATGAAAAAAAAACATTTACATGACTATGAGAAGCATCTTTTATACCAATTTTTTAATTCATACATCAGTAAGCACTAATGATAAGTATATTATCATATCATCTTCTAGCAGTTAGGTATATCAGTGACATGCATCATAAAATTAAATAGACAACTAATCTTCAAAGGTATTGCAATAAAAAAGTGGTAATTACCAATGCTGAAATTAAAGAGTTTTAATCAAAAAAAAGTATTACCTCAGATAGCCAGCTTTGAGGGTGAAGTGTTTATCAAGCAGATGTAACTCAGGATGAGAGACACAAAGTTCACCTCCTATAACAGCATCTAAGTAATTAGCAGTGGGACTTCTAGAACATCAAACCTCAGTTCCTATTCCAGCCCTACCATGCCATCTGCATGATCTTGGATCCATTAACTGTTAATTCAACAAACAATTATTGAACATGTGCTGGGTACTGGGACAATAGCACTGAATTAAAAAAAACTAAAATCTCTGACATCTTACATCTTAAGGTTACATTTTAAAATTCTCTGTGCTTCATTTGCCCACATCTATAAAATGGAAATGACAATATACCTACCTCTTGGGGTTGTTGTATTATATAAGTTAACATATGTAAGAACATTCTATATAAGTGTTTGATATTTATTAGTATTGTTATTATAACTACTACTACTAGTATACACCAGTGACTAATATTGTTATCTATTGATTGAGTTCAGTAGTTATAGTCTAGGAGATTCCCAGGCCATTCTCCCCACCCTAATTCTGTACTTCTGTCATTTCTGTGTCTCTCCTTCTTCAGTTGGCCCTCCTGATTGCCAGGTTCACTAACCTATCATGAAATTTCTTCTCTGACCTAAAGTTACTTTGCCTAGCAGATAGTCAGGTGGCTATCTTTCTGCCTTTGAAATCTACCAAAAGTTTACATTTTTGAAGCAAAATAAATGAGAAGCATAAGTTACCGATCTGTGGTCTTTGCCTGTATTCTTCCTGAAGGTCATGGGGACTTGACCTGGCCTTAGATTAGAAAAGGGACTGGATTTATTTTTCTCTAGCCATCACTGAAAACAAGTTTGTAACAAGCCCTATTTGGAGTATGAAAACCCATTACTCCAGCCTGGATAACTTTTCACTACTTAGCAAGACCCAAAGGATACGGGAAAGAAAACTCATTCCCTGAAGATAATGATCCTGAGCTATACCTATTCATCTTTATTATGTCCACAAAGGCCCCCAAAACAATACCTGCTCTCCTGATAGAGCCTTGTACTACCTAGAGAACAAACTATGTAAAGACAGGTAATTATAAAGTCTTTGCTTAGCACCATTAAACACAATAATAGGCTTTGAATGACCAATTATCCCAGATTTTGTTATCAACCTGGCCAGCATCCCCTGCACCCTAGTCCTCAGTTCACCTAATTCCTCCTCACTGATCCTCAGGTTCACTTCTCAATTCTAGATCCAACTAGCTCTTTGCTCTGAAATTGATAATCTCAGCCTTCCTAGGACTGTTCCACATTTTTCTTTCTTTCTCTTACCATCCCAATTCCTGGAAGACACTCATCACTAATGTTGAGAGAAAGCCTCTTTTCCCCTCTCACCCTTCAGCATTTAGAACTTTCAGGGCTATGCTAGCTCTACTTACTTTTGGTGATTTCTCTTCAGTATCCTAGTCCTTTGAATTCTTTCATCTAGTTTTTTTTTTAATATTCCTCACAATTGAATGTGAATCATAATTGCTCCAACCAAATGGTGTTTGGGAGAAAGCTCACCAGAGTTGTCAACCTTCACAGCTCCTTAACCTGTATCAGGCACTTAACTTGGCAGATCTGGTGGCTCCACTAAATTGGCCCAGTGCTCTGTATTTTGTAGAACAGCAACTCAGACTCCCTTTATCTCCACACCTCTCCTGGAAGCCAGATCAGTGCAACTGAAAGGGGAATCAGCACTCAAAGAGGAAAAAGAAGACACAGATCTGCCAGAGTCAGGGCAGCAGCAAGTGCTCTGAGGTACCAGTGCCCTCCAAATACCCATCTCTCAACACCTCTCCCTCACCATGTGTCTGACTTTCTCCAGGGAAGGAATTGAAAATACTAGCTCTGAATCCAACAGAGTAAAATCCTTTGGGTATTATTGACATTATTAGAGGAAACTGGGTCTAAGACTGGAATTCTTCTTCCTCTTGAGAAAAGAAGGAATGTTAAAACAACCAGTAAAAAGATCAAATTTAACACAGTTGTCCAGAAAAAAATGGTAATTATATTGGATCAGTGCAAAGAATACTGATTTTTACCTCTGAAATTTTCTTTATAATTGTAGTAAAATGTATAAGTAATATTGCCATTTAAACTATTTTTAAGAGTATAATTCAGTGGCACTAAGTGTGTTTTCAGTGTTTTATAGCCATACCACCATTGTGTTCAGCACTCTTTGTCATCCTAAACAGAAATTCTGCACCCTTTAAGCAATGACTCCCCATTCTCCCTCCCCTCAGGCCTGAGTAAACTATGTTCTACGTTCTGTCTTGGTGACTTTGCCTAATCTAGATACCACATGCAAGTGGGATCATACAATAGTTGCCCTTTCACATCTGGCTTATTTCATTTAACATGATATTTTCAAAAATGGAGTTTATATGCATGCATCCACTTCCCTCCCCTTTATCATCCTGATTTTTATAAAAAATCAAAGTTGCTTGTGGAGTGATTGGTAGAGTTTTGGGAAGAATAGAGATGTCTGTGAGCCTCGGGCAATAATGAAGATATTGATCTATGGAGATGAATGGTAAAAGCAGAGCAAGTATTTCAGTCCATGAAACATGAAAGGATCAGACTCCTTTAGAGGTCACAACTCACATATCTTGAGTACTGACAGAGCCCCACATGAGAAAGAAGACAAGACAAGAGAAACTCATCAGCTGGCCCAAGGAGTTGCTAAGCAATTCCAATAGGCAATGACAGGTGGCTTCTCTGCATAAGATGCTTGGGTTTCTCTGCATAAGATTTCTTGGGTTTCAAAATAGAGAAATTCAGGTGCCAAAGTGAATCCTACCTTATGGTTTCTAAATTCTTCCTCTCCCAAACATTCTCAATCCTTAAGCTGCAGTCTTGAACATTCTTGGAGAGGGAGAGAAAAGGGGAAAGTTTAAAGTAGCAGGAAGGAGAATGTGGGAGGAAGATGGAGAGAAGACATGAAAACCTCTATCCTCTTCACTTTCAGCTTTATCTGTGCTGCCCCATCGAAGGAGGGGGAGTGGAGTTAAGTTTGTGGAGAAGAACACGTTGCCCAGGAAAACTGAGATTTAGGCCGAAATATGCCTCCCCCCCCAACTGCCCCCCGTGGGACCTCAATTTTCTTATGAATAAAGTTACCCCAGTTCATCTTTTCCTCTTTATCATAGGAAGATATATTAGTTTGCAACAGATGTGATAACAAAGTGCTGCAAACTGAGTGGCCTAAACAATATGACTTTATTCTCTCACTGTTCTGGAGGCCAGAAGTCTGAGATGGAGATGTTAGTGCAGACATGCTCCCTCTAAAGGTGCTGGGGAAGAATCTGGCCCAGATCTTTCTACTAGCCTCTGGTAATTCCTTGGCTTGTGGCAGCATAACTCCAAATCCTCACATGGTGTTTTCCGTGTATGTGTGTGTGTGTGTGTGTGTGTATGTGTATGTGTGTGTGTGTGTGTGTGTGTGTGTGTGTCTTCACATGCATTCTCTTACTCTCACCAGAAGTTCTTGTTGTGGACCACTCAAATTTGGGCCAACACCACTTTGAACAGGTCATCATGGTTTTTTTGGTGCTTTTGGATCTCGTTGTAGGTTCATTCTATCATTTTCTGAAAGTTCTAGACACTCAGTAATCTCAGTGGCTTGGGAGGCTGAGGCAGGAGGATTGCAAGTTCAAAGCTAGCTTCAGCAACTTAACAAGACACTGCCTCAAAAAAAAAAAAGGGCTGAGGATATGACTCAGTAGCTAAGTACCCCTAGATTCAATTCCTGGTACCAAAAGTAAATGAACAAATAAATACAAACAATAATAAATACTATGAGAGAACATGGGAGAAAAGAACACTTCTACATTATTGGTGGGATTGTAAATTAGTACAACCACTATGGAAATCAGTACAGAGATTCTTCAAAAGGTTAGGTATAGGGATAGTAGGAACATACCTCAACATGGTTAAAGCAATATATGCTCAACCAAAGGCCAACATCATCCTAAATGGAGAAAAATTG
>CM053407.1:23386755-23497768 GCA_028644305.1 Xerus rutilus | reverse complement strand
TCGAAGGGCATCTAGGTTGGTTCCACAGTTTAGCTATTGTGAATTGAGCTGCTATAAACATTGAAGTGGCTGTGTCACTGTAGTATGCTGTTTTTAAGTCTTTTGGGTATAGACCAAGGAGTGGGATAGCTGGGTCAAATGGTGGTTCCATTCCAAGTTTTCTAAGGAATCTCCATACTGCTTTCCAGATTGGTTGTACCAATTTGCAGTCCCACCAGCAACATATGAGCATGCCTTTCCCCTCACATCCTCCCATTTTGGCCATTATTTCTGACAGCTAGCGTCAACTGTTACACAATAGAGAACCAATACAAGGTAAAGGGGAATTGACTGGGTGAATGAGGAGAAAGGATAGCAATCAGGTTCAGAGAGGTGTTTAGGTTTACTTTCAGTCTTGAAGTTATACTGCTCAGTTGCCCTGGAGAGGGAGGCTAAAATGGTGCAAAGGTCATGTTCACTAAAGATAAGATCAAGGAGCTAAGAAGTTAAGGTATTGGTAAGTCATGCTCATAAACACTGAAGTTAGTCAGGATCATTAGGTAGTGAAAGCGTATGTACCAGGTACCTACAATCTCAGAACTGCCAACGTAGGAGCTGGGCCAGGTAGAGGAAAACCTGAATCAGATGGAGAAGGGTGTAATCAGATGGAACGTGTCTCCACGAAGATTTATTTATTTTTGAAAAGGGTAGCGATTTATGGGATGAGAGGGGCACTGGGGAGTTAGAAAGATGCAGTCTACAAAAGTTGACCTTGGAATACGTGAAATGTGGGAGAATAAGCAACCTTTTCTTGAAAAAGCTACAGGGGAAGTGGTGCCTTCAATGTACAGGAAGGCGTTACAATTAAATGACGTACTACACGTAAGGTTCTTGGCTCCACATAGTGGGCACTCGAGGAAATTAGTTCTTGCTAAACATTCACTTAAGTACTCTCCCGTCCCACTGCCTGTCTCCACTCAAAACGTTGAGGGTAGGAGAAGGGACAGGGCGGTTGGAGGCGCTCACAATATCCGGTCAGGATTTGTTTCCTCCGGATCAGGGAGCGCTCTTACCAAGGCTTTTCTTAACCTCAGTAGGAGCTGCGGGAAAGAGACCGAAGGAGGTCATTTTCCCCCGTGTACAGAACACGTCATCCCTTTAGGAGACACTTATTCCTTCTTTCGACAAACGTTAGTAGAGCAGCTACCAAGCGCTAGACTCCATAGACAAGAATACGAAAGAGACACACTCCCGACCGCCGAGGGGGCGCGCAGCCGTGTTTCGGGTCCAGGCCAACATCTGCAGGATCTTTCACAATGCTCCGACTTCAAAGTTCTCTCCATACTGTCAGCTGAGGTGAAATGTAGGAAGTCGGTGTGCAGCGGGTACCGAAATTCCTTCCAGGTTTGGCCGCGGTGGTTCCGGACTCCTTGTCGGCATTTCTCAGTCTGGATACGCTCACATGGTTAGCCTGCGTACTTCTGGGATTCTGTGCGGCCCCAGGGGCAGGGCTCGAGGGCGGGGCCATCTGTAGGCGGGGCCAGACGGAAGGCGAGGTTGACTCCACCCCCGGGACTCCCATGGCCCCTTGCGCCCCACGGCCAGATGCTGACGTGTCCTTTCCTTTCCACTACACCTCCCGACACTACCTACTCGGGCTGCCCCGGAAGTCCCGCCCCACATTTAGCCCGTCACTGCAAATCAGCTCTTTCAGCGCTTCCTGGAGCTCTTCGCCCGTTTTGGGACCAAGAGGCGGAGCTCCGTGGGCAGGGTGCCTATTGGCTTAAGGTCCGGCGGGTTTAGGTTTCTAATTGGCTAGAGGGCGGTGGCGCTCCGGCACGCTTGCGCGGCGAGTAGAACGTGTGGCGGCGGCGGAGATCGCGTCTTCTCTTTTGCTCCCAGTCCCGCTGCTGCTCCAGTGAGCCCCTAGCGCGTCGGTCTAGTTCATCGCTCGCAGCTGGTCGCTCGTCTGCCGCTCTTTTCCGCGACCTCTCACCAAAGCCGACACCCACACTGACACCTCCAGTCCGGCCGGCCGCTCCACTTGCTTACCTTTCCAGCTCCACACATGGCCTCCTCCGCACAGAGCGGCGGCTCCTCCGGGGGACCCGCGGTCCCCACCGTGCAGCGGGGCATCGTCAAGATGGTGAGAGCGGGGCCTTGGACCCGGACCCCTCTGCCGCCTTCGAGCGGGAGTCAGACATTGACTCCTCTTCCCTCTCCTGCCAGCCTGCATGGTTTTCAGATCCCCTTTCCTCTGTCCCCTTTCTCACTTTCCGCTCATCCTCCGAATCCCCTCACTAGACAGAACCTGACATGATCTCCCCTTGGTCTTTGCTTTCTGGATACCCAGGCATCAGGGGTCACAGCGATTTTGGTGGTCGCAGCTTTCGGATCTCCTGGCTGTCTACCAGGACAGATCGATTACTGATTTATTAACGGAGATAGTTCGTTGATTTTTGTCCTCCCATCCCCCTCTTTCGGTCCATTTTGACATATGCTGAGCAGTTAGCAGTTTTTCAAGATCCTGACATCTTCTCTTTCCTGGAACCCTAGGAGTACTTGGCTATCATGAAGCTTTTCCTTTCCACCGACACCCAGTTACATACCTCTCACTCTGTGGTCCGCTTTCCCCCTCTGTCTTGTGTCTAGTCTGTAGGCCTGGGAGCTCCTGATCATTGTGTCCTTTGACTCTTAAATTTTTAGTGCAGCTGGAATCTTAATGATCATTATCGTTTCTCCATCCCTTAAGGATAAGAGAGGCACGTTTAAAGAGGCCAAGAGACTTGCCTAAGGGCACATGGCAAGTGTTGGAGCCACGAAAAAAACCCAAGTGTTCTGATTCCTAGTCCATACTCTTAACACTAGGTTCTGACTGATTTTATATGCCTTTTCTTTCTGCAGTCTTGAATTTTGATTTAACCTTGCAAGGTTCATCGCTAGTTCCATGATAATTTTGTAACGTAATCTGCTTTATCATTTGTCTCCCTCAGTTGTCCTCTTCTGAGCCCTCTCAAATTTTGGAACCTGGCATTTCTTGGTGATTATCACGTCTGGTTGCAAGGACAGTCAACCTTTAGATTTCATTTTAGACTACAATTCTTGACTTTTTCATCAGGAGTGGCAAAGATCCTTTATGATACTTTCTCCCAGGTTCCACAGTTTTTGCTGTTGTAGTAAGTTTTTAAAATCTATTTTCCCATTGTCTTCCACAGGATTAAAATGTTCTACAGCTTGTATGTGTGTAAATTTGATTTCAAGATTTCTCCCCCCCTTTAATTTTTATGTATTTATTTTTTAGGTAATATCTGTTGCCAGCTGAGATTCTTGGGATATTTAATATTGCCTTTTCTCTTTATGCATAATGGTCAGAATTTATCAGAAATTGAATGAGAAGAGAATTTCTAAGGTCCACATATTCTCTTTGAAATATTGTCCTGACCCATGAAAGGATTATCTTAAAGTGTCTCCTGCTTCATTAACTTTTGCATTTGTACTGATTTTTCTCTTCATCATAGGAACAAAGCATCTTTTTTTAAAAAAACTTTTTTTAGTTGTAGATGGACACAATACCTTTATTTTATTTATTTATATGTGGTGCTGAGAATCGAACCCAGTGCCTCACACATGCTAGGCAAGTGCTGTAAGCATCTCTTGACTGTCTGATGTTGGAATTATCAGCCTAGAGTGGATTTTTGAGTTTTCTCCTTGCTAATGCCCAAATTTTTCTTAAAGGTCCCCTCTTTTGTTTGGTGGGAGTGGAATGAGGCTGAACTTATTTTTGCTTCCACCAGTGCTGGAGGCTTCCAGGGCATCTGGGTTCTATCAGGTGACCATACCTGTTTATAGATTACTCCTGTGGGTACTGAATATCAGTAATCACTTGTCATGTGTTATGCTAGATGTTTTGCACATATTATCTCATTTAAAATATTTAACAAATCCGTAGGACTTTTGGCTACATTTAACAGATGTCTAATCTGGGGTTTAGAAAGAATAGTCTATCCAAGGACAGGTACTTTCTTATTGATACTAAGAGGCAGAGCTGAGACTTGAACCTGAATCTAGGCCTGTCTGCCAGAGCACAAGCTCTAAAACATGCTGTGAGGCCTCTTGACTCTAGTAGTAGTACCCTGGAGTACTACTTTATAACATGGAGGGTGGGGCCAGTGATGCATGACCACAAATTGCAGGAAAGTGAAGCTGACTGTAATTGAGTTGAGGAAAGATTAGATGTTGTTCTTTGTCTTGTCCCGTAGCTGCTATTATGGTAAGTGACTTCATTTGGTGCTTATGGTCTTTATGTGTGCATAGGAGTGTTGTGCAGAAGATATTTGAGTCTGGAAGGTGGCATTTTAAAATTCAGTGGTTTGTGGTTTTTTTTTTTGTACCAAAGATTGAACCCCGGGGTGCTTAAACACTGAGCCACATCCCCAACCGTTTTTATTTTTTATTTTGAGACAGGATATTGCTAAGTTGCTTAGGGCCTTGCTAGGTACTGAGGCTGGCTTTGAACTTATAATCCTCCTGCCTCAGCCTCCCAAGTCTCTCTGATTACAGGCATGCACCACCATGCCTGGTTAAAGTTCAGTGATTTGAGCAGTGTGTGCCATGCATAGATTGCACTGTACACTCTGACCACACTGCAGGGGTGGGTGGGTGAGTGAGTTACAGGCAGTGATTAGGGGAGGGAGCACAGGCAGATTTGTGCCAGGCTTAGAAGCCTTGTCTGGAATGAAAAATTGACCACTGGCAAATTGTTCTGTGTGAAGCTCTTCTGCTAAGCAAAGTTGTATTTTCCGGGAGAGTAATTGTTTCCAGTGGTACTAGGAATTGCTTTGTAAGAACTCTGCAGGGGAAGATGGAATTCAGTGATAGGAAAGTGAGAAGGAAAGAGTTTGAGGAGTAGGAAAACAGGAGACCTTGTTTTGGGGGAGGGCAGAATTTGGAACACTGATTAACGAGATGTGTGTATTTCTGTGTGAGCTCTTGGATTCCTGTGGACACAGACTGAGCTGAGCCTGTGAAATGGTCTAGGGTTGAGGTTTGCTGCAGTGAAGATGAATAGTCCTTCCTCTTTTTTGGTAAAAGAAAGTGTTGTAGGGCTGTGGAAGATGCAAGTGTCTTTTGGTCTCTGCCTTGTCATCCCAGTGAGTCCTGGCTATTTTTTAAGGTTGAAGAATGAACTTGGGAACCAAGTTGAAAAAATTTTTCACTGGTTGTTTTTAAAAAAATAATGGTGACAGTGACTGTGTCTGCTATCGAGATTAGGGGTAAAGACTGAGTTGGTGGTTCTGGAATGTGTTTAAAGAGGAAGTGAGTATTAAGTCAGCGCAAGCGATTTGGAGATGCCTTGTTACTGAGAAAGTCAGTGAGGATAAATGGAAAGGCTAAAGATGGCTTTATGTTTTCTGAGTTGGGATGAAACTAGCAAGTGTATGGGTGGAAATATAACTTGGATAAGTAAATGTCTTTGTCATGTCAGATCTTATTTTCTCAACCCTGACAGATTCCAATTCTGGGTTTATTTGAATAATTTAATAGACATTCTTTAGCTGCAACAGAATATTGTCAGTAGATGTTATATAGATGAGATTGGGAGAAGTCTTTGGGGTACGTGGTGTAAAATTCAGTCACCCACTTAGCTACTTTGAGATGGCTGTTTTGTCTGGTTTTAATGATCTGGTTTACTTTTTCTTTTGAAGTAAGCATACTTTTCCATGTCTTTCTACTCTTAAATTTCCATTCTAATTGGCATGTTTGCATGTTTCTTCAAGTGGGAGCGCATGGGTGACTTCAAATGAATTGGTGACAGTTTTTGGGTCTTCTGTGCTTATCAGAAGGAGCCATGTAAATGGCATATCCCATTCTGCTTATGGTATGGAGGGTCAAAAGGGAGAACAAGGCCAAATTTCAGTTCCTATTTTATCTCATACTGAATTCCTCCCCATTAATTGCCTCAGAAGGGGAAAGGAATCTCTCTGCTAGTTCATGGTGTTATACTAAGAACCATGATTCCCACTGGGTGATTAAGGCAAAGGGACTCTTAAGGAGGAGATGACCATAATTTTCTCCTTCCTTCCATAGGACTTGGGCTGCCGAATTGTTGTAAAGCAAAATGTAGACTTCCTGCTGAGTAGCTTAGTGGAAATTTCTTTAGTGTACAGCCTGTAAGAAATGCTTCCTATAATTTTGTTCATTATAACTAAATGTTTCTTAAGTTTCTGAACTAAGAAGTATGTGTTGAGTGGGGGTAGAGTAGTCTGTTGATCTGCTCCTTTCTCTAAGCACTTAGCATATGCAGGGGGCGGGGGAAGAATGCAAAAAACCTTTTACTTCAGATACCCTTAATCTCTCACTCAGAGATAAGGTAGCTGAATAACACAATATTTTAGAAGGGCCATTTGCAAAGAAGTAGAATAGGATAAAAGGCTTTTCCCTGTAGACTGAAAATTGCCCATTTCCTAACATGTAAGTGTGGTTGCTTTCAATCAGGATTGTAAGTAAAGGAACACTCAGTTATTACTGTATTTTCAAGGTTTGCTGTCATTTTCTGTGTAAAGGAAGCATCCATCTGGCTCTAGTTATGCTAAAAGTAGTGGTGCCGTGTAGTAACTAGTGAAATAGAATGATAAGCAATCACATTTCCTTTCTTTGCTGAACAAATATTTATTGATCATCTGCTGCCTGTCAAGATCTCTCCGGGCATTGGAGAAACAAGTACAAAAGTAGATCAGATTCGTTTCCTTGTGTCTCATGGAGGGAGTCTGACAATAAAGATGTGAGTGAGAAAAAAGTATGGCAGTCCATGTGAGATAGTAATTTTACACTGGGGACTGGGACAGTGGTTGCAGGTAAGGGAGGGGGTGGTTCCTTTAGATAGGGTGTTTAGGAAAGAAGTCTCTCAGAAGATGGCATTTGCACTGAGACCTGATGTGCATCAAAGAGCACACCAGCCAAAAGGGAAGAGGAAACAGTTTCTGGCAGAGGAAACAGCAAGTGCCAAGCCCCTGGGGTTTCCATTGATGATTGTTCTTTAGTATTTTTGTAGTAGCTCTTTAATTTCTTCAGGTTCAGTATACCACATATGGTACAGGTTTAAACTGACTTATTATTTAACACACAGGTTTAAGTATGATAAAAGGAAAAAAAGAAGTGGAGGTGGTCATTGTTCTGGTATCCTGGTGAGATCCATAGCTCATGTTTTGTGGTCCACTGAGTAAATGTAAAGAATGGGAGATGGGTAAGAAAGAAACAAAACAAAACTTGTTCTTAGTCATTTTTGTTTCTTATTGGGCCAAAACATGGTTTTCTGACTTCTTGTTAGTCCTGTGTATTCCCGAGTCACTATCTTCCAACGAAGGGGATGTGGATGAAAAAGTAAAAGCCAGGAGCAGGCTCGGGAAGAGTTAATAGGTCTGGAACTTGTCTGTGTTTATACTTCCATTAGCATTTTGTTAGTCCATAGAATTTAATGCAGCTCTGTTTTGCTATAGTACTTTTTAGCCTAGCAAACTTTGAGAAGTCAGTGTCAGTGAGAAGCGAAGTAGCATGCTTCAGAGCTCAAATTAGTGATCACAAGGGAACCAGCTCATGCACAGCATGGCTCATTAGCATGGGGAGTGTCTTTTGAGGCCAGTGATCCATGCTGGTAATAAGTAGGCAGATGATTTAGTGAAGACTATGCCAGTTTACTTGGAGGGTGAGTGGGGCAGTAAGTGAGAATTTTAGTTTCCAGTTGTAAGTTCAAAGGAGGTAATTGATCAGGTTTTTGAATTCAGGTAAGGAGGCTCTAGAGCTTATTGTGTACTCTCTTCTTGGCATGGCTAGCTATCTGCCTGACAGGTGTGATTCTAGTAGGGTTGTGCTAGAGCCTGTGGGATCTAGTCTTTGAATGTATTTCATTCTTTAGGAAGAGCACAGTTGAATGGGAAATTCTGTGCCTTGCCATGAGAAGGGAAGAAAATAAAGGGACTTCACTTTCACTGTGCTTCTGGAGTGTTTTCTTTTATTGCTAGTGATGGATACACACCCTGTTTTTGCAGCTTCCTCTCTTGGGAGACTGACATATGCTTTTTGTTTTTACAGCAGAAACTGATGCGGAATCACAGGTTGTGAGCGTTTGATGCAGATGGAGTGTCGTGGGATTTCACTTACTTTCAGTGAGACTCAATATGATAAATTAATGTTATGTTTTTCTCACTTATCTCTAATGTTTAAGAAAAATGAACAGTTTCAGTTGCCATTTTTTTTAAGTTAGGAAGTTAAGCAACTTACAGGAAAAAATAAAACTAATGAAAATTTCCATGTCATTTTCAGATGCTATTTGTGAGATACCTGAGGTTTGTGATATAAATATAACTGTGATTGGTACTTTTTCTTCATTTATATATGCTTATGATGAATGGCTGTCCTCTCTCTGTGCCTCAACAAATTTTGAGTGCTTTAAGTTTTTTTATTTTTTAATTTGTGTATATATCTGTGTGCGTCTAGGAAGTGATTTGCTTGGCACAATCCTATAATACCAACCTTACATATAATAGGAAGAATTAAAGAGATTTCTGGAACCTGTGCTTAAATTTAATTAATCTGATTTATTAGCATTGTCCCTGGGAAGTAGCATGTCATAGAGGAGAGATCATTGGCTAAGGAGTGAGGGACATAAGCTCTGACCTGGGTCCTGCTGCTCTTCATCTGGATGATGTGTTGGGTGAGGTATTTCACTTTGAACTCACTCAACTTTTCTCTAAAATGAAGTGACTCGACTCATTGTCTCTAAGCGTCTTTTAGTCCTATAAGGCTGTGATTATATAAAAAACCCTGTATTACGTTTCTTTTAGGCATGCTGAAACAAATCTCAGAAATATTATACTTTATGGTAGGCTTGACTCTGAATTGCTGCTTATCTTGCATAAAGCATGCTCTCTGTTTCCACTGCATTTTTTCTTTTCCCCGAGAAAGTGGATTAGTTGAAATATGGTTTTCTTGTGTGGAACACCAGAGAGCTAGAATATGAATTAGACTAAAGGATTGATTGGAGGGTGTGGGGAGATGAATACAAGTAAGGGAGATTCTGGCTTCTTTTCAGTAATCAGAATAAACTTGTGTGAGTGAGTGTGACCCAGAGGAACATGATGCCCAGAGGATTTTATCCACCCAGTCTTACCTCCACTTCAGAACATCTTGACATTCCTTATACAGCAGGCCTTGACTTGAGAAGGCAAGGTTGAGGAGGGCACGTAGAGGGTGTCTAGCTCATAGGGAGCGTTTTCTTTTGCCCAGCTCTTAATTGAGGCACTTTGAGCACTGTTCTTGCTGGAGGCCAGATCTTTTTCATTTTTTGAGATCTTTTTAATTTCCATTTTATGTGCAAGTATCATCTTAATCTTTTTTTTTTTTTTTTTTTTTTTTTGCGGTGCTGAGGATAGAACCCAGGACCTTTTGCATACTAGGCAAGCATTCTAGCACCGAGCTTCATCCTCAGCCCATCTTAATCAGTTCTGGGTACTTTGACATAGTTTCTTTCCTTTTGAGTCTATTTTTTATAGTAAGCCATCTTAAATCCTTTCTGGAAGTGTATATGGAGCCAGTGAAAGAATCCCAGTGATTTCTTAAGTAGGCATTCCATTGGGACCACCTGGAAGATCTTTCAGAGGCACTGTTTTAGAATCTCTGGAGTGGCCTGGGAATCTGTATTTTTAGAAAAGCCACTCCTAGGCGATTGAAAGAGTTAGTTGGGATTTATCTGGGGCTGGCATTTGAGACCTGCCGATCTTATTTAGCTCCTTTACTGTATGTAATTGAAGGGGCACAACACTAATAATAAATGAAATGTGTGTTTGTGGGCTAGTGCATGAGAATTTTCTGAGGGGAGAATTCTGTGGTTTCCCTCTCTTTGGCTTTTGTCTTGAGGGTTCCCAGGACATTTTGCATTGCTTTTAATCTGTAGCTTGATGTTAGGCTGGCATCCTTAGGGTCCATTTACAGTGACTATGAGATCCTATTCCTGGGTCATAACTGACAGCTGAGAAGTTGTTTTATGTGCCTGATTTAGGCCATATGCTTGTTTTAACACTCATCTGCCACTTTTCCTTGTATTTGCATAGATTCCCAAGATCTTCCTATAATTTGGCACCAATAACCTGGCACAATATTGCTATGGAAGTCTCCAGTGTCATTTGCAAATATGAAGATTCTAAGCTCCTTACTTTCTGTTCTTGGAATCCTAGAGTCTGATGCTTGGGCCTTTTGCCTTAAATGTATATTTAGATCCTATTTCTTATTTATAAGCCTCAATCTTAATAATAGTTGTAAAACCCAGAATATTCTACTTGGTGGTCTTAAGCTTTACTTTTTATTCCACAAGCTTATCTAACATGAGAATAAAATTTTCTTATAAGATTTATGAAGTTCTTTTCTTTTTTTAAATTATTTTTTAGTTGTAGGTGGACAGAATATCTTTATTTTATTTTATTTTTATGTGGTGCTAAGGATCGAACCCAGTGCCTCATGCGTGCTAGGCGAGCACGCTACCACTGCGCCACAACCCCAGTCCCTATGAAGTCCTTTTCATTAGGAGGTCATGTTTGCAGTTTCCTTGGTGGCCTATCCTCATTTTGTCCAGCAGTTTTCCATTTCATCCTGGTGGATGCCATTCAGTATTAATAATTTAATAACTAAGTTATTTTTATATTTAAATTCTGGACTTGCTCTTAAAACAGTATTGAAGTATTTTAAAGTTAAATGCACAAATCTTTCTCCCTTTGGCCTCCTCACCCCTTAGTTGTTTTATTTATTTTCTATTTTGCAGTCTGGGAATTGGACCCAGAGGTGCTTTACCACCTAGCAACATCCCCAGCCTTTTTTATTTTTTATTTTGAGCTAGCCCTACCAAGTTGCCAAGTCATTTTTCTAGCTCTTATTCTCATTCCCATAAGCAAATGTTGACAGTATGTTTACTTCCAAAATTTTTCATGCAGACACTCATTCTCTTTTTTAAGAAATTGAAATGAGACCATATTCTCTTTCTGGCAGCCTTTTTTTAATGGCTGAGTAGTATTCTGTAGTTTGGATGTATTATAACTGTTGCTATTGATGTGTGTTGTTTTTAGATTTTTACTATTCTAGACACTGCTACATGGAACTTTATTTTATACATCTTTGTTCTCTCTTGTGCTAGCATTTCTGTAAGATAGGTTCCTAAAAATACAGCCATGGGTATCTTTTTTTTTTTAATAGTCATTCTTAGTGGTTGGGGTGTTATACTTTATCTGTTTATTTCTTACAGGTGTCATCATAGATAAAATTTAGGGTAAACTATAACTTAACATTGCATTACTTTATCTATCTATCTATCTATCTATCTATCTATCTATCTATCTATCTATTTACTTATTTATTATTTTTTGGTACCAGGGATTTAACTCAGGGGCACTTAACCACTGAGCCACATTCCTAGCCCTATTTTGTGTTTTATGTAGAGACAGGGTCTCACTGAGTTGCTTAGTGCCTCCTCTGAACTCATGATTCTCCTGTTTTAGCCTCCTCTGTAAGTGCTGGGATTACAGGCGGGCGCCACTGCGCTGGCTCCAATTTATTTTGTACGTGTGGTAGTTTTATTTTCCCAATTCTTAAAAGCCACATCGTCTCTTCTCAGCAGTGCAGGGCCAGCATGTGGGACCCAGTAACTACAAACTACTTAGTTGCTTGAAGACCCCCAGATGTTTTAGGGTCTTAGTGCCTGTGTGTAATAAAAGCCCAACCTCCATTACCATACTGAGGATTGAACCCATGGCCACTGCAGTGCTAGGCAAGCTCTCTATCACTGTGTTATATCCCACCAAAATTTTATTTTGAAACAGGGTCTTGCAAGTTGCCCAGGCTGGCCTTAAAGTTGATCCTCTTGCCTCATCCTCCAGAGTAACTGGGATAACGTGTATACATCATTATACTGGGCTTCAAGTGGGCCCTTTGGGGCTGTTAAGGCTTGGATATGAGGTGCCCTCACAAAGATCCAGTTAATGGAGTGATGCTCAGAGGTGAAATGATCGGATTGTGAGATCCTACTTTGAATGGATTGGGGTGGTAACTGTAGGCAGGTGAGGCATGGCTGGAGGAAGTGGTCACTGGGGCATGCCTTGGAAGGGATTGTTCTTCCCTGCTGCCCTTTGACCCCCTCTATTTCCTGACCCTCTACATGAGCTGAGCTGCTTTCCTCTGCTGGGCCCTTCCTCCATGATATGCCACTTCAACTTAGATTTAGAGCAGTGGTATCAGCAGTCTGTGGACTGAGACCTGTGCTTCTGAGCCCGAATTAAATTTTCCCTCCTATAAGTTGTTATTGTTGCGTATTTTGGTCACCATGATGTCGATATCTGACCAAAATGGTTGTTGCCCTTCTTTCTGAGTTCTAGAGAGCTCAGTGACAAGGGAAGTTTGTGACTACCTAAAGTACAGATGACAAGTGGAGGCGAGAGGGAAAATCACATGAGAGGTTTGACTTTTTCCTATTGCCAGGCACATAGTTCTCCCCCCCCCCCACACACTTGAATAAGACAATGGAGGTGTGTGACATGGTGATGTAAGAAATATCTGATCTTCCTAGCGCTGAGCCCCTGAAACGCTTGAAATTTCTAAAGTGATGAGTGATAAAGGTAAAAGTTGGTTGTAACACTGGTAAAGCGCTTGCAAGGCCCTGGGTTCAATTGCCATTGCCAATTTAAAAAAAAAAAAAAAAGATAAAAGAAGTGTCTTTTGCAGTCATAACAAGCCACTTTCAAGCACATTTGAGTTTATGTTAATGAGTGACTTTGTAAATACCAGGGATGGAGGTGTGGTTGTTTGAATGTTGGAGTTTTCAGCCCTGCCCTCTCAGCCTAGTGGGAGGGGAGAAGGGCTGAAAAGAGGCTCTAGAGGTTGAGCTTCTTCACCAGTGATTTATTCAACTATGCCTTTGTAGTGGATAACCCCACCTGCCCACCCACTTTTGTGATGTTTAGGGATTTGGAGGGTTTCTGGGAGTGTTGGGAGAGTGGTCCAGGGAGGACATGGAAGGCTGCACCTCTTCCCCCACATTTTACTCTATGTGCTTTTTCCATTTGGCTGTTCCTGAGTTGTATCCTTTTTTAAAAACCCAGCAATTTAGTGAGTAAACTGTTTTCCATAATTTTGCAAGCTGTTTTAGCAGATTAGCCAACCTGAGAAGAGGGTGGTGAGAACCCTCTTATCACCAAGCCTAGGCGCCTAGTTTATAGCAAGTCAGTCAGAAGACAGGCCTGTAAGCAAGTGGTCATCTGAACTGGAGACAGACTTAACTGTACCCTTAACAGGTGGTTTGGACACACACTCCAAGTAGACGGTATCAGAATTGAATTGTAGAACACCCAGGTGGTCTTTATAGAGAACTGGAGAATTGCTTGGTGTAGGAAATCTCTATGTATTTGGTGTCTGTCAGAAGTGTTAGTGTGAGTGCAGAAGGAAAACAATTGGTTTTCCTCTTTAGGATGGTAGGTGATGGAGAGCATGCTGGCATGAGAATGCTGTCATTTTCAGGCAGGGAATCTGTTCTATAGAATTCATGATTGGGAAGTGTTCATCCTGGTTTTAGTGTTGGTTTCTGTAAAGTTTCCCAGGCTTCAGATGTGTGTATACACCTGCTGTGGTTCTAGCATATCAGACTTTTTATTAAATATTTAGAACTATTTTTGACAATCAGCTGTTTTTAAATTTGAATTTGAAAGGTAACTTTAGCTGGGTGTGGTGGCACATGCCTATAATCCAAGCGACTTGGGAGACTGAGGCAGGAGAATCACAAGTTGGAAGCCAGCCTCAGCAACTTTGCAAGGCCCTAAGCGACTGAGCGAGACCCTGTCTCAAAATAAAAAATATAAAGGGACTGGGGACATAGCTCAGTGGTAAAGGGCCTCTGGGTTCAATCCCCAGTACCAAACAAAAGAAGAAAAAAAAGGCAACTTTAATTTCAATGGTGAGAATATAAAGTCTGTGTTAAGGCAAAAAGTTATTTGTGACACTTATTACAGATGGTAAGGCCGACTTTTTTATTTGAGGGAGGCCAATCAGTGTCTTGCAGTGGAGGAAGACAGACTGGACTGAACTGTGACTCCCACAAGGACAAGTGGAGATTTATAACCCAGGAGCGAGGAGGGTAGGATCAGATGGAAAATTACTTAGAGGAAGCATCGAGGATGAGGAGTTTCTGACAGACTTGATTGTTGCTGCACGCAGCTAGGGTGATAGCATACCAAAGCTGAGGGATTTTTGCTAAACTGATTTAGCAGAATTCTTTCTCAGTTGCTTTCTGCAAGGACAGAGAAAAGCTCAAGGTTAGGCCTCATCAAAATGAGGACTCATTAAAGTTTTGGTAAAAGGAGTCTTTTCCACCAGTGTTACTTGCCATAATTAGAAAGTATTTTAGAAAAAAAAAGAAAAAACTCTCACACTGAAAACAAAACATTACTAAATTTTAGCTAGATACTGTTTTGCAGAGGGCTCTGAGCTGAGATCTGCACACTCTAACAAGAATATTTAGCTGGTGGTAGTTGTTAATGGTTTCCTAGCACCAAACTGAAACTTTGTTATTGATTTAATAGGAATACTTGAAAGAGAATGGAAAGGAAATGGTTCTTAAGTTTGTGCAAATATTATTAAATGCTGGTATATACAGAGTTCATATACCACCTTAGTCTTTACTTTCTTTTTTAAACCAGTCCACAGTTAAGAAACAGATAAATTTTGTGTCTTGCGGCAGAACTGAACTGAACATTCTAGCTGTGGTTTAAACCATTAGCTTCACTAATGACTAGCTGAGTAACTTGGGTGAGTACTTTTACCAGTTTTGCCTGTAAAATGGGACTAATAGGGCTCCTCTAATGGGGTTGTTGCAAATTTGATGGGACAATGTACAGTTCCCAGTACTGTGTCTAGCACTTTGTGTTTCGTAACAATTAGCTGATATTAGTCATCCAGTGTTTTCATACAGTCCCCAAGATAGACGGGGAAGAAAGTGGAACTAACTTGGGTGAAATAAGAAGGATAATGTCAAAGCAAATTCTTGTGATGTTAAAGTTATTCAGTTTGAAGAAATGGCTTTAGTTGTAACAGTAGATAACTTTTTTTCCCCCCTTTGGGTGAGGGGGTGATGGTGTGAGGAGGCAAACTTCACTGATCTGTAAGTTTTAAGTTTGGGAATCTCCAGCATAGTGGAAGCTGGCAAGTGTATAAATCTTTTGAAATCAGACTCGTTATGCAGTAAATTGTTATTTAGGAAAGATTAAGCAAATTTAGGTACCATGTAGAGAAGTGTTAGTTGTGTGTGTGAATACTAGTTTTTACTCAGTGGCACAGATGTGACTGGATAGGCTAAAATACGTTGAGGCAAAGGTTTCTTTTCTGGCTCTTCGTCCCATACTTCCCCTCCCAATAAAAGTACTTATCAACATTGAAATTGATATATTTAGGAAAGAATTTTTACTACAATGTAAAATATGTAATATTTTCTTTGCACTAAGGGGGAACTAGGTAATTCCATTTCTGGTCTTTGTTGCCAATTCCTTAAACTGCCATTCTCCCAAGGAAGAGTGGTTTGTTGAATCAGCAGGAATTCATTCTGTGCAAGGAAGAACATTACCTGGCCTTAGCACCATTGTAAAGACAGGGTGATGATTTCTCTCCCAGTCTGCCTAGGACTGTGTGGTTCATGCCTGTTCTGGCATAATTACCAGTAGTAACCTGTCGCACTGGCAAAAGTGTCCTTGTTTGAGTGATAAAATGTATGATAACAGTCTGATTAGGGTTAGTAACAATAGTTAGATAGGGAAGAAAGAGTGTAAGGTGGCATTGCTCCCAGTGACCAATCTTAAGTCTCCTGGGCATGGCCTAATGGGAGGGTCTCATGGCCAAAAGTGTTTTAGGGGGGAGGGGCAAGTAGTCTAGGCTTGGGGCTTCAGACTCAGTGTTTGATTCTGGGTAAAGCTTTGGGCTGATAACTAGAGGCAAGTAGTTTTGTTTGATAGTGGAAAGAAGAACTTGTGAAATTAAATACTGATGGTTTTTCAGGGAGTGGGTGGGTTGGAAAAACCAGATGTGATATTTTTAGATGAGTTTTTTTTTTTTTTTAAATAACTTTCCTGGGAAGATGGTGTAAGTGATGGGTGTCTTGACGGAGACAAAGAAATAAAATGGATAAGAGAAAAGGTAGGTGAACTGGTGAAGTACCCGTAGGAATACTGGACAGGCAACCTGGATTCAGTGTGCAAGGTTAAGGCGACTTGCCTAAAGACTGAGGGTGGCTGGAAATCTAATAGAGAAAGGAAAAAGAAATGAGCTTCAGAGTTTTTGTTTCCAGTTTCTGGAATACATTAATGTGAATCTTAGTGAACTTTTCAACCTTATGAATTGTGTTCCAGGAGAGGGGACATTCATTGTCTTATACTGCTTAATACCAGGAACATTTTTATTTTTGGCAACAAGCCAAAACTGAATCATTGTGCCAAGGGAAATTTATCTGCTTACCCATTAGGAGACTGTCCCAGGTCTTAATGAGAAAAGTGGTGCATTATATTCCTCCCTGTGTGTAATGTAAGGTAGGAGGGAGGCTAGTACCTGGGTCCTGGAATCCCGCTGAGATTTATTATTTTGTGTGCAGTAATTACCTGTGTTATTGCTCTTGGCAGGTGAGCCCTTTCACAGCCCAGAGGCCAGGAGGCTGCCTCTATTACTTAAAAGCTGAGTTATCTTGTTAAACTTCTCTCTGGTGAGAGCTTTAGAATCTCCTGAGACCTCCTGTGGGCTCTCTGCAGGGCACAGGCCCAGCGCACAAGGCTGCCCTGCCCTTGCATTAGTCATCAGCATCCTGACTCTGGAGGAATAACTTTCCATTCTCTCCCAGGCAGTGTGGGGCTGCTATCCTGGACTCCTTGATTTCCATTTGATTCTTAGGCAGTCTCTTATCAGTACTCTTAATGAAAGTACCTCTCAAGAAATTGAAAGGCAAGGCAAAGAGATCATAAGCTCAGGACTCAGGTTATCTGAGAAAGTGGTTGATGGCGTAACACTAAACGTAGTAGTGATGTCCTAGGAGTTGGAGCTGTCCATAAACTTTTGTTTAAAAATTACTATGCTTTATATTTTCAAGAATTTAATTAACTTTTCATACATTGGAGAGAATCTCCAAAAGGAATCACAGAGCTGGGCTTTAGAGACAGCATAGAGCAAGTAGAATATTGTGGACATTCTAATAAAAATGGATGCTCAGTCTTCTTTATGGGCAGTACTTGCAGTGCAGATTTATTACAAATTCCAAATGGTGATCACATAACCTGTTTAACTTCTCCAAGAAGTGTGTACTTTTTAACTTCTCAAGGGAGTATGCAGATTTGTGCCTTATGATGGAGAATGGCCTGGGCTGGGAGAGCCATATCATAGTGGGAAAGGAGTGAGTGGTTCTCTTTGTAATTGCCAGCTATGTTAGATGACTAGGGACTTCAGCTTTTATTCCTTTATTACAGTCTCTCTAGGATTTTAAGTGTAAGAAGAATCCTGGGATGGTATGTTAATGCACAATAAAAGACTCTGAAATGTTTATGGTAGATTTGTGATTTGTACTTTATTTTGACATCTAAAATTGACTATCAGCATTTCAAATAGGAAAAGTTTCCAAACATGCTTGGAAAGAAATTGGAAAAATTAATGCTTTTCATGGGTAACTTAGAAGTTGACTTACTAACTCAAATTCTATTGTTGAACCTGCTTATAAACCAAAATAAATATTAGACATCCTTTAGAGATGATTCACTATGAGTAATATTGAGTATTATGCTCAGTAATCTAGTATCTCTATTGCTGTATGTGAGTTTTAAGAAAAAATGCACTTGACTTTATAGAAACAAACCTGAGGAATGGTAAATGCAATCCCTTTTTCATTTCTCTTTGATAATTAAGAGCTCTGTTTTTTGTTTTTTGTTTTGGTATTGGGGATTGAGCCTAGGGGTGCTTAACCACTGAGCCACATCCCCAGCCTTTTTGTATATTATTTTTAAAGACAGGATCTTGCTGAGTTGTTTAGGGTCTCACTAAGTTGCTGAGGCGTGTGCCACCACACCTGGCACATCTGGTATGTTTTTGTTTAGCTGTATCTGGTATAATGGTCCCATTTCCTTTTTATCATTTGATTATGATTTGATGTTTTTTGCAGTACATTTTGCCCAGGATGCAGTGATGTCAGTGCTGTGAGGAGAAGAACTAAGACATGCCAGCAGCTAGTAGGCAGTAGCTGCTTTCTCCTTGTCACGGTAGAGAGAAAAGTTGGATTTTGAGCCTGTCAGACTGTTCTGGTGTGATGGTGGCCTAAGCTTGCTTGTGCCTTTTCCGCTGAGCACTTTCGTCCACATCACATTGTATTCTTTGTCCATCAACTTAATATTTCTCTGAACTGCATTTCCAAAGGTAAAAGGAAGCAACATTACCACTTCATTGCTGTCAGTTTAGGCATTTAGATTTGTTTTTGTTACCATGGTTTTTTGATAATAGGCTTTGGGAAGTAAATCTACTGAGAGGGTCTTGTCTATTAATCAAGAATGGATGTAAGAATCATGGGGGATATAATCTGGGAAGAGATGATAGTATTTGCTCAATCACCAAGTATCCTTTTGGGAGATATGAGAAGGGACTGAGGAAAATGGGAAGACAATTGAATATTGAACAGTTAATTAGGAGATTCTCCAAATTGGCCAGGGATATAGATTTGAGTGGTTTCTGTTGAGAATAAAATAGGCTTGACAGCTCACAGGAAATAATCAATTGAGTGGTTAGAAATGAGTTAGGCAAGACATTCTTGGAAGAGGTAACAGGGGAAATTCGACATCTCATAATAAGGGAACCGATGAGGGAAGAGGCTAGAGAGAATGTTGCCAGAAATAACATGAACTTCCTAGGGGAGAATGAAGTGATGCTAAAGGAAGTTGGAGTTATGTTAGGGCAGAGAGAAGGTTGGGCAAGGTAATTGTACCCTGGGAATGGAGGAGCCAAATGAGGGAACTATCGCTGAAGATATTCTTGGCCTGCCCTTCATGCTGTGGGAGCAGAAGGCCTTGGAGAAGAGTTGGGCTACCTATTATCATTTGGCAGAGAAATGAAGAAGCAGCTGTGAACGCAGCATGTGTTCTTAGGGGCTTGGCTCATGTTAGTTTGCACAAAGTCGTCTCAGCTGTGAGCTACTTAAGAACAAAGTCCATATCTTAATTGCTTTTGTCCTCTTGCTCCAGAGTCTAACACTGTAATGCAGACACAGTAGGACCATTCACTTATTAAAAAGAAAATACTTAGTTTTGGTCTTGTTCCTGGGCTTGCCATGGTGAACAAGAGAGACAGTCCTTTATCCTTACAGAGCTTCCATCCCAGAGAAGCCTGATGCTAAACAGGCTTATACTATGATTTCATATTGTGATGAGTTCTATGGGAGAGAAGTGTAGCGTACCCAACAATATATACAGCAGGTAAGTTAACCTTGTCTGTGGATTGGGAAGGACACAAAGTTTAAGCTGAATTTGCTGGAGAACATAGGTTTCTGAGCCCAGGCAGTTGGGTAGTAGAGGCAGGGAATTAATGGAGTGTACTGCTCAAACTTTATGTACACGCAAGTCACCTGGGAATCTTGTTAAAATGCAGATTCTAAGTTACTTGGACTGGCTGGAGTGTGAGGTCTGCATTTCTAACATACTGTCAGGTGATTGCTGGTCTGTAATTTACTTCAGAGGCTTTCTGTTCTGCCTTTCAAATTTTGTTTCTGTTGAAAGGTGATGGGGTTCAACTGATTCATTTTCCTTTCCCTCCAGTCTGTGGCCATGGTGGCTGCAATGATATAGATTAACTGTTCCATGCTTTGAACTGTACTTGATTAGCAGTAGCGGTGCTTCCTGATCCCTCTACATGAAAATATTTCTATCCTGCCCTTGCACTTTGATCTAGACAGCCTACAGTGCAGAGAAGGCCAAAGGTGCAGAGGTGGGCAGAGAGAAAATCTTAGGAGAAAAGAAAAAAAAAACTCAGTTATTGTGTAAGTTAATTTAGAAAATTTCTCTTGGTATTTCTCAAAACATCTTTTCCCTTTGTTTCTAATTAGAGTGGAGGACTCTGGCATTGTTCTTGATAATCTGATTCCTTCCTAATTGTAAAGAAAGTGACTCTCAGGGATAAAGGAATTGCAGCCAAGATTGCAGATCTTCACTTAAACCCAAACACTAAATAGTGTTCTTGCCTCTTAGAAAAACTTCTCAATTACTATAATTCTAAACTTGATCACTTTCTCAAAAACTGGAGACATTGGGACTGGGGTTGTGGCTCAGTGGTGGCCTAGCATGTGTGGGGCCTTGGGTTTGATTCTCAGCACTGCATATAAACAAATAAAGTCCATTGACAACTAAAAAAAATATTAAAAAACAAACAAAACTGGAGACATTAAGGATGTCCTTTTTTTTTATACTGGGGATTGAACTGAGGGGCTCTTTATGATTGATCTACATGTCAGTCCCTTTTTACTTTTATGTCAGGATCTCACTGAGTTACGTAGGGCCTTGCTAAGTTGCTGAGGTTAGCCTAGGATTTGCGATCCCCTTGCCTCAGCCTCCTGAGTTGCTGGGATTACAGTCATGCACTGGCTAAGGGTCTCTGCTTTTGAACATAAAACCTAATTCTTTTTTCCCCTCTTTCATTTCTTTTGTGGTACTGGGAATTGAACCCAGGGGCACTTTACCACCAAGCTATATCCCCAGCCCTTTTTATTTTTCATTTTGAAAAAGGGTCTTAAAATACAACTTGATGACCTCCAACTTGTGATCTTCCTGCCTCAATCTCCCAAGTAACTGGGATTGTAGGCATGTACCACTATGCTTGGCTATAAAACCTAATTATAGCACATTTATATGATTTATATGTAATTAAAAAAATACCCTCCAGATAACTGGCATAGGAAGAAATTGGCATCTTCCTAAAATCTAAAAGTATTTTTTTGGAATGTTAACCTTGAATAGTGCACTTGGAGAAGGTTTGAATTCTGTGACTTGAAAGTTTCTGACATTTCATTTGGAAGACCACAAAGCAGTGAATGGATTACAGTGAACTGTGTGGGTCATGCGACACACTGTGGTTTGCATTCTGTTTCAGAAGTTGTGTATGTATGGAGAAGGAGGAAAGGGTAGGGAGATGGACAGTTACAGGATCACCAATGAGATCTAGTTCTAGCAATGTGTTTTATCATTGAGGCTTTAACACAGCCTGTAGTATGTTTAACACCTAAAAAGGTGTTTTTTAAAAAAATATATTTTTAGATTTTGAAATGTTTTCAAACTTTGAGAACAGTTGGAAGATGGTCCAGATAATTCCTGTGTCCCCTTTACCTCAAGTCCCCAGTTGGTTTATCATCCTCTCCTTGTTTGTTAAATAGTCATTATTCACAGTAATTAATGTTCTATTGAGTTGCAAACACTGAATTAGTGAATACTGAACCACTGCTGCCAGGGGCAATACAAGGTTAGGATCCTTGGGACCTCTGGTGACATTTTCACCAACCAATTAATACATAACCTTATTATCTGTGCTTCTGTTTAAAAATACTTTACTTAATATATAATGTTGACATCTTAACATTGAACTTTTAGTCAATAGCACTATAATTTGTGCCTGAATGAAGTTTACCTATCCAACACATGCATTTTTTCTCTAAGGTATATTGTAACAACTGTTTTGCACTTAGGAATACTAGACAGCATGTCAGGACTACACTTGAGGGCCATTTTATTTGTTTATTTTTATTTTTTGAGAGCCCTTTTAAACAATGAAAGCAACAAAAAGCACCAAGATGCAAAAAATATGTAACTAAATAGACCATGAAAGTAACTTGCTTATTGTGTGAGAGCTGAAACAAGAAAGCAGAGCATTGCTTTGTTGCTACTCTGATGTGCATGCCTATGAATGACAGTAAATGTGCTGAGACTGTTGATTTGGGGGTTACAGATAAATGATATTGAGCAGGCAAATTTGCAAATACAGAATCTCTTTATTGTAATTTTTGCAGACTTAAATTTGAGAGTAATATTTAAATATGATAACCTATTACCCTTTAACAATTCTAAGTTTTTGTTGTTGTTCTAGGGGTTGAAACAGAAGCACTTGACCACCTAACTACATCCCCAGCCTTTTTTATTTTGAGATAGGGTCTTACTAAACTGCTGAGGGTCTCTCTCAGTTGCTGAGGCTGCCCTTCAGCTTGTGATCCTCCTGCCTCAGCCTCCCAACTTGCTGGGATTATAGGTGTGTGCCACTGTTTTCTGCCTCTAAGTGTTGTCTTAAAAATAAGGATACACTTCCACATGACCACAGTATAACTATAAAGATCAGAAGTTAACATGGATAGAATATTGCCCTCCAACCTGCAAACTTCTTAATAGTGCCCTATGTAGGCACAGGATCCAATCTAAGATCATCTGCTACTTGTCATGTCTCTTGTTTCCTTCACTTAGCAGTGGCTTCTCATATTTACATTGTTGACATCTTCAAGAGTTTTTGGCTAGTTCATAGAGTGTCCCTCAGCATTGGTTTATCTTGCTTTCTCATGATTAAAGTTACGCATTTTTGGCAGGAATATCATAAATAATGCTATGTTCTGTTCAATGCGTTGTATCTCTGAGGCACATCACGTTGATAGTCCCATTACTACTGATGCAGATAACTTTAATTACTTGTTTAAGGTGGTATCAGTCAGGTTTCTTCAATGTAATTTTAGCCTACAAGTATTTTATATAATAAGTAGTAAATATTTTTACATTAATTATTTAATAATTGACATGTACTTAATACTTAACTAACATGTAATAGTACTTTGTGAAAGTGTGTGTGTATGTATTAATAATTTTGGGGGGGATACTGAGGAGTGAACCCAGGAGTGCTTGACTACTGAACTACATCCCCAATCCATCCCCCTCCATTTTTCTGAGACAGCGTCTCACTGAGTTGGTGAGACTGGCCTCAAACTTGAGGTTCTCTTGGCTCAGCCTCCCCAGTTGCTGGGATTGTAGGCATGTGCCACTGTGCTTGACTGTGAGAATATATTTTGAAATTATGCAAATATTTGATCTTTATCAAATACTCATCCAGTCTTAGCACTATTGATGATTCTTGCCTGAATTATTAATGTGATTATTACCAAATGATGATTTTCTATTTGTATCATTGATTCTACATCCATTAGTTGTTGTTATATAATGGAGAACTTTGTCTTACACATTTATTCATTCAATAGATTATAATCCATTACTATTGTATCTCTAAGGTTTGATTTTTAAGTTTGATTTTCAAGTTGTCCCAGTTTTGGTCAGTGACAATTCTTTTAAGCTGGCTTTATCACTTAGTATCTTCTCACTATTCTTTAAGCATTTTTTTACATTTTTTTTACTTCTGACACAGCAAGATGTTCCCAGATCATAATGTACTTTCTCTGACCCAAACCTGGAATTTGCTGTTTCTTTAAGGAGCTTTTGTTCTTTTTAGCAGAGAAGAATTTTTAGGACCAAGATCTGGCCATCAGGGTGTTTCACCCCAAGTACTGGGGCTTGAACCCAGGAGTGCTTTACCACTGAGCTATATCCCCAGCCCTTTCTGTTTTTTATTTTGAGACAATGTTCTGCTGAAGTTGCCCAGATGACCTTGAACTGGCCATCTTCCTGCCTCAGCCTCCCAAGTTGCTGGGATTATAGGTGTGCATCTGGCTGAGCGTCAAGTTTTTATGCCCTCTTAGTGGGTGGAGCTAGGAAATACATGTGTATAGACACACATCCACATATGTCTGTTTTAATGTTTACCTTTGTTTCCAGCCCAACAAGATTTTTATTCCCTAGCCTTTCTATATTTGTAATTCCCTTTCTAACTAGTGAGAAACCTGGCTTTCATTATCCTCAGTGTCTAATTTGCTTAGTTCCCCTGTAGGTGGCCAATTTCCTGCTCACACTAGTTGAATCCTCAGTTTCCATTAACCTGCTGGCAGGTGCTGGTTGTCAGCACCTCAGTGCCCTACCAGACAGTGCTGACCAAGAGGAGGAAGGGCTTATGGCTATTTAAAAAGTTCTTTTTCGTTTTTTTGCAATGCTAGAGATCAAACCCAGGGCCTTGTGTGTACTAAGCATATGGTCACCCACTGAGTTACACCTCCAGCTAGGACTTTTTTTGACCCTTTGTTGGTGGAAGTTGATTTGGTGATTTGATTTAAAACAAAGCCTGCCTATCTGGGGACAGTGGTGCAGTGACTTTGGAGGCTGAGATAAGAGGATCACAAGTTTGAGGACAGCTTTGGCAACTTAGTGAAACCCTCTCTCAAAATAAAAAAGAAAGGTAAATGGATCTGGATGTGGTGTATACCCATAATCCCAGCAGTCTAGGAGGCTGAGGCAGGAGGATCACAAGTTCAAAGCCAGCTTCAGCAACTTAGCAAGGCCGGAAGACCCTGTCCCAAAATAAAAAATAAAATAATAAAAAGGACTTTTGGGATGTGGTTTGTTTTAGTTAGTTAGCTTTTTTGCTGCTGGGACTAAAGGACTTGACTAGAACAACTGTAAAGGGGGAAAGTTTGAGTGCTCACGATTTCAGAGGTCTCAGTTGATAGACAGCTAGCTCCATTCCTCAGGGCTCCTCAGATGAGGCAGAACAACATGGTGGAAGATTGTGGTGGACGGAAGCAGCTCACATAATGATCAGAGAGCAGAGAGAGATTCCACTTGCCGGATACAAATATATACCTCAAAGCCACACCCCACCAGCCTTCAGTTGCCACTTAATTAATCCCATCAGGTGATTAATTCATTGATTGGGTTAAGGCTTTCTTAACCCAATCCTTTCTTTGAATCTTCTTGAATTGTCTTACATGTGAGCTCTTGGGGCACACCTCACATCTAAACCATAACAGGCTTAGTGGTTAAGTGTACCTGGGTTCAATTCCTGGTACCAAAAAAACAAAAACAAACAAAAAAACCCAACAACAAACAAACAAAAAAGGAAAAGATCTAGAGGTGTAGCTTAGTGGTAGAATGCACTCGAATTCAATCTCCAGTCCCACACAAGAAAGGTTACCTACAATCCTGGTAAAAAACTATTATCTCCATTGTTTTTTGGACAAAATAAATAAAAATAAAAAGGTTTGCTTCTAGGCTTTTTTCCTTTGAAGTAGTTCAGACTTACTTTTTAAACTTCTTAGAAGGCTTCAACTGGGTTTATATTTTCCTTCAAATTTCATATACTTTTAAAAGCTGTTTGGAATTGGAATGAAATATTTAATGATAATAATTAATGAAATAACCACACTTTTTGTGTGGTTTAGTGTCTTTAAAAACCTTCATTTTCCCCCCAGTTAACACGTTTCTTCACCAGAGATTTATAAATTCACCCCTAAGGTATAAATATCTAGTTCCTTTATCCTATCAAGATGTGAAATTTAAGAGTTGTGAGTACTCTTAGATCTGGGTTCTTATTGGCTGTTCACAGTCAAACCTCAGTGATATGTGTGTCCTGTAAGTATATACTATAGATTGTGAGGTTTCTTGGATCTGATACTGTTGTACAAGAAAGTAATACCCTTTTGTGTGTGTGTGTGTGTGTGTGTGCGTGTGTGTGCGTGTGTGTGCTGAGCATCGAACCCAGGGTCTTGAGCATGCTAGGCAAGACTTTTGCCACTAAGCTACATCCCCAGCCCTTTTTATTTTTATTTTTTTTTTGGTACTGGGGATTGAACTCAGGGGTACTCGACCACTGAGCTACATCCCCAGCCCTATTTTGTGTTTTATGTAGAGTCAGGGTCTCACTGAGTTGCTTAGCACCTTGCCATTGCTGAGGCTGGCTTTGAACTCACGATTCTCCTGTCTCAGCCTCCCTAAGTGCTGGGATTACAGGCTTGAGCCGCCCCGCCCGGCTCTTTTTATTTTTATTTTGCAACAAGGTTTCACTAAGTTAGCCTGGCCCTTTTTATTTTTATTTTGCAACAAGGTTTCACTAAGTTACCCAGGCTGGCCTTGTGATATCTCTGCTTCAGCCTCCTATAAGTAGCTGGGTTTATGGGCATGTGCCATCCTGCTTGGCAGTAACATTCAATTCTTAATATTACCATGGGTTTTAGTTTGATGCTATAGTTTTTCTTTATACTTTGTTTATATAACACTTAAATTGTTTTTTTTCTTTTTTTAATCATGGATAAAGGATGAAGATCCTGGATCACTACAGTAATTTTCCTGTACCTTTAAAAGTTTGAGTATCTGACCCTGACCAATTGGTAGAGGGGTCAAAGTTCTCTGGTAGTGATACTCTTTTTTATCTTCTAGAGTCAGTGTACTGGTTTTTCCTTTGGTAAAGTAACACATGGTTGTTGCCCACTCTGAAAACTTTTCTCTTGACAACTGGAATAGATTTCTCTGAAATAGCACTTCTCATGTGCATGCTACATATGATTAGTTATTCTTGCGTGTCTCTGTCCTATTTCTAAGTAAATATGTCTTGATCTCTTGGGTCCTTGGCAACAGTAGAGCTCAGCATGAGGTTGTGAAGACCTGGCTCTGCAGAGGACCAGTATCCTGGAGATAGTCCTGATACTGGTTTCTAGGAGATGGAGTCAGTTTCTACATGGGGAAGCTTCTCTTATGCAGGGACTGAACTATAGTCCTGGTGGAGGTCTTTTATGTAACTCATCAATATTGGCTTATGATTCTCATCATATATTTAGGTTTATGAGTATTTGGGGTTTATTACAAAATGCAACAAGGAAACCTGTGTTCTAGCTTGAAGCTGTCTTCTTCCTGTGCCATGCTTTCTCTATCTGTAAAATGAAGATAAAAGTTTCTGCCCTGCTTCCTCAGAACATTGTGAGGATGAAGAGGGATGGAGAGCTGGGAAGGAAAAGAGTGACCAACATCCCCTTACTATTTATTGAGTTACCTACTGGACTTCAGGTAGTGTCAGTCCATTTTATATTGCTAATAACATAATGCCGCAGACTGGGAAAATTAAAAAGAAGTTTATTTTGGCTTATGGTTCTGAAGCAAGGACAGGGGACCATATCTGATTCTGGCCTTTTTGCTTGGCAGAGTCCAGAGATGATGGCACACAGCATCAAGCAGCCATAGCTAGGGAGTGCTGTGTGTTTGTGTGTATGTGTGCATGTGTGTGTCTTTTCCTCTGCAAAGTCCCAGTATTCAGTCATGGGTTTCTATCTGATGATCTCGTCTGCTTCTACCCACTGTCCCCAGGCTCTACCTCTAAGCACTATAGTTGGGCTGTGTTTCTGCCCTCTTTTGATTTCACCTTTTGAGGAGCCTCAGGATTGAATTCAGGCCTCATGTATGCTAGGTGTGTGTGTATTCTACCACTGAACTATATCACCAGCCCCTCATCTACTTTATATCTCGCAGTAAGGGTTAAATTTCCCCATGAGTTTTCAGAGGGGACAATCCATATTTAAACTCTAGTGATCAGATATCCTATTTAATAATCTAAATAGCCCTAAGAATACAGTAGTAATAATCTTATTTATAGATGAGGGACTATCACATGTTCAGGGTAGTGTTCCCTTGAGTTTGTAAGACTGTCTTAAGTCTTCTAAAACTCATCATTGTTCCACTTGGCCACAATGTCTGAGGCTATGTTTGCCAAGACACTTTGTCAAGTGTGAAGTTCAGTACAGTACAAACTTAAGAGATGATACTTAATACTGTAACTTTTGAGGAAAGAGATTCTGACATAGGCATTTAGATCTGCTTTCCCAGAGAGTGAATATCTTAGCTGATAAATCAGGGGACTGGATTGCAGGATGCCTAGGTAATTCTGACTGAATTCAGTGGTGGGAGAATTCCATGATTTTGATGCTTACATTTTTACCCCCGGAGGAAATGGCCATCATCTGAGGTACATATTCTTCTAGTCTTTGCTTCACACCACACTTTGAGCTGTTTTTCCCCATTTTATCCTTTCTTCCTTCCATCTGTACTGGAGATTGATCCCAGGGCCTTGGGCCTGCTGGGCAAGAGCTCTGCCCCTGAAATATATCCCAGCCCTTGAGCTCTCCCTCCCTCCCTCCCTCCCTTCCCTCCCTTCCCTCCCTTCCCTCCCTCCCTCCCTCCCTCCCTTTCTGGGGGGTACTGGGAATTGAACTCAGGGGCGCTCAACCACTGAGCCACATCCCCAGCCCTGTTTTGTATTTCATTGACAGATAGGATCTCACTGAGTTGCTCAGAGCCTTGCCGTTGCTGAGGCTGGCTTTTTACACATGATCCTCCTGCCTCAGCCTTCCAAGCTGCTGGGAAGTCAGCTTGTATTTATTGTATCTTTGGGCCTGGTTTTAAGCCAAGCTTTATTCTCTTGTTTAGGTTTCATAATGATTTTTTTTTTGTCATATTGGGGATTGAATTCAAGGTTGATCTTACGCTGAGCTATATCCCCAGACCCTCTTTTCTTTAAAAATCCTATTTGGGTACAAGGACTTGCTGAGGCTGACCTTGAATTTGCAATCCTCCTGTCTTAGTCGCTCAAGTTGCTGGGATTACAGATGGGCACTGTTGTGCCTGGCAGGTTTTATAACAATTTTTATGGATATTCTTATATATTTACTTCAAAATGATGAAACTGAGGTTATTTGAACCAGTTAAGTAACTTTCTGAGGTCACTGCTGACATTAATTTGATTCTGAAACTAAGTTCTTGCTATATAATGCTGTTCGTTCTCATTATAAAAATGAGCAGTTTGAATAACTTGAAGTTGTCCAGAACTCACTTTTTTCTGAGCATTTGCTATTTAGATTACTGTAAAACTAGTTCTGATTTCTCTCCCATGTCATAATGCTTCATAGCAGGGCTTGGCAAAATTATTCTGTAAAGGGCCAGGTAGTAAATATTTTAGGCTTTATAAGCCATATGGTCTCTGTCACCATTGCTCAACTCTTGCTGTTCAAATGTGAAAGTAGCTGAAGACAATGTGCAAATGTGTGAATTTGGCATGGTCCAATAAAACTTTATTTATGGACATGCAAAATTGAATTTCATGTTCTTTGCTCATTACATATTTTTATTTACCCTCCCCCCCCAACCATTAAAACATTAGCTTATGGACTATACAGAAACAGGTGACATGCTGGATTTGGCCAGTGGGCCATAGTTTACCAGTCCTACCTTCTACCATTGTGAGGTTTTTCCCCTTTGTGCTCTGAGTGCTCTTCTGTAATATTGTACTCTAAGTTTTTGCCTGCCTTGCATATTATAGTGTTTAGTAAATGTTAGTTTGATTTGGATCAGCCAGCTCATGGAAGCTTTACTTCATGATTTTTGTTTCTGACACCTGCTCTGCTGGCACATGTAAGTGGAGATTTTTAATTGGTAAAAAGATTTAATCACTCGGTACGTCAGATACTGTTTTAACAGAGAAATTAGCTTCCAAATGCTTGTTTCTACATGTGGCATAGTGGAACATCACTGTAGGAGACTTAGGTTCTAAGCCTTGCTCTACCATCAGATAACCTGCCTTGTTATTTGGGGCAAAAGTCATTTCATCTGTCTTGCTTTCAGATTTTTCAGCTATACAATGAAAGGGCCCAGATTAACTGCTCTATTTGTTTGACCTGTCTCAGTAGATGATGCCCCTGAGATTTAAACTCCCTTATTTTTCAGACTGAGCCCATTTGTGACACAGCTGGTTTGGAGGCAGTTATATTCCGAGCCAGTGGAACAGCAGTGCCATGAGGTGTCCTGGGCTTCCAGTTCAATGGCTTTGAATGTGGAGTCCTCTAATTTAGGTTTGCCTCTTGCTCTTGCCAGAAAAAGAAAGAAAGAAAGGAAAAAATAAAAAAGAAGCTGGCTCTTGGCAAGTATTCTGGGAAAGACCTCCCAGACCAAACAGCTTATGTTCTTTGGGGATTGCCTGCTTTGTCTAAATGACATTTTAATTTTCAAGAGATGATTCTTCCTCTAGAGGCAATAACTCTGGCTGTAAGGATGCTTTTTCCTGATATACTTTCTGAAAAATTTCCAATTTAGTTTCTTGATAGCTACTTTTGTGTTTATTCAGATTTTTTTTTTCTTTTGAGATGTTTTTGCTTTGTTAAAGTCTTATCTACTAGGCCCAAACCTTGCCTCCCTTTCTATAGCAGCTCCTTTCCCATCACATGATGGGATTTTTAAGATGAGATTTTTTTAAGTGTAGAAAATACATTGTCAGAGGAGAGCCCTTGGCCTCCCACTCTGCCATCTGACCTAGACCCTTGTACATGCAGTGTTTGGGGGTTGTAGTTAAAAATTTCCTGATGGCACTGTGGACATTCTAGCCCAAAGACACGCCTGGTTCTGCTTTCTGTATGACACATAGAATATTTGCCATATTATTTCTGAGAAAAATCTCATATTGTCTCTGGCCATTTTCATTCAAGAGTTGGATTTACCAAAGTTCTTTCTCTTTGTTGTGACATCCTACCTTATTATTTCTAGAGGACTTTAAGGTTGACTATAGCCCATTCTATGGTGAGTCACCATGCCTGTCTTGGTTCTGTCAGTTGCCTTTAAAAAATTTTTTTGTTAGCCTTTTTAGCTAAATCTAATCCACCTGCAAGAATATGGAAATCAAACTGGGCCACTGATTTTTTTTTTTTTTGGCGGGTGAGGAATATCAAGGGTGCTTAACTACTGAGCTACACCCCCAGCCCTTCTTTTTTTCCTTTTTGTACTAGGGACTGCACTCAGGGATACTTGATCACTGAGCCACATCCCCAGTCCTATTTTGTATTTTATGTAGAGACAGGGTCTCATTGAGTTGCTTAGTGCCTGCCTCATTGTTGCTGAGGCTGGCTTTGAACTTGAGATTCTCCTGTCTCAGCCTCCCAAGCTACTGGGATTATAGGCGTGTGCCACTGTGCCTGGCTTCTTTTTTATTTTGAGACAGGTTCTTGCTCAGTTGCTTAGAGTCTTAGTAAATTGCTGAGACTGGTCTCAGATTTGTGATCCTCCTGCCTCAAGCTCCCAAATTGCTGAGATTATTATGGGCAAGTATCACCATTTCTGGTTTCATTAAAGTTTTTTGAAATATAATTTACATAATAAAATTGATCCCTTTGAAGTATGCAGTTCAGTAGTTTTTATTATATTCATACAGCCATCACCATTGCCTAATTTGTGTGTGTGTGTGTGTGTGTGTGTGTGTGTATGTGTATGTACCAGGGATTGAACCCAGGGTTACTTAACTACTGAGCCATATCCTTAGTTCTTTTTATTTTTTATTTTGGATCAGGTCTTGCTAAATTGCTTAGGGCCTCACTAAATTGCTGAGGCTGACTTTGAACTTGCAATCCTCTTGCCTCAGCTTTTCAAACACTGGGATTACAAGCATGTGCCGCCATGCCAGGCTCTAGAATATAATTCATCACTTCAAAAGATACCCTGTTATCCATCACCCATCACTCCCTCTTCTTTCTCTCCTTAGGATAAATATATAAGAATATATAAAATATATAAGAATATCTTTCTCCCTGGGAACCACTAATCTATCTTCAGTCTATATGGATTTGCCTATTCTGGATATTTTGTATAAATGAAATCATTCAGCCGGGCGTAATCCCAGCACTTTGGGAGGCTAAGACAGGAGAATGGCGAGTTCAAAGCCACCCTCAGCAACAACAAGGCGCTAAGCAACTCAGTGAGACCTTGTCTCTACATAAAACACAAAATAGGGCTGAGGATGTGGCTCAGTGGTTGAGTACCCCTGAGTTCAAGCCTCAATACCAAAAAAAGAAAAAAGAAAAAAAAGAAATCATTCAATATGTGGCCTCTTGTGTCTGCCTTGATTTACAGCATAAGTTCTTCAAGGTTCATCCATATTGTAAAATCATGCAGAACTTTTTACTGCTGAATAATATTTCTGTTGTATGGATAGTCCACATTTTGTTTATCCATTCATGAGCTGATGTATGTTTAGGTTGTTTTCCCTTTTGGGGGCTATTATGAATAATGTTGCAATGAACATTTGTGTACAAGTTTTTGTGTGGACATGGGCTTTCATTTCTCTTGTGTTTATACCTATGAGTGGAATTCCTGAGTCATAAGGTAACTTTAATTTTTGAGGAATTATAAGATTTTTCCAAAGCAAGAGCACCACCAGCAACCTACAGTGGTTATAGTTCCTCCATATTCTTGGCAACACTTATTGTCTGACTTTGTTTTTTGGAGATGAGACCCCTCCCTATGTTGACCAGGCTCATCTTGCCCTCTTGGGTTCCAGCGATCCTTCTGCCTTAGCCTCCCAAGTAGCTGGGACTATAGGCATGTGCTACTGCGCCTGGCTGGTTGTCTTATTGATTATAGCCATCTAGGAGCTGTTGCTCCTAGATGATTTGCATTTTCCTGATGATTTATGATGTTGAGCATCTCTTCATGTGCTTATTGGTTATTTGTATAAATGTGTATTCAAATGTTTATTCAAATGTCCTCTCCCATTTTTAGTTGGGTTATTTATTTTTTTATTGTTTTGATTTTTTAGTCTGGATATTATAATTATCAAACATGCTTTGCAAGTATTATTTTTTCAGTTTCTTGATAAATGTTCATTGCAGCACAATGCTTTTGATTTTGATGAAGTCCATTTTGTCCGTTTTAAAATTGTTTTGCTTGCTTGTATTTTTGGTGTCAGATCTAAGAAACTTACCACCTAATGCAAGGTCATAAGATTTACATTTTGTTATGAATTCTAAAACTTTTATGGTTTAACTCTTAATTTAGGTCTCTAATCCTTCTTTAGTTACCTTTTGCATATAGTATAAGGTAGAGGTCAAACTTTACTCTTTGGCTTATGGATGTCTGATTATCTTGACACTTTTTTGCTGAAAGGACTACTCTTCCCATTGAATTTTCTTGGCACCTTTGTTAAATCAGTTAACCTTAAATGTATGGATTTGTTTGGGGCCCTTTTTTGAGCCCTCATTCTTTATCTTGGTTCTTCATATTGGCAGCTGTTGCTCTTGCCATTTTCCCATTTTATCTCAACAGGTAGAACACAGGGGTAATAAGATGATTCTCAGGTGAAGAAGATATTTCTCTTGGACTGGAAAAAAATGCTAATTGCATTAATGTACTTAAGAATTTCTGTATTGTCACTTTCTTTGCTGTAAATATAGCAAAGCAAGGTTTCTGCAAAAGATTTCTGTCTACTCTTATCAGTGGCTGGGAATTAAAGAGTTAAGCACACCAATCATTTATCAGAATCTAGTGAAGATTTAATGTGGTGTTCCTGTTGCTGGGCAACATTTTAGTGGCTGCCCAGATAGTGTTTCACTGTAGGTAAATCTCCCAGTAAACCTGTAAGTGGATTTGAACAGTTTGAGCCCCCGTTTTCTTTCTCAGCTGCCTTGTTTCAGTCTTTGTAGCCGCCTGACTCATGCCCTGAAGCCAGGTCCTTTGAATCACACCACATCTCTCTGCAGCCTTTATTGGCAGAGCTGAGAATTGTCTAATCCATAACCTCAATCAAACCGGACTCATTGTGACAGCTGGTTTCACAAACCTCCTGCTGCATCAGGTAGTCCTAAGATTGGTTTTCTAGAATATGTCATTTTATTAATATAATTGGATAAAGCAGTAACCATATGACTTGTTTTCTATGCCCTATAAATTAGCAATTAAGGATAATTACTGCATCCATGAAAGTTTGCAACATGAATCAGTCAGTGCAGCTTCAGCAGATCAATTACCCGTGACAGTCTCTTCTCACTTGTAACATGATTCTTCTGAAATTAAAATTGTCATGAATGACATTTTACTTATGATGCTGTTTGTCTCCCCACTAGAATATCAGCTCCTCAAAAGCAAAAATATTTTTGTTTCAGTGAAATATGCTGCTTAATGAGAATAATTCCCCACACATGGTAGACATTACATAAATAACTAAAATTAATAAATAAACCAATCAATGAATACACTTATAAAAATAATCAACCTAAGCCAGACACAGCAGTGCATGCTTGCAATCCCTGTGGTTTAGGAGGCTGAGGTGGGAGGATTGCAAGTTCAAAGCCAGCCTCAGCAACTTAGTGAGACCCTGTCTTTTCTTTAAATAAAATATAAAAAGGGCTGGGATGTGGCTCAGTGGTTAAGTGTCCCTGGTAAGACACCCTCCCCCTCAAAAAAATCAACTTAAATGGCAGGTCTTTCAGAGGGAAAGTGACTTGATGCCACATAAGTTGTCTGATATATAGACCCTTGATCTTTTCCATATTTTACTTAGACATTTAAAGTATTTTTCCCCCAAAGGTATTTTTCTTTGGTTTTATTTGGTTGAAAACCTTAGGAAAGGGGAAGCTGTTAAAATGTTTTTACTGAAGAACTTGAATAGATGGTTGACAAATAAGGCAGGTGGAGGGGGTTTAACAGTGCTTGAAAAATGAAATGGAGAGAGCTAAGTTTGTTTTGAACAATTTCAGTTTCAGTAAATGGTAGGAGGGAAACCATTGTTCCTAACAGTCTTTTCCTACCATTCCTCCAAGGCCATTGGTAAATGATGGGAAGACAGTTTAGAGACAAATATACACATCAGTCCTTTCCTGGGAGGAATAGAAATAGCAATCTCTACCACGATGAATCTATTCTTGTTGCTTAGAAGGTTGAGTCAGTGGCTGCTGCTTGAATTGGCATACTCAATAGTATGCAATACACAGAGCAGCCTAAAAAGTAAAAGCCACGTCTCTCTAGTATTAATTCAAGCATATTTGGTGCAATAATGCAAAGAAGTTCTGACAGCATTTGGGAAGAGTATTTTTGCAAAATGATTGTGTGTGAGTTATTTGCCAAAGACCTTCATGGGGCTGAGATAATAGATAGTAGAACCATTGCCCCCAGGGACCTAGATTACTAGGCAGAGGCATTAGAGGCAACACCTTTCTAATGTTTAGGGATGAAAGGGGATTCTTCTCTGAGTTACTCTGTTCTTGAGCTTTTCAGTGGTGATTGTCAAGACTTGAGGAACAAAGATGGTTTCCTGGGCTAGGTCAGTGCTTATTTACAGTACACCTTGGTTAGCCCAGTGAGTTTTCTTGTAAATGAGTGTTAGCTTTTCTAGCTGGGCTTCATCAAGTGATGTGTTAGGTCTCCTGGGAGTGCTTTATTTTTGTGAAAACTTGAACTAAAATTGTGGAGCAGGCAGTGGAGACAGATCATCTGGTTTGTGTGGTGTGAGTAACATGGCTGTCCTTGGCCTCGTTTGGTATATGTGCATGACGTATTTAAAGTGCATGTGTAGTACAGTGTGCTGTTTTGTTATGTATTTTGTTTCTGCCACTTGTGATAAAGAATGGACTATAAATGAGTTCAGATTCAGGCTCTTTTCCTTTTTTTCTTGATCTGTCTTATTCAGGAACTCCAGGTATCCTCTGCTCTAGTCTACCTGTTCTTTCCTGGCTTGGATTTGAGAGCTGTCTTCTTAAAATCATGCCTAGAGCATGAGTTCTCAGGATAGGCTGTTAGGAAGATTGTTTGATAGGCAGTTTTAGAGTTTTATTGCTGATAACACTTGGTCAGAAAGGATAAAAATGAAGAGCACGTTTTGTAACTGGATCAGGAAGACTCTGTGTGTGTATGTTGTGTGTGAGTATAGCTAGAGAGGAGTGATTTAGGTTGGGGTCTGTCTGCTCAAATCATTGGAGTTATTAAGACATTAATCAGCACCAGTTTTTAAAAATCAGAATATGTGTATTGGTTTGATAAAGTTCCCATACAACAGTAGTAGAGTGGGTAAATGAGTTGTGGTATGTTCGTATGATGAAATACTACACAGCCATGAAAATGAATGAACTAGTGTTTCACATCAACATGGATGAGTTTCACTAAACATAAAAGAAGCAAAATAAATAAATTATTGCAAAATAATAATAAGTTATGTGCAGTAAACTCAATAAGTAGAGTTCATAAATAGAGAATATGAAGCCATATTGCTAAGGATATGTATATAGAGATGAACTGTACAAAGAAGCAAGGGAAGAATTACCCCTGTGGTCAGGGTAATGGTGGGAGTCAGGAGAAGGGATGCGAGTAGAGAGGGGCACAGAGGGAACCCAATGTTCTGACAGTGTTCTAGTTTTTTTTTTTTTTAAATATTTTTTTAGTTATAGATGGATACAATGTCTTTATTTTTTTTTATTGCTTTGTATGTGGTGCTGAGGTTCGAACCCAGGGCCCCACGCATGCGAGGCAAGCGTTCTACCGCTGAACTACAATCCCAGCCCAGTGTTCTAGTTCTTAACATGGAAAATGATTACTATATTAGTCAGTTTTTTGTCACTGTGATCCAAAAACTTAACATATGCAAGTTAGAAGTGGAAAGGTTTCTCTTGGCTCATGATTTCAGGGCTTTCAGTCTGTGCTCAGCTGCCTTCATTGCTTTGGGCATGAGATGAGACAATACATCAAGGAGGAAGTGGTGGAGGAGGGCTGCTCAGTTCATGGCAGCTAAGAAGAAGGGGGGGGGAGGGGAGGGGAGGGGAGGAGGGAAAGCCTGGGGTGCCTGGGAAAGCCAAGGTACGCCCCATGACCTATTTTGTCCAACTAGGTCCCACCTCTCAGTAGTTCATTCAGCTATCAGTTGCTTAATCCATCCAACGGATTAATTCACCCATGAGATCAGAGCCCTCATTATCCAATCGTTGCCTAAAAACCTACCTTTGAACCTTGCTGCTTTGGAGACCATGCTTTCAATACAAGACCTTGGGGGTCATTCCGGATCCAAATCATAACAGTTATTCAAGTATTTATTTTTCTTATTCTCTCATTTGTACTTGTATGTTTAAATGCACTTCTGAATTTATATTTTACAATTTATAGCATTACTTAAGGTGAAAAGGTGAGAGAGAAATGTTAGCTAGCAGATATATAAAGGAGTGACTTCCATTCTGTTAGCTTTTCCCACTGGGACCAGAATACCTGACCAGAACAACTTAGAAGAGGGAAAATTTGTTTAACTCACGATTCTAGAGGTTTAGACCATGGTTGACTGAGTCTGTTGCTCTGGGCCCAAGGTAAGGCAGCACGTCATGGCAGAAGGGTGTGGTGGAGGAGCACTACTTCACTAATGGCCCACCAGAAAACAGAAAGAGGGGTAAAGGGCCACAGGGAAGGAAGATGGACCCTTCCACAATACCTCCAGTGACCCACCTCCTCCAGCCATACCCTTCCTGCCTCCAGTTACCACCCAGCTATTGCATTCAAACTAGGATGGACTGATGAGGTCAGAGCTCTCATATTCTAATCATTTCACCTCTGAATATTCCTGCATTGACACTGGAACTTTTAGGTGACATCTCATATCCAATCCATAATACCTTCAGACTCCTTCCTTTTGATTCAGCCTTCTTCACAAGGATCATTCCTCTCTGGCCTCGTCTGCCCAGTGTCCTAAATGCCTTTTTCTCAGTTGCAAGTGGGTTCTGTGCCTGACACCCTTGATCAGAGATATGAAAAGACCTGCTACATGTGGGAGCCTTGAATTGCTTATCAGTCTCCTGTTCTAATCATCCAGGAACTGGCTTTCCAGATGACATGACTGCTTTCTCTCCCTTTTGACCCTGGGTATGCTCAGTTCCACTCAGATGGTGTATAGGGGCTTCTTTGGCTTTTCCTTAAGTTCATGTTTGCCTCAATCCTAGAATGAAAAGTGTGAATGGAGATATTAACTTCTTAATAATTGAGAAGAACACAGTGGTGGTGCTTGCTGGGATGAAATTACAAAGGTCATTAATTTCCATATCTCACATGCTTTTTCATCCCAGTCTATTTATTTTATGGCTTTGCTATTGGTTGTTTAATTCCTGCTTGTATTTCTGGCACCATCATTTTGGAATCTGGCCCAAGGCTTTATGCAGTTATTTCTCTTATAAAAAGTTAAAAGTAATTCTGTTCATTCAACAAATATTTGAGGGTCTTTGAGGTGCCAAATACTGTTAAGGTGTTGGGGATACATTAGTGGACAACCTACATTCTGTTGTTCATTATACCTAGAACACTAATTTTCTCTTTTTGTCTCTGCTTAGGTCCTCTCAGGGTGTGCCATCATTGTCCGAGGGCAGCCTCGAGGTGGGCCTCCTCCTGAGAGGCAAATCAACCTCAGCAACATTCGCGCTGGCAATCTTGCCCGGCGGGCAGCTGCCACCCAACCAGATGCAAAAGACACCCCCGATGAGGTAGGTGCCTCCTAAGGCTGTGGACCTGGGTAACAGCTCAATCTCACCCTTGACTGTTGTGATTATTTTTTGTTTTGGTTCCAGTAATTGAACCCAGGTGTGCTTAACCCACTGAGCCACATTCCCCAGCCCTCTCTATTTTGAGTCAAAGTCTTACTAAGTTGCTTAGGGGCTCGCTAAGTTGCTCAGGCTGGCTTTGAACTTCAATCCTCCAGCCTCAGCCTCTCGAGCTGCTGGGATTACAGGTGTGCACCACTGCACCTGGTGACGGTTATGATTTTGATGTGCTTTCTTTTATGCGTGTTTGGAGTACTTTGGTATTACGGGACTGATGGCTCTGGATACACCCCTGTGGCTGCATCTGGTAGTTATACATTCACTGACTTAGCAGCAATCAAGGGTCTCAGGGCTTTTCTTGAACCTCTTCCCATAAGGTAGGTTGGTTGGTATTTTCCTTTACTGCTCTGGAAATAAATTGAGAACATCTTCTAGGTAGTCTCAGTCACTTGAAGTCACCATCAGTTACGACAGAGCTGTGAAAAAGCGAGTACTTTCCCCTAGAGACAGTTGGTGTTATTAGTGTCTTGTGTCTCCTTTCAAATATGTTTAACATCTATATAACATTGTTTTCATAAATGGTATCCTACGATACATGCTGGGCCCTTTATGGATTCTTAATCTGAGATCCATGCATCCCTAAAGGTATCTGTGAATCCCATGGAGTTGTTTGTAAAATTTTGTGTGAACATGGACTTTTTTTTTTTTTAATATTTTTTAGTTGTCAGTGGATCTTTATTTATTTATATGTAGTGCTGAGAATCGAACCCAATGCCTCACACATGCTAGGCAAATGCTGTACCACTGAGCTACAACCCCAGCCCTGAACATGGACTTTTTTTTTTTTGGTACTGGGGATTGAACTCAGGGGCACTCAACCACTGAGCCACATCCCCAGCCCTATTTTGTGTTTTATGTAGAGACAGGGTCTCACTGAGGTGCTTAGTGCCTCGCCGTTGCTGAGGCTGGCTTTGAACTCGCGATTCTCCTGTCTCAGCCTCCCTAAGTGCTGGGATTACAGGCTTGAGCCACCGCGCCCGGCCTGAACATGGACTTTTTAAGGATGAAGTTTTCATCTGTTTCTCAGCAACTTGCAGCTAATCATTGTGTTATGGTGACTTGAGAAACTGCTGAGCTTTTGTCCTGTGTCTCCTACATGCCTCCAGCACTCTCCTTGCCCCAGCTCTAATGCCTGGCTTCCGTAGCTTCTTTGTGGTCTGCCTTTGACTCTGTTTCTCTCCACACAGCTGCGGTGAGTCCCAGTTTGGTATGATTTAGTTTTCTTGGCTTCTACAGTTTGAAACATTGGTGTGTGGCTCTTCTTTACTAGTGCTTTGGGTATAGAAATAAAATTTCTAGAATTTAATTATTTGTCCTTTGCCCTAACTTGATGTTGCACAAATTAGTACCTTAGCTTTCCTTTATGCTTCCCTTCCAGGGTAGTGAAGAAGGAAAAGCAAGAGCTCATAAGGATCTTTTATTTAGGGAAGAGATTTTAGGTTTTTTTCATCTATATGTAAGGGCATTTTGTTTAAATTAAGAATATAGTGAAGGGGTGGGAATATAGCTCAGTGGTAGAACTCATGTCTAGCTTGAGGTTGTGGGTTCAATCCCCAGTATTGCCCTCTCCCCGCCATAAAAGATGTAAAGGAATGTTACAGATAATAGAGGTGGAGAAAGATACCCATAGTTATTCTGTCAAATGAACCAGTTAGATTCTTGGAAGATAGACTAAATATATTTAGATCAGTTCCTTTTCATTGGTCCTCCATCAGTAACCACAGGTGTTGGGAATATATAGTGTATACCTCAGGATTGTTCAACACTGATTAAACAAGAAAATGTGACATGCTTAGTGCATTATAAAGTACTTAGTAAATCGTAGTGTGTGGTAATGAGTGCTGCTGTGTTAGACCAAGTACTAAATAAAGATTAAATCTCTTTCAACAGTTTTCAAATTTTGGGTGCTCACCAAATGAGCAAACCAACATTTTAAATAGTTCTCTTCCTTTGGTTGCATGTTGTGTAACAACTCAATTGCTTCTGAGAGGTGAAGAGTGTTGACTTTTCTTGGAGCTGATCAAGTTCACTTCCTCAGAAGAAAGAAGCAGTGTAGCCTCTAAGAAAGAGGGTTGTGTTTCAATTTCCCGTTTTGTGGATGAGAATCTGGGGCAGAGAAGCACAAGGCTAGTATGGACTTGTTCTAAAGTATAACTGTGTGCCATGTAACAGGACAATAGAATCTGACCAGAACTATCCTAGCTGAAAGAATACCCTCTAATCTTACCTGGCATTCCATTTGGTTCCATATATTTATATAGTCTAGTGCCTCTGTCTCTTCCAGAGCAACTCAGTGTCATCAATTTCTGCCAGTAACCAACCCTGCAGGGATCCCTGGCAGATGAAGTATTTGTAGATTCACTGAGCCCACAGTCATTTTTTCTCCCTCCTAACACCTAGTCTGTCCTCACTCTGCTGTGATCTGGTTTTCCTCTACCATGCCCTTGAATCTGCCTTGACGTAGGTAGGTACCAGGAATGCCCCAACCAGAAACCTGATTTCCCTTGTTCTTATTTCACCTCCCCACCCCCAACATCCAAGCCTTTTATCAAAACCTAGAAATTTTGCCTCCTTAAAATCTTCTCTTAACCACCCTTGACATTTCATTGCTGTTGTCACTGCTCTTTGTTCAACTCTGATAGTGTGCTTGGAATGTTGAAATGAAGTCCCTCTGCCTCATTCTTTCTTTTAATCCTTTCTCCATAGGTACCCAGATCCTTTTGAAACATAATTTCATTTATTGCCTTGCTCATTGTTATTCCCAGACACTTCTGTGTTTCCTCGCTGACAAGCCTACGTGTCTTAGCCTAGTACATAGTGCATTGTGATTTAACCTTCAGTCTCTTAGGAATGCTAAAGCCAGGAGGCATCCATCACTCAGGTCTCCTCCCAGGACACCAGAGTGTACCTCCTCTGCCCTTAGCACATGCTGCTCCCTCCATCAAGAGTTCCTTCGCCATCTGTGTGGCCCTGGTCGCTACCTTGAATCCCATCTTAGGGCTGGCAGAGCATCCTCAACATTTCTTTCCAGGTCTGTTTTTTTCTCTACTTGACCATAAGCTGTTCAGAAGAAGAGGCCTTTTCTCTCATCTCTGTGTTCTTGTGTCTAGTCAGCACCTGACACAAAGCAGGTATCCAGTAAATAAATGTTTTAGTAGATAATGAGGAAAAGAACTCAAGCATTTCTCTTTGGGAGCAGGAGGATTATTCACTGTGGCACTACCCTTTCAGGCTTCCATTGTTTTGGAGCTGTTTGGTTCTTTTCACATTTCAAGAAAAATCAAGGACATTATTATTCATTTTCTTCCCTATGTATCACTGCCCCAGATATCATTCAATTGATTATTCTTTGCCTTCCTCCTGTTATCTTCTTTCACTGGTACTCAGCTTTCTCCTAAGTCCTGTGGCAATTAAAGCAACCCCACTGTATGTCCCAGCCAGCACTGCCCCTGTTCCAGGCTAATCCCTAGCGTTGCCTAGCTACTCCGGGCAGCCTGCATACTGCATTGATGGGCACTGTGGGATTCAGGTTTATTTCCCACAGATTAATTGAGCTCCTGCAGTGTAAAGCTGTATGTTGGTTTCATGAGAAATACGGCAGTGAATGTCACAGTCCTATATTCACCTGAGCATTTGAGGATTAGGGTGGTGAAGGAGAGATGGGAGAGCAAGATATCTATGTGGAACATGGGGTAATTAGAAGAGAGGAAGGGGCAAGAATCTTAGAACACCCTGGGCATGGTGGTGCAGTCTTGTAATCCCAGCTATTTGGGAAGCTGAGGCAGGAGGATTGCAAGTTAGAGGCCAGTTTGGGCAACTTAGACCCTGTCTCAAAATAAAAAATAAAAAAGACTGGAGATGTATGTAGTTCAGTAGTACAGTGCCCTGGGTTTAATTTCTAGTATGGGTTGGGGTAGAAGCATAGAATGATAGACCATGTATCAAAGTAACTGGTTTTAAGATTTTCTGCTATTCTGGGGTTTGATCTTGTCCAGGTAGTTTTAGGAGTATGACCACAGAAGATTGGAATTAAAAAGTTGCATTTCACTTTGTAACAGTTTTGCTTGGGTCTGGGCTTGGAGAATAACTGCCAGATTCAGTTTACCTGCATTGGGCATTCTAAAGGAAGGAGGTAATTTTGAGTCTTTACTTATAAACCACTTGTTTCTTAGATGGAGCTCTGGGACATCATTTGAATAGACCAGTTTTTCTTCCTAATAGGCTGTTTTGGCTCCTGATAATGCTTTTAGGGAGTTTCCCTATATCTGCCTTTTTAGAGTTGTTGTAGGAGATTCTTTTGAGACAGAAAGCCTTCTTCCTGTGTGTACATGTGGAAGCACTGGCCTTAATTCTACAAAGATTGTTTTATGGTATTGATTGATTGTGGTACTAGGGATTAAACCCAGGTGTCATGCATGCTAGGCAAGAGCTCTACCATCATGTTTTCTTGCCCTTGTGAGCAATGATGGTCAATTTCTTTGCTGCATAGCTCTGAGCCTCCAACTTAGCTAATATCTTGTCTGGTTACAGAATTCTCTCATCTCTGGATAGAAAATGACTTGAGAGGGCTGGTTTAGGGAGGGAAGATTGTAGGAACTAGCCGATTTTTTTTTTTCCCCTACAATGTTAGGTATATGTCCATTTCAAGATTTCCAGTGTGGCTTTCTCTTATTGCCCAGCAACTGACCAACTCTTAAAACATGAGAGCTTCAGGGAAGGGTTTTCTTTCAGCAGGCCTTGAAAGCTTTTAGAAAGCTTCTGCCTGGTGGGTAGAAACTGGAGGATCCCCGTAAGGGCTAGATATTCATTTCCTTGTAAACTGACCCTAGTTACACGAGTTTTGACTTTAGGAGTACATGTATGATCAGAACTTTTCCAGTATTTAAGAAGAGTGTTACTGAATTTGAAATATTAATGTGGTACTTGGGACTACATCTTAAGTATAGCTATAGCTGGGCATGATTTCAAGTTGACGACTAAGTTAATTTATATGTGTGAGGCTCAGTACTGTTAGTTTGTTCAGTACTGTTTCTGTGATATGATTGATAATTGGAATCATGAATCAGTTACTGAACTCTTTTTGGCAAATGGTATCTTTTTTCAGTTTTAGGGAATGTTGTGGGGGAATAAAACATAACGATATAGAGAACTGTTTGTTGCCATTGAGTGATTGGCTCCTTTGTCCGTTGGAATTTTTAGGAGAGAGGATCAGGTGAGTGAGTATAAGGTTGTTTTGGCGTCTTTGAGCACCCTTACTTGGGACCAGTTCTTCCTGGAACTAGTCACAGTTGGTGTATAGGTAACAACACTATTACATGACTACTAGCCCAGCAAGCTGGTAGATTTGCCATGTTTTGATTGGCTTCTGGTCTGGGAATATTTTTCTTTTAGAAAAATTGTTGAGTGACCCCATCAATGAATCTTCACGGACTGAAAAGATTAGCAGAGGCTTCCTTGTCAGGCCACTCATTTACTGGTCTGCTCTCCCTATGTGTAGTCGGAGTTCTGTGGTTTCAAGAGCTTGTCATAGAGAATGTGTGCATGTTGCATTGTAAAAGGGCAAGACCCTTTTCTCCTTGGCATGTTTTCAGGACATGAGCTCCTACTGACCTTACGCTACTGGAACTGTGAACCTGTCCCTCCCATTTCTGTTCTAAGGGAACTTGGGCTAAGACTGGACTGTAAATTCAAGCACAATGTCCACTCCGACAGGGCTGTTTCAGAGGAGACATCTCCTTTGAACCATCCTAAGAGTAGTGGAACAGGTATGGGACAAAACTCCCCCTTTGCTCAATTAATTTCTGTTTCTTTCTTTCACGTGGTACTAGGGATTGAATTAAGGGGACCACTGAGCTGCACTCTCAATCCCTTTTTAATTTTTTAAATTTTGAGACAGCCTTGCTAAGTTGCTCAGGTTGGCTTTGGACTTGTGATCCTCCCATCTCAGCCTCCCAAGTTACTGAGATCATAGGTGTGCGCCAGGGTGCTCAGTTGCTTTGCTCATTTTCTTGATGACCTGGAGACTACTCCGTGTGGGGATGTGTGACTTCCAACTTGTGTCTGTGTTGTGAGTGGGTGAGAGGGAGGAATTACCACCATCACAGGCTGATCCTCCTCAGGGTTGTTACTGGTGTCCTTCTGAGAATCTTGGACCTGCAAAGGCTTCAGATTGGAGCAGGATGGGAGACTTTGAGTGGGGAGCAGTGGTGGCGACTACCCTCTCAACTGTACTGCTGTGCTTTAAAATGTGGCAGCAATGACATAAATAAGGCTTTCTTGAGCAATGAATTCACTCTGAAATAATAGGACTAAACCCTCATCGTTCCTCTAGCAATGCCTCAAACTGGTTTTGGGGAAAGTGCTTCATAAATTGGAAAGAGGTGAACAAATGGAGGTGGTAGTTGTTATTTATAATGTCCCTCTGCCTAGGTGTCTCCTGGAGCCTGGGCTCCCCATTTCGGGGAGTGGTTTGATATATAGAAAGCAGTTAGAGCAGTGCTGGCACATGGCAAGTGCTGTAAAAGTGTTGGCAAATATTATTCACAAAGTAAGCTGTGACTGAGCAGACAGTGATGGGGAAAGTGCTACTACCAGTGTCTGGAAAGCTCTGAGGCCCATTTTTAGGGTTTGTTAACCAATTGCTAGACCTTCCTTTTGTACAAGGCCCCTAAGTGTGTAATCTGCATTGTGTGCATTTCAAGTGTTCTTGTTCTCCCTTAGTGTAGGGCCAACGTGATAGGTGCTCAGGTGGTTATCGAAGGCATGAAGTTGCTGGAATGCTGACTGGGGTCTGGAATAGGAAGTTCTCCTGTGACACCTTTGTTTTGTCTTTCAGCCCTGGGCATTTCCTGCTCGAGAGTTCCTTCGCAAGAAGCTGATTGGGAAGGAAGTCTGTTTCACGATAGAAAACAAGACTCCCCAGGGGCGAGAGTATGGCATGATCTACCTTGGAAAAGGTGAGCAGCAAGGAGAAGTGGACGCATGGAGTGTAAACTTCCTCTGAGGGGGGTTTCATGTGGTGGCAGTCCACTGTGGAGGTAGTCTGAGGAGTTGGCTGTAGGTGGCATTGGATATGAGTCAGGTACTGGGCACATGGCATGTAGGTGCACAGGCATGACCCCAGCAGTCCAGCTCTTTGTTTACTCCTGTGCTGCTTTCTTAGCTTGGTTTTAGGTGGATGTGGAACAGCATAGCATTCTTTCTCCTGTTTAGGCCACCAGGTTGTGTAACTCAATGGCTCTGTGCTTTATCAGAGTGCTAATTGAATTCCTATAGATTTCCTATGTTACAGCCTCTATTTCCTTTGTCTTGTGGCTTTTCTTCTGTTTCTGGGGACTCTTTAGCAAAAGAAGATTTGTTCAGGGTTTGTCATTCTTTCCCTGGCCACATGTTTTATACGAATTGAAAGAACACAGGCTTTAAAAAGATAGTATATGTAAAGATAAAGTTTAAAAAGATGGTATATGTAAAGTGCTACCTCTGGCATGTTGTGTATACTCAGTAAATGTGGGTACATGTGCACGCGTGCATGCCCCTGTTGTTTAGCTGGGCTAATGGGATGTAAAGTGTTGTTTTCTGGGTTTAGGTAGAGGGAGAGTCAGATAGGGGAATAGAGTTTGAACAGACATAGGACATTGAAGAAATTGATAAAATATAGAAAGCAGTATGATGAACATGAACTGTTTGAGAGCATATTTAATAAAAAGTTTCCTGTGATTCTTAAAAAAAAAAAGAGGAGGGGGGTAGCGCTAATATCTCATGCAGCTAAGCTGTCTTAGATCATCTATTTGACTTTTGTAGTCAAAGCTGGAGGTAAACAAGCCAGGTTGAGTGGTGAGACTAATTACATCCTGTTAAGACTGATTATAATTATTGAAAAAGTGAGTTGGGAATGACCTTGGAGGCATCTTGTTCAGTTTCCTTTTTTCTTTAGGATGGGGAAAAAATGGTAGAATTTGAGGTTAGCCTAGGACTTTATTAGAAAAAGAGATGATCAGTTTTCTAACTTTTGAAGACAACATAGTCGTCCATCTGCTCTAAATACTATCCCCCAATTGTGACTTGATCAGAATCTTAATTTGATAAGTAACCGAGCAAGAATGAGGTCTGTGGTTTGCAGATTTCTTTTTGGTTTCCTCTGCACCCACATTTTGTTGCTTCTTTTGAGGGTTCAGCCGAGGGGAATATATTTTGGTCTATTTTGAAGGAGAATTTGGAACTGAGAACTGTTGGGTGCATTGACAATTGGCTGGTTTTGTGACCGCTCATCCTGTACCTCACAATGTACCTGGGCTTCATTCTTTCTACCCTCTGACCTCTTGGCACCTCAGTGTTCAGCCTTTCCCTAATTGTTGAACCCTTCCTTTTGACTTTTCACTCTTGGGACTCCTGTTGCTTCGAAGGAACATATGTGACCTTTACTAGTATTAGTTAAGTGTGTGTCTGGCTTCCACGCTAACCTGCATGGAAAGAACAGTTGATCCATCCTGAGCCTCAGACTTGAGTGTTCTTCATATAAATATCGTTCACCTCAATTTTGGTAGAGAAAGAGGCTTACAGTTTGCTTCTGCAGATTTTTCGGCGTTCTAGTAGTAAGGCATTCAGGTCGGGTTTGGAGGCTGTGTACTTGTTAGTACTATTATGGAAGTTGATGTGTAGTATACTAAATATAAATCTTAAACAGAATTTTATCCTGTGTTGACATTACCTATAAGCTAGACTGCTGTGTTTCAGTTTATCTAGGAGCCTGTTCTCTGCCATATTAAAGATTTTTATGTGGTGATTCCCTCCTAGATGTCTTTCTTTATCGTTTCAGCTGACAAGCAAAGATTTAAGAGAATATTCCCAGCCTAAATTCTTTTTCAATAGTATGGAAATGCAATTAATGTTTCAAGTGCCTGAATAGAACCTCATCAGGTTGAGTTTTATGTTTAACTTCATTTTTCTTGTCTGTTCTGACGGCTGCTGTGTGAGATTAGAAATCTAAGACACTGTCTTCTGAGTATCTCTTATGAGAGCAAGACTCTTTCTTTCTCAAGTAGCATAGTTTGTCTTGGTGTCCTTTTGGAGTGGGACATTGTAGAGAGGAATTAGACTTTGAGGTATGAAGTGATAACACAATCCTAAAAGCATGTGTCTATCTGATCATCCAAGGTGAGGGGACTAACTTTTTCTTATTTCTGCCATGAACTTGGCTCTGTATCGTGATTTACATACATTATTTAATTCTCACAAGAACCCATGGAGGCAGGTGCTCTCCTCACTCTAGGAGTGAATAAATTAGGACACAGAGATCTTGTCTAAGCTGCTAAGCAGCAGGTCTGTGTTCATCTCTCGCTCTGTTCTCCTTTTGTTACTGCTTCATGCTTTTCTGAGCAGCCTGCCACATGTGTCTTGCTTTCTTGTCAGTCTCCTGTAGTTCCTGAGATTGCCTTTGACCTGGGAGTTGCACTAGAAAATTAGAAACAAAGTCTTGGCTAGATGGATAAGTCTTTGGGTCCTCAAGTCTGGACATTTTCAGTGATGAGGTCTAGTGAAAAGCCCCATGCTGCACCACTGCCCATCCAGTTCTCTGCCAGCATCACTCCTTGAAGAACTGAGTGTGAAAGTGGTCTGTTCACTGGAGCTCTGTTGCTAGTGGTGGCAGGTTTAAATCTTTTAGTTTTATGTGTAATTTTCTTGTTTTCCTCCTCAGATATTAATGGGGAAAACATTGCAGAATCACTGGTTGCAGAGGGCTTGGCCACTCGGAGAGAAGGCATGAGAGCTAATAAGTAAGTATCCAGCACTTCTCTGTCCCTATGTTCTTCTTGAGATGTCAAAGGAGATAGGGGGGTCAACTGTTGTTAATTGGCTTGGCTACATATTTGTTCCTGTTCCCTCATATAAAATGGATAATTTTAGGTGCTTTCTGAGATATTCTTGCCATGGATTATTTTGAACCAGGAGATCATTAAATATTCATTGATGATGTTTGATGTGTGTACCTCCTTAAAAAACAGGTTTTGAGACTAGGCAGTTCTGTTCTTCATATTCATGAGTCAATAGGTCTTAGACTGCAGATATTCAATTCCAGAGAATTTTTCCATCTGTCCAGGCCTAAATATTTACTGAGCACTTATTATGTGCCACGCTCTGTTCTTGGCACTGAGAATATAGCAGTGAACAGATTTAGACTCTGCTAGCATTCTAATGAGGGAACAGACAATAAACAGATATATGATGTCATACTGGGTGCAAGGAATAGTGAGTGCAGTGAGAAGTAAAGCCGGGTGAATAAATAGTACTCAAAGCAAAATCTGAGGAAACTGACAAGGCCACAGTTCTGTTTTGAGGGTTAGGAACAATTTCTCACTCTTTAAAGCCTTTTAAGTCTGTTTGCTTTATGAATCTTTAGGTACTTAATTAGTAGTTAAAAACATATTTGTTTAGCTAATGGCACTGTGAACTTGTTAGAAGGGAGTGTTAGATGTGTAAGGTTTGTGGTACATGCATCATGTGTAAGTTCACTAGTGTTAGCTCTCATTAGGATGGATTGCAGCTGACTTTAACACTTTAATCTCTAAAAAGTGATATGTCACATCAGTAGTTTGGAGTTTGTAAACATGCTGTTTAAATCATTAAGTCCTTGCTGTATTAGAGGACTATGGTAGCTGAAGAAAAGTCTTTGAAGGATAAATGTTTGCATGGGGTGTACTGAAGATGAGATTGAGTAAAGGCCTCTGGGACTTTGGGGTTGGGTCTTTCACCTGTGGGCCTTTCTGATTGCCAGGAGCCATTTGCTTGACTCCATAATTGTTGGGTATACATGTGGGAATTTGTTGAATTACGATATTTGTTTTAGGTGGTGTTTTTGGAAGCATGCTGCAGTTCTAACTTAAGGACAATTACTGGCATGATTACTGTTGTAGTGTTTTTTTGGGAATTCAGTTTGCAACCGGAATGTGTAATTATAATAATAAAAAAAAATCCCACTACAGTTTTGTACCGTCTCAACAAAGAAATCTCCACTGGAGTACTAATCCCTCTAAACATAAAGTCTCCTTTTCTCAGTTTCTGTGTTTGCTTTTATCTCTTGCTACATTTTCTGACTCTGGCTGTGATTTTGTATCTCTGAGGATGTGGTTGCCTTTTGGGTAGGGGTAAGGAAGAGAGGTACTGAAGACCTCTGGCTTGAGCATTGGCAGGTCATTCCTGCTTAGCAGTGCCTACTGGTCCAGGTGGGAGGAGATTTGGTTTATGTATATAGCCATTGATGGTACCAGTTGTTTGAGATTGTACAAAGCCCTTGCGGTTCATTGCTCCCTAATACTAGCTCAGCTATGAGAGAGAGGAGCCATCTTTAGCCTCCTGCTTTTATTTATTTGTTTATTTATTTTATTATTATTTTTTAACTTGCTTTGGTCTGTCTACTTTTTGGCTGCTCTAGTATGCAGTTTGTTTTTCTGCCTGATTAGGTAGGAGGCTTTCTTTTTAAACCATCTTTTGCCTAGCTGGCCTTATTGAATGGTTAAGTAGCTTTGGGCAGCATTTTCTATTTACAGCAATGTTTGCTGTATGTGTCCCAGCCTTGTTTTGTGGATTGAGAGAGAGTAGGGGCAGTTCTTAGTCACTCTGCCTGCACTGTGTCCTGCTGTGCTATGCCTGGCTTCTAGTTCCTGAATCTGGGATGGTTAAATGAAGCTGTATCCCCTGGAGTGGCTCCCCTCTGAGCCACTGACTTGCTGTCTTCAATTTCCCCGTGGTGGCAGTATTCAGAGTGTGTGCTTTAGGTCTTCTCATTACATGTGCTTATAATCTAATCTGTTCGAAGGAACAAGTTTGGAATCTAGAAATTGTGCTCATGGTGATTTTCTGGTTATAGGCTTGAGTCTTAAGCCATAGGTCTTAAACAAATGCTTTGGTTTCTTACAGGGAAGAACATGCTAAAAAAAAAAAAAACCCTAGTGGCTAAGAGCTATTGGATTCTGTTTGTGAACTCGATAACCAAGCTTTTTTGTTTTTTATGTCCCAGTCCTGAGCAGAGCCGGCTTTCAGAATGTGAGGAACAAGCAAAGGCAGCGAAGAAAGGGATGTGGAGTGAGGGGAACGGTTCACACACCATCCGGGACCTCAAGTATACCATCGAGAACCCAAGGCACTTTGTAGACTCACATCACCAGAAGCCTGTCAATGGTAGGCTGGCAGGAAGAGATAGCTATGACTCAGGGTGATTTCTTTCTATTTACTTTCTTTGCTTCTTGAGGTTTATAGGCTCTAGCGAGTCTTTCTTCTGCTTATTTAGTATCCAAGGGAAATCCTTAAGGGTAAAACAACCCCATGGCATTTTGGAAGGGAGTTTGAATTCTGTTCACACAGGTTACATCAGGTCTATTTCTCAGAGGCTAGTTCTTTGCCACTGACAGATAGAAAGTGATTGGTATTTTACATATTGTAGATCTTTCTGTCTCTAAAAGAAAGCTACTTAAATCCTACCCCTGCTACTTGGAGATATAAACATGTAGTCCATATATATATTTATATGTTATATAGTTTTTGGTCCCACTTACAGACTCAGTACAATAAAAGTATTACCAATCCGTAGGCATTATTTTTTTCTGGCACAGGGTATATGGTGAGCATCCTAGATTTTGGATAACAAAGCTTTGATGTGAGTAATGAGGTCCCAGAAGGTTCAGAAGACAGAAGCAGTTCTTAGTTGTTTTCCCTGAACTGGTTCTTGTGAACCCTCACGATTTGCTAATGTGTCCTCACTTTTCAGAGGGAAGTTTTCTTAGGGTTTGGGGGAGAATGACTGGGTTAGGTGCAATTTGATTGGGCATTGTTTATCCCTTCATTACTTTTCTAATGACTTAAGTTGTTTATTCTGTCATGCAGCTATCATCGAGCACGTGCGAGATGGCAGTGTGGTCAGGGCGCTGCTCCTCCCAGATTACTACTTGGTTACGGTCATGCTGTCAGGGATCAAGGTCAGACCATATACTGAGCTACGTGGTGGGTATGGGATTGGTAGAAGCGTTCAGTGATAGTTAAATTTCTCTACCTGGGGACTTTGGATCTCTATTTCCTTCTTGGTGTGGTTCATTAACCAGAATTATTTTATACTTATTTTGGTTTAAATATTGTAGCACAACATTTCTAATTGGATCAAATACTTTTTTTTTTTTTTTAAATAATTGAAAGCATTCTGGATCTGTTTGAAATGGAAGATTGTTGAAAAGGTAAACCTAGAAGAGGAGGGATGAGTGGCTCTGAAGTTGGCTGAATATGGCTTATATTAATACAAAAATAACCGTTTGAATTTTCAGTTTTTAGTTTTTAGTTTTGGTATTGGGGATTGAACACAAGGGTGCTTGACCACCAAGCTACATCCCAGTTCTTTTCATTTTTTATTTTAAGACAGGGTTGCCAAGGATCTCACTAAGTTACTGAGGCTGATCTTGAACTTGTGATCCTCTTGCCTCAACCTCCCAAGTTGCTGGGATTACAGGTGTGTGCCACTGCACCTGGATCCCATTTGAATTTTTAAAAGATTGGGGATTAAAAACTAGGCCCTGGCAAATCTTCTCTTGATACGGGTCTATTTTCAACTGTAATTCAATAATTTTCCCTATGAGTTTTATTTGTCTTTACCAAGAAAATCCGAGAGAATGATATTTCCAGTCCTTTTTACCAGTGTGTTTTAAAAAGGGTTAGAATCGTTGATTGAGGCCTCCCTGAGCTTAGCCTGTAGCAGGTTTGGTGTGCAGAAGGCTTGGGTAGGGCGAGAGAGCCGGTTCTCACTGGGCTGTCTTTCTTTCCTGTCTTATTCTTCTTCAGTGCCCAACTTTTCGTCGGGAAGCAGATGGCAGTGAAACACCGGAGCCTTTTGCTGCAGAAGCCAAATTTTTTACTGAGTCGCGACTGCTTCAGAGAGATGTTCAGATCATCCTGGAGAGCTGCCACAACCAGAATGTTCTGGGTACCATCCTTCATCCAGTGAGTGTGCACATGCAGCCTAGGGTGCCACAGGTTAGGAATGTACTTGGGCTTCAAAGAGCTGCACTTTACTTCTCTCTTCTTTTACTCTGTTTTTAATATCCATTTAAATATCTTGGAAGGATTACCATCTAATCATTTTGAGGCTCTTTTTTTTTTAGGGAGATATCATTTGTCTTATAGAATTGGACAGATCTGGGCAACTTCCTACCCTTAGGAAGTTAATGTCAAATGTTGCTGAGTTCATAAGGGGAAGAGGACTTCATCACTTGCTTTTCCAAGTGTTTGATCCTGAAGGTGCCAATTGGAAATGCTGGAGATGGCCACATCTGGTGGAAGTGTAACCGACATTGTATAGTAGGGTCGGTGAGGCTCTTGTAGGTTGAGAAGTCAGCTGAGTATTGGTAGATCAATAATGAGGAAACTAATATATAGAACAATCATTTTTTGTATTTCAGGCCTTATCCAGTTACTACTTCACTCTGCGCAGGAATTAGGTTCTAATGTTCTTGTAATTCTTATTTATGAGAATCTTACCCTATTGTTTACTGTGGTAATTAGGCTGTTCTTAGGCACAAAATGACCTTGTTTTTTGACAACCAAGTCAGTTTTTCATTATTGTAACCTATGTGTTATACAGACTTAAGCTACTGTTACTTTTTTGGTTAGATAATTCTTCCATGATAGCACTTTCAGAAGCCTGGGAGGCTTGGTTTAGAGTGTGCCAAGGCCACGTCTGTTTGTTCTGGAGTGTTGAGTGTCTGGCCATGCCCTGCTAGATGGCTCTGTGTCACAGTAGAATAGGAATTGTAATTCATCGAGCAAGATATAGCTTAAGCCATTCCCTTACCCAGCCTGTTCTTGAACCTCTGCTTATGGAAAGAGGAAGAAGTGCTAATTTTAGGGAAGGGAAGAGTAGGTGTAATTCTACGAAAGATTAACTAACATCCCCCTCTGCCCCCAAGAAGAGCTGTAGAAAAGTCAATTCCATTCAGTGCCACTAACATTTGTCCTATTCCTATTAAGTGAGAGGTACTATGCTGGGTGTTGTCTAGATATGAAACCAAGGCTGTTGAGGAGAGTAGTCTCAGAGTAGTATCTCCCATCTTAAGAGATGGTTTCTTTTTTATTTCTTAGGGGTGGTTTCTTAATGAGAGAAACTTTTTTCTTTTATTTTTAAAAATAGATCCTGGCCATATTTATTGTGTTAGAAGTCTAGAGAAATGAATTCTTTTGCTACAGAATCTAATCCATATCTGCCTTCTCATGCTCCTTGTTTCTCAGAACGGCAACATCACTGAGCTCCTCCTGAAGGAAGGTTTTGCACGCTGTGTGGACTGGTCGATTGCAGTTTATACCCGGGGTGCGGAAAAGCTGAGGGCAGCTGAGAGGTAAGGTCTGTCAGGGAACCTTTCCAGCCGAGGAGCCTAGGCAAAGGAATGTAGCTATCGTCTCTCACCCATCTGTGTCAATGTCTCTTATTTCAATAAAGGTTTGGGAAATTTCAAAAGAAGCTGGGATTTCATATAGAAGAGTGACTTAAATATTAGTCTTTAGGTTTAGTGTAATTAAGTGCCGGGTAGGAAAGGCTCAGATTTTTCATTGAGACATTATTCTTTATGTGATTTGATTTTTTAACATTTTCTGTTCACTTTTTTTCCAAGTCCTTATCTTCATTTCTGGATTTGGGGCATTTGGGGATAAAATAACTTGAGTCTTATTTTAGGACAGTAAAATCGCTTGTCACCTACTCTAAACAAACTGGAGCAGGGCTGTGATGGAAAAGTTGAGCCTGCGGGTCCTCAAGTAGGACCATGACATGTTATAAGGCCTGATGCCCTAATTTACTTATAAGTATGTTTTCATCATGTGCTAATACAACTCTGAGGTGCTACTGTCATGTTTCTGGCTTGGTGCCGTATGATTAAAGCAGAAATAATTTATTTCCAGAAAACTGACTGTAGAAAATCCAAAGATTTGGATTTTGGATCCAAAGATGGCTATTTCAAGTGTCAAGGTCAAGTACTTCTGGATGTTTAGGTGAACTTCTTCCATGTGGTGGGAGTAGATGGAAGAAAATAAAGCAGGTACCAAGAGTAGATAGATGGAAATAATACTCAGGAAAACTTGAATCTCCACTTCCTAGCATGCATATGATCAGAGGACAGCAAACAGTGACAGTGGTCTACTTTTAAGGCTTGTTGTTTTGCTTATTTCAGAATCTTAATAATGATCTTGGTAACTTTTAATATACAACAGAAGAATAACTGTAATATTTGTTTCTTTTCTTAGATCTTCCACATCCCTTTGTGTGTGTTAGCAAAAATATTTGCAGGTTTTTATGAATATAGATTTTAACATGGCTCATTGATATAGCATGTCTGACAAATGCATGTTTCATATGTTTGGTGCAAAAAATCAATGACTACTAAATTGTTTTTGGTTTTTATGTTGTCTCATAATTACATTAGAAAGATATAATGACCTTGTTGAGTATAGTATTCCAAATACTTCTGATTGTTCTGTGAGGTTAATTTTTTTTTCCTTGTGTGTGTCTGTGTGTGTGTCTGTGTGTGTGTGCGCGTGTGCGTGTGTATTCAGAAAATTGTGAAGTCCATTACTATTCTAAATCATTCTTTCAGTTGATAATTTTGTTTTTTTTTGCGTTAAGTTCCTGCCTCTCTTTGAAGAAAGTGAGTACAATTAAAATAATATCTACATGTTTCATAACATCTGTAGAAAATTTTATGGATTTTTTGGGAGAGTACTCATCATTATAAAACAGGCTTAGATCAGGGAATGCAGGGAATGTAAATCATATCTCAATATGTGATTACTTGCCTGCTGTTTTACATGCTGTATATGAGCTACATGCCTTGTTGGTAAAATTACATCCTCTCGATGGAAGTACTTTATGTATTTTACAACTGGTACATTCTGCTTTGTCGTTTTCTCATTTCAGTGCTTGTTTAAAAAAAAAAAAGGTTGCAATACTGTTCTTAGAAATAATAGTTCCTTTCCACTGCACATGCATTCACTCATTTGTAAATAGTTTAAGACAGCTGTTCATTGATTTTTTTTTTCAATCTTTGCACATATTCAATTTCCCATTCTTAGTCTGACTCAGAAAATACCTATTGGGCATGGTTTTAAACTCCTACCAGTGAACTTCTGTGGAGATTTTGTTCATTTTTGTTATTCTCTGAATGGACTATGGTGATGATTTTGTTTTTCCATACAGGATTTGGGTAGCTGATAACCTTTTTAGTAGTTGATAACCCTTTTTATATTTCAAATGGCAATTGAGCAGGTCTGTGATTCTTAAAAATATATATGTTTGTTTTTTTAGATGTGTATTCTTCACATCTAAAAGACCAGTTGCTCTTTGTTTGTCACCCTACCTGTGGTAGTCACCTCTTAGAAGATACTGGATAAATCAGAGTTAATTATCAAGGTAGACTTGTACTATCCAAGATCAAACAATTGCACACCTTCATTTGTGTATATAGGTATCTTGGATTTTTTCATTTGCTGTCACTCTTTGTTCTGATTTGACTGGAGACTTACATGTCTGTAGGATATGGTAGGATTCTGTACTAACTGCTTCCATGATGGTGATGGATTCAGATGGAATGGTCTTGGCCTGGCTGAATGATCTTGCATCCCTGTTTTATTACCAGGTTTGCCAAGGAGCGCAGGCTGAGAATATGGAGAGACTATGTAGCTCCCACTGCTAATTTGGATCAAAAGGACAAGCAGTTTATTGCCAAGGTGAGTCATTCTCAGCATGTTGATATACATAATGGACATGGCCAGGCGAGTGATAATACAAGGATTTGAACAATTAGAAATGTAGTTCTTGAGTATTTCAAAGCAAGCGTAGGGGGTGTGTATGCTGTAGGGGACTTAGAAATGATAAGAATATTTACATTTCTCACTGTAAATTAGGATAACTTCATCATAAATTCACAGGTTAAACTTGCAGACACTGCCAGCTTGAAATACTTCTCATATTTTAAGGATTCTTTTTATATACTAAGCAAATGGCGTTCTCTCAGATTTACTGTGTCCAAGTATACATACTCTCATGTTTCCCTTTATTCTGTTTGGAAACTCTTGTGTGTGTGTGTTTTTCTCCCCCACTTTGAGAATTTTCCTTCACTGATATATCTTGGGATGGATTACTTTGACAAGAACTGGAACTGTTAACAAATGCTTTAAATGGTTATATCAATGGTGCTGTAAAGATGTTTTTGTTGTTGTTGTTTGTTTGTTTTTGGTTGCAGGTTTTGGTAACCGGGGTTTTTTTTAAAATATTTTTTTAGTTGTTGATGGATCTTTATTTTATTCATTTATTATTTATATGTGGTGCTGAGGATCGAACCCAGTGCCTCACTTGTGCTAGGCAAGCGTGCTACCGCTGAGCTACAGCCCCAGCCCGGTAACCGGGTTTTGGTAGACTTGTTGTCCATGCTTTCCCAGAATGCTGTAATGTTTTGCAGCTTACTTTTTCTTTTGACAAAAGTTGATGGAAATTTTGTCGATTTATAGGGAAAAAGTGGTTATATGCATATTCTTGGACAGAGAGTGGCCTTCTCTCATCCATTAACCATCAGTTTAGAATGGACAGCCACTAGGTGGCACTGTCAGCCTGAAAAATTCTGAAACTGTTAGAATGCTAAAATTTTAGCAAAGTCTCAGAGGAACTGGCTAAATTTTTTTACTCTGTTTTATGATGCCCAAAGTAATAGGTCACAGAATACTCAAGTGTCCTCTTCCCTTCTTTTAGTAGGTGCTAAGTAGCTGTTAGGTTAGTCATAATCACCCCTGTAGTAGTCCTGAGTGGGAGTTGTCCCTGGTGCAATACTCCCCTGTGCATCTAACAGGTCTTGATGTAGACCAGAGGAGCTGTGCTTCCTTTCTGTGTGAAGAGTGTACTAATGTGTTGGGCTGTGGTACTCACTTAGTTGGGCCTGTGTTTTCTAGTACTTAGAATGTGGCTACTGAATCAAAGGATGACCATTCATTCAACAAGGGAGGCAAGGCTTTAATTTTACCATCATTACTTTGAAGGTCTGTGATGTTAGTGATATCTGTGAGGGTTGGGAGGGTCCCATTTCCTTGCCCTGTCTTTATCAGAAAAACCTGAAGATGAGTTTCTTGGGCTTTTGCTGGTTGGGAAACTAAGAGATTGCAGAAGGAAGAAACTGAAAGGATTAGATAATTGGGCTAATAGCTTTTTCATTTGTATTAAATATGACATACTATCAACTAGAAAAGAGAAGTGGCTGTAGGGGCATTTCTTCTACTCTTTAAAATCCTGGGGTGTATGGTGGCACACGCCTGTAACCCCAGCAACTTGGGAGGCAAAGGTAGGAGGATCACAAATTTGAGGCCAGCTTTGGCAACTTAGGGAGACCCTGTCTCAAATAAAAGGTAAAAAGGACTGGAGTTGTGGCTCAGCAGTAGAGGGCTCCTGGGGGAAGGAGGAGGGCAGAAGATTGACTATGTTTTTAAAATTCTTAAGCACATTTTTGTTTTGAAACCAGGAAAAGTACATAAAGAGGGTAAGCAAAATATCCATATTACCTAAAACACTATGATGTAGCTTTTTTTCTAAACAGACTTGATCATATTGTCTTATCTCAAAATTGGAAGGCCTACGGTCCATAGGCCAAATCTGGCTCTGCACTTGTTTGTATGACCTGTGGATTTTACACAGGAAAAACAAATTTTTTTGTGGCATATGAAAAATTTTCAGAATGAAATTTCAATGTCACGAATACATTGGAGCATAGACACCTGTATTTGTTTAAGTATTGTCTGTGGTTATTTTCATGACACAGTGACAGAGTTCTGTGGTTGTTATGGAGTTGTTGAAAACTCTTGCATTTTAGCTTGCAAAGCATGAAATATTTGCTAATGGACATTAACATAAAGTTTGATGATCCCTGATCTATACCGTTCTTATTCAGAGTGCCTGGCTATGACATGAGGAGCTTGAGATAGAATATAACCGGGCACCACTTCCTTTATCAAGAAAAACTTGCAGCTGGGGATATATCTCAATACGGGCCTAGCACACTTGAGATCCTGGGTTGGATCCCCAGAAACCTCCCCTAGGACTAAAAAAATAGTTGAAAAAAGGAAAAGACTTACTACAAAACATATCATTAGGGGCTGAGACTATAGCTCAGTGGTAGAGCACTTGCCTAGCATGCATGAGGCACTGGGTTCGATCCTCAGCACCACATATAAATAATAAATGAATAAAATAAAGATCCATCAACAACTAAAAAAATATTTTAAAAAAACATATCATTAATCCTCTCACAGGTATATATAGTTGATTAATGTTGTGGTATAAGTTCCTTATTTCATTGCATGCTGGCAGCTGCTTTGAGTAGTACTGATCTGTACTCTTTGTATATAAATTTTTCTTTTATAAATGCTTACTTTTACTACAGAAAGGCTTATAAGCAGATGTACTAGTCCAATTTCTGTCTCCCTTTAGGCACTTTTAATTCTTTGCTAATTTATACCTGTGAATAAATTGTATATATTGTTATTTTAAAAAAATTTTCAGTTTTAGGTCTAATGTCTTTCCTTTATTCCATGGGTGAAAATGGATTTAATTTTATAACTCAAACATGCATACTTACATGGGTGCACACGTGCTCTTCCCGATCCTTCACATAGGATTATATCATAATTTTGGTTAAATTAATATTCAGTATTTACGATGTATATGCTAATCACCACAGAGCTATGTCTATGTAGCTTTTAAAAGTAATTTTCATTTCCTGCACACTTTTTTTTTCATTTCCTGCACACATTTTCCCCATAGTTAATGGTTTTTTAACATGTACGTATAAATTTTTTTTACCTTGATTTTTTTTTTTTTTAAGCTGTGGATGGACACAGTACCTCTATTTTATTTATTTACTTTTATGTGGTGCTGAAGATTGAACCAGTGCCTCCCTTACACATGTTAGGCGATCACTCTACCCCTGAGCCACAACCCGAGACCCCATTTATGTGTGTTTTAAAATAGATGCTATTAATTCATCTCTATCTGTCTAAGTTTCCTCTCAGGACAGCATTCAGTTTGATAATCTTACCTTTAAAAATACTTTATCGGAGCCTTGTGACCTGCACTAATTTTGTCTGAACTAATTTTGTCTGCACTAATTTTGTCTCTTTTTGCATTTTATAGTTTTGTTTGGATTTCTTCATCATTATCCTGAGGGGCTTTCTTTGCCTTAGTCTCTGACTAGAACTATGCTTGTTGGATCCCATCACTTTTTCTTTATGCTTTATTAATTCATATTTTATCTGTCTATCTATCTGTCTGTCTGTCTGTCTGTCTGTCTATCTATCTATCTATTTTGGTACTGGAGATTGAACTCGGGCACTTAACCATTGAGCCACATCCGCAGCCTTAGCTGCAGGAGTTGCTTAGTGCCTTCCCATTGCTGAGGCTGGCTTTGAACTCGTGATTCTCCTGTCTCAGCCTCCCTAAGTGCTGGGATTACAGGCTTGTGCCACTGTGCCCGGCTTCATTTTTTATTTTATTTTATTAGTTTTTAAAACAGCAGAATGCATTTCAATTCACAGTACACATATGGAGCACAATTTTTCATTTCTCTGGTTGTACATAAGGAAGAGTCACACCATTTGTGTCTTCATACATGTACCTAGGATAATGATATCCCTCTGATTCCACCATCTTTTCTACCCCCATACTCTCTCCCTTTCCCTCCCTCCCCTTTGCCCTATCCAAAGTTCCTCCATTTCTCCCATGCTCCCCACCCCCACCCCCATTATAGATCAGCATCCACTAATGAGAAAAAACATTCAGCCTTTGTTTTTTTGGAATTGGCCTACTTCACTTAGCATGATATTCTCCAACTCCATCCATTTATCTGCAAATGCCGGGATTTTATTCTCTTTTAATGCTGAGTAATATTACCACATTTATCTATTGAAAGTCATCTAGGTTGCTTCCACAGTTTAGCTATTGTGAATTGTGCTGCTGTAAATATTGAAGTGGCTGTGTTACTGTAGTACACTGTTTTTAAGTCTTTAGGGTATAGACCGAGGAGTGGGGTAGTTGGGTCGAATGGTTCCATTCCAGATTTTCTAAGGAATCTCCTACTGCTTTCCAGATTGGTTGCACCAATCTGCAGTCCCACCAGCAATGTATGAACATGCCTTTTTCCCTACAACCTCGCCAACACTGATTGTATTCTTTTTTTTTTTTTTAAATATTTTTTTAGTTATGCATCAACACAATGTCTTTATTTTGTTTACTTATTTTTATGTGGTTCTGAGGATCATGTGAGGCAAGCACTCTGCCACTGAGCCACAACCTCAGCCCTGTTGCTTGTATTCTTTTTTTCTTTTCTTTTTCTTTTGGTACTGAGGATTGAACTCAGGGGTACTCGACCACTGAGCCACATCCCCAACACTATTTTGTGTTTTATGTAGAGACAGGGTCTCACTGAGTTGCTTAGCGCCTCGCCGTCACTGAGGCTGGCTTGGAACTAGTGATTCTCCTGTCTCAGCCTCCCAAAGTGCTGGGATAACAGGCATGCACCACTACGCCCAGCTTGCTTGTATTATGCCATTCTGACTGGCGTGAGATGAAATCTTAGAGAAGTTTTGATTTGCATTTCTCTAATGGCTAGAGATTGAACATTTTTTCATATATTTGTTGATTGATTGTATTTCTTCTTCCGAGAAGTGTCTGTTCAGCTCCTTAGCCCATTTATTGATTGGGTTGTTTGTTTTTTTGGTGTTAAGTTTTTTGAGTTCTTTATATATCCTGGAGATCACTGCTTTATCTGACGTGTGTGGCAAAAATTTGCTCCTAAAATGTAGGCTCGCTCTTCACCTCATTGAATGTTTCTTTTGCTGAGAAGAAGCTTTTTAGTTTGAATTCATCCCATTTATTGATTCTTGATTTTCTTTCTTTTTGTTAAGGAAGCTGGGGCCTAATCTGACATGATGAAGATTTGAGCCTACTTTTTCTTCTGTTAGACATAGGGTCTCTGGCCTAATTCCTAGGTCTTTGATCCACTTAGAGTTGAGTTTTGTGCATAGTGAGAGATAGAAGTTTAGTTTCATTTTGCTGCGTATGGATTTCCAGTTTTCCCTGCACCACTTGTTGAAGAGGCTGTCTTTTCTCCAATGTATGTTTTTGGTGCCTTTGTCTAGTGTGAGATAACTGTATTTATGTGAGTTTATCTTTTGATTGCATACTTTCTCTAACTTCATGGCCAAAGTGCTTAGGGTAAATTTTCTGAGACCTTTCATATCCATTCTGCAGTTAAATTTTATTGATAATTTAGCTGGGTATAGAATTTTATTTTAGATGTTAGTTTCCATCAGAATCATCAAGTTATTAGTCCATCATCTAGTTAAGATTTTTTTTCTTGTTTTTAGAGTCTGAAACCATTCTGGTTCTTTAGTATGTATGATTTGTTGTTTTTTTCTTCCTGGAAGGATTTAGTGAATTCTTTTTGACCCCAGCATTCTGACATTTCTCAATGATGCAACATTATTTATTTATATGTGCGTATATTCCACTTGAATGTTTAGATCTTTGGTTTTGGGCCTTTTTGCCACCAACTCTGTTGTTGAATTCCATCTAGTTTGTCTATTCTCTGTTTTCCTAGAACTCCCATTTATTATTTGGATGTTGGGCTTTGTGGGCTGGTGTTCTAGTTTTTTTCTTCTATTTTCCTTCTCTTTTTTTTGTTATTCTTATATCTTTTTCTATTTATTTTTCAACTCTTCTATTCTGTTCTTTAATTTCTAAGAGTTTTATTTATTTTCTGAATGTTTTCCTTTTACTATTTAAAAATAACATCTAAAACTTACTTCACATTATCTGTGTAAGGAATTAATTTTCTTGATGTTTTCTCTGTATATTCTTTGTGTCCCTCCATGCCTTGGTTATTTTAGTTCTTTATTTTTCTTATTGGAGAGTTCCTCAGATACTGGATAATCCTTTGTCATTTCTGTTTTTTTTTAGGATGAGGTATTAAAATACCGAGTTGGAAACATTGAACTTAAGTGTGGGTTTAGGACATACATCTTGAAATTAAGCAGTTTCTTATAGACATTTGAAACCAATTCTAGCATTTGGCCCCATTTTCAATCCCACTTAAGATTCTTGATTTGACAGTTTTGAGTCTTTTGGCAAGTAGGGGATAGTGAAGGAGACTTGATCATGTAAATCAGATTGACCAGAGTGTTGTCTCACCACTGGCTCAAGATTTTGCTTTTGTGAAAGTATAGGGTCAGTCACATCCATTTACTTTGCAGTTTCCGAGTTTTGTGGTGCTATTTTCTGTGTTATATCTTTGTTCTCTTGGGCTTATATAGATAGGTAAATAGGTAGATTAAATAGATCCCTTTATTTTTATCTAAATATGTTTAGTGGGAAGAACCAGAATAAACCTTTAAGCTTTCTTTTTTAACTAGTGCATAATATTCCATTGTGAAGCTGCACTATAATTTATTTAACCAGCCCCCAATAGGTCAATATTCATGTAGTTGGCAATTTTTGCAGCATTTAGAGAGTTTTATAAATCTCCACATAAGTGGCGTTTATTTCCTTAGAAGTGATTTGGAGCATATTTATCAAATAGCTCTTCAGAAATGTTAACCAGTGTATACCTTTGTTTATTTTCTAATATGTGATAAAACAGGGGTTAAGCCAATTTTTTTCTGAAAAGAACACAGTAAATACTTTAGACTTTGCGGGCTGTATGGTCTCTGTGCAGTGGCCTGGACCATAGTTTGCCAACATTGGATATCAACACCAAATTAAGAAGAAAAAAATGATCTGCATTATTTTTTATAACCCAGAACCCAGCTGTAGTTTTACAGTCATTTTTACATGATTTAAAAAGTCTGTTAGTGCCCAGTAACTTTTCCAAGGGAACTTAATAAAGTCCTTAGGTACCCAGGGCCCACACCCACATAGTTAAAAAGTCCTACAAGGTTTTGCTGAGTGTGCTGTGAGAATCATGTGATTCTGTCTTCATCAATCACTCTGTTTTTTAAGGAGTTAATTGTGTAGGGCACAGCTAAAATAACCTGAAATACCTAGAAAAGTTAACCTCTGACTTCTTCAACTGGGTGCCTCTGGGGCCCTTTAGTTGATTTCTGAAACTGATGCAAAGCTGTGGACCAGTGTTAGTTAAGAGGCTCACTCTGAGAAGTTTAAAACTTAACTAAGTATTTCTCCTTTGAAAGACTGGTTTCCATTGTCTGCTTAAGCAGTCTTAACTTCTCAAGGCATGATATTCAAGGGAGGGCTCTCCTTGTCTCTCCAGGTTAGCAGAAAAGCATGTTCCCTTCACAGCGATTAGCTGAGCATGCCTGAGACTTTTGTGCCTGTCGTGGCCTGCCAGTTCCCTGCCTGCCTTCCCTGTGGCGTTTTAGCTGATCTGTGCTGTTTGTAGCCATATGGTCCCCTGAGCACGTGGCTTGGCTTCCTTGTCCCTGCTGCTGGATCTGTGGGCATTGCAGATTTCACAGACCTGAATAGCATTGTTGGGGGGAGGGGAAGTGGAAGTATGTCCTCAAGAGGTGTCATCTTGCTGTCCTGCTGGTTAGAGGCCTTGTGCTTGGTTCTCTGTCCCTGTGTGATAGCTTGAACAGAGCCCCAAACTTGGTGCTTTGAGAAGATGTTAAAAGCCTAGAAATGCTTCCTACCTTCAAGGAGCTTAGTCTTTTGGACTTTTGTTTGGGAGCCTTACATAGTTGAGTGGCATTTGTGGTCAAGTCCAATTTTGCAGCTCATAGTTACAAGCTATCTGTGGATGCAGTGGATTTTAGAATATAAAATCCTGGTTATTTTTTGCTGTTGGTGGATACCTGGGTTGTTTCCACATTTTAACTATGGTGAACAATGCTGCCACAAGTTTGAGTGTATAAGCATCTTTTTTTTTTTTTTTTTTTTTTTTTGTGGTGCTGGGAATTGAACTCAGGGCCTTATACATGAGTTACTTAGCATCACAGCTGTAGATGGAGTCCATTATCATGTCTCTGAGATTTTTCCCCCAGTTTTTTCTGTTGTAAAATTCACATAACATAAAACTTACTAAATGTTTAGTTCAGTGATACTAAGTATAGCCATATTATTGTGCAGCTATCACCAGCATTCATCTTCAGGGCTTTTTAATCTTATAAAACTGTATCAATTAAACAGGGTCCCCCCCCCCCCCCATTCTCCATTTCCATCAGCCCCTTGAAACTACCATTCTAACTTTTGTTTCTATGATTTGGACTGCTCTGAGTAACTCATATAAGTAAAATCTTTTTGTGACCAGCTTATTTCATTTAGAATATGTCTTCAGACTTCATCCACGTTGTATCATGTGTCAGAATTTCCTTGCTCTTTTAAGGCTGGATACACATTTAAACTTGTTTGCTTATCTGTTGATGGATACCAGGGTTGTTTCCACATTTTAACTATGGTGAACAATGCTGCCACAAGTTTGAGTGTATAGAGCATCTTTTCTATTTTTTTTTATGGTGCTGGGGATTGAACTCAGGGCCTTGTGCATGTGAGGCAAGCACTCTACCACCTGAGCTATATCCCCAGCCCTATAATCATCTTTTGAATAACTTGTTTTCATTTCTTCTGAGTATGTGGATTGCTAGTAAATTCAATTTTAAGTTTTTTAAGGAACTGCTATACGGTACCGTTTATAGCTCCACCAGCACTACACAGGGGTTCCAGTTTCTCTACATCCTCTCCAATGTTGAGTATTTTCTGGATTTTTGTTGCTGTTTTGTGTTTTTTTTTTTTGTTTGTTTGTTTTGGTACTAGGAATTGAACCCGAGGGTGCTTACCCACTGAGCCATATCCTCAGCCCTTTTTATTTTGAGACAGGGCCTTGCAAAGTTGCTCAGGGCCTTGCTAAGTTGCTAAGGATGGGCTCAACCTTGTGATCCTCCTGCCTTAGCATCCTGGGTTGCTGGGATTATAGGTATGCATCACCATACCTGGTTTGGCCTTTTTTTTTTTTTTTTTTTGACTAGGAATTGAACCAAGGTGTGCTTATCCACTGAGCTTCATCCCTACCCTTTTTATTTTTTATGTTGAGACAGGATCTCGCTAAGTGGATGATGTTGGCTTTAAACTTGTGATCCTTCTGTGTAGCTTCCTGAGTTGCTGAGATTATAGGTGGGTGCCACTGTCCTGGCTCATGTTTTTTTGATAGTAGCTATCCTAGTGGGTATAAAATGGTATCTCATCATTTTGATTTGCATTTACCTTAATGATTAGTGGTGTTGAGCATCTTTCCCTGTGCTTGTTGACCATTTTGAAAATCTTTTATGGAGACATGTCTATTTTAAAGTTCTCTGCACAGCCAGCTCTTAGGTTTTGTGTTCAAATCCACAGCCTTTTATCCATTTTCAAATTGTGTTTTTGTTGTTGTTGAGTTTTAGGAATTTTATAAATGTTCTGGATATTTGTTATCAGATACATGATCTGTAAATAGTTCCCATTCTGAGTTGCTTTTACTTCATTAGTAGTACTTTTGGTGCACAAAATTTTTGAATTTTTATGCTATCTAATATGTCTATTTTTTGTGGTTATGTTGCCTGTTGTCTTTGTTGTCATATTCAAAGAATAATTGCCATTGCAAAGTTGTAAACTTTTTGCCCCGTGAAGTCTTCTAAGAATTTTATAGTTTTAGTCTTATATATTTAAGTTATGGATTCGCTTTGAATCAGTTTTTATATATGGTGTTTAAAAAAGGTCCAACTTTGTTTTTTTGCTTATGGATATCCAGTTTTATTAGCACCATTTACTGAGAAGATGGTTCTTTTCTCATTGATGGTATTGACATCCTTGTCAATAATCATTTAACCATATATCCAACAGCTTTATTTCTGAACGGTGTTCCATTGATTTGTACATCTATTTTACCCTAGGATTTTGGTTATGGTAGCTTTGCAGTAAGTTTTGAAATCAAGAAGTATGTGTCCTCCAGCTTTGTTCTTCCTTTTTCAGATTGTTTTGGTAATTTGTGGTCCCTTAAGATTTGATATGAATTTTATGATGGGTGGTTCCTTTTCTATAAAATTTGTCTTTGGAATTTTGATAGACATCACATGAAATCTATAAATTGCTTTGAGTAATACTGATATCTTGACAAATTGTCTTCTAACCCATAAACATGAAATGTGTCTCCACTTACATAAGTTGTCTTTAATTTTTCTCAGCATTTTTTATAGTACAATTTTTTTTTGCTTCCTTGGTTAATTCTGAAGTATTTTCCTCTTTATGGTTGGAAATGCGATACTCATTTGAATTGTTTGTTAGCATAGAGAAATGCAGCTGATTTGGGGGTGTTGGCTTTATATATTTCCACTTTGTGAATTTGTTTATTAATTCTAACAGTTTTTGTGGGTTTTCTAGATATATATTATGTGAGAATAGTGATATTTTATTTCTTTGTTTCCAATTTGTTTACCTTTCATTTCTTTTTCTTGCATAGTCGCTCTGGCTAAAATTCCTAGGGCAATGTGGATTGGAAATGACTCTGATATTTTTTTTTCTTCTTTTTGGTACCAAGGATTGAGCTCAGGGGTACTCAACCACTGAGCCACATCTCCCAGCCCTATTTTGTGTTTTATGTAGAGACAGGGTCTCACTGAGTTGCTTAGCACCCCTCCGTTGCTGAGGCTGGCTTTGAACTCGCGATTGTCCTGTCTCAGCCTCCCAAAGTGCTGGGATTACAGGCATGTGCCACTATGCCTAGCTTCTGATATGATTTTTAAGAAAGAATACTTCTTAATATTGGGAGCATTATGTAGACTGCTTTAGTATATTCTCTTATAGTAATATGGAGAGAACCAAAAAATACTGAGCATCTCCCTGACTTTTGTCATATGGCTTGCAAGTAAAAAGGAAGTTCCGGGGATGATTTGGCTAGAAAGGTGGCCTCTGCTGCAAGTCTTGGTTTGCAGTTTATATTAGCAATCCAGCTTTCTCATTTGAATGAGAAAACATTAAAAAAAATTACCTGGCTTTAAAATTTTTTTAATGACAGTTTTACAGCAGATAGTGCAGAGAGCTCTGTCAAATTACTCCTCTACTCCCAACCTAGTTTGCCTTACTGTCTTTCATGAGTGCAGTACATTTGTTGTATGGTATGTTATTATTAACTAAAGGTCTGCCTTTATTAGGTTTTCTTCTCCCCTAATATTTTTTTTTCTCTTCTAAGATACCACATTACATTTAATTATTGTATTTCCTTAAACTACTCTTGGACATGGCAGTGTCTTTCTTCATTTTTCATGACCTTGACAGTTTTGAAGAGTGCTGGTCAGGTATTTTTTAGGATGGCTCCTTTGAAATGTGTCTGATGCCTGATTTCTGTTTGAGTACATTTGATAGTATCTGATTTGAATTTGTTTAGGTGCCTAGAGGTTCTTACATCATGGTATCGTGATTATTTAATTTTTGTGGAGAACAGGCTGTCAGCTCTGCTTTCATGAGGGACCGGGGAGAGCGGACATGGCATACAACCTTAAGGAGCAGTAGAAATAACCAGATGTCATGATGTCAGAGACAGAGAAGGGCATTTGTATCTCATTCCTGGTGCATTCATCAAAGGATGCTCTCTGGTGATGCCTGAAGAAACCTCATTTAGGCTGATGATTCTTTGGCTTCTTTCTGTTATTGAGATTTGTGGCAGCCATGGAGCTGTGAGTGGTTAATTCTGGGGAGATATTGAGAGGGTCTTTCTAGCTCCCGTGGCTGTAGTAAGGCTCTTTGTTTCTCCTCTACTTGCTGCAGAGCTTAAAGAAACCACACAACAGCAGCTCTTGGCCACCCAGTGAGCACTGTGGATGAGCTCTGCAGATAGAGTATGGCAGAGGGCTGTAGAGATGGATGGATGTCCCTTGCCCCTGACAGATCTCCGTAGTTCTGTTGACTTGTGGCAGCCCTTAGCCTATACCTTGTCATCATTAAACAATTGAGATTCAAGAAATGGAGAGGGAATGGGATTTAATGCTTGTACCTTGAGTCTAGCTAGTGGCTTGCTCTATATGGATTTCTGCTTCTAGGCTTTGGGTGATCTCTTAGTGTGTATGCTTGAGGGGGGCTGGATTAGGGATCCAGAACTTGTGGAGAAAGTGAGCAATGTGGGCGTACTTCAGTTATCTGATGAAAAGCACAAGAAATACTACTGTTTGAAGTGGTCTGCAGTGGTGCCGACAAGCAGGCTTTGGATAGTAACCCCTCTGCATTTTATTTAGTGTATAGCATGGGACTATAACCAGTGTTTTATGGCTTATTCCATGCCTATGCTCAGGAGCTCCTTGTTCTCTGGACAGTAATGACATAATTTACAGAAAAATAGAAAACCATAACCACACACACACATACACACGCTCATACGCATGCACTCACCCTACCTCCAGCCCCCAGAAAAGTGAGCTTCGCGTAGCTGGTAGCGTCACCGTACGCAGTTCCTGAAGAGGAGGTTTCTAATCAGGGAGATGCTGAAGCAGAGTCTGCTGCTGTGGCCTAAAATTTATAGCTCCAAGAATCCATTTGCTGCTGCTGCTGCTAACGCATTATAAGAGGTGACGAATACCAGTACCTTATAACAGGGTATGCTTAGATCTTCACATTCTAGAATCAAGGGGTGAAGGTGTGAGCACTGTGACACTTTCCCTGGTGCCTTTCTTTGCAAGCATGACTAGGGTGCAGAGAATGTTGAAAATGGTTCTCACGTCTTGATTATAGGAACTTCTGTGTTTTTGGCAATTAACAATTTAATAAAAGTTTTGGTTTGAAAGAAGTATAATCTGTCCAGCATTGAAATTTTGGAAATGGTGTGCTATGTGTGCATTTGAGACATCAGAAGATTACCTTATTATTCCTCAGGTATCCTTTTGAAGGAGGAAATGTATTGATTGGCTGTATTATCTGTTTTGCTTGGGATGGCTTAGAGAAATATTTTCTTCCCTTTGGTTTGGAGTTAGAATAGCAGAATAAATAGCATACATTGTGGAAATCTCACCCCTTAAATATTCTATTATCCATTTTCCTTTAACACAAATGAAAGATTTTAAAGGAATGGGGAAATCATTAGCTGGGGCCTTTCTAATTTGGTCAGTCATTCACTGCTGGTATCTTTAAGGAAAACATTCCATTACAGTGAGATTTCTACCTGGCACTAATGTGTCTAGGTTGTAATAGAAATAAGATCTAGTTTTACTTTCAGTTACTGAATCTTGATTTTTGGTTATACCTTCTAATTAGTTCTTAGGTTCTAATCTCATGGACATAACAATTTTTGTGATTGGTGTAAGGGGCTCTTTGGAAGGTCCTGTATCCTTTGGTACCACCTATACCTAGGTAATCAACCCTGACTTTGGTCCTGGTGTGATTGAATATCATACCTTTCATTACTCTTGATCTTCTATCAAGTTTTTCTGGCCAGGTCATTTTGGGTTCTGGCTCTTTGGGTTTTAGCATTTAGCCTTCTTAATCTATCAAAAAGGTTATAGCAGAATGGTTATGGTTATTGGCAGCTTTCCTTTTTGTTGCTGTCTCAGTTGTAAGTTATTCTGACATGTAGTAGAAATATTTTAAAAATTCTCTTCTCCTATTCTACTCAGTTCTTTCTCAGAGTCTTCATTACTTTTCTGATCCCTGCCTGTTCCCCATAATGCTTCCATTATTCATGGTGGTCAGGCCCTGGGATATCCTTCCACCCACCAGCCATAGCCTAATAGTGGACGATTGGAGCTTGGTTCCAACTGTCATCTTTCTTTTTTTCATTTATTCTGTTTGATGACACTTGGCTCCCTGTCATTTCCTGTTGTGCATAATTTCTCACATGTTTTTGTTTTTTGCTTTCTTCAGATTGTTTCTTAAAGCAATTCTTTCTGTTTGGTGTGTGTTTTTCTAGTTCTGTGGAAAAGGTAGAGAATAGCTGTTATTGGAGGAGTCTGTAAGTAAATGGCTGTATTTTGTGCTAAAAGATGCTAAAAGCTCTTAGGTATTGGCTGGGCACTGAGGTTCACATACGTACTTGTGAGGCTGAGGCAAGAGGGTCACAAGGTCAAGGCTAGCCTGAGCAATTTAGCAAGACCCTGTCTCAAAAATTATGAAAAAGGAATGAGGATGTAGCTCATGGTAGTGACCAGCAAGGATGAAATCTGGGTTCAATTCCTAATACCTTTAAAAAAAATATCTATATCTATATCTATATCTATATCTATATCTATATCTATATCTATATCTATATCTATATCTATATCTATATGTATCTATCTATCTATCTTAGGCCTTCCAGGAAATAGAGAGGCCTCCTTTAAGATACTTCCCAGTGTGACATTCATCATAGCAAAGGAGTGTCTAGCTGCTTTTGTTTCGTGCATAAAAGAGAAAGGAAATTTTGCCAGTCTACTCTCACTGTGTGGCAGCTGACCCTATAGTTTGTTCAGCCACCTGGTGGTTCCTGATGGGCCTTGATTGAAGCACAGAAGAGTTTGATTTTTATTCTGCAGATGCAATAGATAGTGGCAGTGTTTGTAGTCAGCAGCTACCTTGTAGCAAAGTATTGCTTGCAAAAATACCAAACGGCCTTGAAACAACAGGGTCTGAATATAATTGAGTGAATTGTAGACTGCTGGCTGTATTACGGGTTCTGGTTATAATCTTGTTGTGGCATTGTCCCTGTTTGAATGGAATTTTATTCTGCACACATTGGTGGAATGTTCTAATAACCTTCACAGAGGAATATTTGTGCTTTTGCCCTTCAAATATATCCTTGTTCTCCATACTCAAAGTTAATCTTTTCCGCTAAGAGTATTGGGTGCGTTGTTGATGATTTTGGTTTCCACAACAGAGAAGTCCATAGTAGTGCTCTGAAAAAAAGGTGGCTTAAGTAGCTGAGGAACTATCTTAGTAATTTAATGTTTCTGCCTATGAGATTAATAGCTAAGCATCTCCTTTCCCATGCCGAGATGACAATTCTTTTTGTCCTTTACTTGCCTTTGATTTTTCGCCTCTGTTGGGCCATCCTATTTTTTTTTTCCTCATCTAGTGCTGGTATCTTTTTTTAATCCAACCCTTGCCTCTTCCCCTAGATTCACATTGAGATAGGGATTTTGATTTTAGTTTAAAACTTGTTTGAAGGAAAATCTTCAATAACATGTAGAGACTGAATTTCCAGTTCTTAAGCTTTATAGATAACCACATGTCTTGGTTAGGGCAAAAGATAAAAAGGATTGACCGTCTTTATGAATGATACAGATTCTGTCTTGTTGAGAAATCATTGTCAGGTCTCTGGGAACTGATAATTACAGTAGTTTTCTCTGACTTGGTTAATGATGAAGGATGAAACTAGATTTACCCCAAATGGCTGTTGATGTCATTTTTTACCTGTGACTATGGTGGGCCTTGCTCCTTGATGTGTGGTGGGGACATTGAAAACGGTGTGATCATTTTTGCCTTCCTGTCTACAGGTGATGCAAGTTCTGAATGCTGATGCCATCGTTGTGAAACTGAACTCTGGAGACTACAAGACCATTCACTTGTCTAGCATCCGACCACCAAGGCTGGAGGGGGAAAACACACAGGTGAGAAAATGCAAGCAGCCAAGCCTCTGTGCCAAAACCAAAGGGAAGAAGCTAGAGAATCAGTTCAATGGTACATATGTGTGAGAATGCAAAAGGACAAGTATTTTTAAATCCCCAAAGTAGTATGTCCTGATACTCACAGACTGGTTTCCAGTGGGCAGGCCTCCACATCTTCTGAACCATACTCACTGCTCTGCTCCATTTGTGATGGACACCATTGGCTTCTCCTGAGGGGGCTTGAGAACAGTTAAGATTGGGATATGTGAGATGGCAAGTGAGTTTTATTTACTAACAAGATCTGATTTCTCTGTGAAGAAGGAGAGAAGAAACTATCTCATCTATGTGGCAGTAGAGCTTATTTCTGCTGATCATTTTAATTTGATCATTCTCTATGGTTTTGCTCTAGAAAGAAATGTTTCTTTGTGTAAATATTCTCTGGGGGTCACCTACTAAATGTTTTGCAAGCGATAACTGTAACGCAATTTTGTGCTACTTGTTGAGTCTTTTGGCTGAATGTGTGCTTGCCTAACTGACATGTATGACTTGGGTATGTTCGTTTTGAGACATGACACTTTGGATGAAAACTTTAGGAGTTGGTAGTCAGCATGCAGCTTGTCAATTTTTTTTCTGTTTTAAATTTTGTAGTTATTTTCTTTCTCTCCAAGTTGTAAGAGATTGGGGATAGGGATTGAGGTTGAACATTTTCTTAGGTTTGGTATGTCTGTTTTACAGATATCGTTTGCACGCCTATTACTGACATCTGGTAACTACAGTGTCTGTCTTCAGTACTTATAGGGCTGGGTCCTTGGTGAGAGCCACCAGAGTCAAGTATTTGGACAGTTTTTAGAAATGAAATATTATGGTTGAAGTCAGTGCTGTGGACTCTCTTTTTTACTTTTATCCCTTTTGTAGTTCTAAAGATGTAAATTTGCCTCTCCAAGGTTTTACACATACACGTCATGGTGCATTCACAAGTTGAAATTCATATCCTGTTTTCATTTGTGTGAGAGTTTATAGACAGCCCATAAGAGTAAAATAAAAATATCATGATTGTCTTTTGAATCAGATCATGCATAAAAAACACATTCAGGATGGGTGATTTGAGTGTCTGGCCAATCAGTTCATTCTCTTTCTCTTTTCTCCATAGAGGAGCCAATTTAATGCAGCAAACAGTATTGTGGTAAGGTTGAGAATTTAAATGTATGAAAGCCTAGAAATGCCAAAATGAGGTTCTTTCAGTAACCGTAGCTGTGCCTCATTGCACAGAGTAAATATACATCTCCAATTTTATCAGTATTGGGAGTAGTCCACGATTCTGCATCTGTGCCCTACAGTTGGAATTCAGGTTCCCACAGCAACCACAACTTTGAAATTCTTGAACGTTAATTTTTGTGCCTGCGTCATCAGCCAAAGCATTATGTTAATATAGACTATGTAGCTGAATTTTAAGCAGTCTTAGGAGGAAGGGAGTGGTCTTTGTAGCTTAGGTAGGATGATCGCAGGTTTTTCAAAGAAAAACCTAACCTACTGAGAATTTCAAGTTTTTCCAGGATTTTGTTGAAGCTCCGCAGTGGGTGAAAGATGCATTTCCCTTAACCTAAAAGCTGATGAGAAGTTGTTGGAATATGTTTCCTAATTTGGGTAGGATACTGATTATATAATCTTTGTTTCCTACTGAGGCAGATTACCTCTTTTTTCTTTTGTTTTGGTGTTCTCTCCTGAGAGTTTACTCCATTTTTAAAAAGTAAGGCTTAACTATAATAGTCTACAACATACAACTTTTGAGGGAGATAGGGAGTGATTTTCATTATTTGCTCATTAAATTCCCTTGGAAGGGTGTACTGCGGGGTCCCATCAAAAATAAGGTTAATATATCACACATTGAGCACGATGATGGAGTGCACCCTGGAGAACCCAGATGTGGTGGGTGGTCTGGGAAGTTTTCCCAGAGCAACTACTGTACATTGAAGTGCTCAAGTTAGCAAGGGGGAGGGGGGGATACTTCAGGCCAACACTGTCTGGTAGATCCATGAAGTGAGCAACACAGGCCAGCTCTTTTTGTTACTTAAAATTTTCAAGTAGCCTCATTTAAAAAGTTTATTAACATTAACTTTCATACATTTTATTTGACTTAACATATCCAAAATATTACCATTTCAACATTTAGTGAATGTTAAAAACAGTAATGAGATAGTCCTCCCCACTTTTTAAAAACTAAATCGTTGAAATCTATTGTGTATTTTACTCTTGTTTCATATCTCAGTTCCTTCTAGCATATTTCAAGGACTCAACAGTCACATGAGGACGGTGGCTACTATTGTGGACAGCACAATTCTAGAAATTCAAAGTCCAGCAGGGGAATCAACAAGTTCTTTCATTATGTCAAATGCTGTGGGGAAAAATGTCCCAGTTCAGGGAAAGTGCATAATCTGGGAAGGTTTCTCTGTGGAAGTGACATTTTAAGTCCTGCAGATGTTTAAAACTAGCTAGATGAAAGTATGAGAAGACAATTTCTGACCCAGCAAGGAGCAATGACAAAAATTAGGTGAGTTTTGGGGGCCAGAGACAGATGACCATTGTAGATGATTGTGTGTGAGTGATATGTCTCCTTGTGACATGAACTTTAGGCAGGGCCAGATCATAATATGTCCTGTGAACATCTCAAGATACTCAGGAAGGAAGAGAGAATGTGGGCCCTATAATGAACTGCAAGTAATTTCGTATGACTGGAATAGAAGATAGTTTAATGTTAGGGAGTGGTATGAAATGTATTGGTAATCAGTCAGGGGCTGTGTGTCGAAGTCTTTGTATGCCAGGCCTTTTAGGTTTTGAAGAATTTTAAACCAGGGAATGGCATGTTTGGATTTAACAACTCTTGTGTTGGTGGTTTGAATTCATAAGATGTGAAAGTAATTTGCATTTTCTACAAGAAGATTATACCAGATCAAAACTGATCTGCAGCAAGGAGTTCTGGTTTTTCTTTTAATAAGCCTCCATTGACCACAGCCCTGGGGCAGAATGGTATGATGCTTGAGAACTGTGGGTGTTGTTCCAGTGCTCCCTCTTCACACTATAGGATTCACAGTACTTGCCCTTCTGCTTAAAGAATTCTCCAGAGCTTTAATAATTTATGAGTATAAGATTCTCCTCCAGGAGGTGGGGTTGTGCTCAGTTTTAGAGCACTTGCCTAGCACGTGTGAGACACTGGGTTCAATCCTCAGCACCACATAAAAAATAAATACATAAAGTTACTGTGTCCATCTACAGCTAAAAATGTTTAACAACAACAAAAAAAGATTCTCCTCTATGCTTAAGTTAAAGTTAACAGAGATTTACAATGTGGGTATAGGAAGAAAGATCACTTGAGGCCCCAGTGTGGCTATAACCATATACATGGAACGAGTTGGCAATAGGCATCCCCTTGGAGTCGTGGGTTTCTGGTTTCCCTTACTACTTCCCATCTGTTCTCATGGCTACAAGGGGTCCCAGTCAAGTATTCAAGGCAGAGATGTTGGGGCCAAGACTTCTGTTAGCCCATATGGTACCTTTGTGCAAATTAGAGAAGGGTATCCCTTTCTCCAGGGAGCCTCACATCAGGGCACATACTTGGCAAACAGAAAGGAGGTTGAATGTCAATTCCTAATCTCTTTGTCCTTTTGGCCTGGTGCCCTCATGCAAGACATAGCACACATGAGAATGTGTGCTTGCCCTAGTTAGAATAGGGCTGGTAGAACCTCCAAGGAAAATGTTGGAGGGTAGGGTTTGGTTATTGGAAATGATGCAGAAACAGGGTGCTTGAGGATTGTTTGGAGATAAAGGTACATGATGGATGGTGTGGATTGTGAAACAAACACTTGGGAGATTACTTTCTGTCTAATTACTGGGTGTTTTCTAGGCATCAGTGGCTTTGAAATGGATAAAATAACCTGATAGCTTTTACGGTATTGGAACATTTTCTAAACCAAAGAGCCAAGTGGGAGAGGGTGCAGATTAAGGAACTGGATGATGGTGGTCTTTGGCAAGATCACCCTCAAGAGCAGGCAGATTGGCATGCAGCGATTCTTGCTGTGGGGAAGGCCTCCCTGTGAGCTCCCAGATGAGGACCTAATGGGGCTTGCTCTTCAAGAAAGCAGTGAGGAGATTCTTTTAGTTTCTCTTCCTTATGCCCTAGAAACTCTAGTAGCCAGTCATCAACTAATATAGATCTGTGAGAGACTTCTATAAATTTGGGGGATAATAGGGCAAATTGGATTTTTCTGTTTGGCCTACAGAGACAGGTTCGCTTCTCTTAAATTATACAGGAAGACAAGGTTTTGCCCAAGGCTAACTGTATATTTCCACTCCCCCTTTTGGGTTATTTTCTAATTGGAGCCAGAGGAAGTGCTTGGACAAAACACTGATCAAAGGAGCAGTTCTCACCAGGGCAGCTGCTTTCCAGTGTTGCCTAAGATTTGCAGGAAGCTTCTGACCCTGTGTGTTGATGGAAAATGTGATGGGAGGGTTCCAAGCAGAAGTGTGTGGTATTTCCCTCAGAAGGGTTCCAGTGTGTTTCAGGTGGTGTTGATTGTTCCTGGATTATTAGGGGTGAATCCGTTGTGGACTCTTGATTGTTCGCTCCTTCAGGCTGAAAGCCAGTGTGGAACACTCATATGTGATGCTCTCGTGAACCCAGACATGCATCAGGGTTTCTCTAAAGGTAGGGCTTGTTTTATCCAGTTGTTTGCCATAAAGAAATAAGTGCTAAGTCTTGGAGAGAGGCTATGGGTTTTCTGAGCTGCTGCCTTGAAGGAGGTAGCACATTGTGCAATCTCAGGACTTCCTAGGGAGCGCTTGGCTTTGATCTGAAACTGGAAAGCCTAGTGCTCTATTGCCCAGGGCTGCCGTGGGCTTTGTGTTACACTTAGAGTGTTAATGACAAAGGAAACAGCCCCCAGGCATCCGGTGAAGGGGCTGACTTATTCCCCCATGAAGCCTGCTCTGGCAGTGCTATTATAGTTGGTAAAGAGATACTGGAGCTGAAATTTACCTTGAAAACAGGTACATAATTTACCCAACCCCCAGGTGTTTAGTGTAGAAAGTTTGCTTTCAGCTGCAGGGCCTTTTCTCAAACTCCTTTTTCCCCTCCTTACTCCTTTCTCCCTCTTTTCTCTCTGGCTCTGTGTCTATTTCTGTGTGCCCGCCTCCCCTACCCCAGTAGTTGAGCTTGGGTCTCTGGGAGGTGTGGAAACTCAGAGTGATGTCTTTCCCTGGCTGGTAGTCTGGTGCTCTCAATGCCTATTCAGTTCCATTCACCCTGTCTTGCAAACCTCCTCCCTATGAACTCAATCAGTTCACAAAGGTCCTTTCACCCCAGGGCCTCTAAATATTCAGACCTGAGCACTAAAGGATTTGATTTATTAAAGCTGCAGTCTGCCTAATCTCGCTGAGTCCTTCATTTTTGGGAGTTGTCTCCCAGGCCTGGGTTTCCTGAGCAGGCAGTTGGTAGAGAGAGGAGCTGTAGGTAGGTACCTTATCAGTGATGCTCTTGGATCTTTAGGGCTTTTTGTTAGAGGCAGGGCCCGTTCAGGTTCTGATAACTCCATTACTTGTCCAGGGCCCCAGGGTGCTTTGCCATTTAGGCACGTTTAAAAGCAGTTCGCAACCAATTCCCTCTAGTTCAGATTTCTGAAAGCAAGATGACTGGTCCCTCTGGACCCTCAAGCAGAAGATGCTGCCACTGAATGCATACCAACAAAAAGCTATGGGGTTGGAGTCCCTAAGTGAAGTAGGGGCAAACCAGTAAACCCACTGACTGTGATCTTGCACTTGTGACTGGAGCATAAGGCAAATAGCAAATTAGAGAGGGACTCCAGCTTGGCATTAAGGACCTTGGAGAAAAGCAAAGGCTCTTTGAAATGGATATAGCATTTCACCGGTTTCCAATGGAGAGATTTGGGGACTGTAGCAAAGTGATCAAAAGACGTAGAATATGTCAGGGCTGGCAGCAGCATTCTGTACCAGTTTCAGATTTGTTTGATCTGGGTATTTTTGAGAAGAACACTTGAAACCTCCTTTGTTAGAAGACAGAAAAAAATTACTATTAGGAGACTCTGGGTGGGTCTTTGCTCACCTATTTAAGATTCTAGAATGTGTTTGTCCTGTTTTCTAAGATTAATATCTAGGTGCCATCACTTAAAACGTCCCTGCGACCTGCTCTTCTGGAGAGGTCACTGGGGGCAAGCCTGACACCTTGTGTCAAGGTCAAGACATTGGGGAATAGATTGCAGTTTCCTAAAACTTATATGCCACTGATCTTTCTAAGTGAATTTTAAACTGGAGAAAACAGCATGTGCCTATCTTGTTGCCCTTTGATTTGCTTTCTTCTTCCTATTAGAAATTATATTTTCTTTAGTTATATATCTCCTTCCCGTGATCTTGCTTCTGTCTTTCAAATGCTTTTTGTGGGATTTTAACACTCTCCTAGTGGGTCTTGGTGGTTCATCCTCTGAACCTTGTGCATTTACCTCCTTCAATCCGTCTCTCTTTCTTCTGTTCCTTTAATCATCACTATCACACAGTTCTATATTTTTCCATTTATCTAAATCTTCCTTGTGCTGTGTGTTCATATTTCTTGCCTCTTTTCAATCCTCAGCTGCGGTAATTCTCTTGTTTCAGGAACTGACGGCACCGTCATATTTACTGTCCTATAACCATCTAACATCCTTGCTGTGCTAGGGCAACCGTCTTTCTTGACAGCCCCTTGAGGCCCAAGACTTCATACGCATAGTCTTTCCCTTCTCCATCACATCCTGTACTGTTTATTTATGAGCACATCTACTTGCCATTGTGAAATCTCAAGTCCACTGAGGCTGGGAATGATATGACGTTATCATCTTCGTAGCCCCTTTCAGAATCTTGCAGAGGGCTGTGAGTACATTAGGCATTTCTCAAGTGCTTAAAATTAAACTATCTGCTGAGATATCAGAACTATTTCCATATATTGCTTTTGAGTGGGCACCATTTTGCCACCTTTAAGTCCACATTTCATCTCCTTGACTGCTTTAGAGTGCCATTTCAGCTGGAGCCAGTGTCCTGGTGTCTTAATGGCCCAAGGAGAGAGGTTTTGCATTCCTGTTTTTCCTCCTTCCTAAGGAGGAAAACTAGATTGCTAGTTTTGCTGGCTTGGTCACACAGTGTTCTGTAGCACTTACTTCCTCTTTCCCACTCCCAGTTTGTCTGGTTGCTGCCATTGGGTTGACTAACCCTGCCTCTCTGTGTGGTGTTGATCTTCATAATGTGTCTTCCATTAGCATAGTGCAGGTTGGGCTCAGTCCACCAGAGGGGTTAATTTCAGGGTTTTAAGTGCTTTTGAAGATTGATCCCTAGTTAGCTTTGTTTTAGCACCTTTACTATGATTCAGGCTTTTCTGAATATCTTCCTTTCATAGTAGTTTTATATTTTGATTCGCTGAAGTCTTCATATGTACTTTTTTTTTACTCAGGGCTATATGGTCGTTCCTCCACCCTCCCACCCCCTGTGGTCGACCTTGTTGGTTGTCAGATTATTTCTTTGCTGGAACTAATTTTAAAATCAATTAGAGAGCTTTCCCTTCATCTTTCTTTCTTTATTTATGAGATACTGATTGCAGAGCTACCTACACTGTGTTTAGATAAATTACCTTTTTTTTTTTATTTTTTACTTTGCATAGCATTTATATTCAAGGCAAGTTTAGTGTAGTCAGCCAGTGCTTCACATTTTTTTGCAGGCCAGGGCTGTAGGTTTCATTCCTTGGTGGGCTAATTAGCTTTGGACTGGGAGAATTTTGTTCAGTTCAAAAACCACACATTTAAGTTCCTCGTGTATTATAGGCCTTTATGGTTTTGGGAACTTAATTTTATTAGTAAGGTGTTTATAGATTTAGGGACTGATGTCTGATTCTGACTAGTGTGTGTTGTGGTCAGCAGGGGAACTTTAGATGGGATGATGGATTATGGACCAGACAGCATTGGTTCATGCCACTGTTTCAGCAAAGGCTTTTCAGAACTTAGACTAGAAGGGGAAGCTGAAGGACACAGATGCTTGCTTTTTTCCTAGCAATGACAGGCCTATTGCTTAGGCATATTTTTGATGTCACTTTTCATTTCAGCCTTCCTTTGAAAATCTGTGGTCAATTTATGGGTTGTTCATATTCTTACACACCTTAATCTACCCTCTACTGTATACCTGCCTGTTTTGGGCTGCAGATGCCTTTGCGCCTGGTTCAGTATCTTACTGGTGGCTGCTGGGTATGGTGCTGTTTCACAGTAGGATCTCTGTGCAGTGTGGCTTGAAGACATTCTCGAGACTTTGTGTTCCCTACCTTTTCATTTCTCTGTTAGAATGTGATCAGTTTTGTAATTCTCTTCATCCTTGTTTCACTGTATTGGCCCTGAGTGAGACTAAAGAATATGCCCTTTATGTCGGGGAATCTGTTGCACCTTTATGTTTAGATCTTGGTCTCCAGAATTTGGTTGCTTCTGCTGAACTGATGATTCTGGAGACACCCATATTGGATGCCTATAACTTCTAATTTCTGCCTTTAAATATCTCCCCCCACCCCTTCTGCCTTTTTCCCTCTTTTCTACTCAGTTTGATTTTCTGGGTCAAGTACATTTCTCATTTCTTCAGATCTGTTGCTAGCTACCTGCCTAGCCCATAGTTGATACTCAAGTATTTGTTATATAATGTCTCACTGCATTCTCATTGGTCAGCTTTACTCCTTGTTTATAATTTAGGGGTGCAGGATGGGCAGAGTATACTTACTGGTCTGATTCTCCCACTGGACTATTCCCAGGACATTTATCATCATTCCCAGAAAGGCTGGGAGGAAGGATGGACTCTCTTTTTGTAAGGTGGGCTGCAATTAGGAGACAGCCACATTCTTATTCATATGGAGCTCCCTTTAGCATCTGCTTCTCCAGCTGGAGGGGCTTGTTTTAGAATGACTGGCTTGCAGGAGCTGTAGGTGGAGCTGTGTCGAGGGTTGCTGATGTGCCTCGTGCCCAGGGCTCCCTTTTCAGCCTCTGCTCCCTCAGGCTCTGGCTTGAGGCCCAGCCCCTATGGATGTGGTGCCCTGTTCTTATTGGACCCTCTTTACCTTTTACTGCAGCTGCTGCGAGGGAGTGCACTGTGTTCTGCATGGCAGAATTGGCAGACAGTGCTGTTTGCTGGTTTAGCCATTGGGACATCCAAAATTATTAGGCCAGTTTGTACTTTAAGAAGAGGGAGACTTGACATCACTCAAAGCAGCTTATTCTATTCATTTCTTATTCCTTATAAAGAGGAAAGAAGTTATCCCAGTGCTTTGCTCTTCTTTTCACTGTGTATTAAACCACCAGCTCAGCATTTTTCTCAGGAAAACATCTAGAGTTTCTCTCTGCCACTTGAGCCAAGTTTGAGCCTTGCTCTGGCTTGCCTTAGCAGCTTGCTCAGTGTGCCCACCTCCTTGCTTTTAAACTTTGTGGCCTCACTTCTCTTTCTCTTATCCGCTACTAGTCCTCTTCTCTTAGAAGAGTGACTGGTTCCTTCAGACTGAACACTCCTGTTTGCATACCAAGTTGTGGTTCTTCAGGACCCAGTAATAGCAGAGTTCAGGGGAGATGTAGGCTCCTTGGTTGAGAAGCCCTCAAGCCGCTTCAGTTTGTAACAGTGTTTGGGCCCATTGTTGTGACTCTAGGTATTACAGGACAATCATTGGTCTGTTGGAGAGAGAATGTCTCAATCCTAAAAGATTTACAGTAGTCCCATAGGAACCTATATTATTGATGGAAGTACGCAGACTGAAAATTCAGAGTAATGAAATCCTGAGTCCTTTCATATCACACCTATGTCACCCAGTAGGAAAGGAATACTGAGAGCTGAAGCTGATTGTGCTCAAGTGTCTTTCTTTGTCTAGGAATATACTCAAATGGGCTCAGGTGGGATCATACCCTCTTCGTGCCCTTGTGTCCACCTCAGAGCTGGTGAATTGGGAGACTTGTGGCCCTATTCTGCCCACCTTTCCCGACTTCATGATTCTCAAAAGTTTAGTTTTTTTTGCTTTGTGTTTTGATTTGCAAATATTTCTTACAGTGTAAGAGTATAGATACATGCTCTTGCTACTTTTGTTTTCATTTAGATTTATTTGAATCCCCTTCCCCATCCTGCTCTGTGATTCCTTCCATTTCCATCTTCTGCCTTCCCTTCTGGAGTACGGAGGGAGTTTGTAAAATTAGATTTGAATGAGGGTCATTCCTGGCCAACACAATTTGGTCATTCTGTTTCTTGTTACTGTCGACCTTACAAAGGAGCTTACTGCTATCCTATGTCCCCCTTGTTTTGTGTTGCTTTTAAATTTTTTTGTGCTGTATTTTAGATGCTGTGTGAGTCTGCAAATGAATGAATGCTTAGCATTGTTGGAATTGACTGTTGCCCGTTAGCAGCCTTGCTGTGGGTTCAGCTAGAGAGAGTGGCATCTTGAACCTGAATTCACTAGTTAAAATTGGACAAAACTACATTGTTCTTTCTAGTTTTCTTGAACAACATCATTTAGCCTGCTTATTAAATGCAATCATGTTCTCAAAAAATACATTTATCTAACTTAAGACCAATTTCATTTTGCTCCTGGGATCTTATATCAATTGACGTTTTCATTGGTAAAATCTCTGAATCTGAATCTGTATCTCAAAGATACTGATTGAAGAAGACACCTCACCATTGCCCAGGAGTCTTGCCTTTAAATGAGTGAGTATGGGTGGCAGAGTTTCCTCATTCTGGCTTGTTTGTGATGTCAGGTTGCAATGTTGGCATTTGTCATTATTAGTGGTGGGAGGTTCAAAACTCCACTCGTTGAGAGACTGCCAGGTTTACTTCCTTGGTGCTGTGGGAGGAAGCAGGCCTTTAACAATTGCAGCTTCAGATACATTTTTTGGTTTCTTCATCCCTCTTTGATTGCCTTTACTTTCCGCCTCCTCTTCCTTGCTTGATCCTCATTATTACTGTCTTTGGTGGTCAGGATTAATATGAGGGAGCGAGAAAGTTGTTAGTTCTATTTCCCTTTTGCTCTCTTGACTCTGTCTTTTCTCCCCCAATTGTAATGTGCTGGTCAGTTCAGGGATGTGAAGCCTCTCATGGTGTAGAGATAACTGATCTTAATTCAGCATGAGACTTGGGAGTATACAAAACTATAAGGAAGCAGTTTTGTTTTGTTTTTTTTTGGTACCAGGGATTGAATTCAAGGATACTCTACCACTGAACCACATCCCCAGCCCTTTTTGGTGTTTTATTTAGAGACGGGGTCTCACTGAGTTGCTTAGTGCCTCGCCGTTGCTGAGGCTAGCTTTGAACTCATGATTCTCCTGCGTCAGCCTCCCAAAGTGCTAGGATTACAGACGTGTGCCACCACACCCAGCTAAGGAAGCAGTTTTGATTCCCATCTGTATACTTGAATACAATTGGTCTTCTGTATCTAAGGGTTCCACGAATTGAAAATTTTTTTTGGAAAAAAAAATTGTATGTGTATTAGAAACGTGTGGGCTTTCCTTACTTTTTCTCCCCCGCCCCCTTTTTTCTGTTGGAGTGTTGAATATCGAACTTGGGTTCTTGCACACGCTAGACCAGTGCTTTACCACAGAGCTACATCTCCAGCCCCCGGCACCCCACCGCCCCCATGCCATTATTTCTTGAGCAAACATGAATGCAAGTACGATGCCATTTTTGTATGAGGGACTTGAGTATCTGAGGACTTTATTATCTGCAGGGACGTCCTGGAACCAGTTGTCTGGATACTGAGGGATCTTTTAGCATCCTGGTGGCCCTGAACTGACTTGAAGTTCTGAAGCCGGGAAATGAGGACTCGTTGCTATTTCTGGCTGCTATTTGACCTTGGTATATCTCCCTTTTACCTCTGTCCCTTTCCTTGCTAGGAAAATGATGCTCATATGTGCACTTCTGAGGTATCCCCTGATGGCCAAGTTCTATAAGGGCAGATCATTTGATTGTTTACTGTTAGATTCACTGCAAATATGGCTGCCCAACATTATTGCTTCTCATTTGCTACAAATGAGCTGCAAGCCTTCTGGGTTTACACAGGACTACTCTGAGGACAAAGATTAAGTGGATCTTTGTTGGTTCCATATATTTTGATTGAACAGCAGAGTTGCAGTGTGTATTCAGAGTCTGCCACTGACTGCCTCTGGCCTTGTCTTCATAATTTCTCTTCCTTCCTTTCTAAACCCTAGCCAGGTGCACAGCCGTGTGTCCTTTAGTTCTGATGATGAACTACTTTGGCCCTAAAGTAGAAGCCAAGTCGGTTTTTCTTAGGGTATAGTTCCTAAGCTACTTGTGTGAAAATCACCCTGATTGGGGCCTGGAATATTTATTTCTCACAACTACCAGATGCTTTAGCTTGAGAGCCACTGTTCTAGGTTGTTGCTCTTAGGAGTGGAAGTGTTAGGGACTTACCAAAACTGTCTCTCCAGGATTTTGTCTCTGATGTGCCATTTTTCTTTTCTGAGCCAGATTTAGATGCAGTGATATCTCTGCTGTTTCTTGTGTGAGCCCCCAGGTCTCAGAGCTGACTGCTCTCCAATTCTTAGCTTAGAACATCTCCTGAAGATTCTAGGAAATGGAGACAGGAGAATTCTGTTTCAGAGGACAAGGCTCTCTAGGGAAGAATAGAAAGTTTCTTAGGTTTCATAACCTGCTATTTGAGCGGATGCTGAGGTGGGCTGGTATTTATGACTTCCAGGGTGAATTTCACTTCTTGATTACGAGAGAGAGGGTCTATGAAGGGTGCCTTGTTGCATCAGGGTTCACACCTCATGTGTGATTCTATTACCTGTGCTTGGTAGAACAGAGAAGGTACAGGTTAAGGAATGTGCTTGCCTCTGGCATGTACAAGCATCCCTTAAATGGTTGGGAGAAAATGTGGGGCCTTCATGGTACCTACAGAGAAGCCAGCAGTTCAGGATGTAGTCCTGCCAATCCTCAAGCATCTCCTGAATGAAGATTTCTGCACAAAAGGAGGTCGTGCAGGCTTAGTGTTAGAAGGTGGCTCTGTATTAAGACTGAGGAGGAGGGAACTTGTCCTCACCGCCATACTGTAGGTCTTCTGCTCAGTTCTGTTTGGGGCCAGCTCTGAGCCCTACAGGTTGAGAAATGTGGACTGTTAGACTGATTAACTGATTTATGCTAAATAAATACACAAAGATGTGATTTAAAAGTCAGTTTATGGTTTTATTAATTTATGATGCGAATTCCAACTGCCAGAGAGACCAGAATGTTCTGATGAGCCAAGGGCATTCTCTTTCTTGTGGAGGAAGTTTGTTTATTATTTATAGCATCTGAAGAAAGGAGGTAGCTAGACACTGAGAAATGCTGTGGCAGCCTGGGATACCTGCATGGCCCAGGCAGGACACAGGGCCCTGGACATCTTACTTAATCCTCCTCCATCCCAGTTATACAAGTGAGGAAGCAGAGGCTTGGAATGATTATGCATTTTGTTCACAGTTCCTTCTCTGGTAAGTGGAGGAACCAGGATTTAATTACCTCCAAATGTGCAGCGTGAACTTGGATATTGCTAAGGTGGGTTGATAGCCCTCTCCTTTTCTATTGGATGGACTTCTGCACGCTCCTGTTTTTTCAGAATATCTGAATCTGCCAGAACCTGTAACTGGTTGTCTTCATTATTGCAATACATACTTCTCTGTGTGAACATTTTTACAAAATTAAAATATTTCCTGCAACCATTTTTGGAGGCACCATGATTTATTTTACTCTCCTTTATTTTTCTGATGGTTATTTAATTCCATCTAAGTGGATATCTCTCTCTCTCTCTAACTCTCACTCTCTCCCCCCCGCCTCCCCTTTTTCTTTGCAGTGCTGGGGAATGAATCCAGAGACTTGTGCATTCTAGGCAAGTGCTTTACCACTGAGCTATATCCCCAGTCTACTGTATCTCTCTAAAAATCTTGTCTCCTATATGAAGTTTTCCTAGCAGTAATTCCACTGTTTAGAACAGTCAGACTAATAACCCATGAAGAAATTGGATTCTCCTTTTTTAACAATTTCAACACTAGTCATTTTTGTGCAGGTTCCTGAGCCCTGTTTCTAGACAGTTCATTTTCAGTTTAATTTTCATTCTTCTCATACATTAGCCACCATTAGATATGTGGCTTGTGCTTTGGCTTTCATCTTTGCATTTCTCTCTTCTAGAATTTTTTTTCCTGATTATAAATGTACCATTCATTTTGTAGATTTGGGAAAGTTTAAAGGATAAAAAATATAAATTACTTAAATCCTACAACCTAGAGGCAGTATCACCACTGTTGATTTCTCATGGCCTTTCACCAGCTTCACTAGTCATGTTTTGTAACTGAGCTTTTCCCTTGCCCTTTAAACAATTTTCTAAAACAGCAATTTTAATGGTTGTGCAGCTTTTAATAATATGGACATATTTAATTTATTTATTTAGTTCCCAGCTATTTTTGGAGATATAAATTATATTCAATTTTTATCATTATATTTTAAAATGAAAATTTGCCTCGTAGTAGAAAGTCTGAGCAGTTCCATTCAGATCAGAGGTAGCCCTTGGGCAAGTTGTGTGGGAGTCCACCATACAACATTCTTACCACGGATACACGTTCCCAGAGGAGCTGATATTTACTCCTGCTGGCAGTATAGTCTGTAATCACCTAATTCCTTATCTATTTGTGTTATTTAGAAGTAGGCTGGGATCCAAGCCCCTTGTGTTTTGTTGCCAAACTGGCTCCCTCCCTTGCCAATAGCTAAACTTTCTGCTTTTGATATAAAGGGTAGAGGACATAGGTGAGTCTCCAGGGGTCCATAGCTCTTTTCAGCTATCCTGCCTGAGAAACGCTGAGATACTTGCATGGGAATGCAGGCTCTCTGGTGACAGCTTTTTTAGTGCAGCTGCAGTTTGCCTTGTTCTGGCCTATGTGCTGCTTTGTCAGGTACTGCCACAGCCATGTGCTTGTGTTTGCACAATTACACTGCAGATTATTAAATTGCACCCTAACATTTGCCCCCACGTAAGTGTATATAAAGCAATTATATTTAATTAACATGAAATAGCATTAGTGACCAGTGGGTAGGTAATAATCGCTGTGTCTAGTTTAAAACAATACAGCACACCTCTGCCTTGAGGAAGAGGAGGATGCTGCAGGTTCAGGGGAGCAGGGAATGTGGTACATGCTGGTCCCCACGGCCTTTCTCTCTGAACACTGTCCACATAATTTTGTTTGATCTCAAGTGGTGTGATATTTATGAGGAGTGACGGTTCACATTGTTGAGGGCTCCATAACTTAGAAATTGCATCTCAAATATACTATAAGGCAAGAAGGCAGCCATGGGTCACTGCAGACCCCAGCATAAGGTACTGTCTATGTTCTGTGCTACTCAGCAGTTGAGCTGCTACTTCTTTACTTGCTTTACTTGTTTGGTGCCTCAGGAGCAGAGAGCATACTAAAATAATCCAGCCTAGAAGTTACAGTAACTCTCTGTGTAGTTAAAATCCCTATTGCATAATTAGAAGATACTCTCAGATTCTCTACAGTGTTCACATGCTCAATTTTGTCTTCCTGTCTCAGGTTATATTTGTGTGCATACTTGAAGGCTCAGTGTTTGCTGTGGGTAGTCACATGCCCCCTGGCTAAGGACTGGCACCTTGATTACTTCCAGCGCCTTCTCTGAGCCACTGGCAGTCTGGCTGTGGTCTTGCCTTCAGAAGATTGTTTTCCTGAAGGCTCAGCCCTTTATCTGGGTGAAGTCCAGTCTGCAGGAGGGGAGAGAGCCTTGGAGGAAGGTTGTGTTTACTTACTATTTTTGTATTCAGGTCTTTTTCTTATCTCCCTTCCCTCAGAAAAGATCAGTTCATTATAGAAACATGGTCTAGGGAACCTAGGAGACCAGAGGGGGATGGAGGGATAAGAGTTGGGCTACCAGACTCTGGCTCGCTCTGGGTGGTCACTTGTGTGACCCACAGGTGATCTCCTGCTATTTTCTTCCCACTTCCTGCAGCTTCCCCCCTGTCCTCTTCCTGGCTCTGGAGAGCTTGCTGTAGGAGCTGGGAGAGGGCTTTGGAAGGACACTCGCAGGGTTAGTTGTTTTTGATATACAGGAAATGTGAGTGGAGATATTTTAATTTGTGCACAGGTGTGTAGCTTGGAGCAACATTGGCTCCCTCTGATTCCATTCTGATGAAAAGAGCAGTGGGTTTGTGCTGAAATGTGTCTGTCATTTCAGGAAGGGGAAGGATGAGTTCAGGGCTGCGATCATTTAGTGATAATACCACATTGTTTGTATGAGTCCTTCTCTCTGGTCCTGAAGAAGAAATTAGTATCTTGGTTTGGTCATTTGAAAAGTAATTTTTGCTCATAGATTCTCTGCTACACTTGAGTAACTTTTGGAAAGTATAATATTTTACACAAATTCCATTAAATGTTAGGTGCTCTTTCTATATTCCCTTTCCTGTCCTTTTACTGATTAACAAAATATTTATGTGAACCCAGAAGGCTGATTTATTTTATTGTCCTTTTTAATAACTTGCTTCTCCCTAGTGCTAGGTGCGTTCCGAGGCCCAGACAACTGCCATGATTTCTTCAGTGATAATCATCTGCCCCTATCCCTCCCTGGCTTGTATCCTCAAGGAGTCGCTCGGAGGTTTCCTGGCTTTAGTGAACCCTCTGGCTATTCTACATCATGGGTGGGTGGTAATAAATTCATTCAAAACGCCCTCACCAAGGGACAGTGTAACTCATGTGAGGATGTAAGGTAGATTAGTGGCTAAGACTCAGTAGGAACAGTCACGGAAAGACGTAGAAATGAAAATGTCACATACCAAATTGGACTTGATCCTTTTGCTCTGGAAGCCCCTTTCTTGTCTTCTTTGTTATTCTGAGTGTGAGGGTTTCAGACAAGGTTAAGTTCCTAGCCAAGGTGCTCCAGACATTCATAAGAACCTGCCTCTGTCTGGGCTAGGGATCAGGCAGTTGCTGGTGAACATGGTCTTTTGAGGGGTAGTTCTGGAAATAGGAGGTCTTTTGACCCAAGTCTTAAAGTCATGGTGGTAAAAGACTGGTCAGAAGAGAGCCTCTGAGTGGAGAGATACCCTTGGAATAGTGCTCCTTAATTCTTTATCCCCTTCTGTTTGCCATTGTAAAACAGCTATACCTCTTCTTCCAGATTACCCCTTGTAAGCCTATGCTCAGGTTGCTCTCTATAATTCAATTCTTCTTGCCTATAAGCATATTATCTCAGGTGTTGTTTTAAAGTTCAGAGCAAAACAGGTTTCCATAATCTGCTCTGAGAGTAACTGGCAGCATTTGTCTGTAATGGACACATGCCTCAGTGTTTGTGTGTATGTATTTGGGGGTGCATCTGGCTTTCATTCATCAAGCATCTATGAGTGGATAGGCTAACATAAAAGCCACTTTCCTTAGAAAGTAGCTTGGGTGTCTTTTAAACATTTTTATGTGTTGATCATGGAATGGAAAGCACACACAACTTGGAATGTAAAAGAGGACTAATGAGAGACAAAGCCATGAACTCATCAGTGTCTCTACTCTACTAAAGTAGAGCCCATGATACACAGTAACTCATCTGTGGATTGGGGAACAGAACCTGCTTCGGGTCTGCATGGGCTGTAGTGTGGCTCAACCAGTAGAAAAATACAGAGGAAAAAATGTTAAGTGTTGATGCTTTTAATTTAGAGGTTGGAGCCCTTGGCTGCACATCAGAGAGTTACTTACAGAGCTTTTAATCAGCATGCCTGCTTGATCCAGGTCTCTCAAATCAGAATTTCCAAGGCCCTAGGTAGCTTCTCCCCGACCTTCCCAAGAGCTCCTCAGTTGCTTGTGATGTGCAGCAATGGTTGAGACCCACTTTCTTGTGTGTTCTGGATTACAGTGGAAGCAGTGGAGATCTGGTAGGGTAGATACTGGGTTGGGGAGGTGGTCTGTGATTGAAAGTGATGGCATCTGACTCAAAGAAAATCTTGTAGATGCAAATATTAACTTGCAGTAAGAATTGTATGAAGTAATCATCGTATACTTTGGGGGAATTTTCACTTATTCCATAATAAAGATATCGTAGTCATTCATTTTTTTTTTAATGTTTTTAGTCATAGATGGACACAATACCTTTATTTTATTTATTTTTATGTGGTGCTGAGGATCAAACCCAGTACCTCACACGTGCTAGGCAAGTGCTCTACCACTGAGCTACAGCCTCAGCCTGCCATTCATTTCTTAAATGACAAGTTTAAATATTTCCCTTCTGGAAATCTTTTTAAAGGATTATTTTCTGTCCTCTCTCTGGAAGTAGGGAGAAAAAATCATTAACATTGTAACAGTACCTGATTTCTCTTTTTCATCCTACAAATTTGGGCAAGTAGGTGCCTTAAAAGCCATAATGTAGCCTAATTTATGGAACTTATCAGGGAAATTTTATTCTCCCTTGAAAACCTGTAACACAACTAGGATTCTTAGGTCGGTGTTTCATCCCGCACTTGATTTGTCCTATATGCAGTTAACTTTCTCAAGAGATAAATACAAAAAGGACCCTTGTAAATGCTGAATGATTTCTTTTGGCTTCAGCCTGTACAAATTGTCTCCTTGAAATGCTCCTTGCCCTTTGTCCTGTGCTTGCTTGCTTTTTGTTTGCTTGCTCTTCTTAAAAGCATTAACTTTTGTAGTATTACCTAAAAATCATTGAAACAACAACAAAAAAACACACAAATACCTACTCCTCAAGCAGGGAGTAGAGCACAGGCACTGTGCCAAAGGTGAGTGTGACTCTTCAAGAGGACACAGACCACAGCGTCCGATGGTGCTTGCCTGTGTGCTCCCTCGACCGACCCTTATTCTCCTTCCTCACTCTTCACTAACATGGTCCTCCACTGTGTATCTGTTATGTCCCTGGTGAGAGAACTAGTTTCTCTTCTGTGGGCACCTTTAAAGGGCCCCACTTGGTACAGTGGAACACAAATTTTGCTCTTAATATGACAAAACTGTGCGCTTTTTCAGTTGTCTTTCAGGATAACTCATATCTTTAAAGCCCCATTATTAATCCCCACAGTGCTTCCCTAAAGTCAGGTAAGGTTTCCTTGAGAAATCTAACACCTTGAGGTTATTGGGCTGTGGTATATCTTGTTTTCAACTCAAATACATGCTTTATGGGGTTGGACAGGTATCCAGAAAGCCTTTTTGGTAACCTGAGCAGGAAGACTCAGTAAGATTTTCTTAGGCCTTAGAAGGTCAGTTCTGCAAGGACCTCAGAAAGGTACTTTTGCTAATTTTTGATGAAGAAATAAATTCACATGACGGGTAGCTGATGGATGGTTGGATGTGGGTAGCTGTAGATGATGGATGTTGTAATGTTAGGGTTAGTGTGACAGAGTGGACAAGAAAACTGGACTGATCCAAGGCGGAAGCAACTACACCAGAGGACAACGTGTGCCATTAAGATGTGTCTTTGGCTGATGCTTAAATTACATCAAATTAAGGGGTATTTCTCATTCTTCATTGTGGTGTCACCAAAGGGCAGAATTAGTGTCATTTGCAGAAGCTTTGAGTTTCTGGAGCTGTCACTCTCCCTGAGGGTCGCCAGGGATAGTAGCTTAGTGAGTCTTTCCCCTTCTGAAAAGAAATGTCTCAGTTTGATGCCTTTGTGGGAGAATGAGCCTACCCATCTGGGTTTTTTTCTGCAATACTTTTTTTTCTCCTTTTAAATCTGGATTAAAAAGTTCCTATTAAACTCTGCCAAAATAGGGCAGAAGGCGGAGGGGTGTGGGCAGGGAGTGTGGCAAGCACCCTATACCTTTGTTTGTATGAGGTGCTTCACAAAAATGGATCCTAGGAAAGTTTTAAATACCTAATCATTTTCTAATGGTTAGTTCATCCAGTAGTTACCTAGTCCTGGCCTCAATACAATGTACTGTTTGGGGATAAGGAGACATATCAAAGTATGCAAATTGAAGTTCTTCTACCCCCATCAGAAATTTACGGTCTGGTAGTGGGAACAGCTCAAGAACATGTTCATGAAGGCAGCATACAATGCTTGCTGAGAGGGACACAACTCAAGCATGTATGGATCAAAAGGAGAGAAACATTACCTTTGTGATTTGTCCTTGACCACTTGGATTCACATGTTCCTGCTTGTATCTCCTGGGAATCCTCTTGAGAGAGTATCTGTCGCAGGTCAGGTTGTGGAGGTAACATGCTGACTCCTTCTCCCCTTATCCGTTTTATCCTTGCTTCAGGGATTTGGGTTTCTTATTTTAACCCTCTTTCCCTCTCCAGTGTTGTAGAAGCCAGTTTCATATCCAAACTAACTAATTTTTTGTTGGAGATTGACAGAGAGCTTGACACCAGGGATGGAACTGAGTTGTAAGCTGGTCCAAACCTTAGAACCTGCAAGGTGTTGGTCATTTAGTATATGTCTGAATGTTTTGCATTTGAAGAGATTCCTTTGCAGTGTGCAGAGACCTCAGTGTGCAAGGTGTTTTCCCTTGAAACTCTGCTTTTTACTTAGACATTTTGTGAAGGCCACTCCTCAGGCAGCCCTTGTCATTTGCTGAATGTCAGCAAGCATTTACTTTCACTACTCTGATGCCAGGGAGGAAGGTGATGCCTTTACTTTCTAGCAAAATAGCCCCTGGCCTTTTGGTAGCACTGCATTTAAAGGTCAGTACCCTCTCTCTCCTTCTCTTGCCTCTTCTGTCCTCACTGTCATCTGTATAACCTGTATCTTCTTGTAGCTGCTTCTGTAAAAAGCACGGGAGCTGTTTTAAAGAGATTGATTTCAGTAGGTTGGAAGGTACTAGTTTTGAAGGTGTTTGAGACGATCACCTTGTTTCTTAGGGGGAAATTCAAGATTTATGGTTTAGGTTCTTAGAGAATGTAGTAGTGATGATGTGATTTTCTAAGGGGAGCGCTGCACCTGCCTCCAACACCCCTGCTCCCAGGCCTCATCCCCAGGACTGCCCCTCACCCAAAACATTTTTTTTTTTTTTTAAGAGACAGACTCTTGCTAAGTTGCTGAGGTGGGCTTCAAACTTGAGAGCCTCCTGACTCACTAGGATTCAAGTGTGTGTCCCTGTAGGAGATTGTTTTTGACTTGCATCATGTATGCCTATCACCCTTAGATTATTCCTCAGTTTAAGCATATTGTAATTTTCGTAATGAAATTAGCTAAGGCAATCATGGTGGTTTTAGTGATAGGATTCTAAACTGCTGTTGCGGTCCCATTTAATTTCCCAGGCTTTGCACCTGTCTTTTAGCAACTGGCATATAAATTGCACATAGATACAAATATTTTTCAAATGTGTAATGATGCTAGTTTTAATGAAGAACCTAGAGTTGCCATAAAAACCTTTTTAAAATTAAGTGTGTATGTGGTGATTTTTAATGATAGTAGATTATAATATCTTTCATGATGGTGATTAAGTTGAAAGTTTAGTCAAACATCTGTTTATTTAGGAAAGTGATCATGAATATTCCCTTTGCAATTAACATTGATTTGGAGAAGATCTATATTTATAATTAATAGATATTGAAGGTGTGCTAAATGTATTTATGCTCCTGTTCATTGCTATTTCTTCCATATTTTCATTCACTTTGTCCTTATTGGGTGGACTTAAAGACATTCTCTGCTTATGTTTACTTCTCTTTGTGAATGTACATTGTGACTTTTTTTTAAAAAATATTTTTTTAGTTGTAGATGGACACAATATATTTATTTATTTTTACGTGGTGCTGAGGATCGAACCCAGTTCCTTGCGCATGCAAGGCAAGTGCTTTACCACTGAGCTACAATCCCAGCCCTCCATTGTGACTTTAAAAACAAACAAACAAAAAAACAGTGTACTCTGATAAAATACTTGCTAAATAAGTCTCTTTTTTATTCTTGTACATCAATGCTTGGTCAAGGTTCTAACCTTTTTGCATGTGCAGTGGGCTTGAAGTAATCACTCCTGCTGATGATTGGTCACTTATTTCTATGTCTTTTGGGCTGCCCTACACAGAAACATTTTGAATTGGGCCATCATTACATGATGATGTGCTAATTTTCTCTTAGCTGACTTGTGCTTTCTGTCAAAGTAATCACCTGTGTGCAATCATCTTTTCCTTTTTTTTTTTTAATCCTTCAAGAAAAAATGTAGTTGCTAAAATTTTCGTCAGTTCACAATCTTTAATCTTGGTCATTTTGCCCTAAATTCAGCATGGAAAGGGAAATGGTTTGGGGAGAGTGCAAGATAAAATAAGTAGTGGGAAGAGGGAGTTTGGAGCAATAACAAATAATGTGATCCCTGAGTAAGAGTTCTTGCTTTACACTTCTGTTGTTTGTAAACTGATAGGAAGATTCATTCCAAGAACCTTAAACTATATAAAAATAATGCTATTGATGCTTTAAATGTCCTTGGTAAATAGAGACTTGGAGGCAGCAATACTGTTTCACCATTTGGGAAAAGGAAGGAAATAAGGACCCTGATTCGGTTTTCTAGTGTGTTTGTTTATTTATTTTGTAGATAGTTTTAAGAATGTTGCCATGTCTTATTTTCCAAATTTTACTAGTTGGGTTAACAGAATCTTCCTGGATAGCGTGACTGCCTTGACACGATGTGTCTCTCGAGATGATGCAGGCAGACATCTTGTTAGTACAAGGGAAAATGACTGTTCATGAGTAATAAATGCTTCCCACTCTCCTTCGTAGGGCTGCCACAAAGTTACCTAAAAGTGATTTTATCTTCTTTTAATCACTGAATATTTCCATCATAAACTTAGTTCGTGAAAACCCTCCCCACTCCTGACACCTTGTGTAGTCTGATAAAGAACTAACTTCAGTGATAGTCATGGGCTGGGCTGTTTAAAGGTCTTGATTGTCTAGAGGGGTGGGGGTATTACACTAAGGAAATCTCCAGTGGAGATCCTGACTTCAGCTGCTGTCCGGCTGTTTGCAATGCTTTCTCAGATGCTTAGAAAGCTTTGAGACCATTTTGGAGTAGTTAGCACTTTGATCAGCTGAGGATGCTGAGATTCTGTGCACACCTGTGAGTGTCATTGTTGTGTTACCCAGCAGCACCAATAGGAGTATCTGAGGAGATACTGAGGAGTATCAAACATGAGGAGTATCTGAGGAGAATGGTCATGGTGAGAACTCCTTTTTTTCTTCATTTCATAGCATAGTCTCTGCCCGATATTATCATGCACTGTAAGTTTAAAAGTAATTTAAAAAAAAAAAAAGCAATATGACTTTGACCATATCATTGTGTTATAGAAGCAGGCAGAGTTTATGATTTAATTTCTCTTACCAGAGCAAGTTAAAGACTTTTTTCAGCTCTTTCCTGCCTGCTAAACCAGTTTTTGAGCCCTAACCCTTGTGGTCTTACATTCATTTCCATAACAACGGGTTGTTGTGCCTCACACTCTAGGAATTATATGAGATGCAAGTGAATATAGCAGGAGCCAATGAATTCTTAAATGAGAAATCTGTTTGTAATGTCACAAACTCATCAGAGGAAGGCATGAGAGATGGAAAGGAAGAATGGGAACATAGACACTGCTGGTAGAATGAAACCTTCCCAGTTTTTTGGACCTTATTTTATTGGGAGATATTTCAAATTTTTTATGTGGCTAGGCTTTTCTTACTCTTTTCTCCGTTTGAACATTTATCATTTGAATATGGTAGTGTCTTAGGCCAGAAAACCCATGTCTGGTGTTTGTAATACAAAATTACCTATTTATGGGGCTGGGGTTGTGGCGCAGTGGTAGCGTGCTCGCCTAGCATGCGGGAGGCACTGAGTTCGATCCTCAGCGCCACATAAAAATAAAATAAAGATATTGTGTCCACCTACATCTAAAAAAAATTTTTAAAAAATTACCTATTTATACCCTGGCTTTTGTGACTTATTGATGCCTAGTCCCTGGTCCCCTTCTGTCCATGGTAGTAACCGGCTGCTATGAGCCTGTGGCCTGTAAGCTGCATTTGTGGCTAAACAAGGCCGCTAACATTCTGTTTTAACTGCCTGTAGTCAGCCTACACTAATAATGCTTGACTATGTTCAACATGGCTTGGTGACAAGGTGTTCTGTACTTTTTTGCTAGCACATTTTATTTTTCCGTTTTTTGTTGTTAAAGTAACTTTTTAACTTATTTGAACCTTGAGAATAAATGAATAAGCACCTTGTGAATGACTTTGTACATATAAAGAACTTTTTGATTGTGTATATGTTACCATCTAGGGGTCTTGGATTGCTTGTCTCCGTTCAGCAAAGAATTGAAGAACAGGACACAGAGGTAGCAGGCAAACAGATTTATAGCAAGCAATAGCAGCAGACTTCTCCGAAGAAAATGGGAGTCTGTTAGAGAAGTTTTGGGTTGTTCTTTTTATGGTCTGTGGAATTCCTCCTTTTTTTCCTCTTCTGTCCTGTTCATGTTATTCTCTGTAGTGTTCCCCATGTCCACGTATCTATTTTAGTTTGTCATTGGATCCCCCACTTAGGTGCATGCGTATAGAAGTGTCTGTCTAATCCGATCCCTCACTTGTATCCATGTGCACCTTTGTCAGCCAGGAAGTTGACCTCATTGGAGGACTTTTCCCATGCTCCTTTGGTCTGGACCTGCCCCTCACTTCCTCATTCGCCATCTTGGCCCTGGCTGCTTACACCCTTCTACATTTTCCTCACGTGGAGGATGTTGCTTGGTTGTAGAGTGAAAATTTATGTATAGAAATGAAGGAAAATGTGATTTTCAGGGCTGTTTTGTAGGTTGTCCAAGTTTTTGAAGTGACAGATATCTCTGTTCCTTGGAAAATTATAGACATGCTTATGTGCCATGTCATTAAATGAGCTGTCAAAGGCCTTAGGTCCTACTCGTTGGATATAAGTAGCACATGTGGCTGTAGAAAGGACTCCAAGGGTAGGATTGCTAATGGCAAATTCCTGGCCTTGTCTCTGAGGAACCGTGGATGTGAACTACTTTCTGCTTCTGCATTCTGCTCATGTTGGTCACCAACATTTGTTCTAACATGGGAAATTACAATAATGCATCGTTTTTTGTTCAAGGCTCAGAAGGTATTGTAGGAATTGGCATTGGATATTGAGGGACACTTCTTTAAGAATGGGTCATCTAGATATAAATGCTTTCTCTAGCTATAGTCTGAGCAGGAAACTCGAGTAGATAGTCTAAAATCTTCATGTGTAGTTTGGAAGATCCTTTAGAAAAACAGTTTTTTCTTTTCTACTAGCCACAGTTATCAAAGTTAGTTATGTCATATATGACAACACTGAACATCAACACTTAGAGGAATTGATTCTGGCTTGGTTAGGCCTACAGCACAGTTTTTTCGTATAAGGACTAATTGTTTAGGACATGCTATGGTAGTAATTTTTAGCAATGCTTTAGCTAAAAACAAATTGTACCTTTTCATTATCAATTTCACCATGTTGTATTGTCATTTACATAGATTTTTTCCTTTCTTGCCTTTTATTTGACTAATGTAGGCACATTCTACAGAAGACAACAGGAGAGAAAACAGGGTTTCTTGGTTGTTGTAGAATTAAGATATTTTTGAAAGATGATGGCCCAAATGTGGTATTACCTACCACCCACCTTCCCTTTCCTTTCTCTCTATGTATGTATTTCTGTTGTAAATGAATAAACATTTTGGTCTTTTCTGTCTCTATTTTGTATTTGTTTACCAACTGCCCAAGTCAACATTTGACCTTTTTTTGAGCTGACAGAAACACAGACTTGCATGAATATAGGATATTGAAGTGAAGATCTGTGACTCATTCCATGTTGGTGACTGTGCCTACAATTCTTTTGTTTTCCTTTCATGCCAGTTCTCATAGCTTTCTTTTGACAGCTTGTTTTCTGCATTTCAGTCTCCATGATACTGACTGCAATATTTTCACATCAACTAGGTCTTTGCACTTTTTCCTTGGATGGCTCCTGTGATCCAGGATGGTGTGCTCAGTGTCCTTCCAAAGCACATCTGCCTGCCTTGTGTTCTGGATTGGAATCCTATCAGTCAGGTGTATGTTGGTAATTATCTGAATTGGAAGCCACGAAGCCTGTTAGCCCTCTGAAGTGTGACAGAAGTAATTTTAAAATCAAAAGATTTTAATAGTATGTGTGAGAATTAGGCTAAGTATCTGGTGAGAGTAGAAAAGAGATAAAAAAATATTTCCTGTTTCTTGGAAGGATTTCATAACCTAATTGAGCGGCAAGCTTAAACACACAAGAAGTTTTAAAAAGTAAGAAGGAAAATACCCATAGAAATCACATTCCTATTTCAGTAGAAAATAAACAAAACTACTTAATTGTTCTGTTAGATATTGCTCTACTTGGGACTCAGGGTATATATAATATAGCTCAGTGGTAGAGTATGTGCTTGAGGTCCTGGGTTTAATTCCTAGCACCAAAGAAGAAATAAAGACACCGTCACAGTTGTTAAGAGGCACCAAAGAGAGTTTCAAGATGGGTGGGACAGGATGTTTAGCAGAAGAAGTAGCATTTTAGCAGGGATTTGGTGTGATCAAAGAATTGTGTTAGGAATATTCCTGTTTTGGTGAGGAGGCTTTTGGTGGTGTTTGTGATGAGGAATGGACAATGTTCACATCAGGAAGAGACTGCGAGGTTTGTTGATCGATTACATTGATACAGAGTAGTCAAGTTTTAGTATTGAGTACAAATTTGTCAGTAGAGATTTAAAGCTTTGATCCAGGAGGATAGGAATTTAGTTAATAAAACTAGGTGATGCTAGTTTGAGAGACTTGGTACCAGGAAGTTCAGGTTCGTTCATGTTGAGTCAGAGGCAGAGGTTTAAAGTTTTGTATGGCAACAAAATGTTTGATTCAGTTGCATGAAAGTTTATTGTTAACCCAGTAAAGGGTTGCATTGGCTGCAGGTTGGTCATGTTAAGATGGCTTGACGATTGGGTTGGAGGATTTAGAACACTCAGTTTGCTGGTTCCCATGAACGGAAAATTTCAGAGCTGGTCCATTGGTGAGAGTGATAGGGAAAATTAAGGTAATGGAAGGCCATAACCCCTAGCCAGAAATCTTTAAATTTTTGAATCCAGATGTTTTTTAAATTTACAAAGGTTAGGTGGTACATACGGGGTATATTAATTACATAACTACTTTCTGTGGGTTGTGGGTGGTAGCCCCATAATTAAACTCATTAGTATTTTTGCAGTGTGACATGAATATTCACATGAAATGGGACGAAGACTTAAAAGTAACTTCACATCTGTTCAGGTGAGATCTTGACACAAATAATTTCAGATTAGGTTAACTTTTACCACAAAGTGTGTTATACAACAGACTTTTGGTTTTTGGAGCTTTTTGGAATTCACAATTGTGGATAGAGGATTTTGGATCCCTAGTTTGAGGCTATTCAGTTAAAAAATTTTAACAAAGAAGCCGGGCACGGTGCCGCAAGCCTGTAATCCCAGCACTTAGGGAGGCTGAGACAGGAGAATCGTGAGTTCAGAGCCAGCCTCAGCCATGGCGAGGCACTAAGCAACTCAGTGAGACCCTGTCTCTATATAAAACGCAAAAATAGGGCTGGGGATGTGGCTCAGTGGTCGAGTGCCCCTGAGTTCAATCTCCAGTATCAAGAAAAAGAAAAATTTTAACAAAGAACAAAGAGAATTAAATGTAGGAAATTTCTTTAAAATAATGAACTTGTACTAGTCTGTTTAGACTCAAGAAAAGAAATTTTTCATACTTTATTCCCTTCCATTTGAACTAGTTCTCATGCTGGAGTATATGTAATGGTAAGATGTATGTTATCTGCTTTATTGGTAGAATTTTATTGGTTTACCACTGGCTCTGAAGGATTAGGACATTTTAGGAATCTTATTGATGTTACTGAGGTGGATGTAGAACGTTAGTGTAAGTAAACAACTGTGTTTTAAGCATTGTTGGTGTTTGGGTTCCATGGCAGGCTTTAAGTCAGAGTCCATTCAGTCTGTTTCCTCTTGTTGAAAGATAATGAGTTGAGCTAGACTTGAGGTTATGGATGACCATTCTTGGTACAGAAGAAATATTCTTAGTTTCTCCAGAGGACTTTTTGCAGACTTTGACCTGGTACTGAGTACCTGAGCCATTTGGCATTATAGCCCATGAGCTAGGAGAGTGTAAAGGAATGTGTCCTTTCAGTGGTGGAGTGGGGGCTGCCTTTCTGTCCATGCATTGCCCATGGTAAATGACCCATACCAACCCCAATATATTTCCCTGGTATCATATAGATGAGTGGAACCAGAAGTTAGATGGCAGTGTTTGCCAAGACAGACTAGTTTACCAGTTAAAAAAGTAAGTTGGCTTAGATTACAGCACCCCCTTGGCCTAAGGATATTTTTTTTTCCCAAAGAAACTGGCCTCAGTTTTTCCCCCTTTGAAAGGGAAGGGTGTGTGGTTCTGTGTGACTCATAACAATATGATCTAGCAAATCTGTGACTAGGGCAGGATTCAGAGAATAAGGAGAGTTCTTGCAGTTTCTCAGGATTTTTGTTGAGAAAAATGACCCTATTGCATTCCCCGGTTACTCAGCACCCTCTGGACACTGGCCTAGTCATGGGCAATTGGCTGTCCAAATAGCGTGTGCAAGTTTGCAGCCGGAGCTCCTAGTGAGGATGAGGCACCGCACTTCCCCAGCTGACTGCTCCAGGGAGCGTTACCCGGTGTGCAGCTGTTGCCTGAATCCTAAGTAGCATCTGAGTGCAAGGCTGGCGCTTGCCGCTCCCCTTCCTTTCTACTTGCTGCTCTGTGAATATCTGATCTATGGGGCCGAGGTTGGCTGGATCCAGCCAAGCCAGCCATGTTGTTAGGTGTTGCTTTTCAGCCTCTCCCCTTCTTATCTTTTCCTTTTTGTTAGCACCTAGCCTATGGTCTTCCAAACAGAACTAGAGCATTTATTCAAGCAGGAATTGTACTGGTCATGCTGGCCTCCACATAAATTGAGTTTCTACTCTCTTGAAAATGAGCATGTAGAAATGTGGAGGGGCAGGCACTCTGTGGCAAGTTTTGATTTGGAACCATCATAATGCTTATATTCACCTGCAGTTCAACAACACATTTGTTAAATACCTGTTGTGTGCCAGGTCTGGGATGCAGAGATGAAGTGAGCACTTTCCTTCCCTTGGAGGCCCAGCCAGCCTCACTGCCAGACAGGCTGTGCTTCTTGGTTGAGTTGTGCACTTTTAGACTGTGTCCTTTGGGTGCGCAGAAGGAGAATTTAGAGAGGATAAAGGAGGGACTGGTATATTTTTCTGTGGGTAAAGGGTCAAATTGTAAATATTTGAGCAAATATGAAGCTTTGGACCATACAGTCTACTACTCATTTCTGCCCTTGTCACTGAAATCAGTCATGGGGACTAAATGAAGGGATGTGACTGTGTTCCAAGAACACATTAATTTTGAATATTGAAATTTTAAATTTCAAAAAAATTTTAATTTTCTAAATATTGTTATTTTGATATTTTTTTGTTTGCTTTTTTAACCATCAAGAAATTTGCAGCTCATATGCTGCCCACAAAGGCCAGATGTAGCCTGTGGCCCAGTGTTCCTTCTGGTAAGAGGTGCTAGGTGCTGGCCTCTGTACCCAGCTCTGCCTCCCTTCTTGTCTCCGGAGTGTTTCCTTGAATACAGCTGGCAGAGCATCGATTGTGTACAGTTCCCTGAACTCTCGTTTGTATGGTTTGGCATCAGGGCGATAAACAGGGTATTGACCCAGTGATCTTGACTCACTCCTTTTTTTTTTTTTTTTTTTAGGAACAAATAGCATCTCTCTTCAGAGCTGCAGAGTGACAAATGTTTAGTGCCTACTTCTGGCTAAGGAATTCCTGTCAAGTGTATCTACTCAGAGTTTGATGTAGAAGAGTCTGAATTGAGACAGAAATGTTTTACATTCTTAATGGAGTAGTTTGTGTTTTGGAGAGGATGATCTGAATGGAAATTTTTACCAATAGCTGTAATGATAAAAAGAAACAGTGTACTTTTATCTCTGGAAAAGCAGAGGCAGTGCAGAATAGGCTCCTGCACCTTGGCTGTTGGGAGCCAGATGTTGTTTGAAGGTGTGGTTGGCATGAAATTGAGATGTTGGTTTTTCTTGAGCTTTTTTTTTTTTTTAAACATGGGGGAAAAAATCTCCACTTCTCCCCTCTACCACCGATAGGAAGCCCCAGTCCCCAGCTCCTAACATGCCTTGCTTACCTTATGATTATTGGTTGTGTAATAGGACCGGATGAAGGTGGGACAAGAGATGCTCCGGGGTGGCCTGGGTGCCTAGTGCACCTCTCATTTCTGATAAATCTTTTGCAGAAAATCAAGGATGTGTAAACAAAGTAAGGTAGAGCACTCTGTTCTTCTGGAGTCTCCTGTGTCCCTCATTATTTCATGGAAGCACTTTTTGTTGTAGCCTATCTTCCTAGGACTCTAGTGAATTTTCAGGGGCACCCATATATGCTTTAACTCTTATTATATCTGATATCTTAAACTCTGCATATCTAATAAGCTTTTGAACAATTGATTACTGCTAAAATGGTTACCTCTTATCAATATTCTTCCTATCCAGATCACAGATATAAAGTAAAACTTTGATTCCTTAAGAGCCAAAATTGATCTCTTCCTCAAAGTTAGCTTTTATCAGAGCCCGCTTGAACACTCAGAATGTATTTATTGGTACTTTATTCACATTCTGCCCAAAGTAGATTATCAATTAGAACTGAATTGGAACTAGCAGCCTGCTAGCAAGATAGGAAGCAGAGAAAGATAAAACAGATATTACACTTTCTGAATATGATGTGTCATTTTGTGCCACAGTATTTTCTGTTTGGAGAATAGAAAATGATTTCTCTCTTGGAATTGTATAGATTATCTTCTGGAGAGAAAATAGGCCTTAGGTGGAGGAGGTCAGGTAGAGTAAGATAATTTTTCTTTCTTAAAATGGGCCATCATGCTTTGGAAGCTCCCTGTTCTGCCTCTCTGATGGACTGTTTTGTTGCTTTTCTCTATAACATCAGTGTCCCTATTGGGACCAAATTTCCTATAGATTTTATTCAGTCCACTTTTGGTGAGTTGAGTTGCAGTAACAGAAGCTTTTGTCTTTTTGCAGTAACAAAACCAGCACAAGTAGGCTGTGGCTCTGCCCTGGATTATCTTCACTTTGGTATCCAGGCTGAGAGATTATTTGTTACCTGGCCTTTCACCAGTATCATAGGGGAGCAGAAAGAGAGAGATTGAAAGCAAGAGCTTTCTGATTTTATTGACTACTCCCAAATCTACCAGGGCAGGATGTATAATCCTTCCTTAAGTCACATGGCCAAGCCTGGCAACATGATGAAAAATTGTTATCCTTTCCCAGAGTGGGGCAGAAGTGTTTTGAAACAGTTTTACAAATTAGATGGTTAGCTGAGTTTATCCTGTCCCAAATAGGCGATGTATATTCTTTTTTTGTGGGGAGAAAAGTTAAAAATTACTTTTGGCCTGTCAAAATTTCACTGGTTTGTTGGAGCAGTAATTGTAGCATTCAGAGCCTACAGAAATATAGTATTACAGTTGTGGGGCTTCTTTTCATTAGTATTTTCACTTTTTCAAAAACTTTATTTTTCTAAAGGTCTTAACAAATCCCTCTGGACCCATACATAGGCTTGTTCTAATTTGCATAGCTGTACTTAGCTCTGGGGCTAAGTTGTAGAGGTGATCTCTGGAACCTAGAGAAACATTTGGCACATGGTCTTCCACCTGCCACCAATTTGTATTTTGGGTAAATGATGCCAGGAATTTTGTATTGTAACTGACATCTACTTCCTGTGGCTTGAAATAGCTGAGTAGATTCATGCTAACTTAATTCACTGCGTCATTGCTTACATATTGGATAGCACAGGGCCCAAGAGCAGAGCAACATCTTATTCTTTTATAGCCAATGGAGTGGCAACTAAATGCCCTTATCCCTCTGCGGTTGTAGTGTGGAGATACAAGATTGAAGATGAACCAAAAGGAAGTTCTGTCCAGGAAAAGTGCATTTATCTTCCCTTTCCCCATTTCTTTGCTATAGAAGCATGACATTTGGTGATTTCAAATGAGCCAAGTGCTGATGTAAGATTGTACCATTTCTTTTGTCCTTGCCAGCCAAACTGAGGACTTGAATGAAAAAGGAGAATCTGCCCTGTGTCAGAAACTTCTCAAAATACATTCCTGCTGGTGATGGGCAGCCATGGAGACTTTGCATTTGGAAATAGAATTTAAAATCTCTCTTGCTGCTGGTGAGCAGTAGGATGTATGCAGAGTTTCTGTGTCTGTGCCCTTCAGAATATGCAGCAGCCGGCTGCAAATGATGGTCTAATTTGATGTGGAGGCTCCGTTTGAAAGCGGAAGCTGCTGGTTTCAGACCGGCTCCCTGTAGGATAATGAATTGTCATGCCTCTGCTGATTATCTAACAAGTTTGTACAACGTGTAACACAAGCTGACAAGACAAACAATTTTATTAATTTAAGCCTGCTGCTAATGGGATTGCAGTGCTATATGAATGTAGGAGTATTATCCACAAATACAAGAGTATGCTACTCCACAAATACTTATAGTCTGGGGTTGGTAATGGAAATAGTCTATTAATTTCTTTAAACAATGTTTAGTGCTTCCATTTGTCTTCAATAGAATAAAATTCAGTTGGATTTGAATTGAAAAATGCTTATGAATGTCTGGGGATTTATGGATCTCAAGTAAAATGAGCTGTAATATCAGCCTTTGAAGTATTAGATTTGATAAGTGCTGGTGGGCTGTAAATAAACTTATGGTTTTTATAAACCAATTACAACTAGAGGAGTTTTTGTCTTAAATGTGTCTAGAGTTTGGTCTCTAGCTGGGAGAGTACTGGGGCCTGTGGGAGAAGGATTATATTTTCAGTATATGTCCTTTGATATATAGTATTTTAATTTCAAATTCTCTCCTGTTCTTAAATGTGAACTTGACAGTTTGAGGTGGTTGAATCTTGGTTTGTTGACTAGGGTGGATTAACTATGCTTATGAAAGGAATTTAACATCCAAGAGAAACTAGGCTCTTCCAGGTGGATAAGAAGGAAGCTTCCTATGAATTCTGTGTAATGCGATCCTGTTATCTGAGAGATGTGTTTCCCAGCATGGAAAATAAGCACCAGGGAGTTCCAGAACCTATAAGACTACACAGATGTTGGGATAATTTCAGCAAGAGTGGCAATAATTCAGTTTCAAAAGACTTTGAAAGCTGTGTGCTTCTCCTCTGGTGACATAGCAGTGTAGCAGGCTGTTGTCACTTGTGAAGCCTACTGACATGCAGGCCTTTAGAGAGTGAGAGCTGTATGCTCTGCCAAGTTAATGTAGCAGGCGATCAAGAATTTAGGGAACCGGCATAAAGAAAAGTTGCTTTTTTGTTTTTCTTTTATTAAAGTCAATGTGAGGCAGCATGTGAATGAGGCCTCAACCTTGATAGTGTCAGCATTATGTATCATTGTGTTTGAGAGTCATAGGTACACTATTTGCACCCCAATGATGATGACATTGCTGTTAGCCATCCTTTCATCTCTTCTGGTACCTCCCTCCAAACATCTGCTTTTGGAGTAATTTTTGAAAAAAATATTTTTTTTAGTTGTAGATGGACACAATACCTTTATTTTTATTTATTTTTATGTGGTGCTGAGGATTGAGTCCAGTGCCTCACACATGCGAGATGAGCATGCTGCCACTGAGCCACAACCCCAGCCCTAGGAGCAATTTTTGTACTTGAGAGCTATGTGTTGCTTCAGAGCACACAGGGCGTAGGAGGAGGGGGTACCACAGGTAAGTGCCTTCTGTGTCATTTAAAATCACAAACTAGAGAATAGTTAAGGGTATGTTTCCCATTTTATCTTCATTCTTCTGATGCAGAAGCCGAAAAATATAGAGCCTCTAGGCCTTTCACTGTCCTTAACCTCTACTCCTTCAATCTTTTTTCTTATGTTACAGTCAGCCTCTGCTTTATTACAACCAGCCTCTGCTTTAGCCATTCCTCTGGGATTCCTGCTCTCCATAGTTTATCTTCTGCAAGGATCTCTATAGAATCTGCTAGAACACCATAGAATCTGGACTTTCTTGGATCATATTGCTAGCTGTTGCCAGGAATAACAGTATATTTGCATAGTGTACAAATTTCAAGTAATTTCCAATTCCATTCCCAGTACTAATAAGAGCTGTTTTTCATTTAAATGTAAATAGTATCAGCCTTCCTATCTTTACCACTTTCTAAAAGCTTTTACCGTTTTTAACAAAAAATTTTCACTGAGACCAACATCCAGTCACTGTTATAAGGTACAGTAATCTTCAGTGTATACTTCAATGAATTTATAGATAGTACACATCAAATTTCTACCACTCAAATTAAAACATAGAATACTTTTATCATCCCAGAAAGTTCTTTCATGTCCATTCCCCAGGCAGTGTTTCTTTATGCCTTGAGGCAGCCTCTTTTCTGACATTTTGTCATAATCAATTAGTTGTGCCTAGTATTGAACTTCATTAAGTGGAACCACACACTAGGTACCTTTTAGTTTCTGGCTTTTCTTATGCAACATAATATGTGAAATCTGTCCACACTCTTTGTATCAGTAGTGATTCTCTCCTGTATAGCATTCTGTTGTATGAATAAACTGCAATTTGGTTATACATTCTTTTTGTTCCTGGTAATTTAGATTGTTTCCAGCTTGGGCCTATTATGGTAAAGCTGCTAATGAACATTCTTGTATGTGTGTTTTGGCAGATGTGTACATTAATTTTTGTTCATATATACCTACGAAATTACTTGAGGGGTCGTAGGGTAGATACATGTTTAGCTTTAGTTGATAATCCCAAATAGTTTCCAGCATGAATGTATGGAAAGTTGCTCCACATCCATGCCAACACTTGGCATTTTTATGTTTTTAAATTTTGTAATTCTGAACTGATTATAATGTTATCTCATTTTGTTCTCAGTTTGCATTTCCCTGATAGCTAGTCTGTTGAGCAACTTTTCATAAGGTTCTTGGGTATTTGGATATCTCTTGGGAAATGTTTGTTCAGGTTTTCTGATCATTTTAGTTTTTAAAATTGGGTTATCTTTTTCTCATTGGTCTATAGGAGTTTTTTTTAATATTCTAAATGTGACTCTTCCCATTGAATATGTATTGTGAAAATCCTTTCCTAATCTGGCTTGCTGTTCTACTGTCTTAATGACTGAAGGCCTTTCTTAAATGTTTCTGAAAATGTTTCCTGTGTCCATACTTTCTAATTAAAAAAAATTTTTTTTAGTTGTAGATGGACACAACGTCTTTATTTTATTTATTTATTTTTATGTGGTGCTAAAGATCGAACCTAGTACCCCACACATGTGAGGCAAGTGCTCTACCACTGAGCTACAATCCCAGCCCCCATACTTTCTAATTTTGTTTTTGGGATGACACTTATTTCTTCTCTCTTCACTTTTTTCTTTTTGAAAAGCTTCCCATTGATACTCACGCTATGTTGGAATATACACCTGAGATAAACATTGAGCAGTATCTCTGCTGCACTTTGTTCCTGACTCCCAGGTGAACTCAGGGTTTCTTGGTAAGCACTCACACAAAATTCATTTTGAAGCAGAGCAGTGACATGCCTGTAATTTCAGTGATTTGGGAGATAGGCAGGAGGATTACAAGTTCAAGTCCAGCATGGACAACTTAGACAGACCCTATCCATAAAATAAAAATAAAATAAAATGAAACAAAATAAAAAGGGCTGGGGTGTAATTTAGCGGTTTAATTCCCAGTACATGGGAAAAAATCATTTTGGAGAAAGTTAAATTAAGATTCTACATAGAAATACTATTAGCTATCAATTTCTGTAAGTCCTAAGTATTTAAAAATACATATTCAGGTTATAAAACAGCATTGATAGGTACCACTACTATTCCCATTTCACAAATGAAGAAAATAAAGCTTACAAAGGTGTTCTGGAGAGGCACTATATGATGGGAACTTGCTACCTCATGTCCTTACTTCATTCACAACTGGGTTCTGTCCTCCACAGTTATTTTTGTGACTTTTTACTAGGTGCAGAGCACATCCTTAGAAATTCAGGTGTAAAAGAAATAGCCCCTATCCTTATGGAATTTACATCCCATGTCCTGTTCCTACTGTGAATTACCTATATCAAGTTAGAGGTTGATAGCATATCAAGAGACTTATTTCACTTTTTAAATTAAAGAGCCTGCATACATGACTAGAATTATTTTCTAGAAGTTTAAAGTTAAATTTCTGATTTATATGGCAACAGTGTTGAAAGCCTGATTTGGTTTCAACATTTACTGTAAACAGATCTTGTGGTTTTGAGTTGTAAATTTTTATGTAAAAACCTTGCTAATATGTTTTAATTAATATGTAATTGATTGTGGTTCAGTGAAAAAATTGAAACAAGCAAGTTGAAAAGAAGATGCAATTACTTTCAGATTTTTAAAATAATGGGTGCATTTTGCTTATTGGTTCAAGCATGTAGAACCAGTTTAATGAACAGAGAAGAATCATCTGAATGTAGTTTGTGATTTAAGATGGTGTCTGTCAGGCTTTCCTTCTGTAAAGTTACTCCTTAAATGAAATTAATAAATATTGTAGGGGGAGGTACATTGCAATTGTGTAAATTCTCATTAATGTAAGTCAATATAGATGTATGGTTTCATATTTTATTCAATGAATTATGATCCATTTGTTTTACTTTCTGTTTTGGTACTCCAGTTGTCCCTGATTTAGCCAGTAAGGTCTTTTAAGTGTGCTCCTATGTCCTTTTGACATGTTCCCATCATTCTTTGGTCACTTCCTTACTTTCATGGATGAGGCTTATTACACCACACCCATCTCAACCTTAGAGCCAACCATTTCTCCAAGGAGTCTTGTTTCTTTTAGTAGAAAATGTATTTAAAAACAAAGAGCTAGGTGTTAGTGTGCTTATTATTTCTGGACTGTTGCTGTTCCCAGAACCTCTCAACTGATCAGATCTAGAGATTATATGTTTGAAACTGGGCATGGTGCCATTCACCTGTAATCCCAACAACAGAGAGACTGAGGCAGGGGGATTGCAGTTTCAAGGCTAGGTGCAGCAACTTGGTGAGGCCTTCAGCAATGTAGAGAGACTCAATTAAAAACTAAAAACGGATGGGAATGTGGGGTTGTAGCTCACTGTTAAAGTGCCCCTGAATTCAATACCCAGCACCCCACTCCAAGAGATATATGTGTGAAAATACATAGATACACTTAAATCTACATTTATTTCTATAACTATTTTAATATTGAAGACCATTACCTCCGTTATCACCAGCATCTCTAATTGTAATCCAGCATCATAAGGCTCATCTTATTTTCTCCCATTGCCAACAGTGAGAAGTTTTTCTGTTTTTTTTTTTTTAAATAAATTTAAAAAAAAATTTTTTTTTTTTTAGTTGTGGATGGACACAATAGCTTTATTTGTGTATTTTTATGTGGTGCTGAGGATTGAACCCAGTGCCTCACACTTGTGAGGCAAGTACTCTGCCACTGAGCTACAGCCCTAACCCAGTTTTTCTGTTTTTAACTTTATTTACTGATTTGATCATTTCTCCTGTGTATAACCAGATTGTTTTCCCATTTCTGCTGCTAGCCTGTCCCCTAGGTACTACTGTGGCAACCTAGTCAAGATCACTCCCTCCTCAAGCAGAAAGTTCTGCTGGATATACTGGGGGTCCTGTATTCCCACCTACTCCTTACCCTGCCTGGGATCCTGACTCCTCCCTGTGCTCTCTCAGCACACTTGGGCTCCAGCATAAGCAATATGAATTTGGGCTTCTTTGACTTATTTGATTCATTAATCACTAATCTGTCTCATTAATTTGCCCTACTTATTTATTACTTGAGGGACCAAATGAGGAAAGAACAAGAAATGGACTTTAAAGGGTTAGATGAGTTTGTGTCTGAAACTAGCTTTGCCACTAGGTCTGAGATATTCAGAAGGTAACTAAGTTTAAACTTGTGTTTGAATGTGTAAAATAGGCACTGTAATGATGACTGCCCGTGATTGTAGCTTAGTAAATGAGGTTGAATAAGATAATACATAGGAGACTTTGAACAAATATTCTCTTCATTTTGTTTGCTTTCTAGAGGAATCTGCTTGCTTGCTCATAGCCAGTTAAGTGCAGAGTATTTTGTTGGACTTTAATAACACTATTAAATTTGAACTTTCCTAGCTTTGACTAGGAAAATCATTGTGTGCTCTGACAATAGGAAAATTAGTCATGAGGTTCATATATAACTTTATAGGAGTCTCTCTTCCGTATGTTTTCCAGTCTCCTCTTTGCCATTATTAAGGAAAAACTGCCTTTGCAAACTCCTTTTAACCTAATTATCTGAAGACACAGCAGTAGTCCTTTAAGGGTTAGCTTTTTGTTTGACAGCTTCTTTTGTGATGCCATCAAGCATTGACACCCTACTATGTGTCCATACATTTTCTGGTTGCTGGTAATGTGTGGATGTGGACCTGACGAACTAGACACTGCATTGTAATTACAAACCATGTTCTGAACGAATCTGTAGATCTTCGGATTTTCAGTTTGTAGCATAATATAATTTGGGGGAACATTTAAACAGCATAGAAAGATTTCAAAAATAGCTTTCAAGTGGTATATCGCTCTCCATATATACCTTAACTAGGGCTGCTGGGAAGCACAGCTTTCAGCACATCTCCATCTGGCTTTCTAGGCCACCTCGCACTATCATTTTGGCCATCAAGTACAAGATTAGCATGCTGAAAAACTTTAAATATTTTGCCTGCATCTAATTACGGTTCAACTTCCCTGACTTTAACTGTGTTAGTCATTCCTGAATCTAAACAGGTCTGTTTTTGTGAAGGTTGTGGGGAGGACAACACTTGAACAAAATCCACATGTAAATTCTTTTGTAAAGGAAACCTCTAGACCTGAGGGATTAACATCTAATCTTGTCCATGGTTATCATTTCATCAGCTATAGCTTTGTGGATTCTTTTTTTTTTTTTTTTTT
>CM053407.1:23257938-23386255 GCA_028644305.1 Xerus rutilus | reverse complement strand
TTTTTTTTTTTTGGTACTGGGGATTGAACTCAGGGGCACTGGACCACTGAGCCACATCCCCAGCACTATTTTGTGTTTTATGTAGAGACAGGGTCTCACTGAGTCGCTTAGTGCCTCGCCATTGCTGAGGCTGGCTTTGAACTCACGATTCTCCTGTCTCAGCCTCCCAAAGTGCAGGGATTACAGACGTGCGCCACCACGCCCAGCTAGCTTTGTGGATTCTTTTGAAATTTACCAGATGAAAAAGCTGTGTGTCACTGCCTTATTGGGGTATTTCAATACCTCCTCCATTAGTTAAGGGTCTGCTAAGGGAGGCATACTAAACAAACAAAAACTGAATGTGCCAAGGATGGACTTTGTAGAGACAGAGACTTAAAACAAACATATCATTGTATTCTGACTGTTCTGTAATACTGAATACTCTCTTTCTTTTTCTAGAAGTCTTTAGCTTTATGAAAACCTGAAAGTTTTAGTTTTGGTTAAATTTCATTCCTTAGTTCACATTTAGCATCGATCTGGTTTTCTCAGTCATTTGGTTTCATTTTTAGCCCCCATTTTACCTTCAAAGCTGTTAAAATTAGCTTCATGCCCCTACAAGTCTCCCCTCTCATTTCTTCAGAACCTGTGTTTTTACAATTACCCTGATGTCAGTGTTCTTTGAAAGCATCTCATCTATATCACAGGTATGATTGTTACAGCATTCTCTAGAGGTTTGCACCTTGATAAATGTTGGTACAATACTACTGGCTGTTTTTGAGCACTCTCAAGAAGTATGTTCCAGAAGTTAATTGACTAAATTTTGAGTGTTTGGTATTGGTGCTCAAAAATACTGCAGCCCTCATCCATAATTGTTCTTGTAATGTGGTGGAAGGAGTTTTGGGATGAGAGAAAACATCTATATTTTTTCCTTGTTCTTCCCCTTTCTTGTGTTGTGATCACTGGTGTAGACTAACATCAGTGAACTTGATTTCATGTTTATAAGTGAGAGGGCTTAGAGTATGTTGGGAGGAACAAATGGAAATGTCTTCACAGGTCACGTTGACAATTTTATTAGTTTACTACAGGTGCCATAACAAACTACCAGACAGAAAACAGGTGGCTTATTATTTTCTCATAGTTCTGGAAGCTATAGGTTTAAGACCGAAGTGTCTCTCGGTGTGTGTCTGTATCCCTCGGTCTCTGGTTAGATTTCTTCTTCTTTTTTTTTTTTTTGGTACCAGGGATTAAACTCAGGGGTACTCCACCACTGAGCCACATCCCCAGCCCTATTTTTTGTTTTATGTAGAGACAAGGTCTCACTGAGTTGCTTAGCGCCTCGCCATTGCTGAGGCTGGCTTTGAACTCGCAATTCTCCTGTCTCAGCCTCCCAAAGTGCTGGGATTTACAAGCGTGAGCCACCGCGCCCAGCTTGGTTACATTTCTTCTGAGGCCTCACTCATTGCCTCATAGATGGCTGCTCCTTTGCTCTCTCTTATATGTGCACATGCCTCTGATGTCTCCTTGTTCTCATCTCCTCTTTTCATGAGAGCACCAGTCAGATAAAGATCTTCCCCAAGGACCTCATTCTAGTAGAATCACATCTTTAAAAGGCCCTGTCTCTAAATCTAGTCACATTCTGAGATACTTACCTGGAGTTAGGGCTCATTCATATATGAATTTTGGAGAACAGTTCAGTCTGTAACGGTCGCCTATCGCCTAAACATATTAAGCATCCTAAATCTCACAGGGAGACTTTGACTTAGACTTTATATCTACAGTGACTAAGATCCAAGTAAGTTTTCATGAGTCTGACTCTCCTAAAGTATGCTTGACAGTCTCAGATATCTTTATTTTATTTTTTCTTTGTTCCTTTTAGATATACATGACAATAAAGTGTATTTTGACATATTGCACATACACGGAGTATAACTTGTTACAATTAGCATCCCATTCTAGTGGAGTTTCACTGGTCGTGGATTCATATATGAACACAGGAAAGTTATGTCCAGTTCGTTCTACTGTCTTTCCTACTCCCATCCTCTTTCCCTTTCCTTCATGCCCCTTTGTCTAATCCACTCAATTTCTATTCTTCTCTCCTTGTTGTGTGTTAGCATTTGCATATCAGAGAGAACATTGGACCTTTGCATTTGGGGGATTGGCTTATTTCACTTAGAATGATAGTTTCCAGATCTATCCTTTTACTGGCAAAAGTCATAAAGTTATTCTTTTTTTATGGCTGAGTAATATTCCATTGTGTATAGATACCACATTTTCTATATCTATTCATCTATTGAAGGACACCTAGGTTGGTTCCATAGCTTAGCTGTTGTGAATGGAAGTGCTGTCAACATTCGTGTGGCTGTGTCACTGTCTCAACAAACTTTTGTATTGAGCTTATGGCTGTCACAGCTTTGTAAGATGCTTTTCCTTTTATTTTCAAGAAATGATTGGGAAAGAAATTGTGTATGTAATGGAATTGTGTTCTTTGTCGTTGAGACCATGCAGTCAAACTGGCTAAATATATAGGCGGCTTTATCTAATGCACATAATCTTTAGTTGAGTAGTCCCCCTTTTACAGCTGTGTCTCAAGACAGGAGTTAAAAGAAGAGCCAAGCTCTGTGCCTTAAGATGTTCACTGTAGCATGGTGTCTCAGAAGAAGTATAGCAGTAGGCTAAATATATGGAAATTGGGGGAGTAATCAAGTAAATTATAGGCTATTAAGATTCTTTTGTAGAAATCTGAACTGTACAGTTTTTTATGTATATATATATATATGCATTTTAATTCTGTATCAGTCAGAATTATAAAGATTATATATCTACTTGGAATATTATTTTGAATATAGTGTTAAGTGATCAAAAACAGAAAGATTATTTTATTTGTACAACAGTTACAATTTTGCAGAAATACATGAACAGATGGGGAGACTGAAGGAGAATACTCTTTGAGGGCAGATTTAAAAACTGTTTGGATAAAGAGTTGAGTGAAATTTTTTAAAAATTTCTTTTTTAGTTTTTCTTATGAGAGTTATCAATAAAAATGACTCACGAAAATGGAATTTGGATGAAGAAGCTACATGTTAAGGCTTTTCTGCACTGGGCTTCTCAGATACTGCTGGGAGCTATGTTTCTCTTTGACTTTCTGGAAACAAGTGGTTCTCCAATTTTTTGATTTGAGTACCTCATATTATAAGTTATGCACTATCCCAAAAGCCTTTAATTTTGTGGATTTATTATAACTATTGATATTATTGGAATAGAAATTTGAGAAATGCAAAAATGTTAACAAATAAGCACATGTTAACATAAGGTGTTTAGTTTTTATGAAAAATAACTTATTTTCCACAAGCATACTGAGAAGAGTGACACATTCATTTTTGGGGAGGTACAAATCTGTTTAACATGTGGTTATGGAAGGACAGCTAGAATTTCCCATCCACCTCAGCATCAGCTCTCTTTTGATGTGTTTTTTTTAGTTGAAGTGTTTGAAGGAATTCCACCTCAGGCATATAAGTAGTTGGAAATGGAGGAAAAAAGAGGACTCGGGGTGTTTTGTCTGCATTTTTGAGACTTGACACTCTGATATAGCAGTATTTCCCGTGTGACATTGTGAAGCACGTTGAACACACTGCCTGCCCATTGGAAATCTTCTGTCTTTGATGGCTGTGACTATACATTGTGAGCAGTATTCTTGCTAAAGAAGAGATACCATCCATAACTGAATATCTCCTGTCAGTCCACTGATTTTGGTCACTTAAGTTGAGATTCAGGTAAAAATACTAAGCTAAAAGCATGAGTTTGCTTTCTGATTATACTTAGGAAGGATAAGAAATCTCTCAAATTCTTAGCCTACCTCTATTGTCAGAGAAGAGAAATACTGTTTTAAGAATTGTGGGTCCCGTGAGTCCCTTGTTCAGTATCTAATGGGAGCCATTTTTTCTGAACATTTGGAATTCTGCTACCATTAAGTTTTTATAAATGTAGCACTGATTCTCAGTCAAGTGGCATTAGCATGAAATCATGATAGAATTCCTAACTCATGGAAATATTTAGTGCTGTCATTTTAATCTGGGATAATTCTGGTTTAAAATATATGTTTTGTAAAATCAAGTATATGTATAAATACATTCAGTCAGACTTTCAACCCGCTTGCCTCAGTCTCCCAAGTATCTCGGACTATAAGAGTGGTAAATGTTCTTTTTTGTTAAATAAAAACTTTTGAACAAGAATCTCACATGGAGACTCTTCTACTTACTAACTTGTATTTTGGTGACATTATTATTTTCAGCAGTGATGAGGACACTTTTTCTACACTCTGTTTCACAAGAACCAGCATTCTAGAGAAGCATAAATTGAGACCTACTGAAATACATTGTCATGGTCTATTAGATCTAATTTCAAATAATGATATAATTATTTATGGAATAGCATGTAATTCTAAACTGAATATTATAGTGTTCACAATGGTAGTCTGAAGGTTGCTATTTACTTTTTACTTATTGATAATAATAAAAAAAACCCCAACTTTTTCATTTCCTTTGCCAAAGGAGCTGTCTCTTTCCCTTGCCCATTCCCACATAATGTGTACTTCCTCATTTCTTTTGGTTAGCTCCACTGAGTAGGTGCAATGTGTGTGTGAGTGCAAAGTATTTTAATAGAGCAATTTGAGTTTTCATGGTCCTTAACTCTGGAAGGAACTCCACATACTCATTAGGTTTCAGATGTTGCTGTATTGCAGATGCTGCCGAAGGCTTCCTCTGCCCTGGGCCACCATCTTCAGTTAGTGTAGAGTAAAATAATAAAACCATACCAAATCACAACCTTGACACACATGTGGTAGGCTGTGGCTATTACCAAAATGTTAAATGTTGGAGCTTTTGTTGTTGATTTTCAAAAATCCTGTTGTTTTTTCATTTCCATTTGTTTTTGCATTTCTGTATCAAAGTGAAGGATTTGGGATCAGAAAAAGAATAATTTGTAAGTTGGTTCTAAATGATGTTTCCAGGACTGGTTTGTAGTATCAGATGTGAGTTTTTCAAATTGGAACCTTTTCTAATAGGCCCCTGGGAAATGTCTTAGCTAAATTGCAACAGTGACTGGTGAAGTCGATCGAGGTAAATTGCTCCCATTGCTGAGGGTTCAGAAACCAGGCAGTGGAAGCTAAAATTCCAGGGGAAATCGGGCAGAACTATTGCAGATGGTTCCCCCTTTGAATAGAGAAGAGGGTTGATGTCAGTGTTGATGAATGGAAGGAGATTAAAGCCTGGTTTTTTGCAATGAATTGGTAACATGCTCTTTGGAAAACTAAAGAGAAATTTATGAGAACCTCAGAATCAGTTAGGTGATTATTTTCAATATTGGTTACAAATGACATCCAGGAACACACCATGATACCACTGGACTCTAGTACTTTGTGTCAGAAAAATAGAACTAACTTTCAGTAAGGGATTGCCTCACAGGATATTTAAAATTTCTACTTAACACTCAACAACTGAGCATTTTTGATTTGCAGTTTAAAAAGTGAACCTGATTAGTTTTGACTGTCTTTGGTGATATAAGGGTCATCAAGTAAGTATTTGTGATTGGTATTCTGATAATCCGGGGTAGGTCACACTGAGACATCTACTGTGCATTTGAGGAAGTCCCTTTAGCTCTGCACAAAAAGGGAAAGATAATACATCACAGAATTGCCTGGCAACATTAGGTCCTTTGTAATTGGTAAAATTTGATACTAACAACATCTGTCTATCCGTTTTCCTCCGTCTCTGGCAAGTTCAGATTAAGGAACAAGTGTTAAGTGCTTTAATTAAAGATACTGAGACTGAGGCCTAGAGAGAATTTCTTGTGTTTTAGCTCTCTGTGACTCTTGGAACTTCTTCCTTTGTAGAAATTTTAGAAGATCAAATGTTTCATTTAGTAAGGGGGATGAAGGATGTGATGACTCCCTCAGCTGATGAGAATTGTGGTACCATCATTTGTGTGGGCAAATTTTATTATAATCAATAGGTTTGCAGCCCTCCCAGAATCATCAGAAGATCTTAGTTTGATTCACTTCTCTTTCTTTGTTTCTTCATCTGGAAATATTTGGGTGTTTATTTGGCATTCACATTTTAATATTACTTAGATGAACTTGACATCATATGGTCATAAAATCAAAATTTATGTTTAATGTCTGCTATGGTCTGAATGTGTCTCTCAAAATTCATGTGTTGGAAACTTATCTCCAGTGTAACAGTGCTGGAAGGTGGGGGCTTTGGGCAATGTTTAGTTCATGAAGGTGGAGTGGATTAATGCCCATATAAAAGGGCAAAGGAGGAGTTTGTTCCTTTTTTTGGCCACTTCTGTCCTTCCCATTGTTCCTTCCCTCTAGAGGATGTGTCAGCAAGGCATCATTTTGGAAGCGAAGGCCAGGCTTTTACCAGATATAAAACCTCCCGGCACCTTGAACTTTTGCACTCACAGCCTCTGGAACTGTGAGGAATAAATTTCTGTTTTTTTAAAATCACCGAGTCTCAGATATTCTGTTACCATAGCAGAGAGGCTAAGACAATGACAAGAGTTAAGGGTTTGTATTACCCATGAATTGGTTTTGGTTTGTGTGACCTTTCTCCTGCAGATCACTATTTAGTAGTCCTCCTTTTACTGTCTCTCAGAACTGTTCTTGCCACAAATTTGGTGCAACTAAATGTCTTCCTGTTTTTCCCACTGTTTTGTCCCTGTCTCATTTAGGCTGAGTTCCTCCAGGCTCTAGTGCCTATGTTCTGTGGTTTGTAAAGTGCTGTATACTTTTATAGCCTCTATAAATAACAAAATAGAGCTCATGGCAATAGCACTGTAGTACCCAACATGTTTAGAGAGAATGTGTGGTAAAGAGAAAAGATGGGAAGAGAAACACCTGTGTAGGATACAGGATGTCTACCCATATACTCATCTGTACTGCTTCTTTTTTTCCCTTTTCTCTCTCTCATTTATTCGTAGATAATATCTCTTTACCTTTGAGATGTTCCCCTCTTCTCTCACTGGCCCTCCTCCTTTTAACACAGTAGAGACAAAGAGGAGAAAGGCTGCTTCACAGTATGGTGTGAGATTCCAGCCAGATGCTTGCATGTTGGGGGCCCAGCTTCCTGTCCTGCTCTTCCTGTTTTGTTTCAGTGGATCACCACAGCTGCCATCACATATTTAGAAGATGTGAAGCTAGGAGCTAGAAGCTATTTCTATTAGCCCTGTCAATATAGTTTGATAAAATGCAAATGTCTTTAAAATGGTAGACTTCCAATTAAAAGGCTCCAGCAGGGAGTCTGTTTTGATAATGAAAGTGATTAAGAAGGCTCTATTTTTTTTCCATTGGTATGAATGTTCAGCTAAAATAGCTTGACTTTCTGCCTATAATTGGACTCTACTAATGAGGTTCTAATAACTCTTAGGTTCTAATAATGATTTCTCACATCTATTAGTTCTCTTCAGTGATCAATGTTGGAGACCAGAACACAATTTCTGGATGGTAGTATCATATAAGTTCCTTAATGCCATCCATTTCCCTTTCTCTCTCATTCTAAGGAATCAACAGGAGTAAATGTTTATTTCCTTTAATTCTGGTGTCTGGGCATATCCTAGGTGTGAGTAAATCATCAGTGTTTGAAATTGCCTTCAAAACTGACAATTCAAAGTAGGCCTTGAAGCATTGGTTTTGGTGTATAAATGGGAGGTGCGGAATAAAAATATCCACAGAAATAAGGCAGACTAGACACTCTCTGAAATCCAATTTGAAGAGTGTACAATCTCTTCAAGCCATTTTCACACCTACCTGGAAGCCCCAGGAAACAGCATGGCAGAGAATTTTCTGGTAAAAGTGGGCTGGATAATTGAATATGTTATATCTCCTCTACTCACCTAATCTGGGACATATTTTGAGCTAAAATAGTTGTCAGGGATGGGCTGTCGTGGTTATCACACAGTAACTCATTAACAACCTGTCATCCTCCATCTTTCCTTATTAGAGGCAATGTTGTGTTCTCTGACTTTAATAAAAGTCTGTCTTTTCCACCGACTACTTTTCTGTCTTGTTCACTGTTTATTCTCAAAGGACTTTAACTTTTCCCTTATAACAAACTTGTGAGGCAGAGTGTGCCAGAGGACCAGAGAGGCAATGTTTGTGGATGTGTTTAGTATCCCAGAGTGGTCTCCAAGCTTGCTTTGTTTGGGGAGTTCACCATCTCTTATCTTGGGATTGTAGTCTTATCAGTGTGGCCATCTAAATGTACTTATTGGGGACTGTTGTGGAACAGAGAGGTTTCCTATGGTCTTGGTAGTTGAGGAATATTTCCTAATGCAAGGCTAAGGTTGGTTAAGATTTGGAGATAGAATCTTGTCTTTATGTGTGTGTTCCTGTTGTTGGAAGAGCTGTTTTTCTCTGCTATCAAACTTGTATGGAAGGTGTTCCTATTGCCTGTAGCTCATCACATAGGGGAGTTGTGACTTTTTGTTTAAATATCAAAATGACAAATTACAGTGCAATTGTACCTTTCTGGGTAGTCAGATCTTAAGGTCAGAGCATGAGATCAGAATTTTACATAGTGAAAATCACCCTTGAATATTCATCTAGTGTCATTTTGTTCAAACTGTGTTTCAGGATGGTTAGATGCATTTTCTTGGATCAGAAATACTTTATAGTCAAGTCCTTTCTCTTGAGTGGGATTGGAGGGCTGGATAGACAGCCAATGATATTCAACGTTGTTTCCTCTCCCTCTCTGCTTCCTCCTCCACTTTAAAATGGTAGACTTCCAATTAAAAGGCCTTTTCTCTCATAGAATGCCTTTATTCACCCAGAATTTAAATATCTGTGTACGGGGCTAGGGGGTGTAGCTCCGAGGTAGAGCATTTTGCTTAGCATGTTCATCCCCAGCACTGAAACAAACAAACAAACAAATCTGCATGTAGGGCAAATTCTTTGTCTTCATCATATCTCTGGGGTTTATAATGAACCATCCTTGGAGAAGTAAGTACCACATGATGCATGTAGGTATTAGGAGATTGAATTGGGAATAGATGGGCCTCGATTTGGCTGATGGAAATATGTGAGCTACAGATGGAGAATTAAGAGTTGAGAGCGAGAGCTTGGGTTTGTTCCTGGAGGCCTGGAAGAATTAGTAGTGTGTGTTTTAGAAGTGGCAGTGCTGATCAGCTGCACTCTGCTTCCTCGGGTGGTGACTAGTCAGAACCTGGGCTGGGCTGTCCAGAGTTCAGGGAGGTGCGTGCTCATCTTTGCCACAAGGCAAGATGTAAACATGTTTCCCCAGCTCTGTTGAATTCTTCGTGCCTTTACAAAGTGGTATCTTATACCTAGGGTACTGGGTTACTGCTGAATTCAGAGGATTGTTTAGGTGTCAGTCTAGCAGCCTGTCTAATTAATTCTGGTTACCTATTTTTCTGACAGTCTCCTCTGATATCTCTGGTTATGTATATATTCTGACCAGCTGTCATTCCTTTTCCACATGTCTTGTTTTTGTCCTGAGTAGGGTTCTTCAAAATATGTCTTTTCCATAGATCATATTGATGGAATCTTTCTTTTTTTTATTCTGGTTATTTTGGTTTGTATATTGAGTATGAAATTCTATATATATGTATCCTCTGATATCTTATTCATTCCTTTTCCATTTCAGAGGCAGCTGTGTTAACTGGAACTGTGCCCTTTTGTAGCCCACTACTGGAGAGTGCACTGCTTAATCCTCTCTTGCTTTTTAAACTCTCAGCCTGTAATGAATTAAGTAGTTTTTGACTCTTCCTGATAAGGATATTTGTGGGCCAGGCTGGCAGAATTCCACTGAAGCACATTAGTGTCTCCTTTGAATTGAAGCATTTGTGTCAGAGGTATCTTCCTGAATGGAGGGAAGTAGAACTGCTTGGGGACCTCTTGCTGCCACATAACCTTCCAGCTTGTGCCACTCCCCTTCCCCAGTGTTTAGGGTGGCAGACAGCAAATACCAGCACCCAAAAAAGGTCTTAAACTGGCAATTAGATTCATTCATGTTTCATTCATTCATTGCTCAGGTATTTCTTTAGTGCCTCTATAGAACTTAAATATTTTTCAGTACCGTGTTACTTATTTAGGGGGTACAAAGATGTTTCTGTAGGTAGATGTGGATGGTGGGTGGGTGAGTCAGGATAAAATGCAAATGAACATTGCAAGGTAGAATTAAAATGCTTTGGGAGAGGTGCAGAAGCAGTATACCCAAGACATTCAGAGGAAGAGAAGTTTGAGTGTTGGAAAATTGCTTACCTTGGTAGTGCTATAACTGGCACTGAGGGTAAATAATAGCACATAACATTTTGTATATTAATCCTGTGCCAGACACTGAACCTGGGGATTTACCTGTGCTGTCTGTTCTATTGTTCACAAAGTTAAAACCCTCTGTGGTGAGGGTTTAATATCTTTATTCTGCATGTTAGAAAACTGAGGATTGGAAACTTTAAGATACTTGTATAAGGTCAAACACCTGGTAAGTGGAGCCCTTGGGAATAGGAACTAGGTAGGCCTGTCCCAAAGGCTGTACTTGTAACTACTACATCTTACTGTTTAAATTTACTTGATTTTCAATTCAGTGCTTTATCTGGGTCACCAGTTCTTTCAATTAAAAAAGTGTGGTGAAATGAATGTGTTGAGTAATTTGTGTCGTGCTGAATGCTTATTGCTATTTCATGCTATACACTTAATTGCTTCTGAATGCTTATTGCTTAATTACATAAAATGCAGTAGTCTCTTTATCATCTTTCTGCAAAACTGCCCCTTATTTACTGTGACTTAAGCAGACCAAAAAGCAACAGAGGGTGCTAATTTTTAATTTTGGTGGTCAGAGTTCTTTTTGGTAATATTCTCTTTATGAGTACGCTGGTATCTCATTGGTCAAAGCATGTGTTTGGTCAGAATGCAGCTATTCAGCATGGGAGCATCAAACAGCTGTCACTGTGCAGTATCTTTTCCAGGCACCAGAATGACATCTGGATTCAGTATTTTGGTGTAAGAGAAATGGTTCCTGCTAATCATGTTGTCTCAGAATCATACATCAAACTGTGCTGGGAGCTGTGTGTCTCTGCCAGTTGCATTCTGATCGTTATTCGCCCTGAGTTGATGCATAGAAAATGATCAGCTTGGGGGCCACAGGCTAATTCTTGCATACGCATACCACTGGTTTCCCAAGGGACCAAATTTAAGTTTTTAAATTTTCCCTATACTGGTGAAAGTGACTTGAATGGGTGATGTTAGGCTGAGCTGTCAGTTACTTGGTTGCTCTTCCATATTGTTGGCACACTATATTCTAAACCATTCAAGGTCCACTTGCAGGTAGATTGATTATACTTTTTAGGAGTCTTACAAAATGAATGTAAAGGATAGGAATAGCTATATAATTGTTTTTGCCGGTAGGATTTTTCAGGTGTGATAGATGAAAAGTAGAGCTTCATATTTAAGAAACATATCTTTCCTGCTTGACATTATTGGAGATATACTGTATTTTTAAATTCTTAAAACATAAATCTCATTCCCTACTCCCACATCCAGTTTAACATCATAATTGACAGTGCATATGAAATAATGATGTATCTTAAAGTAAGTAGAATCTCACATTGCTTAAATATTATATATCATGACTTGTCTCTTTTGCGGCAGGGGGTGCTAGGGATTGAACCTAGGGCTTGACCCATGCTAGGCAATTACTGTACCACTGAGTTAAATACCCAACCCTTTTTATTTTGAGATAGGGTCTTACTAAGATGCTGAGGCTGGCCTTGAACTTGCCATCTTCGTGCCTCAGCTTCCTAACTCACTTGGATTATAGATGTGTGCCATTGTGCCTGGCCCATGACTTGGTTCTTAATCTCCATTCTGATCTCTGATTCTATCAACTTGGCAGATTGCTCAGCAGATTTGGAACAACTGAGTTCTTTGGGTTCTGGTCTTTGGGTTCATCTATTTAAAAAGATGCATGTTGTTTACTGTTTGTCATTACTGTTTTTCTAGCCATCCGATAATTTATGTAACACTTCATTGGAAGCACAGTCTTTACAAATATAATCAATGCAGAGGGACATAGGAGGAGGGAGTAGAGGGTGTATTTCAGCAGAAACTCATTTAGATTTAATGCTGTTTACCTTCATGAAGGTAAAGAAAGAGCAATCACTATGCCCTTGATTCTTAGAGACTTGGACGTGAAGGAGACTCTGAGAGCATGGATCTTTGCTCACTAGTCAAAATTATATTTAAGGATCTCAGATGAATGATTTTTTTTTTTTTTGTACCGGGGATTGAACTCAGGGGCACTGGAGGCACATCCCCAGCCCTATTTTTTGTGTTTTATTTAGAGACAAGGTCTCTCACTGAGTTGCTTAGCGCCTTGCCATTGCTGAGGCTGGCTTTGAACTCGCCATTCTCCTGTCTCAGCCTCCCAAAGTGCTGGGATTATAGGCATGTGCCACTGTGTCCTGCAAATGATTCTTTTTTTATATAAATGAAAGTTTAATATTTCTTCCCTTGTTTGTTAACATGATTGCCCTGTGCTTACAAACCCTTTACAGTAGATAATGGATTTTATGCCCTCAGTTTAGAGATGGCTTCTTTAAAAAAGAAAAAAAAATTTTAAACAGATATAATGTTTGTAATTTTCTCTCTTAAATGTGGTAACTTTTATATTTGGAAGAAATGAAATATATGGTGTTTATTTATTATGAGATCTAGATCTACAACAGCCACATTGTGCTCTTATTAGAAATCTTAAAAGAAAATGTCTTCTGTGTCCCTACAATGTTGGGTATAAAAAGGATATTAAAAGGCCATTTTGATATTTGCTTACATGCTGTCTAAAAATAAACACATTATGAAGCATATAGTTTGGTTTTTTTTTTAATGACCAAGGAATATATGAAGCAAATATCTTAGGCTACTATTTTGCAGACAAATCATTCTAACTAGAGACATTTGATACATTCGCTTTGGTAGCCAGCTGAATCCTCAGTCATGTGTCACCATCGTGTCAATCTCTGAGAGCGTATTTGAATCTCAGATCATTTATATCCTTCTTTATCAACATATTGGGTTTAATCATTTAATTTCAGTTGGTAAATATATTTCACTATTTAATACTGAAAGTTTTTGTTTTCGATTTGACAATCTAGAGAACAGACACCGAGTTTTTGTTTTCAAGGTTATGCTAACCTTATTTGACTGGCACACACTGAGTGTAGAAGCCACATTATGACTTCACTCTTAGCTCTTGACTCAGTACATTGTAACCATAGTGTTGTCTTTATATGTAATTGAGTGTTTGTACACACATACACACACACTTTGTTAAAGATCTTAAAACAACTTTAAAATGATGCTTCAAAAGCACAAGACCAATACCCCCATAGAAGCAAACCACTTCTCACTTTAAGGGAAAAAAACAACGGTATTTTTTCCTAGTTGGTTATAAAATTAGTCTCACAGCCTCCAAAATTCATTTTAAAACAAAAATTCTTATTAATGAGAGGGAGTTAGGAAGAAATAAGAATCAGGAATATTTGCTGCAAACATAAATTTGAAATTAGAGAAAAGGAATGAAAGGAAGCTGATCATTGTGTTCTGTCAGTCATTTTCAGCTTCCTCGATTCAACATGCAGGGGCCACCACCATAGGGCCACCACCATATATTTAGAAGTGAAGATAATTCCTGCAACATTAACTGAGTTTTCATTCTACCTCATTACTGCCTTCTCAGAGAATAAATATGTTGTGGGTTGAATTGTGCCCTTCCCCAAAGATTGATTAAAATCATGCCTGAGCCGAGAGCGGTGGCGCATGCCTATAATCCCAGCAGTTCAAGAGGCAGAGGTAGGAGGATCATGAGTTCAAAGCCTGCCTCGGCAATGATGAGGCGCTAACTTGATGAGACCCTGTCTCTAAGTAAAATACAGAATAGGACTGGGGATGTCGCTCAGTGGTTGAGTGCCCCTGGGTTCAATCCCTGGTACCTCCCACCCCAAATAATCATGCCGGAGAATATGACATTATTTGGAAGTAGTCTTTTCATTTCCTGTCAAATTCAGATGAGGTCATACTGGCTTAGGGTGGGCCCTGAATTTAGTGACTGGTGTTCTCAATAAGAAAAGGCTGGGACACAGAGAGACACAGAGAGTAAGAAGCCATGTGAAGACAGAGGCAGGGATTGGAGTGATGTGGTGCAAGGCAAAGGAAGGCCAAGGATTGCCAGCTACCACCAGAAGCCAGGAGAGGCCAGGAGGTATTTTTTCCCTGAGCCTTTAGAAGAAGCATGGCCCTGTCAACATACTGGTTTCAGACTTTTGGCCCTGAACTATGAAATAATAAATTCCTATTGTTTTAAGCCACCCAGTTTGTTTTGGCAGCCCTGGGGAACTAATCCCCCATCCCCAGTTTATAGTTGCATTTTGTGATTAAGAATGCCTTCCCTTTTTATAACAACAACAACAACAACAAAAATCATGCAGCTTATAAGTGAATGTTATATTTGGCAACGGCGTTCATTTTGATTTTCAAAAGCTGCTTTGAGAACTGGGGATATGATGTGGTGGTAGAGCACTTGCCTAGCATGTGTGAGGCCCGGAGTTCAATTCCTGGTACCACAAAAGCAAAACAAACAAAATTTTGCTTTGAGAGTTTCAGTTGACCATAAAAGAACTAGCAGTTCTGGAAATTGTTAGATGGGGTGAGTTCCCAAACATTGTTGTCTCTCTCTGTGTATAAGGTTTTCTGTCACATTTCACCCTGGGGAGGATCCTTGATTACCTCAGTGAAATTAGGAAAACATTTTTCTAGTTTCTTTCTCTCTCTTCCTGAGCAGCTGCTAGTTTTCCAAGCCTTTGGCTATTTCAAGTTAATCTCTCATTTTGGTGCTGATGAAACTTGCTTGAGAGTGATGAGAATGTAGCCAGGCATGGTGGCGCATACCTGCATTCCCAGCAACTTGGGAGGCTGAGGCAAGAGGATCGCAAGTTGGAGGCCAGTCTCAGCAATTTATTGAAAGCCTGTCTCATAATAAAAAATAAAGATAATGGTGATTGTAGAACAGAGATCAGCATCATAAGAATTGTGCAATCTCTATTTCTTTTATAATCTTGGCCAAATTCTCTTCAAAATTGTTTTTAGTAATAAGAATACTCCTTTTTATTTTAATTAACTCAGCAGTTGTCAATCTTTTTTTTTAATATTTTTTTTTTACTTGTAGGCAGACAGAATATCTTTATTTTATTTTTACGTGGTGCTGAGGATCGAACCCAGTGCCTCACGCATGCTAGGCAAGCACGCTACCACTGCGCCACAACCCCAACCCCAGCAGTTGTCAATCTTAAAAAACAAAAAAGTACTTAAGCCTAACCCCAAAGACCTTAACAAACTTTATTTATGCAGACCTCTCTAAACTGATGATGATTTTGGCCAATGTATACACTTTACATTGTTTTCAGATACTTAAAACTGTTCATGCATCATCTGTTTTGAAAAAAGCAACAGTTGACATTTTATTAATGTTGCAAGAGAATCACACATATTTAAAGCATGCAATTTGTTAAGTTTTGAGAAATACGTATAACCATGAAGCCATCAGCACAAACAAGATAGTGAGCATATTATCCCCACGGGAAGGAAGTTTTGTGTGCTCTTCTGTATTTCTCCCCCTGCCGTGCAGCCATAACCACCTATCTGCTTTGTTACTATACATTGGTATACATTTACTAGAATTTTATACAAATGGAATTTAGACATTTGTACTTTTTAAAAATCTATTTCCCTCTGAGCTATCCGCATTGTAATGTCTATTGATAGTTATTCTGTTTTATTTTTGAGTGGTATTCCATTGTATGGATATATCATTCATCCATTTATATGGTAGCCATTCGAGTTGTGTCCAGGTTTTTTTTTTTTTCTTTACACATAAAGCTGCTGTGAAGATTTGTAAAGTGCGTGGGCGTGTCTTCTTGTCTCTTGACTAAATAGCCTCAGGGGAATGATTGCATGATATGAATGTGTTGGCACTGTCTCCTTCATTAATCCTTTTTGATGTTTCTTTCCCTGGCCTCAGGTAGTTAATATTTTCTTCACGTATGCTGATCAGTATTCTGCCCAGGGAAGAACCTTTGTAAATCTCAGATGTTCTCTCTCTAGGGTGTGGTCTTCGCCCTGGTAGTTTGCACCGTGAACTCTGGGCACCTTGGCCTTCCCAGACCTTGTCTGTTCCACTAGAAACTCTTAGAAGATGGTAAGCTGGAGCACGTGCAGGGCTCACTTGTTTGCTGTCTTCTAGGATCACTTGTTTTTTGTCTGTTATCCAGTGTCTTGCAAACCAAGTTTAAGTGCCCCCTACTACTTCACTCCTGCATTTTAGGAAAGAAAGTGCTTTCTGGCTGGAAACAGAAGTTCCATACCTCAATTTTATACATAGTCCCACATTTTACTAGGTTAATGTACTATTTCCTAATCATTCTCTTGTTCTTGGTTTTAGTTTTTCTTAGTAACATTAAACATGTATATTTTTGTTCCTATTTAGGATTATTTATTATAGAAGTATATTCCCAGGGTTGGGGAATAGGCCAGAAGGTATGAACAATTTTATTCCCTTTTTTGTAAGTCATCTGCTTTGGTTACTTTTAAAGCAGAATTATAATCTTATTGGTTGTATATTTGCATCTCTCTGGAGTGGTTTTTAGATGGATTGTATTATTTTTCTATATTTGGGTATTTTATTTTTAAAATACATTTCATTTTTGCAGAATTGTTCTTTCTGTATGCTAGAATGTCTTATCTCTGTGGTCACACACCATTTCATGCCATAAGTTGTCTTTGTAGAGCTGGGCTTAAATCTTTGTCCAATCATCCCTTCTCCATCCTACCCCCCATTCATTTATTTATAAATGCTTCCGTCTGTGACACGTGTGGGAGTTTATTGCAGTGCAGTGAAGAGAGTAGCGTTCTGTTTAGAAACCAACTCTTTTGATAGAGTAGTGATTGGTATTGTATCTCATTCTAGCTAACGCCTGAATCATCCTTTTAAAATTGCTTGTTGAAAGCCTACTGTGAAGTTTTCATCTCATTGACTGTCCCACTGTCTGCTCTGGAAATGGAACCTGAGTAATTCATGTGTTTAACTTGACCTTAAACACATGGCCTAGCTCTTAAAATTGCTCTAATAAAACAGTTGCCACTTTGCTTCATGACTTCTTTGTGCCAACTTTGATTATCCATTGAAACTAAGGTTTATTTTTATTGGTGTTTTCTTATTTTATTTAAGATTCAGTGTTTATATGTTTTTGTTTTAAGAAGTTGGAAAATATAGGCAATGATGCTTTTAATTTAGAAGTAAGTGTGTGTGCTGGGTGAAGTTTGCATCATGGAGGCCAGACCATGCAGTAAACAGTTGCCTAAACAAAACAAATGTTTTTATAAAACATATTCCTATTAGCTGCCCCCCCCCCCCCGTCTGTTTTTCCCTGCTTCCCAGAGTCCTTCTCAGGAGTCCTGTGGCAAAACCTATAATTAAAAGTATTATGTAAAACGTGTGAATGTACCTGTGTGTGCAGATGGAGTAAAGCTATCATAGAGGGAGCTTTGGGGGAGCATAGTTCCAGTTACTGTGCTGTTTAACCATCCACGGGCAGGGAGGGGGTATGAAACAGTGGGTATTTATTATAATTAAAAGTTGAAGGCCCTTATGGTAACGGCCAGCAGCAGGAATGAAGGCATTCGGGTTGCATTCGCTCTCCTTGCCTGGAGCTTATGCAGACTCCAACTCAGTCCCATTTAACTCTAGCAAAGAACAGAAATTTCTGCTCAGGGACCAATTAGTTTTAAGAACATCATGGCCTTTTACCCTTTGGGATCTGTGGGTTCAGGGAAGGCACGTTCCTCTTTACTCCTGTTGACACCCACTGCATTGTGATACATTTCTTCTGTCAGCTGCTGCGTGCTCACCTCCTGATTTTCAGTCACTAGGGCCCTTTTCATCCCCATTCACAAACCGTGAATTCTATAACTATTAGGTTAAGAAGTTATCTAGTGACCCCGCTTGTTAAGAGGAAAGTCACGTTGTTGCCGCTGCTCTGTGGTCAGGCGCTCACAGCACTCTGCTGCCCACCTCCCGGAAGAGTGAAACAAATCACTGAACAGAGTAAACAAAGCTTTCATTTGGCAGAAGGATTGAATTTAGAAAGAGCTGTATTGTTAGACTGATATCTTAATATATTCAAAATATCGTTTTAGAGTTGGCAGAAATAAACATTGAAAAACTCTTAGGAAGAGTAGCTAAAGCCGCTCAACATTGGGGAGAAGTTGGTTAGAGGAAATAGGAATTTTTAACATTATGACACAGAATTGGGTAGCTCTTCTTCCTCCCTCGACCTTGGATAGATGGTAGAGAAGTCTGGTCGCCTATATGTGGGCACAGAGGCAGGGTCAGGAATGAGGAGTAGGGAGATGCTAGCTGTTATTACTGAATGAGATTGGATGTTATATAGTTGATTTGAAAAACAGAACCACAGGTATCCTCTAGAAAATATGTCAAATTTTGCAAAGGGATTGCAATGTATTTGTCAGCTTCCAAAAGAAAATAGTTGATTTTGATGTGTTTCTGCTACAGCATAGAAGTTTTTTACTAAAGCAGACTCATAGTTAAGTCTTTAGAAATTTCATGAAAGTCTTTTATCCGTACCTCTTCCTTTTCCTGGGAGATAGCCAAAAGACTTTGCTAAAATAAGGTGCTAAAACCAGATCCCCTCCTTTCTTCATAGCCACGCTTGCCTATCCTTGTACCTCTGTTCAGGTTTTTCAGAAGTCAGCACTTGGTCTCATCAGATATCCCTTATCCTCCACCGAGGGTTTCTTGAGCCTGCCTGGCACAGTTCATCTCCTTGAAAGTCCCATTTATTTATGTCTTCTAAATGCTTGCTTTGTCATCATGTAGTTATTTCTTAATTGAATATTGTAGAAAGAGGACAGTTTTCAGTCAGATTGACCTAAGTTTTAAGTCTGTTTCTGTGACTTAAAATGGTGACCAACCTTGAATGTGTTATTTTTCTTTGAGCTCTGGTTTCTTTGTCTATCAAATTGTAGTATCCTTGAATTCTTATTCTGTGAATATTCAGTGGGCCTCACATAATGCCTGTGCATATTTAGTATTCAAATATTACATAGCTCATTAATACTTACTATTGTCACTCAAGCTTATTTAGGATCTCTTACGAGCTCATATTGGATTCCTAAAGAAGAAGGTGCCTAAAAGGAGCCTTTAGCTTTGTATTTACTACATATCCAGCTCACCTAGCTGAGAACTGGCTGCTTGCTTCTCTTAGGTCTGATGGCTTCTTTGCTGTTGAAAGACTTCTGCTAATATTCTTGACTTTCAATCCAAACAGCCTATTCTCAAGTGTCATTTTAAGTTGACTTGTTATGCTAATACTGTAACAAATAGTGTGTTTTCCAATTAGTCTGTATGTAAGAAGAGAAGATGCCCACCCATATACTTGCATGCAGAATTTTCTTTTTTTTTAGCTTTTTAAAATTTATTCATTCATTCTATTTAGGTATACATGATAGCAGAATGCATTTTGATTCATTGTACACAGATAGAGCATAATTTTTCACTTCTCTGGTTGTATGTGATGTAGAATCACATCATATGTGTAGTCATACATGAAGCTAGGGCTCTGATGTCCATCTTATTCCACCATCTTTACTGTCCCCATGCCCCCTCCCCCTTCCCTCCCCTTTGACCAACGTTTCTCCATTCTTCCCATGTCTCCTCCCCAATTGTGGATCAGCATCCACTTATCAGAGAGAACATTCGGCGTTTGGTTTTTGGAGATTGGCTTACTTCGCTTAACATAATATTCTCCAACTCCATCCATTTACCTGCAAATACCATAATTTTATTCTCTTTTATTGCTGAGTAATATTCCATTGTGTATATATACCACAGTTTCTTTATCCATTCATCTATCGACGGGCATCTAGGTTGGTTCCACAGTTTAGCTATTGTGAATTGAGCTGCTATAAACATTGAAGTGGCTGTATCACTGTAGTATGCTGTTTTTAAGTCTTCTGGGTATAGACCCAGGAGTGGGATAGCTGGGTCAAATGGTGGTTCCATTCCAAGTTTTCTGAGGAATCTCCATACTGGTTTCCAGATTGGTTGCACCAATTTGCAGTCCCACCAGCCATGTAGGAGTGTGCCTTTCCCCCCACAACCTCACCAACACTTATTGTTGTTTGTACTCTTGATAATTGCCATTCTGACTGGCATGAGATGAAATCTTAGGGTAGTTTTGATTTGCATTTCTCTGATTGCTAGAGATGTTGAACATTTTTTCATATGTCTATTGATTGATTGTATATCTTCTGTGAAGTTTCTGTTCAGCTCCTTGGCCCATTTATTGATTGGGTTGTTTGTTTTTTTGGTGTTAAGTTTTTTGAGTTCTTTATATATCCTGGAGATGAGTGCTTTCTCTGATGTGTGTGTGGCAAAAATTTGTTCCTAGAACGTAGGCTCTCTCTTCACTTCATTGATTGTTTCTTTTGTATGCAGAATTTTCTAGGCAGAAACCCTTTGCTCAGCTTTGCAATGGTGGTAGGGGAATTGATGTGGCATATAAAGAAATTTGTTCTCTCTCTGACATGAATGGTAGTGACATATTACACTAGAGAAAATCATGCAAGCCAGGGGTATATGGTTGTTGGAGTATTTAAAATTGGTTTGGACAGTATGCTGTTGAACTAAGCACCTTTTGAGCAGTTGTCCTTATTACCTCTTTCTTTTATCACTATAAGAATCTTCTAACTGGTCTCCTTAGTTCTAGTTGTTTCCTTCTCTAAGCCAGTTCTATATATGGCTACTAGATTATTCTTTCTGACATATACCTCTGATTCTGCCACTCTCCTTATGCTTAACTGTTCAAAAGTTTCTCATTGCATGGAGGAAACGGGCAGACTTCTGAAGTCACATGAGTGTGGCCTAAGCTTCTATGCTTCTTATATACCCTTTATATACTCTTTGCTTTTAGAGTCTTTCTTAAGAGTAGGAATGTGGACATGTGAAAGGACATTTTATATGTGTTTGTCACTGTGAACATGGTGAGGCCCAAAGTGCTAAGTGGGACAGTCCTGCCTAGTGAAGATTTGACCTGCCCAAAATGTGAGTAGTATATTCATATTCACTAGTGTGGCATGATTTTGCCAAGGTGGATTGTGGCTTTCCATACATGTCTCCTGCTTTCTGTATTCTTTACTTACCTGGTTCTGCCTCCTGTCTAGACAGCCCCTTTCCCTTATCTGTGTACAAGTGTTAACCACTCTTTAGTATTCAGGCAGGCAGGACCACAGCCATGGAGCTTCCCTCAGGTTCTTTTGTCAGAACTGATCTGTCCTGTTGAGCTGCTGCAGTACTTCATATCTTGTTTTATGGTACCAGTTTCTATTTTGCACTGAAGGTGCATGTCTCATCTCCTTTACCAGACTATTAGCTCCCTTGGAGGAAAGATTCATCTTTGATTCATTTTTGTATCCCCAATATGCAGCACGATGCCTTACAGGTCATGTGAGTGAAGTTTAGGAATTGTTGTGTGTCACATGAAAATCCCCACTAAAGGGCCCGAACCATTTTATGGTCATTTTGGTTCTTTACACATTTTGTATGTCTTGTGATAACTTTCACATCATGTCGAGTAAAGTATGGTAGTATCTGGTTGTGAAATTGAACCAACTTGTGAAGCAGTCAGAAAACTTCATGGTGAGCAGGACCATTGTCTTTGGAAGAAGCCTGGTATAGGTGCCTGCATCAGATTCCTCTCACCAGATAACTGAGTATCAAAATTGTTAGGGCTTTTTAGAGTTCATGGGTCCAGGCTAGTAATGTTCTAGATAATCATGTGAGCCCAATGAGGCTAACTTGTCTAAGGCAACAATAGAAACCCCAAGAAAAATAATTTTAGCATTGTTGTATTTCTGTTTTCTCTGACATCTCAGATTTGGATTTGGAAACATTGCCTCTTCAAAGATAGCTTTCTTTGTAATTTTTCTTCTCAACATAATGAAAGCCTGTCCCCATGTTCTCTGTTTAGGGCTTAGCTCACTAATCATAATGACACTATTAGTCTTTCTTATCTCTTTTGCAAGAATTGTTTCAATACCTTAACAGACAAATTAGACAATGAACAGAAGAAATCCTTAATTTTAGATTCCTTTTTATCCAGTTTGGTCATTTAGACGATCAGAGCAACAGGCAGCCTAGTTCCTAAAGAATGGTTTCATGATGCACTGGGGATTTAGTTGCCTGAGGTGTCCTGTGGCTGAAAAGTGAGTACTTTATGATTCTGGCAGCATTTAGAATCCTACTGAGCTACAGAAAACTCAAGTTTTATGGCCTCTTTGTTAGGCTGCACTGCAGAGACACTGTAATATTGCCTAGTCAGTGAGAAAGATCACTAGGTTTTTTTCTGCAGGACATCAAAGAATAAAACGAGAATGAGTTATAGGAGAACATATTTCTGCTTAATGCAGGTGGAAACAAACAAACAAAAAAGAAATCTAAGAAATGTGTCCAGTGTGAGTGGGCTGCACCAGGAGGAGGTCTAGTTTCCCTTCATTGAGCACATGTAGGTGTGGGCTGAATAACCATGTGGTAGGAACCTAGAGGGGATTTGATAGTGCCTAGGAGGCTGGACCAAAAAGACTTTGCAATTCCCATATAGCCAGCCTACAGATCCTGTGATTCTGTGTTCTTTAATTTATGAAGATAATGAGACCAGTTAGTTCAACATAGAAATAATTCATTATTATTAGTCTTTCATACATGGATTACAAGTGGCTTAGCTAGTTTTTGTTGAAGCTGCCTATTCCATGTGGCAATGATCCTGCCTATTTTTTTAATTCATTATACCAACTGATATAATTAAATTACCAAATTCATGAAGAAAAATAGAAGCTGTTTTATTGCTATAATATTGAATTTATTTTATATATTTCACTCATCCCAGTTGTGACAGTTTGCTGGGGCAGCAATTTGGCAACACAGCAGCTAAGAAAGGAAGAAGAAATTTTTGCATTCTTGATTTTCACTTGGGATAGAAACTGCGTCAAACCTTACTTAGTTCATGGCTTGATTTCTAAGTCCTACTTTTTTATCCAAGGAATATCTTCTGGGTAGCCCTCGTGCAAATTAGTCAGATGCGTATATATTTGATAGAGCTTCCCTTCTCTTATTAATAATTAAAGTAAAAGCAATCATAATTAAATGTCATTCTCATAATCATGAAAATGTCCCAAAGCATTTTCTGATTTGTAATCTCATGAAATACGTGGGAGTAATTACTTGAGTTTTTCACAATATTCATTTCAGAAAGGAAAACCTAGCATACTGAAATCAGGTAATTATTTGCAGAACCTAATCCAGATTCCATCTTTGCACTTAAGACAAGTTTTCTCAAAAGTTTGTCCTGGGTCTTGTTCCATTTATCTAAGATGGTGGCCAGTTCCTTTTTAGGTGCCCATATCAATTTGGAGTGTCTGTGATCCTTCTTGGGGTTATGTATCTTTGAGGAGGCAGAGAAAGTTTCTTGTCCTGCCTGGTAGGATGCTCAGTAACAACTCTTAGTCCAGTTCTTTTTTTGTGGGGGCTGGGTTACCGAGGATTGAACCCAGGGGCACTCAACCACTGAGCCGCATCCCCATTCCTATTTTGTATTTTATTTAGAGACAGAGTCTCACTTGGTTACTTAGTGCCTCGCTTTTGCTGAGGTTGGCTTTGAACTCATGATCCTCCTGCTTCAGCCTCCCAAGCCGCTGGGATTATAGGTGTGTATCACCATGCCTGACAGTCTAGTACCTTTTTTACTTGTCTGGTATCTTGTTGTTTCTTGATTGCCTTTCCTAGCCAAGGGATATTAATTGAAACACACTGACCACCTTTGTGGTAGTTAAGATTTGATTGTTTTCCAAAAGGAGAGAAAAAGGGAATTATTTTGGTGGAAGAATTGTGGTTTCTGTGATATTTGTACATGCATTTGTAAAGGCTGCTGAGGTCGTATGGTCTCACACTGGCCGGCACTGCCTTTCACCAGAGCCTCTGAGAAGATACTGGTATACGGATGAGATGTGTAATTCCTTTGAGGTTAAGATCTCTTTAAGCAGCCCTGGGAACTTGTTTTTCTATTTAAACCTCATTCTGTCATAGGTTACAATCCTTTGGGGGCAGATATGGGTTGTTAGTTTGCCAAAAATAGAATTTAATTGGCTACTGTACAGAGTAATGATTTTTAATTTGGCAAGAGAGTCATGATTCAATCAGCCTATTAGGTCTTTAAAGTTGTTGGAAGGTAGAGGAAGTAACTAAAACCCCGCTTGGATCCCAAGTGTGGTTGTGGGTTGTATACACTGGAGCTTCTGGTCATCATGAATAGCAGGGATTGGTGGCAGACATCTCTGTCCACCCCCAACCTTGTTTAGTAGTCTGAACGGAAGTTTTCATCTGCTGTCCATTTATCTATATAGAAATGCCAAAGAATAGAACTGTCCAGTCTGTGAAGCATTATCTCGCTCCCCATTTTTAGTAATAGGAAAGAGACCCGTTGGGAGTGATGTAATAATGTAACTAGCCAGTGATTTCTTTAATTCACCAAAGAGATTCTAGGACACTAGTGTGGCCTGGTGGTAAGATGTTGCTCATAAGAAATTAGGGAAGAAAACCAGGTCTGGGTACATTTTTGTTAAATTATTTCACCTTCTGAAATATGCATGAGTCACCTTCTAGTGTGGCACCTCTTTTGATTTGGATATGGAGAGCTATGGTTATTGTCTCCAGCAGACGTTGATCCAGATGTGCTCGCTATTACAGAAGTGCTACCTGACAGCTGTTACCTAAACTCTTCAATATCCCTGATTTTATCTTAATTCAGCCCTTCTAGATTTTTGAAGCCTTATTAGATACGAATGATTTTTACCCACAGGGAATAGGCTTTCTCTCCTTGGTGATTGACAAGATACTGGTCAGCCGACAGTGATTAGCAGAACACTGTGATTGTGTCCTCTGATGAATGTTAACAGACTAACAGCAGCTTTGTGCTACAGCAGATCCATTTGATGCCATAGAGAAATGAATTTCCTTCTAGCTTAGCTTCTAAATGCTTATACCTGTGATTAGACTGGGTGCTCTTAAGGTTGCCAAAACTAAAGCAGGTAGTTAGAGGCCAGGCACACTTAAACATTCCTGGGGACCCTTGTAACAGCAGCTGTCCTTGGAGTTTAGACTGAGCTTCTCTTGGTTCATGTGACATTTTATGAGGAAAAGAATTATCTTTGATCAATCAAGTATTTATTGAACATCTGTACCCAGATCTTTTTATGCTCTGCTTTGCAGACACCTCCACCCCCAGTTTGGTGTTGACTTTAGCCATGTTATAAAATAGTTTAGTTTGGGATTAGTTATTGTGCATTAAGGTATGTGCATGTGTATATATGTGTGTGGTCTATGCTGGTGGGTGGTTTTTTTTTTGTTTTTTTTTTGGTACTAGAGATTGAATTCAGAGGCACTCGACCACTGAGCCACATCCCCAGCCCTATTTTGTGTTTTATGTAGAGACAGGGTCTCACTGAGTTGCTTAGCGCCTCACCATTGCTGAGGCTGGCTTTGAACTCGCGATTCTCCTGTCTCAGCCTCCCTAAGTGCTGGGATTACAGGCTTGCGCCACAGGGCCCGGCTGTTTTTTGTTTGTTTGTTTTGTTTTAATGTTGACCTTTTTATTATATTGTTAGGAAACGTGAAATGGAAATGTTTAGATTCTAAGATGTTTATGGATTAAGACCAGTCATCTAGTATGGATATTGTAAGGTGTAAAGAAAACAAAGTAACAGAAAACTATTAATATTTGTGAGTGTTCACACACAGGCCATATTATGATATGATAAACCAGTTAAACCATATTAACTGGTTTAACTGTAGAATATGATCTCAAAATTGTTCCTCCCCCTGCCTGTGAAGCCTTTGTCTCTTGTCTCATTTATTGCATAAGCTTCTTGACTTCCTGTTTCAAGTGCCACCCTGCATATCATCCCACATAGCTGCTCATTTGGTCTTTGTGAAATTCACTTTGCATCACTCCCCTTCCCCCCAATTTTCTTCGTTTTTGTATTCTGTAGGTTAATACCTCTGCCCCGCAAACTGAGTTAGGCTGGAATGATTTGTCCCCTGGCTCCCTGTCCAGCATTACCTCTTATCTTATTCCTTCTTGAACTTTTTGTTCTTTCCTACTGCCTGTCTTCCTCCCCTCCCTTTGGAAAACTATCTCTTCAAGTTTGAAAGCTGAAGAGGAAGCTCTCCTACTTTTGACACCATTACTTCTTAAAGAATGAAGAATTAATTCTAAACAGATAAAAAGGTATAATTTCAGGATAATGGACGGGATAATTTATAAGCCCAGATGCACCACATTCCCACATCCCCGCCTGTCCCAATTTTATGAGGACTGTAGAAACCTCACTACAGGCTGTCCCCTAGCTCATAGACTTGTTTTCTGGACCTCTTCTGTAGTTAGTGAAATTGGCAGAGAGGTTAGAATTGCGAAGCAGGGAAAAAAATAAGTAAGGTTCTATTTATTGAAATGTAGAATATATCCAAAGAGAAGAGTTTTGACAGACAGCCATGAGAGTGTGATAGCAGAAAGAACTAAAGGAATGTGGTGATCATGGCGGAGGGGGACACTGAAGTGAAGGCATTCTGATTGACCAGTGAGAGGGAGGAAGTCCAAGTGGAAATTAATTGGAAGGCAAAGAGTGGAGGCAAGATGTGAAACCTGCTCCAAGATGATTTAATAGTGACTTCAGTTTTGTGAGCTCATTCCCAGCTTACAGGGACAAGGGTGATATTTGTTCGTTTTGTGAATCCTGATACACTATTCAAGTAAGAATAGAAAGAAGATTCTTATTGTAGGATGACATTCTTTAAGAAATATCATCTATGATGACCACTGGGGAACTTGAACCATTTAAGCCTTTTGGCCTGAAAGTAATTTATCAATTCAGTGTTTTCCTAGTTGACTATAATTGGTAGGTGTTCGATAGTCATGAAATTTAGTTAGTATTCTTGTTTATTGAATTGATTCTTAATGTTTATTTGCAAAACCTCAAATGTATGTCTAAAGTCTTGAATCCTTTCCCAGAGTTATCCATTGTACACTCCCTAGATATGAAATATCAATTTTACAGGCTAGCAAAATGGTATTTAATGGTGGCTGACAGGATAGTGTTTAAGGACGATATATATTGGATACTTAAATTTTTCTATTATCTGACTCTTGGCACAGATCATTGAATTTAAGTTGTATTGAGATTGCAGAAGATCTGGCTGCCTTAATAACCCCAGCTATGCTGCATGTTTATTTAGTCTCAGGACCTTCCTATGCCTTTCTGCTTTCTAAGCATGTACAGAAGAAAATAAAACAATTTCGGCTTCTACCTCCACATCTACTTGCATTAGGAAAGATGTCTAAAAAAATGTGAGGGGCATTTTTCAGGATGCTTTCTCTAGCGTCAAGTATGAGGTAGACCAGTTTTGTGTGATTTGTTGACATCAGCCGGTCCCTCCCCACCCTTGTGTAGTGTGTGCCCTTGATTGTACTTGAAGACCTAGGGTTTTACCACATTTCAACTTAAAATTTGAGGGCTAAACTTGGTAAATATAGAGTTCTGCAAGGAGTGTCTGTTTCATACCCATAACATTTTCTCTTTATTTTCATTTAAAATTGATCACTGTGTATTTTAGGCATAGGCAATGTCTTCTGAATGGTTTTTTTGGATAAAATACATTGTTCAGTTAGATAAGTAAATGAAATTGTCTGGGTTACTGAGCATGACTCATTTAAAATCTCATTTGGAACAATTTCTCTGCCCACCCTTCGTTAACCGTATATCCTGCTGGTGTGTAGTACTTTCAGTTTTTCACAAGAGTTAAAATAAACCGTGGAAACTGGTATTTGGGGTACCATCCCACCGCAAGCACTGTTGGCTTTCTTTATGTTTTCTCTTTGATCTGTTGTTGGTTTTCTCTTTGATCATTTGCTACACTTTTCTTAGCTGCTTGGTTTTTTATTTTGTTTTCCTCTAAGAATGGAGTGGATATATAAGTTAAACTACAAGAAACTTGGAGTAATTAAATGGATATTGGATTCTTAAATGGTTATTGTATCATATATAACCTATGGGGGCAGTCTGAATAAGAAGTTCATTTATAATTGGCTCAAATTTGCATATGTGCTTGAATTTTCTCCCCCTCTCTTTATGAGGGAGCCTAGCGTTCATGAGTGCCTTGGAACAATTTTGACTTCCTCTTTTGGCCTTTACCACTTTAGGTTATAATCTTGGTGTGGAATTGGAAGGGGTGATATCTGTAATCTTTGAACACTATATAAAGCTCTTGATAAAATGGGATGAAAAAGAAGCAGAGCCATTATTGTGTTCTTCATTCTTTTATCTTCTCTCAAACAGTTCAGCTCTACCGATGCTAAATTAAGTGAAGTAAACGATATAATTTACAAAGAAATATTTTAAAAGCTTTAGAAACACAAATGGAAAAAGGTCTAATTCCTTATGACAGTGTTCCTGAAATTCTGCAAATAAAATCAATTATTGGTAAATTAGTTTATGTTTTAGAAGCACTAGGAACATAACTGAATAAAGAAATGATTTTTAAAATATCTGTATAGTAAGAAGAGTCTTTTATAGTACAGGTGACCATGGTAATTTTTTTTTTCCCTGCAGTAAATTTTAAACATTCTATACTTGCATTCTGTTTGGAATTATTAACATAATGGTCAACTAAATGATTGCTGATGAGTAAAGAAAATAGAGAAGATCCAATATGCACATGTGACCAATTGGGTACTTAATGTGTGTTCTTCAAAAATGATCCCAGACAAAAACTTCATTGCTAAAACCTATGTGAGTTAGATATGTCCTATGGATTAATCTAGATTAAGTGTTTGATATCTTTCTCATCTATTATCTGTTCAGGAACCCTTTGGAGGGAGCCCAATTATCTTTTTTTTTTTTTTTTTTTGGTACTGGGGATTGAACTCAGGGGCACTCGACCACTGAGCCACATCCCCAGCCCTATTTTGTGTTTTATGTAGAGACAGGGTCTCACTGAGTTGCTTAGTGCCTCACCATTGCTGAGGCTGGCTTTGAACTCGCGATTCTCCTGTCTCAGCCTCCCTAAGTGCTGGGATTACAGGCGTGAGCCACCGCGCCCGGCTGAGCCCAATTATCTTATATTTAAATTTTGATTTTGCAGATTGAATAAAAGTTTTAGAAAAGACCAAAAAGATTTGGGAGACACTAAAGGTACTTTAGGTTGTTGAGGAGAGTTGCTAGTGGTGATGAGTCTGTAGCTTTGCTTTTAAACAACTACTGCCCTTCTGGCCACTTTTTTCCTTCCTCCGTTGAACGAATTAATTTTGATGATGATGGGGCTGGGCATAGATTCATGAGAATCTATTGATTAGCATTGATTTTTTAATGTTGATTTTTAATTTTTTAATGTGAGCTGCCTGCAAATATGGGGACTTGTGAAATCCGGCTCTTCATTTCTTTTCCTTCTCTCTGTTCTTCCTTTCATTCCTCCCTAACTCCCCATTTGAATTAAAACTTAAGCAGTCTAGGCCTCAGAGACATAAGACATTTACACAACTGTGGATTTATTACCTTTGAATTTTTGAAAATTAACTTTTAAAGGTTTCTTTTCCATTTTGAAGGTTTCCAAGTTGTCCCGAGTCTGTTCAGACTGACAATTAACATGGGGGGAGGTGGCAAAAAAATGAAAACATTTTCTGAAGTGATCTGATATCCATTTCCTTTCTGATTTAATGGAAATATTTCCACCTCAAAGGAGGACCTCAAGAATGCACATACTCTCACTATTAGGCATTACAGCTTTGAAGTTCTCATGCCCTTGGTTGAATGTGAATGTTACAACCCAGCATGTTTTCAAGGAATCATAGGGAATTGACCCATTTTATGTAACATTGACAGAATGACGGAGATTTAGAGCTTGAAGGAACATCATCTAGAGCTAGCCAATTCTTTTTCTTCTCTTAAATAGAGGAGGAAATTGAAGTCCAAAGAGATGAAGTAATTTTATTCAACAAACATTAATTGAGCATGTACCATGTGTCAGATGCACTACTAGGTGCTGGGGGCTACAGAGATGAATACATTTTAGGTCCCTGTTGGAGACAAGTATGTAGTTCTTAGATCATACGGTTTGTAATTAGCAGATCAGGGAATAGAATATTTGTGAATCATTTATTATCACATCTTTCTGGATTGCTATGAAAATTTATCCCAACTGTTCTATTCCCTACCTTTTATCTTAATCATTCAATAAAGATGATTTTTACCCTTTTTAAACGCATTAAGCCCAGTCATCCCAAATGTGAGACACCTATAAAAAACTTAAATTGAACAATAAATACAACACTTACCTTTAACTTTTGAAATAAATGTTTTAGTCTTTTGAGAAAAGTAATGGGTGAATCGTTAGAGCATTTGAAAATATATGTATATATATATATACACATATATATACACACATATATATTAGCATATGTGAGGTACATGTATATATGAAAAAATATACAGAACATAAAAGCGCTTAACTGATTTCCAGCCTATGGAAATGCACCTGTGTCAATTTCATTGAAATCTTTGGAGAATTGAAAATTTGGGACTTTACAGGTTAAACTAAATCCAATATTCTCCCTTAACCTCAGTACCCCTTCTTAGTTACTGCTCTTTCTTGAAGATGACTGTACACAATTCGTCTATATTTTATTAATTGTTCAACTCACTAGAATCTGGCTGAATCTGCTTCTCTTGTCTCTCTCTCTCCTCTGCCCCTCCTTTGTATTGGGGACCGAATCCAAGGGTGCTTTATCACTGAGTTATATCCCTAGCCCCTTTTAAATTTTTTGTTTTGAGACAGGGTCTTGCTAAATTGCTGAGGCTGGCATCAAAATCCTCTTACCACTTTTCTCTGGTGGACATATTGCTGTCCTTATTGTGACTGCTTTGAATTTGACTCTGTTGTCAGATCTTCCTTCTTCAAACTCTCTTCTCACTTGGATCATCGATGCCCTGATTCTTCTCTTTCCCTTTCAGCTGCCCGCTTCCCCTTCCCCAAATGGGCTACACATTAGCACACCTTTGTAGCAACTGGTCACCTGTCCTTCAGGTCTTAGCTCATATATCATTTCATGAAGCATATCTCCACTTTTAAAGAATTTAGGTGCTTGCTTCTCACTACCGTTGTGTGTGTGTGTGTGTGTGTGTGTGTGTTTGTATTGCACTTTGCATGTATTTCCCAGTCTTGTAATCTTTTGATCTGTATATATCAAGATGCTTCTTTTTATCTCTTGAACAGGAAATATCTGGCACATACATACATGTTAAATTTGTAGTTTTGCCCAGAATGACTCCCACCTTGCACCCCTGCATCTCTAGTCATCCTTCTCATTGTCCCCCTCACCCCACACCTGCTTTCTTTTGGGTTTTGTGAGCCAGGCTGGTTGATTGCTGCCAAGGAACAACCAATGGTGATTCACTGCTAATAGTAGATTTATGGTTCTATCAATTGTCTGTCAGTATATTAATTGATTTAAGAAGCTTAAACATAACCCTTAGTTATGCTCAAATCGATTGGTGAACCTTTTTTAATTTATAAATTATACATGCATAAACTTGAGCCTATCCCTGTCTGATTAAATCTGAGTTCATAATTAGTATGAGATAAATTATTGAAATTTTTTACAGCTAAAATAAGGGAATTTTACACATCTCACTCTGGCAGGCTGACTATCCTACATAATGGTATTGTTATCACACTTAATTTAAACCTAAACATTTGGGGCCATCAGCATACTGACAGCACCTGAACATGCAAAAGACAGTTTCTGTCTTTTAGATAATGCAGTATACATACTGCAATAAAACAAGCATGCTGGTTGGTCTCCCCTAATCATCTGCTTGTTAGGCAGCTGATATATTTCTTTTGGGCCTGACATGCTGATCCATTTGCAGGGCTGAAATGTTTTTCTCTTGATCCCCCATTTCATTTAGGTTGCTGACCTTTTATCCTTGATCAAAATAAATCAATAAAGTTAAATCAAGTTAAAAGGAAGAATATCCTGAAGAGATAGTGATAATGCCTTACCCTTAAACTCTTTAAGAAAAAGTGTTCATGTTTTTATTATTTCCTTTTCTTTTGTATCTGTTTAGTTCTGATATCAAAACTTATGTGTTATACCTTTTATAAGCATAAAAGTGGTGATGTAGATTTTTAGGCTGGTGATTCTGAATTTTGTTTGTTTTTCCTTGTAACCTCCTGGTCTTGGGTTGTGCTCAAATCTGTAAGATTTATTAGGTGAACATTCTGTAGCTAGGTGGCAAGATGTTCTGGCTTCTCATTAGCAGTGACCCTGGATAGTTTCTTGCATTCAGCAACATTTGTTAGGAGCTGCCCAGCATCCTTGTCATCTAGTGGTGAGGCAGAGCTCAGGTTCCAGGTGAGGAGGTCACCTTGTGCACATCTCTTGATGAGTGGTAGTGCTTTGTAGGGAATATGCAGGCCAACTGTAATTCTCTCTCTTAGGGCAAGGAGCTTAGTGCTTGGAGGAAAGGAAAATGGTTGTTTTCTTCTTGCTCTAAGCTGTTGGAGAGGCACCATAGGATTGTAGATGCCTTGTGATAGTGTCCAGTGGCCATGGATTTTGGAGTTAGTTAAGTAATAATTTACCTTTGCTCTTCCATTTTCTAGTTTTTAAATGTAGTTTATAAGCTCATTCTGTTGCATTGCTTTGAGGATTAAATGAGTGCAGTGGCATGAACAGGGGAAGATGCTGTTGTTAGCCTCAAATCTCCTGTGAGATGTGAGATGCATATATACTGGCTTGGGTCAAATGTGCCCTGAGAGAAGAAAGAATATTTAATTAGAGAATTCATAGAAGACTTCCTGTAGGTAGAGAGTGGCGGTTGAAGTTGGCCTTGCAGAACATTTGGCATTTTAGTTGACAAAATATTTTGTGCTAAGATAGCAATTACATCCTGCCAAAAGCAATAACATTAAGAGGAACTAGAAGATTTATTTGTGGGGCTTATTTAGGAAGCAAACACTTTGGAATATAGTTGTTGGGACAAGAAGTGGGCCAACTTAATAGATTATGTTTATAACTTGTAACTGAGCAATCTCTTTCTCAAAGATCTCTTTGCTCAAAGATCAAATTTATATCTTAAAATTCTCATAGTAGTGTGGAAATTGAATTTGATAGCATGCCTGATGCTTCTCCCAGATTAAAGAAATAAGTAAAATAGTATCTTGAATGTGGTCCACTTTTTATTATTGTGGTAAACATACATAACATGAAACTAAGTATAATTCAGGAGTGTTAAGTATACTCATATTGTCAAACATTTGGAGACCTTTTTCATTTTGCAAACCTGCATCTGTCTCCATTAAACAACAGATTCTCCTTTTCTCTCCTCCAGCCCTGAGTAACCAAAGAGCTGTACTTTTTTATTTGGCACCTGCCCCAAGAAAAGTTTCTCAAGTTCATTGCATGATAAGATATGCGATAGCAAATCTGGTATAATTTTCCATCTTTCTATAGTGGAAAAATGACAGTTTTCTTGATATTATGGGCCTCCAATGACTTCTCCTATCCCCGCCAATCCTCAGATTATTTGCATCCCAATCTATGTGATGTAGTAACCACATTGGCACATTTAAGCTAACTTTAGTTTTCTATCTTTACGGCAATTGCAATTTACAAAACCATGAATGTAGCCTCCCTGTGGTTGGGCTTAAAAGCCACAAAATGATTCAGTACCCATGAGAGTGTTCAACAGTGTATCAGGCAGAAAAAAAATTATAGGTTATATTGTTTCCTTATTGTGTAATTTTTATATCTTGCAGACTGAATAGATTGGACACATACTGGCTTGAAAAATCTTCCCTTTACTCATTGCCAGTTGTTAAATCTTTCAAACATTTCTCTGCCTTCACCTACCTTAACTGCTGTGGATGCTCTTTATGTGCACTCGTTCATTTTGGTTGAATGTTTGTGTGCATCTGCATAGTGTAGGGACATCATGTTGTGTGGGGCAGGCCAGGTAGGGGTGGTATGGAATTAATCTCTGAGGGATGTTGGATATCAAGAGACTTGCAGTGTTACTGTCCATGGTCAGTTTTCTTTATACAGAGAGGATGGTTTTGGCTACTGTATCAGGAGACAGAAACCACAGGAGTTATTTTAATAGACTAAATGTAGTAATGAGGAATTTTTTAGCCAGGTGTGGAAATAAATAAAATGGTAAAAAGAGAGCTCTTGGGTTACATGAAGATGAAACTACAAGACATAACTCCTACGCCTAGAGTTGGGACAAGAAGGGGGGGGGGGTCAGGGATTGAACATATGAAAAACTTAGAAATTTTGAGATAGTACACTTGAAACTGGGATTCAGTTCAGCTAATGCCTGTGTCTCTAGGCTAGGAGGATAACTCCCTGATGCTGGGATGCCCATCTCCCAGGAGCGGTGGCCAGTTGTTTGGTTCTAGTGAATTTGACCAGGTGCCATGAACCGGTTTCTGAAGAGTGTTGGAAAACTGCCAGCTGTGCACACTGCTGCTGGGAGGAAGAAAGGGTGTTCTGGCAGGAAGAGGAGACTTCTTTCCATACAATCTCCTTATAGCACCCCCTGTTGGCAGATTGTAACAGAACCATCTGGCAGAGCCAAAATACAGTTCACCAGTGTTCTGCCCATTACATAGTGGAATTTTAAAAAGATATGATTTGGAACAGAGTGATAGTAGCTTCATAACTGGCACTACTACTGGGGTTCAACTTATTTAAGCTCAGTGAACTCCCCAAGAGCTGGTAGCTCTGGATGAACATGCATTATATGTTGAAATCAATTGACCTTTCCTGATCTCTGGGAGGTTATACGTGGAAGCAAATACAAATGGAAAGCCGAGAGTGAATCTGCCAGTTCTTCCTACCACTAGGATTGGGAGGCAGATAATAGAGGGAAACTAACATGGGTTTCAGGTCAGTCGGGCTCTTTTGTTCTGAGGTGTGTGATGTAGAGCATGTTATTTCTTTAAGCACCTAACTTCTCAGGGATCAGTTAAGCAAAAGCTAAGAATTCTAGTCTTGTTGGTCTTTATGGGAGTTAGAATTAGTAAGTTAAACTTGCCAAGCACATACCAAGCATTCAAACTGTGCGTGGTGTTTATTTTCTTTTTCAATGAAGGCTATAGAAATGTAGAGCTGAGCCGATCCTTCATGTTAAGAGAGTGAAGTTGAAAGGCCAGCAGTAGGAAAGAGGAGGTTGTGGTTGTCACAGAGCAATGTTGATATGATTGACATGAAACATTGTTAAATAGGCATTGTTTGATTTCTTTTATGGCTATAACAAGAGAATTTAGAGCGGCATTCCATAAAGTCCTGGTGAAACTGTACTCTCTGAGACCTGGATACCAATCTCCTTTCCCACAGGCGCAAACAATTGTGGAAGACACCACAGTTGTAGAGTGAGAGTCGCCTATTCATGTTCCTCTGTCCTCTGCTCTCTGCAGACCGTTCTGTGGACTCTTGTTACTTTCCTGCTTGTTTACAGGATGCATTGGGAACAGAAGAACCCCAGCCAATTCCTGAGCATGTTAATTTCAGACTGCATGAAGGTACAGCCTCCTCTAGCAGCAGCCTCCCCTGGCTTTAGGCTTGTCAAGGGTCTCTTCCTGCCATAGGACAAGGCATACTATGTATGTGCAATGAAATTGCCATGCCCGTAGTGCTCCAGCTGGATGTCTTTGCGGTTTGTGGCCCTTCTATTTCAATTGCCGTACTTCTCCATGGTAGTAGTGAGTGATAAATATTAGTTTTCTAATTAACATCGAGTAGACTATAAGGTAAAAGAAAGTGTAATATTCATTCTGTAACATTAGATGTACATCTGTCCTGAAAAGGTACAGGCCTCATTTTACTGAGCATTTAAGTATAGGCTAAGAGTTGGCTGAATTTGGTGGATAAAATATGTGGCACTAGATCTGGCAATTTGATTTAGATCTTACAGGGATGCAACTGGCAAGGCAGAAACTGTTGAAAGGGAGACCTTTCTGCCATGTGCGTACATAATTATTTATTTTTTTGAAATGCACAACAACTTATTGCACAAATTTAACTGGAACTCTGGCTCGGTTGAAGGTTCCACTGGCACCAGATAAATAATGGTGTCATATCCAGCATCATTTTCCCTTCTGTGTTGTTCCAAGAAGAAACTTTAATAATAATAATTATTTTTTTAATATGGTGAAGAAAGGAAGACATTCATAAAGAAGCATTTCTCTAACAATATGGTATGATCCTCTAAATGGGCTCACTCAAGACTGCTGACGCTTATAGAGAAAATTGGTTTGCTATTGTAAGGGATGTGTTTTCTTTTGCTCCTGTTTCTTTCTCCTCTTCTAGAACTGTGGGAGGGCTTGTGGCACATCACTGTGCTGGATGGGTTTCATCTGGCTTGTAGCCTGTACTCTAAGTAACGGGGTTGTCTCTTCTGAGGGCACAGGCTCTCCATTTTTAGCCTGGGTATGAAGGGTAAGAAATGTGGAAGATTTCTCCATTACTAGAAAACATGATTTAGGGCCAACTGGTTAATTATGAGCTTCTAGTGAAAAGGCAAATAGTGCCAGAAGGGCAGAGCCAGTTGCAACATGGCTGGGCTGTGCCATTGCCCTGCATCACACCCTCTCCAAGACCTCCAGGTTGTCTTTTGTCTTTCAAGGGTTCCTTTTTCCCCCTTCCACTTTTTAAACTCTTATTTCTCATTTGTAATGTTCTTTTCAGTGATGGAATGTGTCTTTTTAACATTGATTCGTGTTTCCAGTTAATCTTCAGAACTATCAGCTAGGTAGGAAGAATACCTTCCAGGGAGACACTGATTGACTTTTATTTCCTCCCTATTCCCTACACTCATTTGAACAGCTGATAAGGAGTGTATTTCATTTAGGAAAACTTCACACCTATTGGTATCACTGCAGACTACTAGTCTTTCTAGAACCAAGATAGGGCTTGCAGTATCCTTCACTACGCTCTCCTTTCCTTCTTTTATTTTTACCCCCAAAATACCATCCCAGAAAATGCTCTTGCTCAGTTAGGCTTAACTTAATCTGGAATTGGTGAGATCTAAGGGGAGAAGCTGGATGTTTTGATCTTACGTTAGGAAATTACCCCCTTTTACATTGTAGTATAATGTATATATTTTAGTGTTGAACTGTCAGAATTGAGATATTTTTAGTATATTAGTTCAGCTGTAGTTAAAATCAGAATGGTATTATATGTGTTCTGTAAGAATTTCTGATAACGATTAGCTAGTTATACATTGAAGGTGTTATTTGAAAGATCATAATTAATAGGATTCATTGTATCAGACTTGTAGAGAGAACAGAAGATTGCTCTTAAAAATGAGCCACATCAAAGGAGACCATACTAATTATTTGGATTTTGTGAATTCACACAAAACTACCATGAGTCTTACTTTTGCATTAGCGCTTGCAGAGTCCAGATTTTGCAGTTGTATAGTGAAGCTGCAAGTTTAAATACTTTCTAATCTTTCTTCATTACTGCATGTATTCTTGTGTAATATAGAATCATGTTTATTAACAGCAGTCAGTAGGTTGCAGAATAGTTTGCTGTTAACTCCTGCCATACAAGAAACCTGTGTTTGGTAAACTTGCTAACCATGTTATGAAGCTGCAGTGGTATTGCTCCCCTCTTTATAATTCATTGTGAGATTTATTAACCACTTCCATCTATTTCCACAATCACAATAGCTACAGTCCAGGTTGTCAAAAATAAATCTAGATAGACCTTTCTGTATTCCCTATTTTCCTCTCTCATTATGTTAGCCTTTTCTAGTAATGTGGCACTATGATGAGCACTTTCTAGGTCCTGTGAAGATCTTTTTCTCTCACATAGATCTTCCCTCATGAGGTCTGGTAGAGCAGATAAGACCTGTGTGAAGTAATTAAATTACGGTAATACAAGGCAGAAAGTGATTAGTGTTATAACTTTGGCTTATCTCTTCTTCTGTCTCTTGACATTTTAGCTCTTGTTAACATCCATGTTAGATGTTGTAAAACTTAACTCAGCTAAGTAGCTTTGGTTCCTGGTAACACTAAAAGAATAGATTTGGTTTTCCAATAGAGTTTATATTTGCTGAAATGCTCCTTGAGTGTGAACTTAGAGTTACCTTAATTTGGACTGATATGTGAAACCCTTTTCAGGTTTTTGCAGTTTGAAGGAGTTTCTCTTGGTTTTCACTGCAAAGACGTGTATAATGCCAGATGATTCTTATTTAGGTTGGTCTTATGAGGAAACATACATGTCACCAGGTAGGAGCTAGACCCTCTGTCTATAGCTTGAGCCTCTGTTCTGTAGATCAGCACTAGACTGCCTATTTATTCTTGATCATTTGATGCCAGGAAATATTTGAAGGATGTTTGATTTCAGGTCTCAGATATCTCTTTTCATCTTTGACTTCCAGAGTACTGAACTTGAGCTTTGTTCTCTTCTAGGATTCCATGCCCTGTCTGTCTCATTATCTGAGACTTGCCAGTGGACTCCTCACTATTCCTCTAGGAAAGGTGGCAGCATCTTATTTCCTCCTTGGAGCAGATTTTCATTTTCAGAGCAGTTTGTGGGTGGCAAAAAGTTGTGGCCCAGAGCCAGGCACAGTGACGCACACCTGTAATCCCAGCACTTTGGGAGGCTGAGACAGGAGAATCATGAGTTCAAAGCCAACCTCAGCAATGGTGAGGCGCTAAGCAACTCAGTGAGACCCTGAGACCTTGTCTCTAAATAAAACACACAGTAGGGCTGGGGATGTGGCTCAGTGGTTGAGTACCTCTGAGTTCAATCCCTGGTACCAAAAAACAGAAGTTGCCCAGGTGCATGTTAGAACCCACACTTGTGCAGGAAGGGCAGATGGAGCAGGTCCCTAGGGTCTTTTTCCTTTTCTGTTTGCTTCTGTGGGTCTGGGAGCCACTTTTCTGTTGGCCACAAAGTCTTCTTATTTTTTGAGCCTCGGTTTCCTTTGGCATTTCGGACTGTGAGAGTTGGTGTTGTTCTTTCATTCCACTCTTCTCTTCCTGCAGAAATATTTGGAGCCAAGTGAAGGGACCACATATGGTGTGCTACTTAGATAATGGTTTTGGAACCTTGGAGCCTTTTAACTATTTATTCCTAAAGTCTTGACAGGGTCTTGGGGGAGGGGTGCTGATACTTGGCTCCTCTTATTTTCTCCCCACCCGTCTCTTCTCTCGCTGTCTCTTTCCTCCCGATCCCCACTGCATCTGAGCAATAAATAGCAAGCACTTCTGAAAAGGCTCTTAGTTGGCTTATGTAATTGAGTAGAAGAGCAGTCTCCAGAGGGAGATTTTTTTCTTACATGATAGCCTTGAAAATGGTACTTTAATTTTGGGATGTGGAAGTTCCTGTGGAATATAATCATTCTCTGTGCACTGGAGATAACGGGTCAGTCCCTTCAAGGACATGAGGCTGCCTAAATTTGCTTTACTTCTTTCCCTCTTTTGAAACTGTGAAACTGTTCTACTGGCAGTTTGCCAGATGACATTTGTAACTAGGACTGATTCTTGGAATTGCCACTTTGTGTTCTTTTTGTTGTCACCATGGCTAGTATAGGTCTAGACTGCTGGGTATCTGTATGGACTTGGGCAGGGAAGGAATGATGAAGTGAATATTCCTGCTGTTCCCTGGCATGGTCAGCATAGTGTGCTCTGTAGGATTGTTTCCTTATCCAGTCTCCAATAGTTGGAATGAAGGAGTATTTGGAAATTTTGTTTTGTCACCATTACTAACATGTTCCCAGTTATCTAACCTATACAGCAGGTCAAGGAGCATTGAATTCCCCAATTGTTATTAACCTACTTAAGTTTGTTTATTTTTATTGAACCATTTTGACATTAATGAAGCTCCTTATTGTGGCTTTCTGGCCTTTCTAAACTTCTGAGTTTTTATTGACATTATTTAAGTGGGGCTAGGTGTGTATAAACTGCTCCCCACTCCGTGTGTTCATTCATGCATGCAATTCTGTATAGCAGCATTTCTCAGAGTATGGCTTGTAGACTTCCTTGCTACTTTTTTTTTGGTACCGGGGATTGAATTCAGGGGTACTCGGCCACTGAGCCACATCTCCAGCCCTGTTTTGTGTTTTATGTAGAGACAGGGTCTCACTGAGTTGCTCAGCGCCTCGCCGTTGCTGAGGCTGGCTTTGTACTTGTGATTTTCCTGTCTCAGCCTCCCGAAGTGCTGGGATTACAGGTGTGCGCCACTGCGCCTGGCCTTGCTTACTTATTTTTCAATACAGATCTGTGGGAATCATTCCAGACCTTTTAGATCACAGTGTGTGGTGTGGGCCTGGCACTCTGTGTGTTGGTAAATTCCCATTTGTTGTGATTCTTAGGCACACCAAAACCGGACTACCACTGGCACAGGTACAATTGATTGCCTTTTGACCAACATGAACCAAGAGAGCCCAGTGTATGACCCAGCAATGATGAGCTTCTGGATAGCAGGGCTCAAAATCCCAGATTTCTCTTACATAATTGTGTGAGGTCCTTAGGAAAGTCACTTAAACTTGGAGCCTCACTTTCCTTATGGGGAGATTGCTATCAGCATTATGCCTATTTAATAGGGTTGTCATCAATAGCTATTATTATATCTTAAATTCTTATACTTTTCACACTATATAGTGCTCATAGGTCCTTAAGAGATTAGCAAAACAAAGTATGGTTCTTACAAAAACAGTGGTACATTTAAGGGAATTATTTATCTTACATAATCAGTACTTCAGATCCCACACCTAAACATTTTTAAAAGATATTTCATTTTTCAAATTTGATTGTAGTTTCCATTATGTACCATTTCTTCTTTGCTTTCTAGAATATGTACGAAATGTATTTTATTGTATATGCAGTACTTACCTGGATTGTGTCTCTGTAATGGACTGTTTATTTTTAAAAGGAAACCACAAGGTATTTTGAGTGGGGAGCATGAAGTAGTGTTAGTTGGAAAATGAATCTGATTTTGCGGTGGAAGCTGTTTCTGAGGAGGTGTTTGGCTGTGTACTGCTCCTGAACTCAGTCCTTTAGGTATAGTTAGACATCTTAGGGAGATGCAGGATATCATCCATTTGGCCAGCATGGTTACAAGTTTAAACCTTCCCTTGTTGCTGCCTTGTAGTTTCCAGTTAGCAGACCTGCCTTTTATGGAAATGTGCTACTATGTGTTTTAATGACTGCAAAACGGTGAATATCCCTGTGGATTCTGTCTCTTGAATGCCAAGGGAATTGAAAGGTCCTTGATTGTAAATATGCCCAGGGCATGTGATACCCTTCCTATTTTAAGTCTGTAATTCAAATGGAAATTGCAGCCTTTGTTTATTAAAATGGCATATGAGGAAAAGCTACTGGGACTGACCCATTATTTACTGTTTGGAATTTTATCCATTTAAGTCTGTTCATATGTGTTGTTCTTATTTTAATTCAACAATCAGTTTTGAGATTATCAGGCAGTATAATTCTACTTGACTACATTAATTAACATATTATAGTTTGTCTCCTTTTTTAAGGTAATGTCAAACTTATTTTTGACCTTGTTTATTCGACAGCATGTTTAAATTATTTCCTCTGTTTCATGGAAGGATACATTTGTGAAAGAGGTTTTTTTTTCCTCAAAGAAAAAATGGGATTTAATGCATTTCTTATGAAAAAGGATGCCTAGTTATTCTATTGAAAAGAGAAAAGTATAAGATATTGTGGGAAATGGAAAAAGGTGATAAACCAGGTTTGAAGATTGCCTTTCCCTGAACGTTTTTTTGACTTAGAAAAGTTCCAAGATCAAGGAATAACATAACAATCATCCAGGTTCCCTTTTCAGTTTCTCCCTCTCCCGCTTTTATTGAATATTACAGATAGAGTTGCACATCCCAGGGTGCTCATCCTCAGCCCCATTTCTCACCCTCTCTCCCATCCCACATTGGTAACCGTTAGCTTCTTTTTCATTTCTAAGCATTTTTATACTTCACTGCTAACATAGCTCTATGAGTAGCATAATATTGTTTGTGTCTGTTTTTAGTCTGCACTTATATAGTCTTTATCATTCTACAACTTTCTTTTTCCTGTTTAGTATTGTTTTAAAATTTCCTTTGTTAGGTTGCTTTAATTCAATATAACTGCTTTGTTTTCTGTTTTTGTATGATACACAGTGTCAATGTAGACTTACCTTGCACAAGTGACAGATTTTTTAAGGTATATACATACTCATAAGTAGCATTTCCTGATTAAAGTATACATAGCCTCAACTTTAACCAAACATTGCCACGCAGTACCGTGTAGAAATGCCAAAGTGTTTACAACATTTTATCCTCCCATCAGAATGCCCATTCAAGGGCATTCCCACTTTCCCACATTTTTGTCCAGTGATGGATGTAATTTAGGATCTCAATTTACATTTCTCAGATTATTATTGAAATGATACTTTTTATGCACACAATGTCTGGTCAGAGTTCTTTAGTGAAGTACCCATATATACTTTTTGCCTGTTCTTCCATTGTTTTTTTCCTCTTTTTCTTATCATTTTCAGAGTTCTTTTCTGAATAGATTGAAGAAATCAGATACACTTGTTCCCAAATCTGTGTGCCTATTTAACACAATCTACATCCACACAGTTGTAGGTGAACTTTGTAGATTGCTCTATGTAAAGCCATTCCCTCTGTTGCTATTTAAGGACATTGCTTTAATAGTTTTCATTTCTCTCTATATTACTTACTATTTGTTCACCACTGGACCATTGCCTGTGTTTTATGCCATCTGAAATAAAAACAATAAACCTCTTTCCTCTTTTTCCTCTGCCAGTACTACCTAATCTCTTTGTGTACTCCTTTTTGGCACAAATTTGAAAGTCTATATTGTACTTGCTTTCTCTTTTATCCTCTTCCCATTCTATTGAGTACCCATTCCTAGTTCCAACCTGGCTTTTACATCTGTTCCACCAAAACTATTACTGTGAAGTTACCAGTGACCTGCAGTTAGTTAGATCCAAAGTGCAAATCTTAGTCTCATCTCAATAGACTTGCTTTGTAGCATTTGACAGTTAGTCATTCCTTCTTCCTCACTTTTCTTGGCTGCAAGGACACACATTTTGGTAGTTTCCTCATACCCTGTCACAATCTGCTCCTTCTCAATCTCCTTTTGCAGATTCATTATCTCTTAATGTTAGGATGCCTGTGGACTCAGTTATCTTCAGTCTTTTGACTTTAGATACTGCCAGTTCATACTTTTCTTTCAAACTCTACATTTGCTTATCTACCTGCCCACTCAGCATCTCCATGTGGGCATATAACAGCTGAAGCTTAGTGTGCTCCTATCTGATTAACCCCACGGCTGTGTCTCGTCTCTTCTAGTGGTCTTTTCCATCTCATTTGATGGCCCTAATCATCCATTTGCTGATCACATTAAAAACAAAAACAATAACTTGGAGCCCTCTTTGATTCCTCCCTTTTGTTTACATCTCCCATTCCATCTAGAATCTACTTTGTATTTCCACTTCTGACTGCCTCTAACTTCCCTGACCGCTACCACCTTTTTGTAAAACTCTCATTCTTTACCTAGATTACATCATAATTCCCTAATTTGCCTTCCAGGCTCCACCCTTTACTTGTCACAAAGACCAGAGTGATTATTTCAGTTGTTGTCAGATTTCTGCCATTCTCTCCCTTCCTGCACTCTGCTCTAGTCACCTGGTATCTTTGTTGTTTCCTGAATCCATCAGGCATGCCCCTGGTTTGCCTTGGCTGTTCTCTTTGCCTTTCTTCAGATGCTGGGCACCTGGCATGTCTTTTGGGCCTTTGAAGCCTGCCTGCACAGTACATTGGTGCCCTACTCCCACAGGTCCCTCTCATCCTGTTTTTTCTTTCATCATGTTAGTTATCACCTAACAATAGTGCTTGAACTTTTCACTTTGATGCCTTTTGGAAGGGTACTGGGGATTGAACCCAGGAGCACCCTCCCACTGAACTACATCCTCAGCCTTGCCCCTCCCTATTTTTCAGTACCAAGAGTGCTTTACCACTGAGCTACATCATCGGCCCTTTTTTTTTTTTATTGAGACAAGGTCTTGCTAAGTTGTTTAGTGTCTTGCTTGGTTTCCAGGGCTGGCTCTGAACTTGAGATCCTCCTGTCTTGCCCCCATGAGCCCCATGATTACAGATCTACGCCACTGCACTCAGCTTCACTCCCAGTAGTTTTTTTCTTCTGTTTTGAGACAGGGTCTCTCTCCATTGCTTAGGCTGGCCTTGGAACTTGCCTTCCTCCTGTCTCAAGCTCTTGAGTTTCTGAGATTATAGGCCTGTACCACCAAGCCCAGCCAATGATGTCTTTTTAAATAAAGAACTTTAAAAATGTTGCTGGAGCCATACTTTCCCATCTCCCTACTCCCCTGCCACAATACACATCTATTCACCATTGTTTAGGAAATCCTGAACTATCTCAAAGACATTAAGTTTTTTTGTCTTTGTTTTGTTTTGTTTTTTAACTTTTTTGGGATACTTTTAGTTATATTCAAAGCCATTAGGTTTTATGGATATAGTTTTTAAATTTAGGCTAGGTAATATCAGGCGTAAAAGGGGGTGGAGAGCAAGGAGTGGATTTGAGGTCCCTTTCATGCCCTCCAAATGAACATTGACCAGATGTCCCCATTTTGGCAAACTGCCAAAAATACCTTCCTGTAAAAATGCCAGATGTGTCTTCAGATGCTGAGAAGTGGGTGTTGGGCCTCACTTCTGCGAAGAGGGACAGATGACTGAAGTTATCTCTTCCGTCTCTAATGTGAGTCATTGCAGGGCCTCCATGCAATGTCATTTCTCAGGAGGAACAGTGATTACAGCACATATTGGTTTGTATATTATCCACCCACCAGATAAAGCAAGCATTCTCTTCTATTTTTATTTTGGAAAAAAAAATTTCCATGTAAATTAGAATCTAAACTAGACAGTCCCTTTTAGCAGGCAAGATTCAGCTAAAGTCCTGGTTCCTCAGAATATATTCCATACCTCAATTGCCTCTTAGAGCTTTCAAAGGCTTTTATGTACCTGGTAATTTGGAGGAATTGCTTTTATTTTGTGGTTTCTTAGGGACTTCTAATATCTCTCTTGTAAGATGTTTGCAGATGTCAATAGCTCCTAGCTCTGAAGGGTTAGAGTAACAAGATCATTCAGTTTTCACTTGTGATATCTTGTTTTCTGCTGTGGTATTTGTTCTTTCCTAGTTGCATGAAAGACATATTATCTCTGAAAACAACAAAACTCTGAAGTTGCCCTGTTTTATTATTAGGAGATGTTTGTTGGCATATTATTTATTTTCTTTCATTCTTTAGAGGGTATTTTGATTTGGCCCAGTTCTGCAGAATATCTTCAAAATAGAATCCGTGTGTGTGTGTGTGTGTGTGTGTGTGTGTGTATTGCTGGGTATTGAACCAGGGCCAGGGCCTTGCTTATGCTAGGCAAGTGCTCTACCAACTGAGCTACACTCCGCAGCCAAAACAGGAATCTTATTTAGACAACCATTTTCACGCATGTAGACGTATATCACCCTGTCAACGTTTGAATGCTTACTGGAACTGTATTTTTTACCTTCTATTCCTAATTTTGGAATTCCAGTTAACTGACAGTACCCCTGGTGCTTCAGAATACACAGGTTAAGGTGTGGAAATTCAAGCTCTGTGGTGAATTAGATGGCTGTTTATAGTAAATACTGTTATTTTGTTCAATTCATTTTTAAAAATTTTGTTCAGTAAGGCTTTTGTAATCACACAGCTACTCTCTGTAAATAGATTTTCCTCTGTCGCTTGGCGAACATGAATGCGTCGGCACTTCTTCATTCCTGAGGGCTGATTCTGATTACCATTGATTTTTGTCTTTATTAAAAATCCTTTTCCTTACTGCACCCAACATCTTTTGTCAATGAGCATTCTAATTCTATCACTGAGTGTCCTCACTAACTCTCTTTAAGGATAATATGTTACCTGTGGATCCTAAATAAGTCTCTAATTTGTGGCTTATTATTTTCACTTGGCTTCCAGGATTGTAAAATATCCAGTCTGTCCATCGCGTTACTCAGCATTCCCTGAGACCAGGAAACCTCATACATCCTCCTTCTCTACCTCCACCGTACTCCTTCTTCCCTGCTATTTTATTCCTCTAAAATTTTCATGCTCAACATTGTACCCTACTTTTTAGGCCATGGTCCTGACACCCCAGGATCTCAAACAGAGCTTGGCCACCCTAGTTCTTTCTGTGCAGTGTGTAGATTCTCATACCTTATCTGGGACAAGAAGGTTCATTTAATCCCTAGGGGAGCAGGGGAAGAACAATAAATGCCTTTTAAAAAATTCTCACAGAGGAAATAGTTGACAATCCGATGATGAATGTGAAGCTCAAATTTCCTTGTAATGGGAAGAATTCTCATAAGAGGTTTCTTTGGTTATGTCAATGAATCGAAATGTTTTATGATGTATTCAAGACATCAAGGCTTAGTTAGTATCTGGGAAGAAACATCAATTTTGATTCTCTTCCCCTCACTATTGACATTAGAATGAGTTTTAAAATGGAATCTTAAAGTGATGGAGCTTCTTTATCTGAGAGTAGTTGGCTATTTAAGAAAATAAAATAACTTATGAATATCTTCTTTGAGTCCAGCATGGATTCTACAGAAGCATCATGTTTTGTCAGGTGCATAATAGATGGCAAAGGGACAGCCAGTGTTGTACATCTAGCAAAGAGGTTAGTCCTTGCTTTCTCGTTTCTTCCTGTAGTTTTTTCCAAATATTACCTGGGTCCTGGAGATCCGAAAATCTGCACATTGCAGACCTGTTCTCCTAGCATGCTTTCTCTCTGCATACCATCCTGAGTGTTTAGTCAGCAACTACTGAATCCACCTCTAGTCATTGATTTCATGCTATGAGAGAATACTGTGCTTAGCTCTGGGGTACTAAAGTAAAACGGAAATGGATATGGTTTCTGTTATCTTGGAAATGGCAGGCCTGCGCGCGAGAGACATTGAAGTAACATACCAATCTATCCAGCTAAGATCTCTTTATTTCTCAATTATATCCTCTGTGTCTCCACAGCCTCACCAAAAGGCAAACGTCTCTGGACTTCTTTTGCCTGTCATCATGGCTCAATATTATATTTCCACTCCTTTATCCCGTCTATCTACTCTCTTGTCAGTTCCTGTTAATTCATTTCTTAAGATGGTTCTCATATCTCTTAAGTTTCTATCCATTCTTACTTCTGTCACCTTCATCTAGACCCTCTCTCATCACTTCAAAATGACATTGCTTAGAGCAGTCACGTCTTTTGGGAACCATGAAATAATGAAGTAAGTGTGTGTGTGTGTGTGAGAGAGAGAGAGAGAGAGAGAGAATAAATATCATTCCTTTTTCCTTTTCTCCTTATTCTACTTTTTCACACTCTAATTTTTTCCTGCCCTACACACTCACATTAAATCCCACCCTGTCAATGAAACATGTCCTGATTGCTTCTTTATTTCCACTTTCCTGAAGTCATGTAGCATTTAGTTCAGTCTGTATCACAACGATTTAGCACTTCACCAAGACTGCTTTGTTTTTCTATTTCATATCTGTAGGATTTCTTTTATTACTATATTAAGTTCCAAGATTTTTGAGTCCAGGATATAGACATATATTTATAGGATGATTTGTGTGGAGCCAGTAGTTTTTAGGTACTCAATAAAGGTTTTTGGAGTAATCAAATTAGATTTATAGTGCATGTATGACTACTTGAAGGGGCCTAATACTTATGGGGCTTTGTATACATTGACGTTTATGTAGCTATTTCCTGGTGATGAACACTACTAGCTTGGGTAATTACAGACATTCCATTGCTTGTTTCTGAGCCTATCATGTGAAAAAGACAATCCAATTCTCAATAAAGCATTTCAGCCAAATATTTATTAATCATTTATCAGGTGTCCAGCACTTGTTTAATATTGAGGACACTGGGAGATAGCCGAATTCACATACATTCCAGTGTATTGCCTGTGTTTATTTGGCTTTTTTCTTTCCTGATATGGTATATTTCACTTTTTAATATGATTTTGCTTTTAGGATAAGAACAAGAAACTGCGTCCCCTGTATGACATTCCCTACATGTTTGAAGCCCGGGAATTTCTCCGAAAAAAGCTTATTGGGAAGAAGGTAAGAGTGACAGAAACATACTTGCACGTGATTGTACTTAGTCTCACTCTTGGACGTGATTATTTTAGGTTGAGTCCTTTTCATTCCCTTCACCAATACACGATACTCCTCTGCCAAGCCAAGTGGAATTCCTTTGATATGAAGGGGTGTGTCTATGTGTGTCAGGAAGTGTGGTATTCCTTGGGAGAGGTTTAAAATTGGGGCCTTGACCACAGCTTGATTGCCTGTGCTCTCATGGCAGGTTCCAGGCTCAATTCCAGTTTTAATAATTGCATATTGCCCTGCACTGCATTCCCTTGGCTGTCCTGTTCTCTCCAGCCACCTCCATTTAAAGTCTGGGGCTGTGAAATCTACCAGTGAGGGGAAATGGCTTCTGTTTTGTGTTTCCCTCACTTCCAAGGGGTAGGTTGACTGAAGAGGAGGAGGAAGTCAAGGTCTCCTAGAATAGGAACATGTTTAGTGAAATGCAGTGTGGCATGATACTACCTCTATCTGGCTTATAGAATTTCCCATAGCTTCTACTACAGGTGCTACAGGACACTTCAGTGGCTGAGGGTGTGTGGCTTGCTGATAGCTCCTAAGCAGATTTTTCTGTAGCCCATTGACTTTTTAGTCTTCGGCAACAGCTTGGAGACCCTAGAGTACATTTCCTTATGTACTCATTTATAGGATAATGTTCTTGGTATTATGAATATGGTTAGGTTTTGAGCATGCCCTTAGTTTTCTTTTTTTTTTTTAATATTTATTTTTTAGTTGTAGGCAGACAGAATATCTTTATTTTATTTTATTTTATGTGGTGCTGAGGATCGAACCCAGTGCCTCACGCATGCTAGGCGAGCACGCTACCACTGCTCCATAACCCCAGCCCCCATGCCCTTATTTTTCCTGTCACCTCTACTCCTAAGTTCTTTATATCCTGGATAAAAAAAGAAAAGAAATGGAATTGTTCCTTTGGTTAGTGAGGAAGTTTGTGCAGGGAGACTTTTGTTTTCCTTACTTTGCTTCAGGTGGGATTCTAGGAAAAATATCATATTTTGGGTAGATTTTTATTATATCTTCAGAAAGTTCAAGTCAATCAGGTTTTTTTTTTTGGTACTGGAGATTGAACACAGGGGCACTCAACCACTGAGCCACATCCCCAGCCCTATTTTGTGTTTTATGTAGGGACAGGGTCTCACTGAGTTGCTTAGCGCCTCACTGTTGCTGAGGCTGGCTTTGAACTTGTGATTCTCCTATTTCAGCCTCCCAAAGTGCTGGGCTTACAGGCATGCGCCACTGCGCCTGGCTTCAATAAGTTTTTTGTCTGACCTAAAACATTAAGGCCATATTAACATTCTTTATTTAAACTATTAATATTGTGATGGGCTTGATAAAGCTCTTGCTTTTGAACTAATGCCAAAATAGTATACCATAACTAGCAGTTTTATAATATACTATTGTTAGTAGGGTGATAAATTATATCAAGAGATTTTGAAGTTGGATATAAGATGAAATTTGCTAATTTTCACATAGGAAAACCAAACTAGGTTCCCTAAAATGAGTATTAAATCTTCTCAGGTTCCTTCAGAGAATAGGCTCATTTGTCATTGTATAAAGCTTGACAGAATGCTGTATTCATTCATGAAGGATAGTGCGAATAAAGGCTTGAAGTCTCAATTTCTGTATCTCCTGTTATCTGATATAATGTCTCACATCTCTATTTCACCCAGTTGATGTCATATCACTAATTTATTGGCTCATATACAGTTGTGTGGAATTCCCTCACCAGTGAGAATTTCTAAGGAAACCCATCTAGAGTCTCACAGAAAGGAGTGTGGAAGCACATTTGATTCAGGTGCACCATTTGTTTGCATGTATTGTGGTGCCCACCTCGTTTCTTTTTGACTATTGCCCTACCCTGATTCTGTTTCTTTCCTGGGAATATAGGTCACTGCTTATTTCAGCCACTGCTGAATGGTCCTGGAAGGTTAGTTCAGGGCTCTGCTCTCAAGGACTATGTACCAGGCCACTGTAAGTCCTCCATCACAGAATTAAAGGACTGACCTCAAGTGTCAGATATGATGTTAGTTCTCAAGCAATTAGGGTTCCTTCTTAGTGGGAGAAGCCTTGTTTACTGGTTCCTCTTCAACTGAGTTGATTGGATTCTATTTGTGCTGAGCCCAAGTTTTGTCCCCCACGGTGACATTGTATAAATGATGAATACTGTATCCCTGAGTAGGGAGTTGGATGCAGCTCAGCTCTGCTGGGCTGGAACATTCCTGATGCAAACTACTTTTCCTGACTCACCACCTGAAACCATTTGCCTGTCTTCTGGGCCTGTCAGTTCCGACAGTAAACACCCATGTGCTCTGGCGTCTGGGAGCCGGCAGGGCAGTTGCTGCCTGGGGGGTGTGGGGGGTGGCTAGCACATCATTGCACATTTCTGTCAATTCCCTTCAGACCTCTGCAGCTGTTCAGCGTGGCACATGGTGATTAAAAGCCACCGCAAGGGAGCATGTGTGTCTATGTGCACAAAAGCTGATTAGGGCAGCCTGTCACAGCTTAAGGAAGACATGGAGGTAAAAACATCTTCTCTGCCTAGACCTTCCCAGAGAGTCCATTCTGTGACAGTTTTGAGAGTTGTGGAGAATGTGGAGAAACAAGAGAGAAGGTAAACTGCTGAGGTGTTTTGTTGTCTTTGAAAACCTCCATCCTAGCTGTGGAAGTTCACATTGATTTACTCCCCAGATTAAATTCTGGACATGTATATAATTAAAACAAACATGTTGCTCTTGGATCCTTGGTTTTTATCACTTGTGAACTAGGAACACAATTTGCCTTCCCCTATCCTTAAGTTCTGCAGGATGATAGTAGTATTTCATGTTTGTTCAGGTGCCAGGAAGGTGTTTGGTTTGGTGTTGCTTAATAATACAATTTGTGTATGGAATCTAGCATACCCTACTTTTCCAGATTTATTCCTGGCTCAGAGGTAAAGAAAAATCTGTGTGCAGCTGACATCATTAACTGCAGTACTTTTCCATGGTTTTGACTGTTGTTTCTGTTGACTTGACTGTCTTTTCAACCCATTGCATGGATTTGGGTGGTTTCTGGTTAGCTGTGGCATTAGGGGTTCAGCTACCCCCAAATAAATATCTGTTTATGCTAAAGGATGTATGTGTTTTTAGCCAGGTGTGGTGGCACATGCCTGTAATCCCAGTGTCTCTGGCGGCTGAGGCAGGAAGATGGTAAGTTCAGTGCCAACCTCAACAACTTAAGGAGACCCAGAGCAACTTAGCAAGACTCTGTCTCAAAATAACAAGGGCTGGGGATGTAGCTCAGTGGTAAAGTACCGCTGGGTTCAATCCCTAGTACTGAAAAATGAAATTAAAATAAAGAATTGTGTGTGTTTTTCAAATTAGGAAGTAGTAGATACTGTGTGCACCCTCACCCTGTCTATCCTGTTTACCATCTGCCATCCTTTTCTCTAAAGTCTTGACTGAAGCATTTTCATGGTAAACAACTTCCTTGCTAATTTCTTCGGGGCTTTATCATGAAATGGAATTTGTGAGAACTTCCACATGTCTTAGTTTTCCAGAATGATGTCCTTGGTTTGTGAATAAGATGGTATGATTGGTGTCCTCATTTCAGGGCTACTGCCCTCTTCTAACAGCAGAGGCAATTCCTTTCTGTGTGTATATGTGTATATTTTCTTTAATATTTAGAGATCAGCCCATAGAAAGCAAGAGTTTGCATATCATAGTTATTTTTCTTTTTATAAAACAAGATAGTCACTGAGATCTTAACTGGGGATTTCCCCCTAACTATCCCATAGAATATTTAAAGTCAAGTCTCAATATATTTTTCCATGTAATACAGCATTTACAAGTGACATATGAATCATTCCTATAACTCCTGTCCCTTAATTGCAGAATTTCTATCACCATGGGAACCATTGTGTTCAAAGTTAGAACTTGTTTCAACAGTTGTAGGGTCAAAAATGGTAGAAGAGATGGAATTGTAAGAAGCCAGAGTGCACTGACGTGAAGCCGGCAGGAGGAGATCGGTGCTCGCTGCAGGCTGGCCTGTCCAGCATATGTGCACAAGCATATGCTTTCTCCCTTAATGTTTTGCATTTGTTTCCCCCACCATTCCTTTGAATAAGCAAATCTGGGGGGCGAGGCTCATCTGTACACTAGCAACTGCATGCCAGTGAAATTTGTTTTGTGAACTAGCCTGGCTCTTTTTTAGGAGCTTAAAATTGGGTGTTTTTCTTGATAAAAGCAGGGATTTTGGAAGTTATATCAATCATTTACTGAGAATCATTTCATGTATAGATTGCTTTAGATTATTATTATTTTTATTTTTATTATTATTATCACCCTATCCCCAACCCTCAATCTGTCTTTTCTGAGGTGTAGGTACTTTTAGGCTGTGGAGCTGGGAAAGACCTCCATGCGTGCCACACTTTCATGATTGTGTATCAGATGTCTGTTTCTACTCCAGTGTTCTGGAAGTTAAATTATTGCTGTCCAAGACATCTCTGAAACTCCTCTTATTCCAGTTCCTCATCAAGTTTTGGTTGCATATACAGTCATTCTTTGGTATCCACAGGGTATTGTTTCTTGGACCCTTGTGGACACCCAAATCCCTGGATGCTCATGTCCTTTGTATAAAATTATGTGGTATTTGAGTGTAACCTATGCACATACTCCCATGTACCTTCAGTTATCTCTGCATTATTTATGGTGCCTCACATGATGTAAATGTTTTATAAATAGTTGTGTTATACCGTGTTGTTTAGGCAGTAATGACAAGGGGAAAAGTCTTTACATGTTCAGTACAGACACACTTCTTTTTTTCATGTTTTTGACCCATGGTTAGTAGAATCTGTGGATGTGGATATGAAGGGCCAACTGTGCCTGAGTGTTTCCTGCCGGTGCTCTTCTCTGTCTTGTCTTGTATCTTTTCTGGCCTGGACTCCTGTAGCTTTCTTACTGTTTTTCCCCACAGTCACTCTTTCCCATTCTAGTCCTTTTTCCTTCTGCAGCTGATGGGATCTTTGCCAATGCCCTTCACATTATGTTCCTTCTTTGCCTGGTAATATTGGCTTCTGTTGCTTCTGGTGGCCACAAAAGGTCCAGCATAAGATCACCACCACCCACTTCTTCCTCACTCTCCTTGTGACCATCTCTCTGTCTCCGTTAGATTTCTGGAATGCATCATGTTCCTTTTCACCTTAGGGCTTTTGTACATGCAGTTCCTTCTGCTTGGATTACTCTCTTATTTTTCTCTTATTTCCCTCCCCATTTTCCTTTCTGCTTATCCTTCAGGATCAAATTAAGTGTGACTTCCTGGAGGAAATTTTCCGTGACTCCTCCCTCTTAATATTCACCTTGACTCCTCCTTCCAACAGTTTACCTTCCACATGTGTTCCATAGTTTGTGATAATATATATTTAAGAGTCTATGTGGGAATATCCCTCTCTCTTATTAGATTTATTTTGTTATACTGATGAGAGCCTGCATCAACAATTCACTATCTCAGTGCCCAGTATAGTTTGTGGTGCATAGTAGCTGCTCAATGAATTTTTTGAAGTAGGGCTCATTTGATGTACCTTGGATTAGCCATATATGCAAGAATCAGGGTAGAATTGCCTCCTCATTTCATTAACTACAAATCAATGTGGAAATGGTTAATGTCTTATGTGATGATACCTGTTTTGGGGTAATATACCTCTGTAGCCAGGCTGGTAAACTACTGTTTATATATAGCTTTCTTTATACTGGATTAAATACTTGAAATGTTTTAAAAGCAGATTTTAGGGGATGTGGCTCCTTTTTAATTTGGTGGCTACCTTTGTCTGATTTGATCATTGAAATTTGTTCAGTGAATTAGACTATTTTTTTGAGTTATACGATGCCCATTCTGTCTTGAAGGACTATGGCTGCCATTTATTGAGTTCTCTCTTTGTGGTAAACACTGGACTCGAAGGATGTTGGTTTCACTTTTAATTTTTACCTATGTTCTGCAGAATGTATATATTGCTCCCATTTTTACAGGTAAAGAAACTGAAACCTGTAGAAATTAAGTATTTTGCTCAGATACCTCTGCTTGTAATTGCTGTGCTAAATTAAAGGCCATCTAGAAATGTCCGCTTCCCTGCTGTGTACACTGACTCAAATGTCGATAGGGTCTTCACACTTTGGGGGAAAATGTCAGTTCCCATATATAACATATACTTTGCATGCTATAAGTAGTTCTTCTGCTGCCTCATCCTAGTCAACAGCTTTTAGGAGGAGGTGGTGGCACCGTATATCAGCCTTCTGAGCGCTTTCAGCTCTCTAGACATGATCTCATTAGTCTTTGAGATGTCCCCGTGAAGGGGTGTTTCACCAAATTGTTCTTCATAGAACCAGTGTCAGATTTCATGTTCTCCACATTATAAGCACGCTGAAAGGTCAAAGTTAACATGGCAAAGCCAGTGGTGACCCTTGATTTCCCTTTCTCCTCAACCTCTTGGCATAATGGCAACTTCAGGAAGTGGAAGAAAGGAAGGACAGGTGTCGATCCCTCCTACCCTTCGCCCAGAACGAGGGAGAAAGTAAGGAACAATATAGGTCCTTGCTGCCTGAGCAAGGGCAGATTTCTGAAGATACCAGGAGTTCTGGTCCCTAGGAGAGGCTGTGGTTCACTCAGCTACTGCAGCTTCTCAAGGGCAGAGTGTCTTCCTGAGCTGAGGACCTTGCTTTCTCCCAGGCTGCCTACCAGGGTCGGCCTTTTCCTCCAAAAAACACACTTAAGTGCTGTTGCAGGGTGTTACCTAATCAGCTGTGCTAAGTACAGAGCTAGCTGTCTGGGAATTCTTGTTCTTAATTACCTCTGATGCATTTTAGTTTGGGTTTTATAAACATTTCTTTTGTCATCTCCACATTTTTCACTTCATATTAATTTGATTCATTCACACTATGGAAAAGTCCTTTACATTAATGATCAAAACAGGCCCTAAGGTTGTGAATGCATTGTGATTTAAATTGACAGGTTTATACGAGGTTTCTTGTCCTTGCCTTCCAGTGCCAGCTGTTACCATCAATGTGGCTGTAAATTTTTGAACAAATGACTAGAGATATTCACCAAATTAAGAGATGCTTCAAATGACTTGGGATTTCTGTTCGTGCCTTTCCTACTGGAGTTCTTCCACTTGGACATGATGGGTGCATGTCAGAATGAGTTGGCCACCAGGATTCATTTCAGATGCTCTTTAGCCATTGGGTTTTAGGAATGACCCTAGCCTTACCCCTTGAGCCATTTAACTGCCTTGTCTGGTGACAGATAATTAACAAATGACTGGAAATTTCTGTTTCTGGAAACTCAGCAAGGTAGTTTTCTTCCTGCTGCCAACTAAATGCTCTTTTTGATAACAAGGTGTTTTTTTTTCTTCTTGTTTTCTTGCTTCCTTTCTTCCTCCTTCTTCTCCTCCTCCTCCTTATTTTTTTTCTGCAGATTGTGGACAGTACTTCTGCCCTGTGCAGGCCAACAGGGTGTTGAGCTGGGTACACAGCTCTTTGGTGAAGTGTGGTTTTTATATGACGTATATTGTAAAATCCTCTTCAGAAAGTATCTCTAAGTTAAACGAAGAAACTAGAATTTTCAACTGCATTCCTGGAAATTTCTTCCATATACTCACCTGTGGGAAATGATTTATTATCTACCAGAATCCTTGAGGTTCTCAAATCTCTAGGTAACACTCTTGTATTACTTTGCTTATTATTAAAGACTTTTCTCCCTTGGACTCCCAGTTGCTTGTAGTTTTCTGGTGGAAGTTCTTACATTTGTAACATGATTTGTGGTCGGCTTGTCTTTAGCCACCCACTCCTGATCTTTCCTGCTAGCATTCTGAAATGTCTTCCTTGGAACTGGAACTTTCCATGCTTATTCTCTGAAAATCGAGATTTTATTTTAGGGGGAGATTTGTGCTGAATCAGCTCAGCTGTGTTTGGGGGTAGGGAGAGGACAGGCTTATTTTCCCCACTTTAAAAATAACCCTTATGTGCCAGAAACCCTATAAAATGTGCTGAATTGCAGATCTTCCAACTTCCTATACCTCCTGGTTTACAGAGAATAGATTCTTTTGAGCTTGGGCTCGATGACAGTGTACAGAATGTCTTAATGTTGGGGAAGAGTGTAAAGCAAGATTGGGGCCAGATGTGTGTGTTTGGGAAGGAAACCCAGCTCTTGCTGTCTTTTCTCGATATTTTTTTCTGTAACAGTTTCATCTGCTAATAAGGGTCCATGTAAAGATAACATAGATGTTTTCTAATGAGAAAAATTTTTTTTCCTCCGTATTTGCTAAGTAACACATTGTTCAGAAATAGTTTTATTTGAAAGCAGCAACATTCCAGGGTTTCTTTTGGTGTCGCCCTTGTCTCTCTTTTTTTCTTTAAATTTTCTTTAGTTGTGATGGACCATTATTTTATTCATTGCTTTATACGCAGTGCTGAGTATCGAACTCAGTGCCTCACACATGAAAGGCAAGCACTCTACTACCGAGCCCAAACCCCAGCCCTTGGTGTCGCCTCTCTTTATATTCTACTTCGCAGAGTTAGACCAATCATTCAGGTTGCTTGAATATGTCTTTTACAAGGGTGTGAATAATTTGTGCATGTGTAGAAAGGTAGCAAGCATGTCTGCTGGTTCTAAGATTAAAGTTCTGTCCACTCTGTTGCCAGGTGATGGAAGTGATATTTTAGAGCTACATCTTCATAAATGTAGTTGTATATTAAAAATATGAGCTCCTTGGGCTGGGATTGTGGCTCAGCGGTAGAGCGCTTGCCTCGCATGTGTGAGGCACTGGGTTCGATCCTCAGTGCCACATTAAAATAAGTAAACCAAATAAAGACACTGTGTCCATGTATAACTAAAAATATTTTTAAAAAATATGAGCTCCTGTTTTAATGTATATAAAATCCAGGTGATACTATTTGCTCTTATCTGAAACAAGTGCTTTTATTGATTACTGGAACAGCCTTATTTACTTCCACTTGTATAGTAATTTCTTTTCTTGCAGATATTTAGCTGTTCGTAACGTACAACAATTTTGTCCCATGCATGTTGCTGCTTGAGGAGTCCTTTCTTGATGTTTTTATGATGGTATATGTAGTGGGTTGAATGGTTTCCCCCACAGTTCCCATCTACCTGTAACCTTAGAATGCAACACCATTAGAAATAGTCTGCAGATGTGATTAAGTTCAAATGAAGTCACACTGGACTAGGCTGGTACCCTTGTAAGAAGAGATTCGGTCCCGGGGAAGAAGGCCATATGGCAGTGGAAGTGGAGATTGTAGTGATTCAGCTGTGAATCTGGGAATGAGTTGCCTAAAGGCACCAGAAAGTAGGAAGATACAAGAAAAGATACTTCCCTAAGACCTTCTGAGAGAAATCATGACTCTGTGTATAGGGTTTTCTGAGATACAGTAATCCTTAAATTCTTTGCGTCACCCATCCAAACAACGAAAAGGAGGGTGAGAGCAAAGTAATTTAGTTAAGAAACAAAAATGAAGCAGATATGTTACTAGAGAGGGTTCCCAAGAGCTAGTTGCCACTGCATTAGTACTCTCTAGGGGTTTATATGGTGTTTCTAGAAATGACCTTTAAAGCTATTGGCTAATGACTTTAGGGAGCGGAGTCCCTAAATCCAATTAGAGTGAGGCTTTCTGTGCTTCTGCATCCTTCTCCAATCTGGATGTTTATCACACCTGCTGATCATCTGCTACTACGCCCCAGGCACTGCTCTGGCTTCCAGTACATACCTTCAGGCTCCAGTGAAGTCACTGATCATGAGCCGCTTGGCTCATAAGACACTTTGTATGTGAAGTTGGACTTGCTGGAGTAAGGAAACTCAAAATCTGCTGTTTAACAAGGTCCGTGCCCTAACTGCCTATTATATCTCTGGCTCCTGCTCTCAATTTCAGATTGAAGGTTCCAGAAGGTTAAGAGAGTAAGTTTCTGTTGTTTTAAACCAACCTGTGTGTGGTGCTTTGTTAAGGCAGTCCTCGGAAACAGATGCAGTAGGAAAGCAACTTAATGTCTTTTATCTGGCCACCTGTCTCTTGTCCAGACTTTTATTTTCTGGGTTTTTACTTTTGTAATGAGCACCCTGATGTCAGCTTCCTTTCACCATTGACCCCTGCCTGTCTTGTGCTGCTTCCTTCATTTGTGTTTATTTTTTTTTCGTTGCTTTTCCCTGGTAGTAAGGCCTCCCCTCCTTCAGACCACTGGATGTTTTGGTGTTGACATGGTTTCTGGTTTTGTCAGCAGGCTCACCCTCAGATTGCTATTGTCTTGTCTCTCTTCTTTGAAGAATAAGTGCTAATGTCCACTTTAGAAGGTTACCCTGTCTTCTGGCTGTCATAGTCACAGGGCCTCCGTTTCTTCTACTTTGATAATTAACAGCATTTTGAAATATAACACACCCTGGGAGAATCATTCCTGGCAGTAGCTCTTGATGAACCAGGCTCATCCCATTCAGGGTTGATAAAGAGGACATTTGGAATAATTAGCAAAAAAGCGTAAGTTATATGAAGTTATGCGGGATTCTCTTCTGTAGCCCTAGGAATCCAAGGTTTTGTCTTCAGTCTGGCCCTTTTAGGCAAGGCTTTTTTGTTTTGTTTTGTTTGTTTTTGTTCATTTGTTTTTTCTCTGGAATCATGCCTTCCCACCTCTTCTGGCTTGACAACTGGGTTGACCTGAGCTAGGTTGGGCTGATGAGCCAGTAATCCTCTGAAAATGAAAGTCAATAGTTGGTTTGTCTATTCTTTTTTAGGACTTAGTCCTTAGAGCTTTGGTCATGCTTAATTACATAACATGTTAAGAAGTAGCCTACTGAAATCAATTCACTTTTATTATTCATTCAGCAAATATTTTTTTGAGCGACTACTCTTACTACTCTGTGCCAAACCCTGTTCTAGGCATTGAGGATAGAGCCTTACAAACACATCTTTCCTTAGAACTAATATTTTAGAAGAGGCAAATGTAGTTGCTGGGCACCTTTTGGGAGGCTAAATAAAAATAAAGTATCATCTCTTAAGTTGTTCATAGTCTAATTGGGGCAAGAAGACATCAACATATGAGAAGTTGAATAAGAATAGATTTGAATAACTAGTAAGATAAGATAAAAGTATCTCTTAGCAACATCTGATAAATATTATTGTAAATTGTATAGTTCATGGTTATCTGCCACAGATAGGTGAGGTCTCACCTGCTGGGTAACCTTATATATTTAATGGCCTCGGTTGCCATACATGCTGCTGACTCTACTTATGAATTTTTCCACTCCTACCTTCTTGTTCTGCCTACAGATCTCTGTTTCCAGCTGCTGACTGCTGGATACTTAACTACAGATTCCAGTAAACCGCTGGCATCTGTTATTTACCGTTTAAAAAGACTGAACTGTATGACTTGTTAAGTACAGCTCATAATTTCCATATGATATATTTTCCCTACCCACAAGCTGCTTTGGCTTTGTTGCTGATCACCCATCCATTGTCCCAAACTTTAGAATCAGCAGTCTCCCGGTTTCTGTCCCAGTCTTCTCTGTAACTAGATTCACATGGTTCTGCCACAATTGTTCTCCTTTCCATGGTTTGTCCAGTGAGCATCTTTAGTCTCTTTCCTTCTAATTTCTCATTTTAGTTATTGCAACTCTGCTTTCACTTATTTCCCTAGTCCATGCCATCTTGCCTACTGCTGTCACAGTTGCTTTCTGTGTGCCTAATACTGGTAGGCCACCAACTCTGGTGATACCCAATAGCCTGCAGAAGAAAATCTAACTCCCTCAGTGAACATAAAAGTGAAGTAAAGGAGCTGTATGTACAGTACTTATACTTTCAAATGAGGATGCTGCATCCATTTCTACTCTTAATTCCGACTCTACTCTCTGTATATGTCATGCCCCTTTCATAGTTTCTTGCCTTCACACTTGGTTTTCTGTCAAGAACCTTTCCCTATCTTGTATTCCTGGCTCCCCGTGTAAATTTGAATGCCGTCCATCTTCCTGTATTATAATCCTTCTGTGTCCGTTTCTGTAGCAGTGGCTCCCACTTCTGACCTCTGTCCCCACCACTGCAGGGCAAGCTGCTTGTCTTGTTTGTTCATTTCCTTACAGGTCCAGGACTGTGCCTGATGCTGAGAATTCAAGTAGGGTCCCATAATTCTTTTTATTTATTTTTTTATTCTTTTTTTTTAAATTTAATTATTTTATTTAAATGCGTTTCAAGTCATAGTACATATATAGAGCTCAATTTTTCCATTTCTCTGGTTGCAAACCAGATAGAGTCACACCATTTGTGTCTTCATACATGCACCAAGGGTAGTGATGATGATCTCAATCAACCATCATTACTATACCCATTCCCCTTTCCTTCCAGGGTCCCATAATTCTTGACAGAAAAGGTGGGTATGTCCTGGCCCTTGAAGGTCTTCCAAAAGACCTGGAGTTTTGGCATGGAGAAGGGCTGTAGGAAACTTATCATGAATACTGGGGAAATGGTTTCCTTGCCACCTGCCTTTTAACATTTCCTCATACTGGTGAACTTTGAGTCATAATTCAGGGAGACCTTAGGCATCATACTGCCTGCAGGACAATCCAGCGCCTTAAAAAGAGGTGGAATAAACATTTTTCTTGTGTTTTTCTATTTATGAACTAAAATCATTAACTCATCACTCCATCTGATTGGTGGCAGCATGCCTAATGTCGTCAGTGCCCCATTGTTCAGCTGACATTTGAAGTCTTCAAGAGGCAATCTGAGCAGTCACTTCTTAGTGGTGATTTGGGGCTATTTCTGTGTCTTTTCCTCATAATTGAGAAAGAACAGCATTTGTAATTTGTTCTTCCTAAAAACGGCAGAAGGATATGCTTAACTAGTAGGCGAGAAGTTAATATTTTTGGCTTGGATTCTCCATTATTATTTTAAAGCTCTAAGTGACAGAGCTTGATGGACCCCAGTTGGGCTCTGCTGGTCCAGTCTTTCTGATTTGGGATTCATGATGTTTCTGTTCCACCATTGTAATCCACACGAATTAGAAATAAACAAGTCATCGACACGCTCCAGTTTGCCACTTCTCTAATGTATGGTGTGCCTTTTTGCTTGTCAGGTTGCTCCTAAGCCTAGCCCCTGGAGCCTGTCACATTAAACTTTGATGCTCAGTAGAGTCCTGAAAAAGGAGTAGCCAGTTAAACACCTGTCTTTTACCACCAGGCCAGGTTTCCTCTCCCTCTAAACCTCTAACCTCTTTTATTAAAAACACAACAAGAAAGGAAAAGGGAAAGAGAAATACATGGAGTGAGGACCTGGTCTTTGATTAGAGGTGAGCTGAACTTTTGAATGTGATGGTACCATGTGTAGCTAGAGAGCTGGGGAGCTTCTTCAGTTTTTTAGATGAGTCTCAGTAGCAGGGAGGTAAACATCTTATACATATGGTCTGTGTGTTCGTGATGCCTCTATTTCTCATTTGCGAAATGGGCATAGGATTTTTTCTTTTTTGGTACTGGAGATTGAACTCAGGGGCATTTGACTACTGAGCCACATCCCCAGCCCTATTTGTGTTTTATGTAGAGACAGGGTCTCACTGTGTTGCTTAGCGCCTTGCTGTTGCTGAGGCTGGCTTTGAACTAGCGATTCTCCTGTCTCAGTCTCCCTAAATGCTGGGATTACAGGCTTGCACCATCGCGCCTGGCTGGGCATAGGATTTTGATGGCTCAAATCCTTAGTATAGTGAGGGAATTTAAACACTCAGCTTCATCTGCAATGCTTTTTGAACAGGGCAGAATGTAGGGAACCATTTTAAGTTCCTTAGTATGGAAATAGAAACTAGCACCTCAAATTTGGAGCAGTAGCCTATCCATAATTTGTCAGGTCAGTCGCATTAAAACAAAGAGGGTAGGACATTTCTGTGACCTCAGAGTTAGGAAGATAAGCAGTTGGAAGATGTGTATGTTAAAATTCTTATGCTTGGAATGAATTAATTTCTTCCATTCTTCTTCCTAATTTATAAAATCCAAAGGAATTTTTCTTCCTTGAAAAAGACGATCTAACTAAAGGATCTAGAGTGGCTCAGTTAGTCATCTGGGTATTTCTAATCAGATTGTAAATGTGTAGTTTTCCTAGGAGCAATCCTGGAGAGGGCCACCATAAAGGTGCCAGCAGATTACCTCACAGGATGGGATAGTGGCAGAAAGACTCTGGAGCCTGGAGCCCAGACCCAAATTGCATTCACTTCACTCCATTTTAATTTGGCCCTTAGTTACTTCACCTCTAACAGGAGGAAGGATTTATGGTCTCCGAGGATCTGTTATTAAATCTTGTGAAAATTTGTTTCCCTATTTTGTATTGATTGATTTGGTTTACTTTCCAGTTCTGAAAATTTATCTTTTTTTTTTTTTTGGTCATCCAAGATTTGTTTTATTTTAAATATCAATGAATGCGATTACCTGATGTGTGTGAATGAGTGTCATACCCAGTCCTTGAGTCCTATGAGCCTTGGTTGATTCTTTGCTACAGGCCTATTTTTAAATAGTCCATAATATACATCTCCTATTCCTTCCATAGAGTAGGTTTCTGTATCTTTTACCCACCATGGCTTCTACTCCCCACCCACCTCAAAAGCTAAGAGATTGACCTCCTTCTTTCTCCATCTCTGCTCATGGTACTGAGTTATGATCAAAGCCTATCTTTTATGTCTTTTTATGTGAAGTGTTTAAACGGTTATGATTGGCATTGCAGTCCAGTTTATTATTGGGCCAAGATCTCCTTTTCTTCTTCTCTAGGATCTGTGGTCTGAAATGATTTTCTCCCATTTGAGAACTGGTATTTGTTTTCCTTAATCATCCGTTGTTTCACTAGAATTTGAAATATGACTTTAGGAATCAAAATCCATCCAAATGATTGACTCCTTGACTGTGGCCGGGCACTTTTTCACATTTTCCTCCAATTTCTCCCATTCCCAGTGGTGAAGGTTTCTTGCTGCCAGCAGTGTGGAAGAAAAGCAGCATGCAGTTTGAACTCCACAGCATGGGAGGGCTTTTGAAGATGAAAGACACAGTTGAGTGCTGTTGCTGCTCTTCAGCATTTCTGGTGTGGTTGTAGTTAATCATAGCTTTCTAAGGGGAAAATCATAATAAGATCACTAAGTTGAGGTAAATTTATTTTGTCTCACCATTCAAGGACTGAAAGTGGTATTGTAGCCTCATTTATCCCCTACTGTATATACACAAACTCCTTTCTTTTTCTCTCTAGTTTTAGTTTCTTTCCTCCATCTGTTTATCTTTTTTCCCCTCCTTTCCCTCTGCCTTCCATTTTGCCGTCCCCTCCTCAACAATTCTTAGACCTTCAGTATAAACGTCAAAATGCTAAGATCTAAAGAACTTATCACTCCATCTGCCTTTATGTCTGACTTGGCTGCTGCAGTGGATCCCTGGGACCTTTCTGGCCTTAAGAAGAAAACGGTGATTTGCTAAATGCCATTTTTTCTTGTTTCCGTTCTTCCTCTCAGCAGTCTGAAGCCTGGTTCTCTACCAAAGTTGACAGAGCATTAGCTTGCCTCTGAACATGATCTGCTTAGTTTGTTTGATGGTTCCAGTTTTTCCTTGGCTTTGAGGACTCTTGGATGAACACTCAGAATTTTCTAGGTTGCATAATATTGTTGCTTTAAAACTCTCTGTGCTTTAACGGTCATTTCCTGCTCCTTTTGGAAAAAGGAAAACTTGAACAAGGAAGAAGTTGTGGCAGTCGCCCTGTTCAGTCTCAATTTGTCCTCCCTGAGGGAGTCTTGTTGAAAGGCCAGGGCCAGGTGAGTGCTCTGATGGTATATTAGCTTGATGCTGCCCCAAGCACACATTGCATGTTGAGTACTTGGACATAACCATTTGGATGACATTGTGACCCACTTCAGAGTCTGTATGAAATATGTTTTTCTTGTGTGACCCACGACACTGGAATTCACATCTGGCTGTGAGCACCCCCTCCTTTGATGGTTGTCTGCTCTGTATGTGTGCTTTGTGTGTTGAGATTGTTGGCTAGCAGCATAGGATTGATTTCTCTGTCCTCATTTCTTTCTTTACTTACAAAGATTGCTTATTGCATTGGCATGATTTCTGGCCAAAGTTCCTTTTGTCTTTTCTTGGAGCCAGGGATCGAACCCAGGGTCTTGCATATGCAAGGCAAGTGCTTTGCCCAGAGCTATATCCCAGCCCTAAAGATTCTTTCCTTAGAGGATTTTTTTTAATTTAGTTTTTAAATAGCCATGAATACATATTTTTTTAAAAATTGTTTTATATAACATTACTTGTTCTTTACTTTTAAAAATAGATGTAGAAAGGATGTGTAGAAAAAAATAGATGTGTAGAAAGTACATATATGGATAAAGCGATGGTTCTCTTTTCTTCTAAAGATTTTCAAACTCAAATCAAGAAAGTAAATGGATTTGGTTGTTTTAATTGCTGAAGCAGATATTTTGAAGTCATTGACAGGAAGTCCAATATGGAAACAGGATTTTTTCACAAATGTGTAAAATAGACATTTAAATTATTTCAGATATCTTTCATCTTTTATAGTAACATGTTTCTCTCACAATGTAGTGTTCACTTTTTATTTTAATTATTACTTTGAGTAGGTAATACATTTACTTCTTCGAGAATTCAAATAGTAAGAGTATACAAGGTCTTTTATCCTCTGCCCTGTCCTTCACCAGTCCGGTTTATGTCTCCAGACCAGCCAGGATTACCATTTCCTTGTGATTCTTCCCAGACATATTTTAGGCCTACAGAGCGGGGTGGGGTGGGTGGATGGGTCTTCTCCCTTTTCACACAAATGCTAGCATCATAGATGCAGTTAAAATTTTGTACATATAACCAAAAATAGTATCTTTGCATTTGTGTTTCATTTCTCTGTGCTTGCAAGTACTAACACATTATCATATTTGATCTGCATAATTTACTGAAAGCTTACTATTTTCCTACAGAATCTCGGTCTGGTTTTCTCTATGGCTGTAATTTTCCTACTTGGAAATGCAGTTATGAATTCTGCTAATACTGGACATACTGTTCACTTTACCCTTGCTTATAATATTGTATTTTGTTTTTGCTGTTTTGTGATAAATAACATTTATTGCCCACTTTATCAATCATAAAATAACACTTGTTTGTTCTAAAAAAAAAGTGTTTTTGAAATCAAGAGGGAAGGATAAAAGAAAAAGAAAAATGCTATCACCAAAGAGTAGCATCTGTTAATGCTTGAGCTTATATTAGTCCAATCTTCTTTTTTATGCATTTGGCTATTTGCATAATTTTCATGTTAGCTAGTAATTATATGGTACTTACTGTTTTGTAACCTTCAATGTGATGCTTTCCCTGTGTCATTAAATAGTCTTCTACCTGAAATACTTTTATCATGAAATATAAAGTGAATGTTTAATCGATATCCTGTTGGCGGCAATTTGTTGTGGTTTAGATGGTGGGTTTAGAACTTAAGTAGACATGAGTTTGAGTCTCTGGGGCAGCATTACCTAACTCAGGCCTGTCATGAGCATTAAATGAGGTAATATATGTCTGGCACTTAGTGCAGTGCTCGGCACATTGCAAAAGCTCAATCGATAACAGCAAACTACTGAGTCAGGGCATAGGAAAATTAAGAACTAGTAGCAGTATGTAATATGACAAATAAAATGAACTAGATCTGTTCTACATCCTGATAAATCAGAGTGAGAAAGGGAAAAGAGCAATGGAGGGAAAGGGGAGATGTAGAGTAAGTACTTAGGGAGAAAGTGGTTAGCAATCCAGTAAGATTATAGCCATTGCTTGTCCTCCTTTTGATCCCCATGGTGCTCAGTGACCAAGCAGAAATGGAGTGGACCTTGGAAAGTGGGCATTTGGAGAGAGCTTATAACATCTCCTTTCCTACTTTTCTGAGTTTCCTGGCACAGCCCTGGTAGAATCCCCGTGGGAACTGGTAAGACATCTGAGGAAAACATAATTGCTGTGACCCAAAGGAAGCTAAAGAAAGGGCAAAGTATGATACCCCCTGTTGGCAGTTTTTTATACCCTGAGTTTGTTTCAGAGTCTCAAAATTACAGGTCAAAATTACTCTGTCTCCTCAACTTACCCTTCTAATCATGACTGTTTAATTAGCAGGCAGGAACATATGCTGCATGTCCTGCATTTCACATCTCCAAAAGGGAATGCTTATTAAATCTAGCATTTCTAATTTTTTTTCTTTTTTTGCCATTTTGTCATATTTGTATTTTAAAGTTGCACTGTTACTTGAAGTGCCATTGATGAATTCAGGTATTGATTAAATTTGAGGTTATATTATGAAGTTGATTATGTCTGATCACAAAGGCAGCATATTTTATTTAAAGTACTTTGATACTTCAAATGAGAGACTTGCTATGATTTGTATTGTAGAGTGAGGATGCCTTGTTACTCGTCATAGCCAACACTTAAGCAAGGAAAGATTTACCCTGGCATTAAATATGGAGTATGTTGAAACAAAATGAAGTAGAAATGCTACTTCACTAAGAAATATATACAAGCAATTTTTTAAAAAAGCAAAGTGGTTATGCAGATACAGTGCTATATTACTATACTCTCCTTTTCCCACAGTATTATTTTTATGCTTCCATTGATATTAAATGGTCTCCCTTTTACAATTCAATGCACATTCACCAAATATTTAACTGAAACAAAAGTTCCGTTCTCAATAATATTGTTATTTGTCTTCTCAAAAACTATCTGCCAGTTGTTTGTTTTGTTTTGTTTTGTTTTAATTCTTCATAGACAGCTTCTCAGTTTTAGGAAAGTTTTGAGATTTTATTTTTGTTTTCTATAAATATCTAAGCTAAATTGCCTGATGTAGATGGAATTTACATTGTCTCCTTATCCACTGAGACAGAATATGGTCTTTTGACCACCTCCATGATTTTCCTTATTAGCTGAATTCATAAGCCTTTTCTTTTAAAGACAAAATAATTTAGGTTTAGGATTCACTTTAGCTTTATATCCTAGAATAAAATTCTGGACTATACTCATTTTCATTGTTCTAAACACTTTATCTGTCTTTTTCACTAATCGCTTTGGTAAAGGTAACCTTCCCAGTGCTAAGAAAAGAGAAAGAATTCCTTTGTAAACGCACATGTAAAAGCCCTCTTATGCATCCACCCTTATCGCTTGCTTTAAAAGATAATTGATAACAATGTAGTGTCATCATTTTTGCTACTTTTAACTATCTGTTTCCTTAGTTCTTGACTTTAGAAAGCTTTGCAAACGTCTGATCTTGATCTTGATATTTCTTTGTGAATAACCTCATTGATTTCCATCTCTGGTAATATGTTTGCCAAACTTTGGTTCTTTTTTTTTTTTAATGTTATATGTAGCTATAATAGTATTACCAATTCAAAATACATCGGATCATGAGGGCACTGAATAAGAATTAGTTCTTATTGATTATAGCATTTTGGAGATTTATACCTAGGGAATCTAGTTTCCCCTATTGACAATAACGCACAGGTTACTGCTTTTTAGGAATGACATCACAACCATAAATCACATCTTAACTATGACGATCTCTGTTCTTTATGTGATTATTTTCTTTCTGACTATAAAAGCAGTGTGTTTTTATAAGTAAGTTTGGCAAGTATAAAAGATAAAAATTTAATTCAAATATATAAATATTTTAACAGTTTGCCATATTTTCTGATACTTATATGTTTATATTTGAATCAGTTTCTATCTTTTTTTGGTCAACAATAAAACCGGAATATCTTCCCACATCATTGAATGCACATTTATGTATTAATTTTATTGGCTGTATATAATTTTATTCTGATTGTGTGATTTGCTTGACCAATGTATGTTCATCTTGATTTTCTTAACTTTCATAATGTAATTTTGTTTTAATAGGCTGCATTGTATAAGAAAATTATCTGTATTCACTGAGCTCTACAAAACCACAGACCTCTATATCTGAGAGGATATAATGGTTAGCAGATTAAAAGAAAATAAATCTTCTATGTCTATTAATAATAGTACTCAGTACTTCCTTAGAAAGTATTTGGTCCTTTAAGAAGCATAATAAGCCCCCCACCTCACCCCATTTTAGTCCTTTGTATTTTATGTAACATAAAGGGTCAACCTTCTCTGGTTACTAGGATTTTGATTTTTTCATATTAAACCTTAATTTTATTCCTTTTTATCTTAATTTTTATTTAGCAACTTCTTTTTTTATTTGTTCTAATTAGTTATACATAACAGTAGAATACATTTTGACACATCATATATAAATGGAGTGTAATTGTTCATTCTCCTGGTTGTACATGGTGTAGAATTACACTGATCTTGTAATCATATATGCACATAGGGTAATAATGTCAGATTCTTTCTACTGTCTTTCTATATCCATCCTCCCTTCCCTTCATTCCCCTTTGTCTAATCCACTGAACTTCTATCTCCCCCACCTTGTTGTGTGTTAGCATCTATACACCAGAGAGAACATCTAACCTTTGGATTTTTGGAATTGGCTTATTTGTCTTAGCATGATAGTATCCAGATCCATTCATTTACTGGCAAAAGTCATAAAGCCATTCTTTTTTTATGGCTCAGTAATATTCCATTGTGTATCTATACCACATTTTCTTTATTCATTCATCCATTGAAGGGTACCTAGGTTGGTTCCATAGTTTAGCTATTATGAGTTGAGCTGCTATAAACATTGGCATGACTGCGTCACTGTAATATGCTGATTTTAAGTCCTTTGGGTATAACCCAAGGTGTGGGATAGCTGGGTCAAATGGTGGTTCCCTTCCAAGTTTTCTGAGGAAATCTCCATACTGCTTTCCATAATGATTGCACCAATTTGCAGTCCCACCAGCAGTGTGTGAGTGTACCTTTACCCCCACGTCCTTGCCTACATTTATTGTTGCTTATATTCTTGATACTTGCCATTTTCACTGGAGTGAGATGAAATCTTAGTGTAGTTTTGATTTGTATTTCTCTGATTGCTAGAAATGTTGAACTTTTTTCCATATATTTGTTGATTAATTGTATTTCTTCTGTGAATAGTCTGTTCGGTTTCTTAGCCCATTTATTGATTGGGTTATTTGGTTTTTTTGGTGTTAATTTTTTCTAGTTCTTTATATAGCCTGAAGATTAATGCTCTGAGGTGCTTGTTATTTAACCACTTCTTAATGATTAATTGCTTAGCCTTCCTTCATCTTCTTTTTTAAAAAGATCATAGTAGCAAAATAGTCTCTTATTTTGACTTTTGATTGGCTTTCCTGTAGATCAGAGAAAGGTATAGATATAGGGTAGGTTTCTGGAGAGAACAAGTCAAATATAGAAATTGGAGGTCTGGGTTTGTATCTCTCTCAGAAGCCCCCCCTTCCGCCACCTCCCTTGTTGCTGTTTATTTTAAAGATAGCTTCTATAGTGACTCAGACTTGGAAGACCCTTGGGTCAACCTTCCTAGACTGTAATTCTCTCAAGTCATATAACAGACCTAACTTACTGAAATGATGCTTTCCCTTTTATTGTACATTCCTGTTCTCATGGTTTAGGTGTTTTTTGCTTTGATATTTAGGATTCTATTCATACCTTATATTAATTAGATGTTTAAATTTGGCGAAATCAACATAACTGAATCTGAATCTCTTTTTTTACCTTATATAGTAGTATATAAGGTACAAAGGTAAGCTTGTTGTAGGTAATAATTGCGGTCCCTTTCATTCTCATTTAAGACATTCATATTAACTTATCCTTTAATAGCTTAGTTAATGAATTAAGAGTTGGAATAAAAATGAAATCTTCAAATAACTAGTTAGAAACTTAAATGTTAATCATTTTAAAATTTGTTTACTATCCAGATGTGTTTTCTCTTTTTACGCTTTTATCATCTAGCCTAATTTCATATCGTTTGACTTGGTCTTCTGGATTTCATATCTCTCATGTTCTCATGAGAACACCCTATTGCATCATTTTCTGAAGAATTATGTAGCCTCTGTGGCTCACTAATAATCATTGTTGTTATTATCGATGTTATTGTTTTGGCTTCCCACTGTGCTCCAGCCAGTCATCCCTAAGCAGCTAAAACAAAATTCACCATGTTCAAAAGAAGCAAAACAGGAAAAGAGTGGCCTAAGGTTCCCACTTAACATAAAGATTATTACTGATATATTGTGGAGTTACTAGCAATTAGTTATATGCATTCTTTTCAGATTTGAGAGTTATTAGATCAATACCAGTTGATTTTTTTCCATTTGTTCCAAATTACAGATTCTCCCAGACGTTTTGTTGAATGCTAACTTAAGTTTTATATTCTTAGGTTTATTGTGATGTTTATTCACAGAAATTATAGCAGATGTCACTAACAAAATGCTCATTGTATTAACTGACACACCATGTCAATTTCTAACCTCCTGTTATTTATAATAATTTATTATGCAGATTCTACTTATAAGTGTACACTTGTATTCAACCTAATCATGCCTGTGCATATTTGTTTTTTTACAGAGAAAATTAAGAGGCTGTCTTTTATTGACCTCTTTTGTCTCTTTCAACAGATAATTAACCTGAAATTTAGTAGTTGTTCCTTAAATTTATTTTACTTCTAATTTTTTTTAAATAAATATGTATATTTAGCATGTTTTGCTTATACCATTTTCATTTCATTTATAAATATAGCAAGTTCCATTCCTGTTTTCTGTACCTCCTGGGTGTTGTGAAAGGTACTCTCCCCATGATGGGGCTTTCGGTTGTACTCTTTTCATGTTGCGATCATTTGACAAGCCTCTTTTGGGGTGGTTTGCACAAAGGTCTTGCCTGATGATTGCAGTGTCTATAGTTGGAAGCTTTACTTGCTGTTTTTTTGGAGGCTGTACTTTTGTGTGGTCTTGGTTGTTGTGTCAAGGTGTTTCTGGCATTTTCTTCTTAACTTATAGAGCTGCTGGGAGTTTTGACTTTTTCTTATTTCACATAGAGTTGAATAACATTCTCTGGTAATTCTTAAGTGGCAGAATGCTATTAAATATCATTATTGCTGGGTGTAGTGTCGCAAGCCTATAATCCCAGCAGCTCAGGAGGCTGAGCCAGGAAGATTGCAAGTTCAAAGCCAGCCTCAGCAACTTAGTGAGATCCTGCCTCCAAATAAAAAGTAAACTGGGCCAGGGATATGGCTTAGTGGTTAAGTGCCCCAGGTTCAATCCCTGGTACCCTTCCCCCAAAATCATCACTATCTCCTTAGACTAGTCTTTTGACACCCAGGATAATAAATTTATAGCTCAAAATGTTACCTAAGTAAACCAACTCTCCTATTCTTGAGATAAATCAATATCTTAGTATTGACTTTACCCCTGGGCTAAAAGAGACTTTTCTTTAATAGTTCAAGAATAAAAATTCTTAAGAGGAGGAAGGGGTGGGCTGGGGACATGGAGGCAGGAAAGAAGGTGGAATGAGATGGACATCATTGCTCTAGGTACACAAATGACTGCACATACGGTGCGACTCTACATCATGTACAACCAGAGAAATGAAAAGTTGTGCTCCATTTGTATACAATGAATCAAAATGCATTCTGCTGTCATGTATACCTAAGTAGAATAAATAAATTAAAACAGAAGAAGAAAAAAAGAATAAAAATTCTTTCCATATTAAGTTATGGAGTAGAGTTCATGGTTTATTTGTTCATGATTTTACTACTGTGCTGTAGAATTTACCTCTAATTCTTCCTCTGGAGAGATGGGGTCAGGAGAAGAATTGGGTTAGCTGGTCTGAGGAACCCCGCATGTATCAGCTACCCCAGGCGACACATCAGGGATCCTTGCTGTGTATTCCAAGGTGTTTTCCAACATGTCAAGCAGCCAGGATGCCATGGTCTTTGAAACCTGAAGTACAGTTTGGTTCATTATGAGTGAATGTGAAACAAACGAGGGTAAAAGCTATGGAGTGTCTTTTGACACTTTTTATACTTTATATCTGTCGTGTTTACATCCTACTGTTTACCTTGAGCAAATAATTGCTGTGAAGTGACTGGTTGATCTCTCATTCAAGAGAATGGCCACCCGCCCTTTAATAAATTTGGCTGAAGTTTTCAGAAGTGGACAGATTCGGAGATTAAGTTATTTATTTTATATGATGTGACTGTGTTTGTTAATGATAGCTCTTCTCTATATGCCATCAATTGCACTCTCAACTGAGTCTTAACACACTTATTGTTATAAGATATTGTTAGAGTGGTTCTTAACACATCATCTCTTATTACTACAGTCTCAGAAGTACACTTTCACAGATAAACAAAATGTGGTATATCTTTACAATATGTATATTCTGCCATAAAAAATAGTCAGTCCTTGCTATATTCTATAATATAGATGAATCTTAAAAATACTTGTCTCAAATAAAAAGTTAGAAACAAAAGACTATAAATTGTGTGGTTCTCTTTATATATGAAATATTCAAAATAGAGAAATCCCACAGGGACAGGGACTAGATTGTTGATTGCCAGGGGCTAGGCGAAGTTGGGAATGGGGACTGACTGCTTCATGGAAACAGGCCTCATTTGGGGGGTGGTGAAAGTGTTCCAGAATTAGATAATGGTGATGGTTGCACAGTGTTGTGAATATACTAAAAGCCACTGAAGTGTCACAATTTAAAATGGTTTAAATGGTGCATTTATGTTACAGAAACTGTATCTCAATTAAAAAGTAAATGTGCATATTAGTTGGAGTGGTTGCTAAATTAAGTACTTGGCGTTTCTTGGTGTTAAGGTACGTTGGCATTTTATCTGCTGTGTTTGGCACCTGCATGTAGGAGGACTCCTGTCATTAAGAGAAGCATGTGCTTGTTCAGTGTCTTCCTAATTCACAGAGAGTATCTTGGGGAATCTCCTTCACATCTTCATAATCTGTGGGAATCCAAGGGCTTTGGCTAATGTGCTTAACCATTTCCAGTCTCTTTCATAATCTCTTAGACACTATCTTTAACCCAAACTGTATTGAAAATCTGCTCTCTTCCTTTTCAGACACTCAGTTCTTAGTTTGTTGACTAGGAGGAAATAACAAGGCTTATATTTTGAGATTCTCCAGTATAAACAGTTATAAATGTCTGAATTAAAGTTCTACTAAAGGGAACAGACTGTGGAGGCAGTTGACTTGTACACCAACCACATTCTTCCTCATATAATTTCTTCCCAGATTATCATCTTCTCTGAGCTGGGGCTTTATCAGCAGGAGTTCATGACTCTTAATGCCACATCCAGTGCTTACCTCTGCATTACACTACAGTGAAAAAGAAAACTCCATGGGATGACATAAGTTTTATTGAGTGTACCTTGGTGATTTAAGGAGACAGAGTGAATCCAATTTGTAGCAAGAAATGTGAGCTCCTTTTCACCTCTGCTGATGGGAAATAGGATCACAGGGCACGAGTGGAGTAGAACATAGCTCTTTTACCCTAGCAGCTCTTAGTCTTAGAATTAAAAAGGATCCGCTGGCTATTCTGCTGCAAATATTTGGGTCTTAGTGAATGGTCAGCTGGCAAAGCAGTATTTTATGTCCTCCTCCCACTCTTGTCCAGTTCTATGAAGTGCTACAGCCAGAGACTCTAAACAACAACCAGTAGTATTAGACTGTCAGTAATCAGCATGCCAAAATGCAGTTCCTTGTTACATGACAAGTAGGGAAAACATATGGCAGGCAGGTGGTGGTGGCAGGATCATTATCAGCTCACAGTGAGATTGGCAGTTCATTTGCAGATAGTGATGCCCACCTGCCATGGCAGTAGTACACCACTGGGCACCCGGAAGCCCTCATGATTGTGTCCTTCTAACAGTGCGTACCCTGTCCTGCATGATCCTACTGGCTGGCAGACACTGCCGAGCCAGCCACAACCATGGCCTCATTGTGGGAACTATCGTGATGAAAGAGATGTTTGTGTTAAAGACTCTGATTGTGAGCAGGCCACTGATGTATTTTTGTTGTTCGTTTTGTTGTTTTGTTTTTAAAGGTAGATGTTTTCTTTCCCTATTTACTTCAGCTTGCCCTATTAGTTTTTTTTAAAAGTTCGTTTTATTTTTCCCTTTACAAATGTGATTAAAATTTTTACATCTTAGCAGAAATATGCATTGTGAAAAATTGTATGCCCTATATTTAAACCTTCAAAGATAAGCCCTTCTAACAGTGTCGAGTGTATTCCTCTAGGGTCCGTCCCTTAATTTTGTTCCTCCAAATAGAATTATATGATATGTACTATTGTGCATTGGCTTTTTGATCTGAACATCTCTCCATAGCAGATTGTATAGATTTCCATTGTTCTTAACAGCTTTGTTGTATTTATTGAGAATTGCTAGTAATACACTATAAAAACAGTGGACAGAGTCTCTGCTAACTTGAAACTCTAGGGCTAGATCTCAGCTTGTAATTTTACATTTTTGTTAAATTATCATCAGTGCAAAGGACACAACACAGTACAGTGCTTTACATGCATATTTGTTTCAATAGACTGAATTCCTAGAAGTGAAATTGCTAGGTCAAAGGACATCCACATATTAAATAGCAGAATTGCCACCTTGACCTCCAAAGGAGTTGCCATAATTCATGTTCCTGACAGTGGTAGAAAATATCACTTAGAGAAGCCCATAAAAACTGTAGGCTTATTAGACAAAGCAGAGGTGGAAATGATTAAATTCAGCAGTTGGAGAACTAGATAAAGGTGGGGAAATTACTGTGGAAGGTCCTGAAAGTTCTCAAAGTATAAATCTACAGGTGAAAGATCTTTAAGGGATTTTTCAAATAGGAAAAGTGTCAGCGCACATGTTATCAAAAAAAATTGGCAACTTCATAGAAAGTCAGACCCACAGAATTTTCTTATCCCCTTTTTACAGGTGCCTCTTACAGATGGTAAAAAGGTACAGGTATATTTAGGCAAACTTGTGGTACTGGGGCATAAAACTTGTGCCTTAGTGCGTCGACTCTTCAGATATTAGGATATCCCCCCCCCCCCATATTACTGGGGACTGAATCCTGGGGTGCTTTACCACAACTACATTCCACTCCTTTTTTATTTTGAGACAGTTGTCACAGTTGCTGAGGATCTTTTGGGGGCGGGTACTGGGGATTGAACTCAGGAGTACTTGACCACTGAGCCACATCCCCAGCCCTATTTTGTGTTTTATTTAGAGACCGGGTCTCACTGAGTTGCTTAGCACCTCACTATTGCTGAGTCTGGCTTTGAACTCACGATTCTCCTGTCTCAGCCTTCTAGAGTGCTGGGATTACAGGCTACACCATGGCTTGCTGAGGATCTTGTTAAATTGCTAGGACTGGCCTGGAACTTGTGATCCCCCTGCCTTGAAAGTAGGAAAATAGACTAAGGAATTTCATAGCCTGAGGAAGGTAGGTGATTTTGTCTTATACGACTACCTTTGATCTTTCTTCCTTTGTTAATCAGTTATTGAAAATGACTTCTAATTATTAAATATCTTGGGGAAACCATCTGATTTCCTGGGAATGTGATGGTACTGTCTCTCAGGCAAAAAGAGCTTCAGAAGTTGACTGGATTTGGGTTCAGAATTGCTTGGCCTCTGCCTGGCTCACACTGTTGTTGATTTATGGAATGTGTGAATGGTACAGCCTAGTATGTGTGCACGTGTATGTAAACAGGCACAACATAAAATTCACCTTGTTAATCGTTTTTAGTGTACATGTTGTTGTGCACTTACCACTGTCCATTTCCAGAACATTTTCATCTTGAAGACCCAAAACTCTGTACCTGTTAAATAACTCTCCCTCCAGCCCTGGCAATCTCCATTTAGCTTTCTCTGTGAATTTGACTACTCTTGCTATCTCATTATGTAGTATCATTTGGCATTTTTTTTAACTTTTTTTAGTTGTAGATGGACATGATATCTTTATCTTATTTATTTTTAGTGGTGCTGAGGATCAAACCCAGTGCCTCACATATGCTAGGCAAGTGCTGTGCTGCTGAGCTACAACCTCAGTCCTCAACATTCTTTGTATAAGTAAATCTTTTCTGCGATTAGCTCATTCCATTTATCACAGTGTCCTTGGGGACCATCCATATTGTAGCTCATCAGAATTTCCTTCAAGGCTGAATAATATTCCCATATATGTATATACATTTTGTTTATCCATTCATCCATTGAGGAGGGACATTTCCGTTACTTCCATTCTTTGACTGTTATGAATAAATTCTGCTGTGAATGTGGGTATTCAGATTTCTCTGAGACCGTGCTTTCCATTCTGTTGATATATACCCAAAAGTGGAATTGCTGCATCGTATGGTAATTCTATTTTTAATTTCTTGAGTAAGCAATATTTTTACTTAACGTATCTGATAACTTAGGATGGAAACACACTGTGGGACTGGGAGAAGGCTACTTCTTTGTTTACATACATGCCTTGAGCTAGCTTATTTTATAAATTTACTGTTTGGGATGCAGTGTAGATGGCCTACACTCATCCTCCATTGCTACCTACCCAATTTCCAAATATGTATGCATGTTTGTGGGCTGTGGCTACAGGTCAAGAGAACTGAATTTAGAGTTGGGCACAGATTTGGTGCAAGATGATCTTCAGTCAGTGGCTGTGTAGTTAGACATTGAAGTTAAGTGGTACTGCTCGGTGCACACTCTTTGGTCAAGGAACTTTACCTCATTTAGTAGGCTCTGTCTTCAGTATGAGATGGGGGAAAGGGTGGTAAGTGCAGCAAGAAAGGCCCGTGTGGGGCTGTGTATGTAGCTCAGTGGTAGAGCACTTGCCTACCATAGGCAATGCCTTGGGTTAGAACCTCAGCACCACAAACAAAAAGGAGAGCAAGGACTATATTTTTGACACCTGATTATTTTTGGAAGGTTTACTTAGCCACAAAACAGAAAACAATTAAAATACAAAATGGCGTATTGTTGGGCTATTTCTCTTTGTATATTGGCAGGCACGCTAAAGAATAGTTATATTTATTTCTCCTTTGAAGTCATGATATACTTCCTTGAGGCCATTGCACTATTTTAAACTTTGGTCTTTAGTTAACTTACCTGAATGCACATTTCTCTTGTCTGAGTGACTTCTCAGTGCCAGCCTGTGGGCATGCTGGAGAAAAGGGAATGCTCTGCAGTGTGTCTAGTCCGGGGTGCTTTTCCATGCTGACATCGCTCACCCAAGTAGAACCCAGCCCCCAGAGAAACAGGAATTTATAGAAACTATTGGCAGGGTGAATCACTTAGTCTCCACATTTATTGCTTAGATTTCTCATTTTGGCCTTTTGGGGAAGAGAGACATCCCAAAACTTCAGAGACTGGCATACATTTACAAAGCAAATGTAATGTAACCTTTTGTTTTTATCCTCCCTCCTTTCAATAATACTTATTACAAGCCATTAAGCAAATCCTCTTTATTCATATCCCTGAGCCCTGTCCTCTTAGTTGTATTACTGCTGTTGTTTTAAAAACTGGGTGACATTGTGTGTATTCTCCACAAAGGCATAAGTATCTCCATGTTTTCATGCTGCTTGGGTGGCTGAAACTCCTCCAGGGAGACTTCTGAATGAAGTGATTTAATTTCCCCTGACTGCTGGTGACCTTGGAAATTTTGGACATAGATGACTTTGATTGGCACTTGTATAGAGGAGAAAAAAGACCCGCCCTCAACTTGCATCCACTAGAGGAAAGCAGGAGAAATGGGAGCTCTGGTGAGGAGAAGAAAGAGACATGCAAGGGAGCACAGGGGTCAGTTTCTGCTAGCACCTCTGAGACCTTCTGGTTTTCCTCCTAGGGATAAAGGGGTATAGTCCTAAAAGCAGGTATTGGTATGGGCTATGCAAATGACGTAATAATAAGATAATGGTCAGAACATTAGCAAAAGTGTAGATTATACGCCTTAAATATATTAGTAAGATTATAAGGATTTAAGAATCAAGAGATTTAATGAAAAATGCTGGCAGCTGTAAGGTTATTTTAGATAGTAATCTCTGTTTTTTCTTGAGGTCCTCATTGGATTTAAAACATTTTCAATTATCAAAACTGTATTTCCCTATTGATTTTTATTTATTTTTATTTTATTTTTTTTAAATTTTTTCTTAGTTGTAGATGGACACAATGTCTTTATTTTATTGCTTTGTATGTGGTGCTGAGGATCGAACCCAGGGCCTCATGCATGCGAGGCAAGCGCTCTACCGCTGAGCCACAATCCCAGCCCCCCTATTGATTTTTATACATGCCTATAATTTGCCTCCACACATAGACGGAACAGTATATTTTCAGATAATTTTAATGTTATGTTTGTTGTCAGGTAGTTATCGCTACTTCTTTGCCAATCTCAAGTGTCCCCTTACATAAAATGTTTTAATGTTTTAATGTATATTTTTGGATCTCGCATTTGTGTATGTTTCTAATTAAATATTTACCAAACTGAAGGTATATCAGGGAGCACTTAAATGAATGCCTAATGTCAGAAAGGGACTCTTAATGTCTCCTCTGGCCCTGTGTTACACTGTATTTTACCTCTCCCCTCAAAACAGATAAAAGCATCTGCCCTTTGGGATGGAGGGGCTAGGCATGAGATTCCTTTAGTTAGAAATGCATCAAGAAAGGAGTTTGACCCTGTGTTTACAAAGGTTTGTAAGCACTATAGGTTAACATTCCATTGATGAAAATGAAATGTGCTTAAAATAGTTCAGTGTGGAGGAGGTGGGAAGGGTGATTGTAGATGGAGAGAGCAGCATAAATACATGTGAATAAACAACCAGCCTTAGCATCTAATTACAATGATTTGGAAGGGGGTGTGTCAGAATACATCGAGGCTGGATTGGAGAGGTAGCCTGGGAACATGGGTTTATGTCCCTGTTCAATGCCTAACAGTGTAAATGAGACAACAAATGAATACTGTTGTTGTTGTTTTGCAAATGTATCTGTAGAGGTAGTTTTAATTTAAGAAATATTGGATCTCATAGACATCTGAATGGAACAAATAAATTTCAATTTTTTATAATTATAGAAGTTTTTTTAACAGTTTTAAAAGTTCATAAAAATAATCAGTTCACATCTGCCGGTTGTTCATTTTCTTTTAAACAATGTCCACATTCAACAGAAGCCTTCATTGTTAAGTAAAAACATCAGATAGTTCTTTGACATGGCAATCATCCAATCACCATCTATCCATTTATGGTCAATTTCAGCACTGAGGTAAAGAATCCTAGAATTGTGTTGGAAATTGTGGATTAATTTAAAAATCCAGTATGAAACTGGTAAGTCATAGAGTAGTATCTTCATCAAACTATTGAACAGAATATATTTTACAATAGTAGTTATAGACTATAGTACTTTCTTCTTTTCCCCGCTCCTCCTCCTCTCTTTTTTCTTTTTCCCCCCTCCTGTATACAAGTTTATTCTTACACCTGAAATTGTTTTTCAGGAAATGGAAAAGTATGGGTATATTTTTCTAGTCTTATCAGATGACAGATTTCAAAAAGGAAACAAAAGGAGAAACATTTTAGTTTTTTAATACCATTTTTCATACCATATTTTTCCTACTTGGTTTAACAGTGTTCATAAAATACAACAAAGGGAGAAAGAACCAAAAAGTAAAATAGAGGAACAAGGCTAAGACTCCTATGCCTTAACAGCTAGTCTAGGAATACATAGTCCCAAAGGACACAGACCCATGTCTATGTGTGGCTTGGAGTACTTGAACCATGACTGGTCCAGACTGAGATGTGCCATCTGTATAAGATAAACACTGGATACTAAAGACTTGGTACCAAAAAAAAAAAAAAGAAGAAGAAGAAGAAGGAGGAGGAGGAGGAGGTCTCTAGTGTTGGTTTAATATTGATATGGTGAGAATTTGCAAATTTTGAAATATACAAGATATAGGATTAAAATAAATTTCACCTATTTTTTTATGCTACTATTTTAAATGTGTACATGTGGATCTGATTTGTGAGTCATTAAATTTTTGTCATATAATGCTTGTGTAGAAGCAGGCAAGTTTGACATTATCTCCTGCAAGTTGAGTCGCTCCCTAGGTCCTTGCATCTGAATAGGTCACTTCAGGGGAGGTGAGCTGAGATCATGTCTAGAGACAGGACCAAGGCTGGCTTCATCAGTAGCAATTTATTTTGACAGTCTTCCCTACCTAGATGAGCAGGTGATTGATGTGTATTTCAAACTTTTTGAAAATATTTTTATTCATATTTTTAGAATAATTACATATGCTACTTTTAGCAGAGAAGGAAGATCAAGAATATATGGTTTAAATATTGAGTATTACATATATAAGATCCTGTTAAGTCCAAAGCAAATGGAAACTTGGCTTCTCTTTGTTCATTGTCTTCCTCATTTAATAAAGCCAGAAGTATCCTGTCCAAAATATTTCTAGTTAATCTACTAGTTGATATAGTTCACAAAACTGCATTTAATTATGTTTGGTAAATAAAATATCCAGTAACTGGTACCTGCAAAATTAATCCATAAAATATCTAAATAAATACTAAATAGTGGATCGTTCTTTAAAATAAGCCCTACTTATCTCTAAGTTGGAATGAATATGTATGAGGTACATGTTCTTGTTTGCTGTGACTCCTTAAGGAAAAAAGTACATTTAATTGAGTCTCTCTGCCTAATGATTTCAGGAGTCTAATGATTTAAGTCAACATGTATTTTTTTATGCATATATGTGTGTGTAGGCGTATTTATTTATTTATCTCATGCATACTTATTTAGCACATACTCTGTGCCAGGCACTGTTCTAAGAAAATCAGTACATGCTTATCTAAAAATAAATGGCACTTGAATCGAGCTCGCTGTGAGTCATGCCCTGTTCTAAATGCCTTATGTATATTAATGCTTTTTTTCCTAGCACGGTGAGATGGGTATAGTTGCCCATATTAAATGGAAGCACAGAGATGGTAGGTACATTTTCCAAGTTCACACAGTTCCTCTGTAGGATTGCTGAGAACCAAACCCTCTAGGCTGGCTGTGCCAGCGTGTCTGGGTTATGTAAACTCTTTTGTTTTACTTACTCTTGTTTCCAGGTAGCATCATTTGGATTTAGGCCCAGATGGCATTGGCTTCTCTGTATCAGGGGTATATAGAGGCTTTCCATAACTACCTGAAAATTCTGTCATGAGCATAGGGTCATAAAAGAGTTTATTTCTAGAGGCAGAGTATTTATTACTGCTCTTTGTGAATTTATGATTGACTGTGTGGAATCATGGGTGGGATTATGGGGTAATTATGCAAAATCGCCTCATGTAACAGCTCTATTTATATTAAAACTAAACCTAGGCTGCGACCTGGAAATACTGTGAATAGGTGGTTGTTTTTTCCCTACCTCATCTTCAGTGCTTAGGTAGATCACATTTTGGCATTTCATCAGCAGCAGCACCAAATCCTATGAAGTTCTTTGATGGTTTGATATTTTCATGTTCACTATTTATATGAAGAACATTAATAGATGCTCAGAATTTAATAGTAGTATAAAGCATTTTGATTGTACTAAACTACTACCAGACTTTACAAGAGACTAAGATATAAATTTAGTCTTAAGTTACCATCTTAGTTCCTCTGATGAGTTCCTGAAATTGCTTTCAAAGAACAGTCTACAATTGGATGGACCAAGGATAAATTTGACTGCCTGCTACACTTTCTTATCTTTGAGAAGCTCTTTGAGAAACAATTTAATGAGAAATTATATAGATTTTGCTGGCTTTATTTTTCATTGTAGTTGCTTTCATTAAGCATTAGAGCTTTATCACAGTTTCAAAATAATTTTCCTGTCCCCATTCCCCACCACTAAACCCAAAGTTAAATGTTTTTTTTTTTTTTTCTTTTATAAAACAGAATGGTCATCAAGTTGACAGGTGTTTCTTAAAATACCTAATCTTCTCATTTCAAAAGTGTCCTTCGAATTTTGTGTTTCAAAGGGTTCCTGATTATATGTATGCATTATGCAACAAATATTTACTGCATATCCAGCTACTACTTTGCAAACCCTATGCCACATCTTTCCATGAATAAAAGACATGGCCTTCCTGCTCATGACACTTGGCAGTTTGTGTGTTTCAGCTCATTGATTAATGTAAGGTGGGAATTTCAAAGGTTTAAAAAAGCACAACATAGTACACTGTGTTTGGTTAAGGTATCTTTAGAGTTGTAGACTTAAATGATGTTACAAAGGTCCAATATGGAGCTCTCACTTTCCAGATGAAGCTGAACTGAGATGCAAGATATTACATGACTCATGTGTAAGAGAGTGACAGGTAGAATCAAGCAAGAGCCCAGGGTTCCTTGTGCTCATGGCTATAAAGAGAGTTTAGGTTGATCATGTAGCCTTTTTGTCACATGTGTAAATTACTTGCATACATCATTTCAGGTGTATCTTTGCATAAAAGGGGAGGACCACATCTGTACTGATTCGTTTATTGTCTTTTAACTCATGCCATTTCAAATGTACCCTGCAAGCCCAAAATGCAGGTTATCATTTATTCAGACAGACATTACCAAGATTTCCAGCCGTTTTAATTGAAACTGTTTAAATTGTGGCTTTTTCAAGTGATTGACAGATCAGTGATGAATGTCTGGAGATGAAAAACTCCAAGGTAGAGGAACAGATCTCAGAATCCACAGGAGAGGGACATAAATGCTAATTACACATTGACTTTAATTCCTGGTTTGTCATAGTTGCCTGCAGGTGTGTATCTTGGCTGTAGGCTCTTCTCAGGGCCTCATTTGTATTTGAGATTTTCTTTAATAATATTGCCTCCACAAAGAGCTCTTTAATCTCTGACTTATTTGCAGTTCTCTCTCTAGTTACAGGGAATGATTAATTGGCCAATGAATGTATTTGTTGTTTTTCTGATAATTGAAGATTAAAGTGGGCTTTCTGTTGTTGTTCGTTTTTGTTTTAAGTTTTTTCCCATGGATTTCCCTAGAAGGTAGTTTGAGGCTGGCATCACAGGTTGGCTTTCTGGCCTGGAAGATGCACAGATGCTCATGTCTACTACCCATCCTATCCACTACCACCACGCATGTGGCCTTCTTTGGATAGAGAGTGAATGTTCCTCTAGGGTGTTTCTGTTCTGGATAGCTGCTGTCCACACCTGTGCATGCTGAGGAGGAGGGTTGGCACTGGCAGGTGCAGGGTAACCTTGAGATTCACTTAGTTTATTTTCAAGCAGGGATATTTTGTTTTTCCTCTAATAGAATTGAGAGCTTGAGCTTGTTAGATGGATTATGTGAAATTACAAGGATATATGGACTTTGCTCACCTCCACATATTTATTAAATTCCACTGAACGTGCAGATTGGACCATACACTGTGGCTGTGCCCTATTTAAATTTGGCCCTGAGATACTTTACATGCCATGATTTGGCCACCCTTCATGCTTAGCTCATACTTAGGATTTCCTGTTTGGTTTCTGCCATGACTCCAGATAATCCTGTTGCCTGTCTGGCCTCTTCCTATTTCTGTAGGCTAGCTGTAGGACATTGGAATTTTGAGGTACTATCCTTTTTTCCAAGTTTCTGTGTTCATTTTTAAAATGAGTTTGTAAAGGGAAAATAGTATGTGAGGATTTAATGGCACACGTGAGCAATGTGGCTGAAGTCGATGCTTGTGCAGCCATCTGTAGGCAGATTGGTGAGAAGTGGGATGTGTTTAGCAAAGGGATTATGGGTGATGGCTAAGGGTATTTGACTCAAGGTGTGTCTTCAGTGTATGTCTACCTTGGCTATGACCAAAGCCAATCATCAAGACATATTCCATATCTTTTGTAGTCTGTGTACTGATTTCTTTTGATTCATGTTAATCTTTAAAAGATTTCATAAAGAAGGGCTGGGGTTGTGGCTCAGTGGTAGAGTGCTTGCCTAGCATATTCAAGGCACTGGGTTCAATCCTCAGCACTACATAAAAATAAATAAATAAAAGTATTGTGTCCATCTACAACTAAAAAGTTATATTAAATACAAAAAGATTTCATAAGGAAAAAATATTATGTAGTGTGTCCCCATCTCTTTATTTAGTATATCCTAGCATCAACCAGTTTTTCCATTTTATGCCTCTACCCTCCTATCTGTACACACATCCTTTGTTAATTTAACAATGAAACATTCTTCTGGTTCTTTCTGTCCTAACCCATCACCCCCATCCCTACCAAAACTTCCTAAACCACTTGTATTAGATTTGCTGTGTTGTTTTGATTGACACACTGTAAAAACAGTTCTAAGCATCTTTGTGATGGTCATCTTGTCTGTTCTTAATAGTCCTTAATCTGGTCCATGAGAAGGTAGTGCAGAATGAAATTACATGTAGTTTTCCTGGAGCCAGGTCATATACCTAAATGCAGATCTTCAAAGTAGTAAGACAAGAGAAAAGGTTGAAGAACTACTTCAGCATTAACATCTTGCAAGTCAGGCAGGAATGTAGCAGAGCTCTTCTCTGTCAGGGAGAATTTCTATGGGGTTTCATGTGCTCATATATTTGTCTTTCCTCTTTTGGTTACCAGCTTTTTTCTTTCTTTTTTAAAATGGACTTTATTTTTCTAGCAGACTTACCTTACAGCAAAATTGAGGAGAAAATAGAGATTTCCCATATGCCCTTTTCCTCCATATATGAACAATGTCCTACACTGGAAATAAATCACTATTGCCCCAAGTCCATAGGCTTCATGCTTGGTATTGTAACTTCTGTGGGTTTTGAAAAGTGTATAATAGAATGTATCCACCACAGTAGTATCACAGGGAATAGTTTCATTTCCCTAAAAATCCCCTGTGTTCTACCCATTCATCTCTCCCTCTCCCATCCCCTGGCAGCCACTGATCTTTTAACCGTCTTCCTAGTTTCATTTTTTCTAGAATGTCATATAGTTGGAATCATACAATACAAAATCTTTTCAGATTGACTTCTGTTACTTAGTAATAATATATATCTGAGATTCCTCCATGAGTATTTATGACTCAACAACTCATTGCTTTTTAGCATTGGATAATATGCCATTATCTGAATGTACCACAATTTATTCATTTACGGGAGAATATCTTGGATGTATGCAAATTTGACAAGTTATAAGCAAAACTGCTGTTAACATCCATGTACAGGTTTTTATATGGACAAATTTTCAGCTCCTTCAGGTGAATTTCCAAGGAGCTATATTACTGGATAGAATGGTAAGGGTTTGCTTAGTTTTGTAAGAAACCACCGAACTATCTTCCAAAGGGGCTATAACCATTCTGCATTCCCACGAGAGGTGAATGAGACTTTTGCTGCTTTATGTCCTTGTAAAGTATTTGTTGCCAGTGATCTGTGTTTTGGTCATTTTAACAAGTGTGTAGTGATATCTCATTGCTTAAATTGACAATTCCCTAATGACATATGATGTGGAGCATCTTTCCCCATGCTTGTCATCTGTATGTCATCTTTGGTGAGCTATTCAGATCTTTTACAATTTTGTAGTTGTTCTCTTAACTGTTGAGTTTTAAGAGTTCTTTGAGTATTTTGCATAACTATCCCTTACAAAATATGTCTTTTGCAAATGCTTTCTCTCAGTCTATTGCCCAGCTGCTGCTGCTGCTGCTGCTGCTGCTGCTGCTTTTTTAAAAGATCTTAAATCCAGGGCTGGGATTGTGGCTCAGTGATAGAACACTTGCTTCACATGTGTGAGGCACTGTGTTCGATTCTCAGCAGCACATATATATAAATGAATAAAATAAAGCCCATCAACAACTAAAAATATATATATAAAATAATAAAAAAAGATCTTAAATCCAGCAAATTAATCTGTGGGTTGATTTTTCACAATTGTACAAGCATTCGTGGCCACTAATAAGCTGGGCTACGGACTCCCAACCCTAATTCCCTTGATTCTTTATTTCCAGGTCAATGTGACGGTGGACTACATTAGACCAGCCAGCCCAGCCACTGAGACGGTGCCTGCTTTTTCAGAACGGACCTGTGCCACTGTCACCATTGGAGGAATGTGAGTGTTCTGGCTGGCAGAGGCCCAGTTTGTGTCTCAAGTAGCTAGAAGTTCTCTCCTCAATCAGATCTCTCCTTCCTTTGGCTCTGCTTAACCTAGTGGTTTATAATTATGTGCCTGTGCAGCACTTTATATTTGCAAAGTACTTTATAATCACTCATTAGCTAATCATATACTTTCATTATTGTTGTTAAAGATTTATTGGGCTCTGTGTAGCTGGCACTATGAAGTACCCATTATTACTATTAATAATGCTATTACTAAGTATTAAGCTGGCCCTAGGTACTATCCAAAATTAGTTCAAAATATTCTCTGTATGTTGATTTATGAAATTGAGTTGTAGTCACCATCACCCTTAAAAAAAAAAAAAAAAGGAAGAAGAGGGGAAGAGCTTAATGGGACATGTTTCTTTGTATAGTCATATGAAACCAGTAGATGCTGGTGTTGTAATCTCTACCAAACTGGCTGTCTTCTGGTTATATTCCAAGGTCTCTTGGTAGCCTAGTTGATGAACAGAATCTTTCAAGGGAGGTATCTGACAGGGGAAGGAGGAAGCCTGCTGGGCCATGCTTCCACAATAAATATTAAAACAATCAGTCAGTCCCCAGTAGCAGTTCTTACTTTGCATAAAATATACCGGCATGGTAATTGTTTCCTTCTCTATTTAAAAATCTTAAGTGCTATTTGTTACCAAACTGGTATTTTTCTTTTCTTGTATTTTTCTTTTCTTATAAGGGGGCAGAGTGGAGAGGAAGAAAAGAATAGGTTTCTCATCAAAACAGAGATTGTCTTATTGAAGGATAATGAAGGCCGTTAGGAGAAATGCATCTAGGCTACATCACTGCCTCTGAAAGGATGAGGATCTTGTAGCTATTTCGCTCCTAGAAAGTCTTCTATCAAGCAGGAGTCTCTTTCTCCTCATCTTGATTTCACATTTGGAAATAACTATTTTTAGCCAGTACCTGCTCCTGTATTTATTAATGTTATTAACATTCACACAACAACCAGAGCTTTCATTTTTGCCAGGGGTGCAATATAGGCGTTTGATCTCATTACCTTCCCACCATCACAGGCGATAGGCTTTGTGGGAAGCTGGTTTCTGATAAATAAGATAATATTTTTGTAATGTGAAACAGTAGGGCAGATTTTGGTCGTTATTCTGTCTGTGTAACCTACCATAATGATCTGTTACCAATTCCTCACCACTTCTTTGAAGCTGAATGCATGCTCTCTACTGGAGACAGCAAGAACTTTGGTATTCCTCTATATTAAAATTTTTGTTGTCACAAGCAAGGAGTAATCTCCTTAGATTACTACTCTTCCTATCTAATTACTGGGGAAAACAGTCTCATGTCTGCAAAAATGCACATCTTTGTTTTTGGCAGATGGCCTCTGCCTATGTTTATTTAACAACTCTATTGAAGTATATTATCTCATTTAGTTACCACTAAGGTACATTTCAGAAATAAGTTTACATAGCTTAATATCAGATATTTAGGGAGTATATTTGTGTGTGTGTGTGTGTGTGATGTGGGGGGATTCTTAAATTTTTAGGACAATTTGTGACAGCTGACTTAAAACATTTATTTTCCAGTGTAGTATTAAGGGTATGCTCTGTGGCATGAAACCTTGAGGTTCAAGTGTGTTTATTCTGGCTTTGACTGAGATTATTTCTTGTGCATGTATAGATATCTCTTTGATATGCTGATTTCATTTCCTTTGGATATATGCCCAGAAGTGAGATTTCTAGATCCTGTGGTAGATCAATTTTTAGTTCTTAAAGAGTCGCCATATAGTTCTCCATAATGACTGTACTAGTTTACATTCCCACCAACAGTCCTTAAGATCCCCTTTTATCCTTATTACCAGCTTTTATTACTTTTTGCTTTTTTGATAATAGCCATTTTGCCAAGGATGGGTGATGTCTCCTTTTGGTTTTGATTTGCATTTTCCTGATAGCTAGTGATGTTGAGCATTTTTTCTATATACTTCTTGGCCATTTGCATGTCTTCTTTTGAGAAATGCCTATTCAGATCATTTGCCTGTTCTTAGGTTGGATTACTTGTTGTTTTTTGTTTTTTGGGTTTTTTTTTAATGAGTTCTTTGTATATTCGGGATATTAGAATTTACTAATAGTATTGGAAGCCATTCCTTCCTAGACTATTGTCTCCCTGGAAATCAGGAATTTTGTCTCCTTTATTCCCTATTATAGTCCTAGTATCCAGTGCATGGTAGTAGCTCAATTAGTTGAATGACTTAACTGTATTGCTAAGAGTCCCTTTTCATGAAGCATAATAGGGAGAACTTGGGTGTTCATTACTTGGGATGGCTAGTTCCCTCCCTCTCCCTCCCTCCCTCCCTCCCTGTAACCTTTGTATCTGATCTTAGTCTTCCTCTTTTATTTGGTTATTGGAAGCTTGGAGGTAAAAGGTAGGTCACTCAACCTCCAGTGGACCTAATGGCATGCTTTTTGTGTTCTGAATTGACTTAAGAGTTTCTGTTTGTTTGTTTGTTTGTTTGTGCCTAAATTCTAAAGATCTTTTTCCTGAATTTATCCTTTAAAAATAATATTGTAAAAAGTTGAAGTTTTAGTAAGTACAGATATCTGTTAAAAGTCACCTATCTCACTTATTTAAAAACACTGGCTAGGGAAGAAGATTTTTAAAGATATGTCTCCAATCTTTTCATTTAAATGCAAACACATATGTATTCAGATTTCTGACTTGGATGGCAGGGATCGCCTGTTTGATATCTTAGCTACATAAATTCCTGTATGGCAAAAAGACTCAAAAATGCTAATTGTAAAACCTTATATTTTTGAGATTTCCATCTCTCTTACATGTTTGTCTCACTTTTATTTATTTTACAGCCATTTTAAAGCCCTTCATCCTTATTAAACCTTTATAAGGATGTAAGTGTTTTGTAAACATGTTCTTTGTGTGCCTGTGTTTCAGTGATTGATGCAATATTCAAGTACATAATGAAAATAACAGGCAAAATAAACTAAATTAAGGAATAAAGCAAATGGCTTAGTGGGATGAGACAAAGTGCACAAGTGTGATGGAGTGGCTCTCAGTTACTCTAACTGGCATCTGCCCATAGCATTTGGTGTCATACGTTGTGTGGATCACTGAACGGAAGGATTAGTTGAGAGAGCTTCTGTAGTACACATAGCTTCTCTGAAAGGTGGGCTTTGTTCAGACTTATAGAAATGCTGTGGAATTAAGAAGTCCTATCTAAATGGTGCCTGTCCTAGTCTGTGGGCTTATATACCACATTTGTCCCACAACCTCCTGGCTTGCCACATCTGCAGACTTCTCTGACTGGAAGAGTTTCTCTGAAGTTGGCGATTCCAAAGGAATGAGAAAAAAGAGGCAGGTGAGATGATGTCTCCCAAAGGGCTGTTTCAAAGCAGAGTTTTAGATGAATGTCACATGCAAAGTGTGTGCATTGTCTGTCTCCTCAGTAGAGCTCAGTGGAATCCTTCTGTTTTCCCTCTTGATGTGCGGGAGGAAGGCAAGGCTCAGGACCCTGTGGGGTCTTGCTGGTGTGATACAGGCTTCAGCAACCCATCTCTTGCCCTCTGGGGAATCGATGGAAACAAGATTCATCATTCCTCTAATAGATTAAAATTATTTTCTTGATTAACTTCACCATGGAGTTGGCAAGACTTGTTATCTGTTAATCAAAACAGTTTAAATAAAAAATAAAAAGATCAAACCTTGAGTCGTTTCTCATTCTCTGGCTCCTGGTTTGGGAATTACTTGATCCTTTCAGGCCCAGTTTGTGACATGAAGCTGTCAAGATGGCGCTTCCTGTTAATTACTTTTTATTGTATTTAAGACACTTAAATAACTCTTCTTGTGATTTAGTCTTCTATGTAATTAGCTGCAGTGATTAAAATCTCATTCTTCCGTTCTTGCCAGAGTCTTCTTGAGGAGTGAAATTTTCTGGGGTGACCTTTCCCTGTGCTGGACTTCCCAATTACTTTGCACTCCAATTTGGCAAACCCATATAATCTATTAACTTGCTGCTCATGTCTTTCAAAGAAAAAAAGCATTAGAGGAAAATTTGTTCACATTTACAAAAAGGCACCTACAAAGTATAACTAGAATCATGCTTTACATATAACATATCCACATATCTCCCCACCCTCATCACTGGAAAACCGTCACATATCCAGAAGATACAATGTCACTAAGCCATTTTTCCTTTTTTTCATATGATGTGAAGTATTTTACAGTGGTAATAAACAACATACCTGGCCCATTTTGGAAAAGTTAAAAGAATGGAACAGAAATGGAACTAGATAAGGTACAATTGGGAAATGCATTTACTTTCTGTGCAAGATCACATGTTTTTAGAAAGTTGTTTTGTTTTGGTAACTGTTTCACGCTGGTAGTTTTCATAGGTTGACTCCTACAGCCCTGCATTGCCCTTGTTTATTGATCCATGAGGAGCTGCTGCCCCAGCCTCGAAGCCTGTACGAGTATGGGGCCTTACTCTCTTAGGTACTGTCCAAGTTCTTGGAACAACAGAGGTGACCTCTTAGCTCTATGATTGTCACCCAGCAGATTGTGAATACCATCTTTATGAACTTCCTTTCTGTCTCTCTGGATTCTTCCTAGAGACAGCTTGACTTTATTATATTCATATGAACCAGACTTTTAATATTGCAAGGAAAAAGACTTCCTTTGCTTTTTCTTTTTCCTAGGTTCTGATTTCAGTGGGTACTTTTATCTAGCAGTGCTAGTAGTGACTGAAGCATTGAGTCAGGTCTTGTTCTTACTCTGCTAGAAGAGGCTTATTTTAACCCTAGTTTTTTGTTTTTTTCCGGTCACAATAGGAATAAGTGCCATCCAATCCCCAGCTTTTGGCTTGTGTTCCATAGCTTTGAAGCTTTCTCCTATCAGCCAAATCTATCTGAAATTTTTCAAATTTTAAAATATACTACTAGCATGTGGTTCTTAAGTTACAACTGGAAAGAATGCAGTGTTTTGAATCTCTGTTTTCTGGCCTCATGTTCCTACCCAGAGAGACCTCCAAAATCCTGAAGTTTCTCTTTCTTCACCTTAGAAAGAATGGTGACATGGCAGTGACTTGGCCAGGTGTTAGAATGTGGATGAAAACTAACCATTTTTCACAGATTGGTCACTTATACATTATTATATTTAATCAATATGGAGTGCTGTTTGGTTGGTATTGTTGTTTTTTTAAACTCTCTTGTTTTGAAGGGAGAAGGATATACCAGAGTAAGATTTTGTTTTGTCTTACTTTGCCTTGCCATTTTTCTTTTTCTTTTCTTTCTTTTCTTTTATCTTCCTTTAACTTTTCTTTAATATTAGAAACAAACTGCTAACTAATCCACTCATATTTAAAAGAGCAGCTTAGGTTGTTCCCTGGAAGTGGCAGATAGCTTGATTTATGTGCTTATGCTACTCTTTACTTTGAGTAGTGGACATATACCTTGTCCACAATTTAAAGAACATCAGAAGCATCTGTGGCAGAAAGTGGTCACAATACTTTGGAAGAAAGTAGTTGAATAACTGGGCCTATCCTCTTCTAGTTCAAGTATAGCAATCATTTGAAGAGACTTACCCCATAAAGCAGGAGCTTGGCTGTTGAACAAGGTTCAGTGTTGGAGTCATGAAAATACTGTTGGGTTTCAGACAAATCTGTCTCTTTTGTTCAGATGTTTTGTGGCTGTCTATCTATGGAAACCTCATGCTGCCAAATCTTATTTTCTTAAAATTCTTGGTTTCAGATTACTCGATAACGATCATCTCTGTATTGAAGTTTAATTTAGCTTTTCATAATGCCACCAATGTATCTACAAATCAGCAAAATCCTTTGCTGAGGTACCCAAGGCTTTTTCTTTTCCTTTTCTTTTTTCTTTCTACAATGTCAGTTGAGTAGAGTGCCAGGATGTGAGGGATTTAAATATCTCCTGAGCTGACCCTTGAAAATTCTCCTTTTTGTTTTCTCCAAACATATCATGACATGTCTGAGAGAGAAATTGAGGCTTTTCTACAAAACAGGTAGCTCATCTTAAGAAAGGAGCATATCCTAAGAGAAGAGCATCCTGGGATATTGAGAGAGATAGGTAAGCGAGTTCAAGAGGCCCCATTTGAAAGAGTAGAAATGCGGACCATAAGTGTAGGTGTCAGTGCAGATCATTGAGGGACTGGGCCGAGATTGGTGCTGCTAAGTGCTAGGCACTGGAAATATAGCAGGAAACAAAACAAACAGTCCCACATGTTTAGGGTGTCCTGGCTTGCAGTTCGTTGTCAGCATTTCTTGATTCTAGAGCTGGGAACCTCAGATATTCTTGTAGGTATTCACTGACTTTGCCACGTACAGAATGATATTTTTGAAAATTTTTGCTTTAATAAATACAAATGATTTGATTTAATCAGTGCATGGGAAGATCCATATCCCCACCCCCCACCCCACACTGGGTATCAAATCCATGGCCTCATGCATGCTAGGTAATATGCCCTACCCTTGAGCCTCATCCCTATTCAGGTTTTGCCAAGGGCTTTTACAGAGATTTTACCATTTAGAAGTAGGTTAAAATATAAATGAAAACTAATCCTTCTTAAAATTTTATTTTTAGATGATTCAGTAATTTAACTGTCAGTAGACTAAATGAAATGCTCAAATGACCACTCGCTGAAGCACATCTGTCCTTTTCCTCCACATAGGATAGTTCCTGAGTCTGTTAGGGTGAAGAAGCCTTGGAAATCACCACAAATTGCCATTTTTCTGATACTGCTTCTGGTGCTCATAGGCACCCCTAATGTCCCTTCCTTCTAGGCCTTGACAGATGGCAGCCTGTAGACTAATTTCAGGACAGTTTCTGCTTTTGACTTCTTTGGTTTGTTTTTCTTATATCCTTATAAGTTGACACTATTCTCAGTGGTAGAGTGCTTGCCTAGCATGTGTGAGGCCGTGGGTTCAGTCCCCAGCACCACACATAAAAAAATTAACTCTATTACAACTTACTGCATGTTCAGCTTTATACAGTATCTGCTTAGTCTCTTATATGACAGATAAATACTTTTGCATATTTGTACTAGAACTTCCACTCAATTTTGTTATATTATTTTAGTTTTACCAACATTAAACTTTATAATTAATCTGTTTCTGATCAACAATATGCTTCCTATTCTGAATGGTAAGAACATCAGAACATTTGAGCTTTCTTTCTTTCTCCTTTCTCCTCTTTTTTAAAAAGCTCAGTATTTTATATTATCTAGATTTATAGCATTTATTGCATTTTTCTTCTGTAACCATAATTGTCTTCTAAGCTTTGTCTATAAATTCATCCTTAAAACTTAATTCTGCCCCCCATGGCTGTTATATTATAATTATAATACATAATTATCTAATATATAATTATTATATATTAGATATTATAATACAAATGTATTAAACCAAGAAGTATAATAGTGATTAAACCTATAGAAAAAGAAATCTATGACACTAAATCATCCAAGAAATTTTAAATTAATTTTCTCACTCTTTTTTCCTTTCCACATTTCCTCAAGTGCAGGTACCACTTAAGTCATTCTTTTTACAATATTTTTTCATTTTCCTGAAGAATCTTCATTGTTCCCATGCAAGTGGTAAACTTTCTGAATTCCTAAGTGTCTAGAAATGTCATCTTCATTGTCTTCTCCCTCTTCTCCTTTTCCTTCTTTTTCTCTTTTTTGATGCTGGGAATCAAACTCAGTGCCTCACATATGCTAGGAAAGCTTTCTACCACTGAACTATATGCCCAGCCCTTTTTATTTTTTAGTTTAGGGCAGAATCTCACCAAGTTGCTGAGGCTGGCTTCAAACTGGTATTCCTCCTGCATCATAAATTACTAGTATTACAGCTGTGCTTACCATGCCATCTTGGTTATATTCTTGTTTTTTTTTTTGTTTTTTTTTTTTTAATAGCAGGCATTGAACCCAGGATTGCTCAACCACTGAGCTACATCCCCAGCCTGTATTTATTAGTTTATTTTGAGACAGGATCTCATTGAGCTGCTGAGGCTGGCTTTGAACTTCGCATTCCTCCTGCTTCAGCCTCCTGAGCCTTTGGGATTATAGGCATTTGCCACCAGGCCCAGATTGGTTATATTCCTGATTGTTAGTTTTGTTATAAAATTCTGTCTTCAAAATTAGGTTTTTTCCCTGAGAACATTGAAATCATTATCTTCTGTTGTTTCACCAATGCTTATGAGAAATCCAGTTTTCATTTTTGTAAGTGTAGTTCCCCCTCTCCCAGGTTTTTAAAGAGTTTGCAGTTTTCCATGTAACTTTGTTTTTCAGATATTTTATCAAATTGTTTCTAGGTGTGTCTTATTTTTCCTGCTGTGCATACTTAGTGCATCTTATTAATTTTAAATTGAACATTTATATCGTCTCAAGAATTTTTTTTATTTTCCTGTTTTTCTCTTTTTTGAGGGGAGGAGGAGTACCACGGACTAAACCCAGGGGCACATTGCTTACAGCCGCTCACTAAATTGCTGAGGCTAGTTTCTTCGAACCTGTGAGCCTCCTGCCTCAGCCTCCCAAGCTGCTGGGATTACAGGCGTGCATCACCACACCTGATCCCTGTCCCTCTCTCCCTCCCTTCCTTTTTTCCTTCCTTCCTCCCTTCTTCCCTCCCTTCCTTTCTTCCTTTCTTGCTTTCACCAGGGATTGAACTCAGGGGCACTCAACCACTGAGCCACATCCCCAGCCCTATTTTGTGTTTTATGTAGAGACAGGGTCTCACTGAGTTGCTTAGTGCCTCTCCATTGCTGAGGCTGGCTTTGAACTCACGATTCTCCTGTCTCAGCCTCTCAAAGTGCTGGGATTATAGGTGTGCGCCTATTCACAGTTTTGCTTCTAGAGATTCTACTACTAGTGTAACTTTTGCTTCAACTTTCTGTAACATTCTACAACGTTTTTAAAAAAATATTTTAAAACCTCCTTTGCATTCGTTTTATATTCAAAGAGATGTCTTCAAGTAAATCTTAACAGGTTTCTTGCTTGGACAGCTAATCAGACATATTATTTGCACTCATTCCTCCTCTCTTGCTTATTCGTTCATCCTATGTATTCATTTACTCACTCATTAGTTCATTTCTTTTTTTTTTTTTTTGGTGGGAGGATACTGGGGATCAAACTCAGGACCTTGCGCATGCTGGGCAAGTGATTTACCTCTCAGCTGTACCCCACCCCCTTTTTATCAAAGTCGTTTTTTAAAAATGTTTTATTTATTTATTTTTAATTTATTCTACTTAAGTATACATGATAGCAGAATGCATTTGATTCATTGTACACAGATGGAACACAACTTTTTATTTCTCTGGTTGTACGTGATGTAGAATCACATCAGGTATGCAGTCATACATGAAGCTAGGACTATGATGTTTATCTCATTCCACCATCTTTACTGTCCCCATGCCCCTCCCCACTTCAAAATCTTAAAAAATGCTTGGTTTATACTGAACACTGTTAGGCATTAAGAATATATCAGTGATTCCAGAACTGTAATGATTTCTACCCTCATGAAATTTATAGACAGACCAAATTATATTGTTATGTCATGTACATATACACTATTTAATGAGGCCCACTATTATGTATAATGCACCAATTAAAAGTATGGAATGGAAAAAATTTACAGACTATTAATCTAGCTTGTTTTATTTTATTTTATTTTTAAATTTCAGCACCTACTTAAATTTTGTCCTTTAGTTGTTCTATTTTATTAGCAACTTCTTTTTAGTTTATATAGTGTTTAATATTTCTGTAAATATTATTTAAAATTAAAAGAAATAACATCCACTTCTATTATCTAAACTGTTCCCTCTGTGATTAAGTGTTCTTTGTTGTGTTCCCCAAAATACTTTTGTGAACCTTCATTTATTCTAATGAAGAAGGTCCAGGCTATGTAATAGTGTTCCTCTGCTGGAACATAGTGCTGCTGACCCAAGTCATCTCCATCTTTAAAAGAAGTCAGTGGGCTGCAGATTGTATCAGAGGCCAGTTTTCTTGTAGAGTATCTGAACACCAAGGCCTGGAGCAGATGGATCACAGACCCCACTAAAATGATTCAGGTGAAGGGCCTCCTATGGAGAGCCGGACTGTGCTGCAGGAGTCACTGGGGAAATGGTCTGGCTTCTGCTTTTGTTTCAGGCCACAGTGTCTGTCCAAGGTTCTTTGGTTTTATCACCTACTGTCTGCTTTACCAAAGCACACATTTTGGTGAAGTGAACTATCTGTTGGGCGTTGATTATTTGGTAAATAGCATTGGTATAAAGTTGAAGTCATGTTGATATAAATGTGATATTCTCAGGTATGGAAACAATAAGGACTGTGCTTTCTCATATTTAAAGGGGAGCTTTAGCAGTGTATAAAAGACTTCTTAAAAAATCTGTAAATCAAGGGGCTGGGATTATGGCGCAGTGGTAGCGTGCTCGCCTAGCACGCATAAGGCACTGGGTTCGATCCTCAGCACCACATAAAAATAAAATAAAGATACTCTGTCACCTACAACTAAAAAATAAACATTTAAAAAAAATCTGTAAATCAAAAAAGTTGAGAAACCTACAGCAGTAAGTTCCTTTCATGTAAGCTATAACTTCTTTAGTGCCTTTAAGAGTGTTTATGCTTTCTTCTGTGTTATTGCTGACCTGTGTCAAGCTGTAAGTATAGTTGGAAAAGCTGTGAAGACTTGTCCTCTAGTATCAAATTAATGGATTAATGAAGAAGATTAAACCCCTGGGTCAGATTTTATGTTTTGATAAAATTGGTCTCTCTTAGAAGCAAAGCTCCGTGGTCCCTCATCTTGAAAGGGGAAGAAGCACAAGGGCCCCAGGGCTTACAGACACTTTGCCAGTAGGAAATCCACTGTGTGTGGATTTCTATTAGGTTGTTTTGTGCAGGTCCCTGGGCCTGAAAGTTCCATGGGGTTTATGTGGTCTAACTGTATCCCTATTTTTTCCCACCCACCTGTATGTTTTAAGTTTTTTGTGCAAAACTCAGGTTTTTTGAGCCATACCTACAAGTTTAGGATAGCAGGCATACCTGCTTTACTTATTCAGAATGTAGTATTTCTTGGGGGTTTTGCCAAGGGTCAAAACATTCTGCCCTTAGCTACTCTGTTGATATCAGAGTTAAGGGGGAGAGCCTGGATGGCCTGCAGAGCCCTTCTCAGTATAGTTCCTAATTAATTGTTCCATGATGTCCTTAAAGCCCACTCAGTGTGGTGCTTTATATTTGTTGATAAAGGCCTTGGAGCTCTCTTACTTCTCAAGGTTCCTGCTGCCATTGCTCCACCAGTCTCACCCCATCTACTTTCTGTCTTTCAGGATTTGACTATTAACACACTTTCTTCTTTTCCAGCATCATTAGGGCTTTATTCTTTTCCATATCTGTCTTTCCCTTATTTCAGAGGGGCCTCGTAAAGCATGGCACATGGACACAGTTTTCAGTTTGCCATTCTGACCTCCTGCAAGCATTCTTTCTTTATTTCTTTGGATAGTGCAATTGATGTGATAAGGAGAAGGGACATTTGACATGGTTACCAATGAGCAAAATTTCTGGGTCCTTTATATGTCATTTCTCAGCCCCTTTCTTTTTACAATTCCTGTGGTCAGCACAGTAAAAAGTGTTAAGGGAAATAGGAAAGGAGTTTTTATAGATTTTTCTATTTCCCAGTTGTGATGCTGCTTAAAAGAGATTTGCTCCAGTTCATACTGAGTGATCTTTTAAAAAGTAATAGAAACTGTAGTAACATTTTCCAAAAGGGGGGAAAAAATGGGCAATTTCTCATTATTTCATCATGCTAATATGATAATGATTATTTGGGGTTTTCTCCTTTTTTATGAATTTAATTTAGGAACAAATAGAAGACCTTTGACCCCTTAAGACATAGTGCTGAGATGAAGTCCTAGGCAATTTGTTATTGGATCTTATGATTCTGTGGGTATTTTCTAAAAATTGACTTTGAGAATGAATAGACCTGAGCTAAAACCTACACTCTGCTATTAGATAGCTGTGTAATCTTGAGCCTTAGTTTATTTTTTGTAAATTAGAGATATTCATAGGTCACCTCATAGGGCTGTTGTGAAGATTAAATGTGGTAATGCACTAAAAATGGTTCATATTAACAACCAGGTGCTTAATGACTCCTGAGCCTTTTCACCCAAATGGTGAAGGTCTGGTTGTCAGCCAGGTGCAGTGACGCATGCCTGTAATCTCAGCACTTTGGGAGGCCGAGACAGGAGCATTGTGAGCTCAAAGCCAGCCTCAGTGATGGTGAGGCACTAAGCAACTCAGCAGTGAGACTCTTGTCTCTAAATAAAACACAAAATAGGGTTGGAGATGTGGCTTAGTGGTCGAGTCCCCCTGAGTTCAATCTCTGGTACCAAAAAAAAAAAAAAAAGATCTGATTGTCCTCATTTCAGATCTGGTTGTCACTTCTCTCCAATGTGTCTGGCTATTTCTTTTCCCTTAGACTTTCCCATTCAGATTTTTTTCTTGCCTATTTTATATTCATTCTTATCACTTTCCCCTAGGCTAAGCTCCATCTCTGATAATGCCACTCATTTCCAGACTGGTCTAAGCATTAACTTGGTATGTTGCCCATAGTTAATAAAAAAACAAACAAAATGCCCCATTGGGTTATGGTTTGGATTTTGGTCTAGTCCATTTTGTTATTCCATTGGCAGGCACTTTGGTTTGGATTTATCTCTTCTTTCACTTTCTCATTTGTCATGATGCTAAATCCCATCCATTTCCCCCATAACTATTTAGCGTATATTATGTATAACTAAGGTAGTAATGATTAATAAGAACTTAGATGAAGGTAGAAGTAATGGCTAGTCATGAGTCATTCTTAATGTTTCAGGAAGCTTCACACACATTTACCATTTGATAGACACACAGTCTACTTCTTTTCTTTTTTAGTGGTACTGAGATGAAACCCAGGGATGTGACACCCCTGAGTTATTTCCCTCATCCCTTTTTTTTTTTCATTTTGAGACTCTATGTTGCTGAGGTTGGCCTCAAATTTGATCCTCCCTACCTCAGCTAAATAGCTGGGATTATGGGTGCACACCACTATGCCCAGCCACCCCGTCTTATTCTTAATAGAAACAGTTTATTGGATACTTGTCAATCTAAGATGTGTGCTAGCCACTCACTTACTTTGCTTGTTCTGTTGAGCTGGCTGTTTGCTGCCTGTGTGCCTGAGGTGATTAGGCAGGGGGCTACTAACTTAGTGCTTTAGGGAATGAGAAGCTTTTCAAGTGAGCCTGATGCCTTTGTGAATTTTCATGCCTCTTGTGAAAATGTGTTTAAAAGAAGAAAACAAATGGAAGTTGGAGGGAATTAGCAAATATTGGGACCTTGAAGTTGGATATATATGGTAGAACCTACAGATGTTTAGCGCATGAGTTTTGTAAAGGAAATTAGTACTTCCTTCTATAAGATTTCAGTGTGGGCTTTTCAGGGAGCCTTTTGGATTTCTGATACATCTGCTTACATATAAATTGAGGTTCAGCAGACTGTTTCTTGAATGTATGCTTCTATTGTGTTAAAATTGTGATTTATAAACCATCACATATCAGGTCAGTAGCTAGGAGAGCTATTTTACAGTTCTTACGCCATCCCTTCCCCCCCCTCCCCAAAAAAAGAGATCATCTTGGCATTGAAGGCAAAATTGCTTTAAAAAAAGAAAGGAAGCAACTGTGCATTTTTTTTTTCACCACTGTTTCAGAAACCTCCCTCTGAAATGTTTGTGTTTCTTCATATGTCTCTTGGCACAGGCTGTGCCTATGGAAACATGAGACCATAGAGTGAGGGTTGACCACAGTCTCTGTTAGTGGCTTATTGTATTTCAAAGCAAGAAACTCAAACAACCCCTCCCTTCTCCAAGGGAAGGGGAGAATAGGAAATTTCAAAACCCTTAGACCTTTTGCTGGGCCTATGTGTTGCTTATACTAGAACTACAAATAAGTGAAAAAATATTCTGGTTTCCAATTTTTAGGAAAAATCCTGACCATTTTTTCCCATACTTTTTGTTATCACATAGTTAATTTTATAATTAGTATCTCGTTTTCAATGGGCTTTACCTGCAGAAGTTCTATACTTTGTTTATGCAGTGAAGTCTAGACCTGACTGCCACATTCTAGACCTTAACAAGGCAAACACTGGGCATGGTCCAGGTGCCAATGGACTCTGGGGAACAAAAATAACACCTCTCTGTTCCTGTCCTGCTACCTGGCTAGGTTGTGGACCATAAACTATAACAGGGCAGATGGTAGAATTCTTACTGGCCCCCTTTTTCCTTTCTGACCCACACAAAACAAACTCACCATGAGCTTCATTCTACGAAACAACCTATGCCAAAACAATTTTCTTCTAATTTATCTAGAATGATTGGGCTCAATAGAAAAACAAGTGTTACACTTCCAGTTAGTCGTGGCTTGGTATTTCTCGAGCAGAATGACAGCCTTCCAAAATGTAGGCTATTATCATGAGTTCTTCGTCTGAACCAAGCATTGGTTATGTGTATCAGCATTTACATGAACTGTAGGGGGTGTGAAAGTGACTCTCTAGGGCTGTCCAGTCCCCATTTCAGATATTACTAGACTTCTTAGGTTTGGGTGGTTCTACTTTCACTGTCAGAGTGGATCATTCCAGATGCCATTATGTAATTTTCTGTCTTGGGGTATGTGTTTGTGTGGGCGGGTGGTTTTGCTTTGTTTTTAAGTGGTGTTTAATGTCAGGCTAATAATAAACTGGGTACGTAGGCCTGGTTTTGTCATAATGGCCAGGAGTTATTTGTCCCTGTTCCTCAGAGAGGCGGAGAACCACCCTCCCCACCCCAAGTGTGGTCTCTGTTTTTGAGGGGGCTCTTGTCATCACAGCTGCCTAGGAAGTACAGCATGGCAGCTGGCAGTTCTGTTATGAAGAGGCAAGGATGAGGAATCTCTCCAGCTGCTGCCACAACCGATTACTTGGCTTCCTGAAGCCTAAATAGAACCATTAAGGGATGAGTTTGCTGTTTCTGAAACAATGATGAAGTTTGGTCTTTTCCCTCTCCACAGTTCTCAGGTTCTGGTGATTTGGGAAGGCCTAGTGTCTTGACAGCTTTATGAGTCAGGGCGGCCTCACGTGTGCTTAGTCATCCTTGGACCTTGATTTCTTGATAAGGAGAGTTTATTACTTGTAGTATTCTGTCTCTACTGTTTTTCACAAAACTTTATGGAGGCACTTTTAAAAACAATGGAGTATGCCCAAATTTAAAATCTAAGTACTGATGCTTGTTTAAAACACTGATGGTGTTTTAACAATATTGATCTTCACTCCTAAATTGCTTGCTTTGTTGGTCTGGAGTGGGGCCTGGTGTTGTATCTGGAATGACAGTTCCAACAGGCAGCCTACATTGATAACCACTGGGAAAGAAAGTCTAGAGGAAAAAGATTTCCAAAACCTCTACTCTGAGGTTAGGCCTATAGCATAGATGTTGGTAAAGGAGGAATAAAATAACCCTACTAATGTCTGTTTTCTCAGATCACTTTCAGTGTGTAAGCACAACCTTTTACAACTCTACTTGTGCATTTTCTCTTGTACCAATTTTGTGTAGAAAAGCACACAATGCCAGAGCAGTATGTAGGGGCTGTGGGGTGATGGTTATTTCTAGCTCTGCCTCCAGCATATGGTGTGACCTTGGCAAGTCATTTGCCTGCTTTTGCAAATTCCCTTTCTAGCCTTTTTGGAAAGCAGAATAATACACTAATATTTTGCTTCTTTAATGTATCGCTTCGTAATCTAAAACTCCTTTAAACCTCCTCTCAGGTCCTTGACAGAGAGAGCTATGTTTCACTGCTGGTGTTTGGGAGCGAGAGAAGCAGTAGCAATGAGGCCTCGTGTTTTCCTTTGGCTTTAATGGCAGCCGTGAATGTTTCTTTCTGTAACCTCTCTCCTCAGGCTCTTTGTCATAAAGTAAGTGGGTTTACTTGGAAGTCTGTGGGTTTACAAGTCTGCGAAAGGTATCTGCCCCTCATTAATATAGCCAGACTTTCCCAAACATGTAGTTAACAAACATCTCTACCAATTGACTAAGTGGCTGCAGTTCTGTTAGCCAGTGACATGACTTTAGTTACCTTGCTTGCCTGAGAGCGCAGTGGAGTAGTACAATAACAGTGAGTGCATTTGGACCTGTAAGGTGACTTGTAATTCACTCTGTAACTGATTTTCAAGATCATAGATTTTTGGCTGGTTAATGGCTAATGGACTTTTGTTTTAAAATTTCTTCTTCAGCAGGAAACTCAGGCAGCATAAGGTATTGACCTTTTATTGTCACAGTTGTTGTTAACTAACCAAAATTGACTCCAAGTACTAAATTTTTCCAAATTCAAGTATTATTTATCCACATGTCAGGATCAATAAACACCAATTTAACCAATCAAGACAGTGGTTAAATATCCATGAAACCTCGAGTTTATTGTGTTCTTTTTAGGGGTAGACTGATGTGTCTGAAATTAATAATGTGTGTTTTTGATGACTGCGGCAGGATTATTTGGCAGCCTTCAATCTAAACTAATATCCTGGAGTAGACTAGCTGTTTTATGTTGATGCCCTTGTAGTTAACACCATTTATAACCCTGGGTGTTTCTGTCACACCTATTTGTAAAAGGGGCTTTTATTAGCTAGTATACACAGATAGGACAAACTAGCCAGTGCCTTAAAGTTAAATATATGAATACTAGTGAGAGTTATAACATAAGATTTTAAGAATTATATCACTTGCTCTTAGAGAGTCCTTCAAGGTGTCTTTTCAGAGTGATATAAATCTTGTTCTTATAATGAGTTGGCAGAGAAGAGAGTGTCAGAAACAAGTAGAGTAGTGCTTCCATCCATCCAGGCAGGATTGGTTCCAGGAACCCCGTGGCTACCAGAATTTGCAGATGCCGAAGTCTTCTATATAAGGAGGCATAGTATTTGCATATAACCGCACATCCTCTCATATACTTTAAATCATCTCTCAATCACTTAAAATACTTAATACAATGAACCTGTCAAGTGAACAGTTGTGTTGTTTACAAAATAACAAGAAATAAAAATTTATACATATTCAGTACCCAGTTCTTTTCTGTGAATACTTTAATCTATAGTTGGTTGAAACCACAGGTATGAAACCCACAGATTATGGAGAACTGACTATTTTCATTTTGGTTTGGATCCTTGGAATTGGAACTACTTTCTTTTTTTTATTATTTTTATTTTATTTTTTAGTTGTAGGTGGACAGAATATCTTTATTTTATTTTTATGTGGTGCTAAGGATCGAACCTGGTGCCTCACGCATGCTAGGCGAGCATGCTACCACTGAGCCATAACCCCAGCCCTGGAACTACTTTCTATACCTTTCCGTGCACTGCTAAAAGTTTGTGTGTTGAGAGTGAGGCGGAGAATCCTTACCTGCAAAGATTGTCTTTCTGATCAATGTACCATCTCAGTGTGGGACCTAAAACAAGAGAAAACCACTGCCTCCTGAGTGTTTTAAGTCTCTGGAGGTTGTGATTTTCACATTCAGAAATTGAGGCAACAGTGGAGTGTAGAGGTAGGGCATGGCCAGAGCCCCCTGTGCAGTGTTCTTCTCACCTTGATGGATCATGCCTAGCAGTGGGGCAGTGTTCACAGTGGAGTAGAAGGTAGCTCATAAGGGTCAGCACACATTGCTCCCTCCATCCCTCACCCCTTTCTACTGTTCACAGTTGATAATACTGACGTTAGTCTTTTTCTGGAAGCTGTATCTCTCTATTTATAGTGACTCCAAAAGTACGAGCTGAAGAATGGGCTCACTCCAAGAGTCTGCTAAAGGCAGGAATTTCAAAACTATAATCGGACAGTAATTATTCTAAAAATGTATGCAGACTAAAGTTATTTCCTGGACACAAGGTATTAGTAGTCCCTTTAGCCCCCAAATTACGAAAACAACAAAACAATTAAAGTTAGGCCAGTTTTCCAAGGCTCTTTTCTCCCTCTTAGTGTCTAGGAAGTGATTTGCCCTGTGGTTTTAGGATAATAATTCCCCATTCACAGCATGACTTATATGTTACCTACTCCTCTTTCCCCTGTAATAACAAAATTGCTGTGATAACCATCTAACTAGTTTAAATAAAATCAGGTAATTCATTTCTAAATTGGACTTGTTTCTTTTTAATCAGCCTTGTAATGTATTACAGACATCACACTCAGTATTGGCTACGGAAGTGATTTAATGCTGGGTTTTTAATGACTCCTTCATTAATCCTGGTATTCTGGGATTTAACACTCCTGGCCTTTGACCATTGGAAATGATGAAAACTTTGATTTCATGCATATTGGATAACACTGGACTGTTGCCGGAGCCATGAATCTTGCCTCTGCAACTGCATGTGTGATTGAGAGTGCTGTGGATGGATGGGTGCTCTCCTGGGCCGTACTTGCCTGCAAAGGAGATGACCACGATATCTCTATCAGCTCAGGGTGACCTCTTCCCAGGACAGTTGGATTTGCAACAAGAATCTGCACTGACAGCTTCATCTAATAGACAGTTCTCTGGACTTGTGAAGTCAGGGTTCATATCTTCACTTATTTCCTAAAAGGCGCTTCCTTTGAGAACACATACCATAATGTTTGTCCTTTGAACTTTTTCTTCTTCTAATAAATTCATAGAATTTTATAGTAGGATGACATCTTTTAACACTACCTACTCTACATTTTATAAATAGGGCCACTCAGTCCAGCAGGAGTGATATAACCAAGCCAGTGTTAATAATAATGAAAATTAGCTGGGCACAGTGGCACACGCCTATAATCCCAGCATTTTGGGAGGCTGAGACAGGAGAATGGCGAGTTCAAAGCCAGCCTCAGCAATGGCAAGGCGCTAAGCAACTCAGTGAGACCCTGTCTCTACATAAAACAAAATAGGGCTGGGGATGTGGCTCAGTGGTCGAGTACCCCTGAGTTCAATCCCTGGTACAAAAAAAAAAGAAGAAGGAAAGAATGAAAATTAACAATAGCAATTACCAGCACATGTAAGGGGGACTTCTGTGTGCCAGGCAGGATCTAAATATAGGAATTTATTTTTTTCCTCACAGAAGCTTCAGGAGAGAACATTGTATGGCAAGTCCAGTATTCTACACAGCTTCTCTGTGGACATCCTGCTGCTGCTAAAAGCAAAGATGACAGTATTGGTTGCTGTCCTTCTTCCTAATGGAAGCATCATGAGTGTTCTTTGGAAGAGAGGTGCCAGCTTGTTTACTGTAGAGTCTTGTGGCCAGGGTGTTAATACCCTGAGAAAATGCCAAATTCTTTTTTCCCTGTATATAATTACTGCCTGGGAGAGAGGAAGTCACCTTATACTAAGAGTCCTCACAAAGGTTATCATATTATAAAATGCTTCCTTGGTTACTTTGTTTCAAACACATAAATTAGTCTGAGACAGCCTCTGTGGTACTAAATGAAGGTCACATGCAGAATCCTTTGAAAAGAGCTAATTTAAAAAAAAAAAAACAAATGTAGCAATTATTCCTGTGAGTATGACCCACTAATTGCAAATATGTGTTATGGGAAGTGAGCTTTTAAAGGTCACCTGAAGGAGCAGTGGGCCCGATAGTAAATATTCTCAGTGTTTAGAGCCAGAGGGTCTCCAGCACACCTGTTCAACTCTACCATAGACAGTATGCAAACAAATGGCTATGGCTGTGTTCATAAAACTTTCATTACAAAAATAGACTATGAGTTTGCCAGTTCCTATTCTAAGGACTTGTGGAGATATAAAATATATACCCATTGAACAAATAAAAATTTTTAGATGGAGAGGTTGAGAGTAAACTACTGGGGCTGGGATTGTGGCTCAGTGGTAGAGCACTTGCCTTTCATGCATGAGGCACTGGGTTCGATCTTCAGCACCACATAAAATAAATAAAATAAAGATAATTGTGTCCATCTATAACTAAAAAAAAATATTTAAAGAAAAAGAGTAAACTACTCAAAGAGTGGCTCTAATGATGGTGTATATATATTGGGTCACCAATACTGTGTTTTGCTAGAGTAAAATTTTCCTGAAATGTAATGATTTAAACAAACAAAAAAAAACTTTGTAGATTAAGTATCACAAATAAATATTTGATGATTTCACTTAGGTGAAAAGTTTACATATTGAAGGTGAATAGAAACCATCACCCAGGATGATTTTCAGGAAACCTGGGATTGCTTTATGAGCAGGTACACTTTCTTGTGATCTATTCTCTTGACCTCCACCTAAAACTCAGTTTATAAGGCAGTGTTTGGTTTGGGAAGTTGTTCTCTTGTAATTGAGCTATCTCTATACTGGCACCTAGGAACTGAAGAGTTCCCCACTTCCTGTGTTTGGTGGCACTAGCCACCATGCATCCTCTTCCTATTGATCATACCCTTCTCCTGGTTGTCCCATTAGCATGTCCTTGTTTTTCTGGGTGTCTGTTTCTCATTCTTTGTTAATGCTACCCAGGTCTTTCTCCCGGAGCACTTTCAAATCTGTTTACACAACGGGGCCTTTCTGTTAGAATGATATTACTTTGCTGCCCATTTAATTTTCCAATTCCTTTGTTTCTTTCTACTGTTGTCACTCTCAACAGTGAAGTCCTGACTTAGCTTTGTCTTACCCTATTGAAATTTTCAATCTGATATATACTGCCTGTGAGTCACTTGAGTTTTACTAGTCTATCACAGTTTTTTTTATTTTCTGCATGTTCCTTTTCAAATGCATCTAGAAGGATAGCTCCTGGATAAACAGGGTTAGGAAATCTCATTGCAAAGCACCTGCACTCTTTGGCAAGATAGGAGTGGGGTGTTGGGAGGATGTATTCTGGACCAGTTCCATTACCAGCAGAATGGGAAGAACAATTTTTATGGGGTAGGGTAAATCATGTGCCTGAGGATGCCGGTGAACTGGTGTTACAGAAGTGCCATTTGTATCTGTTAAATGTAAGAGATGAGATAATCGGTCATTATGCTAATTCTGGGTAACAGATGGTGGAGAGTTGTGCATCTCAACAGGCGTATTCACCACAGGGGAAATGAGCTTGCACCCAGATCAGCAGTCAGGAAGGAATTCCATTGAGAGATAAACACCACTGGTGATTACAGAAGTTTTTGTCCCCCTGAAGACATGTGCATAGAAGCTGGGTTTCCTGAAGTTCTCATAATCTACATGCTCTTGGCCATAGCCCTTTCTGTCACAGGAAAACAATTTGAGGTGGTTTCTCTCCATTTGGTTAATTTAGAGAGATCAAGATTGGAAATAAGTTAAATATATGTGGTGCATAGCATTACTGAACGTTTTTCTTTACAGAAAGATGCCATAGGGGTCTCACAAACATTGTTGAATGTCAATCATGAGAAATGAATTTCATAGATGAAACAAGAAGTAGGAACTGGATACGCTCTTTCTTTTGCCTTTGGTATGTGACTGGGGAAAAAAAAGGCTTAAGTGTTTTTGCTTTATATTCTCTAAGGGTCAATCTTGATTCTGCAGTTTTTTATCCCTGATTGTCTTCCCTTCAGTATTTTGGTAAATCATACCTTCATTTATCCTCTGTGTGCTGATGATTATCAACTTTTTATTTCTCTTTGCTTGTCTCTATGCACACACCTGGTTTTCATTTCCATTTCTGGGTCTTACTGTCATCTCAGAACCAACATTCTTAATGCTGATGCTGATTAAAATGGTTTCAAACTCAAGTGTGCCCCAGCATCACCTGTGTAGCTTATTAAAACACACCCCAGGCAATGAGCTGGCCTCAACTTTTGTAGTACTCATTATAGTCTTTTCTTCCCACCAGTCACTGGCATGCTGAGCTTGGCAGAAAGCCAAAAATCTAGGCTTCAAAATGACAAAGGTCATTTTGAAGAGCTATCTAAGTTGATCGGATAGCTATCAGAATTGATCACTCCTTGTACGGGGAGTCATTCCAGTTGTGCTTTAAAGAGGCATGCTCATTCAGATTTAACAGATTGGTAAGTTGGATTCTAAACTATGGTTCAAGCAGTCTACAAGCAGCATTTTAGATTGGGAAATCTCAAAGAGGGGTTACCCATCTGTAGCTCTAGTTCCCTCCAGGAGCCATTTGATCCTGCCTTTTTGACACTTAGGGTCTTGGAGGAAGGCAGTTTCATTACAGAGGTGATAGTTTAGTTATCTATGTAGAGATTCCCTTGCCAGTTCTTTCCTATAATTCCCATCACTTACCCAGTGTGTTCAATAGTCAGATCTAAATGAATGCAGTAGCCTTGTAGATGTGTCTTTCATAACTATCAACTTGCCCCTCTCCACCGCTGCCTACATAATACTGCTGGATTAATTTCCCATAAATGTAGTTTTCATGCTATTATTTCGCCACAACAGCTGTTTTAGACTTTCACAACTGTCTTCCATCAAGCCCCCTACTCAGTTACATCTCCTCTGTCATCTCTTACTTTATGAAGAAAATATAGGCTTGTCAGGAACACATCTTTAACTTCTTATTCTCTCAGCCTCCAACTGGTCTCCCTGTGCTTGCTTTCTTATTTCCTGCTTTCCCGTTTCTCCAGAAGATTGTGCCTTCTTCTTTTCCAAATAAAATTTTATACCAACATGTTTGAGGCCACCAGTTACCTTGTTTTCAACAAATTTTTCTAATTGTCCTTGAGTCCTCTGTTTGATTTTATCTCCTTTTCTCCTTCTTGCCTTCTCTTCATAGCTACATTAACTGAAAAAATTAAAAGAAGTTTCATTCTGTTTCTGTTTGCTATTCATCACTTTACCTCTGGCTTAGGCCCTTCCACATCATTCACCGATGCTTCCTTCAAGGGCGCTTCTCAAACCTTACAGTTACTTTACCTTTCTTCAATATTCAACACTTATCTCTATCTTTCTAATATTTTTACCTTTCAGCATATCACTTTCTTGGATTTCTTGCTACAGCTTTACTTCGTCTCAGTCTGCTTTGAGTATTTCTTAAATATTTGTGTTTCCTTTATTTTGTCCTCATTCTTCTTGTTACCTCATCAGTTCCCATTGGTGTCCTTGAAAGGTGTTCCTTCATTCAGATGATTCCATCTTGATTGATAGTGTCACCATTCACTTAGACTTTTAGTCCACAGGTCCTCTTATGTCCTCTGCCTCGCTTCCTATACCTGGTGATCACATGGTACAGCCTAGGCACATTCTGTTCCTCTTCTCCCTCCTGCCTGGTTTATGCTGTCAGCATGGAATAACACAACTGTCTCCAAATTGGCCTATTTCTAGTTTTATTCTCTTCCGATCTATTTTCTACACGACTGCTGTAATTCTCTTTCTGGAACACAAATCTGATTATCTTCCTGCTTAAAAGTCTTCATTTATCATTCTGCAGCAACTTTGGGATTATTCAAACTCATGATCTGGCCCGTGCCTAGCCCCCATGTTTATATTTAACATTCCCCTGTACTTTCATCCATCATTTCTATAAAAATTTTAAAACTTCCTTGACTTGAAGTTGGTATGCCTGGAACACACATTTCACCTGGCTTGCTCCTATTCGGCCTTCAGCACCTGCCTTCCTACAAGCCAAAATCAGAACTGGGCATTTTGTGTATATCCTTCCCCAGCGCATTGTGCTTGCTTACAATAAGGCTTACAGCACTTGTAACACTAGTTCACAGATATCTCCTTTTTTGTTCCTAGTATGTTATACACTTTTTGCCCTGTAGAGAATCTTTGAGTTAACAAATGCTCAAATACATTCCATGGCTCCGCCTGAGTTATCTCATTATTTGTAAGCTCAACAGAGTTACACCTGAAATGAGGATGAACTATGTCTTTTGTGGCATCATTTAGAACTTTAGCTTTGCCTGGGACCCTAGAGGTCCTTCAGGTTAGTCCCCTTGATATGATAGACTTAAAATATGACTTAAAAGGTAAGTGACTCTTCTCAAGTTTTATCTAAGTAAGCCAGAATTGAAATTTGGAATTTCATGATTCAAAATCTCAGTGAAACTGAATCTCATTTACATGCTATTTTCAAATTGTACCTTTTTCTTAGGCCCCAAGAACATGACATAATCATTTGACTTTTGTACTTTTTAAAAAATCTTTATCTTTTCAACAGATTATTTACTGAATGAGTACATGATGTTGCCAGGCTCTTTTTGGCTTAGAGGATAAAGCAGTGAATATAGTTCAGAGAAATCTTTCTCTTTTTCTTCTTTTTCTTTCTTAGCCCCCTGGGCGGGGGCAAACAAAGAAACAATGAAAATATGCAATATAGAAGGTAACAAAAAACAAATAAAGTGCTGTGATGAAAAATAAAGCTGAGAAAGTATTCCAGGATTGGAAGGATGAAGTTTTTCAGTAAGGTTATCAGGGAGGCCTCAGTGACCAGGTGGCATACGCAGAGATACGAAGGAGGTGACAGGAGCCAACAACACAAGGCACGGGTGCACCAGAGAGACAGCTTGGGCCACGAGTGCCTGGATAGCAATGAAAACATTGTGGCTGGAGTAGAGGCATGAAGGTCGGTTGGGACATAGAGAGAGGAGACGGTAGACAATGCCAGTTCTGTAGGCCATTAAATTCCTTGGCTTTTACTTGGAACGAGGCAGGAGCCATTATAGAGTTTGGAGTAGAAGAGTGATGACGAGCCCTCTTGACTTTGACCTTCAAAAACTGCTTCTGGCTAAGCACTATTCTGACTCTTGTGGTAGAGAATGAGTTTGGGCCTTCAGTGCATTTCTTTTCTCCTTTTGTTAAGTGCAAATCTTATTGATTTTTAAATAAAGGTTTTTATTTTGAAGTAATCATAGACCAACAGTAGTTGCAAGAGTGGTAGAGAGAGATCCATCCCATACACCCTTCATTCAGTTTCCACCAATGGTTCTGAGTACAATATCAAAACCAGGAATTTGGCATTGGTATAATACACCTATTCCTGTACCATTTTGTCATATATCCATCCACATCCACTGCAATGAAGATAGAAAACCATTCAGTCATCACAAAGATGGCCCTCATGCCACTCCTCTTACCCTTTTCCCCTCCCATCATCCCTGACAACTATTAATTTGTTTTCCATCTCTATGATTTTGTCATTTCAAGAACAGTGTTTTTAAATGGAGTCATATAATATGTGATCTTCTAAGTAGACTTTTTTTCATTCAGCATAATGCCCTTGGAATCCACTTAAGTCATTGCCTGTATCAATATTTATTCCTGTTGACTTTTTGTAATCTGTATATGAAGCAGAAGACAGGCTGTCATTGTGGAAGGATGCCTGGTTTATGACTAGAGACCTGAATTCTAGTCCAAGTTTGTCACTAAATATTTTTTTAATGACTACAGATCTCAGTTAAGCCATCTGTAAACTAAAGGAATTGAAGTAGAACACTAAGATCTTTTGAGCAATAAAGTGACTTTTCCTGGCTATGGTAATGAAGTCCAACTGCCCTTCTATACTTACTGTGCAGTGATCTCCTATAGTCCTTAGTACATTGTCAAGCTCATAATCATCACTCAAGAAGCAACTCATAATGTTTTTTTTTTAAATTTTTTTAGTTGTTTATGGATCTTTACTTTATTCATTTATTATTTATATGTGGTGCTGAGGATCGAACCCAGTGCCTCACACATGCTAGGCAAGCGCTCTACCACTGAGCTACAGCCCCAGCCCTCATAATGGTTTTATTGACATATTGCTGCTACTTGTATTTTCAAGTATAAGCTTGATAGGCCAAAGTAGTACTTGACAAACTGTAAATGTGAAGATGAATCTGATTTTTCAGTATTCATAGTGCTAAGATATAAGAATAAACTCACTAGTTTACATATGATAGTGAACTATAGTGATAGGAAAAATGTAGGAAATTGCTGTTAAATATCAAATCTACTCTTAAGTTACTTCAAGTTACTTCTTGGTTTTTGAATCAGTCACAGTACTACTAGTGGGCTAAGTCCATCTATTACAGACAAAAAAGGTACTTAGCCAAAGTAAAAGGACTGGCGAGTAAAGAATCCAAAAGCTTAGACTGGTTTCCCCAGAAGATACATTATATACCCTCTTCTATTTCCTCATCCCTCCCTCCTCTTTATTATGCTGCAGAGCGTTTGGGTAATATATCTTAAGCAAGTGATGGATATTAAAAAATAAATTTTTTCTTATAAAGTTTCCACATAGCTTGGCCTCCCACCCTTTACCAGCATACCCATATGTATGCACAGTGGATAGGGCCTGGAGCCCTAGTGGAAGGCTTAAGAGAAATTTCTCCTGCTGCTGACATGCCCCATAATCACAACCCAAGTGTATAAACCCTAAGTTATAATAAACATTTACTGAAATGATGCTTGATCTAGTTCTCCTTGAATGTGATCGTCAAGTGTTGTATGGAGATATGGATAGAGAGATGACACAGTAGCAAATATACACTTTTGACTATCGATCAGTAAATCCTGGTTCATGTTAAAAAATTGATTATGATAATATCAGAGCCAGGAGCATTTATATGTACCCTCTCATTTTTTAGATGTGGGAACTGGCACAGGCTTAGCACATGTTCTCTAGAAAGAGCTGAGGTGAAAGCCCCAGTCCTCTGCTCTGCATCACTGCTCTGTGTCTTGCTAGCTTAATGTAATGAGCTCAGAGTTGCTGTTGTTGGCCACAGAGGGCTGGGGGGAGGGGGGATTATTACACAGCTTTTACTAATGAGAAATACCTGTGGGTAACTTCTCTTTTGTTGCCGTGGATGATGGACCACAGTTATCCCTAATATTCCTGTTTTACCATATGCATCTGGTTCAGTGTTGTACTCTGTCTTTACTTTTTTAAAAAATAATTTAGATGAAGATTGTTCACTATTAAATGAACTCATGTCAAGATCATGTCTTGTATTAAACTCTTTCAAAAGCAAAATAACTTTGCCACAGTGAAATGTCATTTTGAGAAAGTCACTTTCCTCTTGTGTGAGTTTTAGAAAATAAATGAAATGAACGAAACTAAAAGCTAATGTTTTTGGTGCCCATAGCTATGAAATTATTTCAACTGTTAAGGAGTTTACTTTTTAACTGTTAAGCAGTTTACTGCCTGTGATTTATTTCATCCATTAGGAACATGTTTATAAACTCACCAGCAACAGAACTTTTTTGTGTTTACCCTTGTTCATTCATTCTTTTAAGATATCTTTTTAAGCTGGGCATGGTGGCACACGCCTGTAATCCCAGCACTTTGGGAGGCTGAGACAGGAGAATTGCGAGTTCAAAGCCAGCCTCAGCAATGGTGAGACACTAAGCAACTCATTGAGACCCCGTCTCTACATAAAACACAAAATAGGGCTGGTGATGTGACTCAGTGATCAAATGGCCCTGAGTTCAATCCCTGGCACTAAATAAAAAATAAATAAATAAATATCTTTTTAGTTGTATATGGACACAATACCTTTATTTTTATTTATTTTTATGTGGTGCTATGGATTGAACTCAGTGCCTCAGTCATGCTAGGCAAGCGCTCTACCACAACCCCAGTCCTAGTTCATTTGCTCTTTTTTTTAAAAAAAAAATATGTTTTTAGTTGTTCATGGACCTTTATTTTATTCATTTATTTATATGCGGTGCTTAGAATCAAACCAGTGCCTTACACATGCTTGGCAAGTACTCGACCACTGAGCCACAACCCTAGCCCTCATTCATATTATTTTTTTAATTAATCACATTGGTTTTCTATATTCCAAAAAAAGCATTTCCCAAGTAAAATGGATGATAAAATGGGAAAAAAATCAGAGAAGGGAAAAAGTATATAGAAATGGAAAGAATGAATAAAATTAAACATATTTTTAAACATTGTTTTAAAATTAAGAAACTGACTTCATGTTTCATCTCTGATATGTTAAGTAATCAAAAGTCCTCAATTTTATCCTTACAGTAACAAAAATGTCTGAAAATCAAATTACATTTCTTGAACCCAACAATGTACTGCTAGAGCAGTCAACTGGTATATATAATCAAAGAATGTCTGGAGACAGAATATGGGCTAATTTGAGATTAAGGAAGCCTTGGGGTCCTGTAGACTTAGGGAAAGGCTCACAGTTCCAGTTTTCTTTCCAGATATCCTACCACTTTCCCACTGAGGATTCCAGAAAGACTTCATGTCTCTGATAGGAGTAGGTTGTGAATTAAAAACAGTCAATTGAGGACAAAGTTTCAAAGAAAAATATTGGGAATATTACAGTCAGAGATAGGAGTTAGGGTGCCAGTGGGGGTGGTACACATTGATGAAACACTAGTGAAAGTCATATTCCTCAGACATAGAACCACTTAAAGAATGGATAAGATTAGAAAAAAACTCCTTTGTCCCATATCTGACCTACACAACAGCAATGATCTGGTATAACAACAAACAATTACAGCTGAAAGAGTGTAATACACAGATTCTTTCTGTCTGAAATAGTGTTTAAGGAAACTCAAACAGTGAGATAAAAAAATGTACAGGATGAAAACTTAAAGCCTCTGGTACCTTTAGCTTCGGACGAGCATTAAACATCAAACAGGTCCTCACCAAATAAAATAAATACTCCTATCAGTGGCCTATTTACCTCATTTTTTATTATTCAAGAAAACATGTCTGGCTTTCAACAAAAAATTACAGGAAAGGCCAGAAGATATGCTAAAATGCTATCTTTATGCTAAGATAAAGAATCAACTCAGACATATCATACATGTTTGAATTGCCAAGTTAAGAAAAACTAAAGTAATTATGATATGCTAAATACTGTAATGGGAGAAAAGTATACAGCATGCAAAAACTTATAAACTATGTTAGGGAAAATGGAAACTTCAAGAATCAAAACAAAATTCTAGAAATCAAACATGCTGAAATAGAAAGGAAGAATGCTTTCTGATGCCATCAGTTAAATTATGGCCAAGGAAAGAAACCATGATCTTGATGATGAGTTAGTTAAAAATTTCTCAAACAAAAATACAAAGACAATAAAAGCAACCAAAGAACTATGGAACAATATCAAAGAATAAAGCACACATAATTAGAATACAAAAAGAAAGGAAAACATCAGAAAAAATATTTGAAGTAAAACTATCTGAATATTTTTTAAAAACAGATGAGACAAAAAGCACAGATTTTGAGAGAATATCAAGTAGGATAAGTACCAAATATAAATAGGTGAATAAATAAAGTAATACCTAGTCATCTCATATCCAAATTACAGAAACTAAAAACAAAGAAAAAATTTTGAAAGGAGAAAGAAAAATAATTGCTTTGCTTATACAGCTATAGAGGAATAAGGATAAAAAATTCATTGGATGATACAGTTACTAATTTGTATCGTCAGCTGATGTTCCTAACACAGTCCTTTTCTCCATTGTAGGCCTAGCCCTGAGCCAACATCCATGTGAATTCCACAATTTGAGTCTTTTTAAAATTCAATCTGCCAGTCTATGTCTTTTAATTGATGAGTTTAGGCCATTAATATTGAGTTATTATTGAAATATAGCTTGTATTCCTGTTCATTTTAGTTTATTTTTGGTTTTTAACTTGACTTGGTTTCTCCTTTGATTGGCTTTTCCTTTAGTATAGTTCCTCCCTTTGCCGATTTTCATTGTTGTTTTTCATTTATTCTTCATGGAATATTTTGCCAAGAACGCTCTCTAGTGCAGGCTTTCTTGCTGTAGATTCTTTTAACTTTAGTTTATCATGGAAGGTTTTTATTTCATCATCAAATTTGAAGCTTAATTTTGCTGGACATAAGGTTCTTGGTTGACACCCATTTTCTGTCAAAGCTTGGTATATGATGTTTCAGCATCTCCTGGCTTTGAGGGTTTGGGTTGAGAAATCTGCTGAAATCTGAATTGGTTTCCCCCTGTATGTAATCTGCACTTTTCTCTTGCAGCTTTTAAAATTCTATCCTTATTGTGTATGTTAGGTATTTTCATTATAATGTCCCTTGGTGTGAATCTGTTGTGATTTTATACATTTGGTGTCCTGTAAGCCTCTTGTATTTGATTTTCCAATTCATTCTTCATGTTTGGGAAATTTTCTGTTGTTTCATTGAAGAAATTGTGCATTCCTTCGGTTTGTACCTCTGTGCCTTCTTCTATCCCTATAATTCTTAGATTTGGTCTTTTCATGTTATCCCATACTTCCTGGATGTTCTGTTCATGATTTCTTACCATCTTCATTGTGTGGTCAACTTTATTCTCAAGATTTTGTATTTTGTCTTCATTGTCTGAGGTTCTGTCTTCCATGTTCTCTAGTCTGTTGGTGACTCTTTCTATGGAATTTTTTATTTGATTTATTGTTTCCTTCATTTTAAGGATTTCTGCTTGGTTCTTTTTCAAAGTCTCTCTTTCTTGAAGTAATCTTTTGCTCCCTGTATTTGCTCTCTAATCTCTTTGTTGGAGTGATAAATTGTTGCCTATATATGCTCTCTTATATTCTGTGCTTCCCAGATCATTTTAATTATGTACATCCTGAACTCCTCTGACATTTCATCTACTGTGCTGTCAATGGATTCTATTGTTTAAGCATCTTGGTTTGTTTGGGGCATTTTATTCCCTTGTTTTTTCATGTTGTTCATGTGTCTTTCTCTCTAACAATGCCTATCTGAAGTATTACAGTTTCTACCCTATAATCTTGTAGTGTCTCTACAAATTACCAATACCTCACCTCTGGTGTAACCGGGCCTGCAAGGACCTCAAGGATGATCTTCCTGGTCCTAGCTGTTGACTCTAGGTAGATGTAGACAGGGGCAGCCACCAGTTGGTAGATGAGGGGCCGCAGCAAGGTTGGTCCCCTCCTGAGCGTTGGGCCAGGGTCCGTCTGCTCCACTTCCTCTGTGTGTTGGCCTCATTCATTCTTATAAGCACCTAGGTTGATCCCTTTTCCCGAATATAGTGGAATTTGTTGTTATTATTGTTTACTTTAAGATAGTCCCTTTTCACATTTTCCACTTTAATAAGTTGTTTGGACATTTTTAAAGTGGCTTTCATTACCAAGAGCAGTGTCCTTTAAGCCATCTTCACTCAATTGCTAATTTTCTCCTGCCCTTTTGCTTTTCCCTAGTAGAGTGACCGAGTCTGTTCAGTTATAGATGGGTTTGGAAACCTCACAGAGATTCAGGTGTTTAGGTAGAGAGCACACCATGAAGTCCTTACTCAGTGAATAGTAAAGTGACAGGAAGACAAGAGTCTTTTTCTTACTCTATTCCAAGCACCTTAGCAGAGAGTTAAGGACTAAGTACTGCCCAACTACCTGCCCTGGACCCTGCCATTGGGATGAGAATTGAGTGGTACAGTGGAGCAGAGAAGGACCTCTACAGCCTATGCTGAGGCTTGAAGCTTTACTCTGTCAGCTGCCTCTTGCCCTGGGCCTGGGCTCCCATGTTTCCTAGTTTAGAGGAAAATATGGGCTATGTTACCTATTCTTAGGGTCCTTTTATTTTTAAACTCTTGTGAATGAATCCTCATAGTGTAATAATCAGTTAAATCTATTAGGATGCTTTTGGTTGCGAGGGACAGCAGCAACTCTCACTATCCTAAACACAGGATTTTTATAAGAAGTTAGGAGCAGCAGATAGAACTGACCTACGGCTAGAGTAGCAGGTTTGGAAAATCAATGCAATCAGGGAAACTGCAAAAGGCCAAGATGCAGGAAGCAGAATACTTTTCTTTAGTTGGAAAGAGTCTCCATTGTAAATAAAGAGTGACTGTCCCTCTGCTTTTTACCACTTTCCAGGCAGGAACATTTTATAGTCAGAGACGCTGCTGTACGTCTGTGCCCCACTTACTAGGGTCAAGAGCAACGGTAGATATCCGATTTTCATCCTTCATGATATATGGCTTACCATTAAACCTACAGCTGTGTGATATGTCAAAGGAAAATGACAATTGTCTGTTACATCCACTGTTTAACATAAGAATATTGGCCTTTCATACATGTGTTTTAAAGACCTTATTATGCATAAAAATATGAAAAGACTATCATCAGAAGGACCCCTTATACTTCAGTGACTCCAATTAGGAATCTGGGACAATAGAAGAGAAGACAAAGAGAACCCGAGTGTCTGTGCAAACTCAGTCGTACTCTGTCATTCCTAAGTGAGAAAGGATGAGGGTGCTTTCACTGGATACCTGTGTCCACACTCATCACACTGCTTTTTTTCCCCACCCCCTCTCTTCTGTGCTAGGAATCAAACCCAGTGCCTCTTACATGCTGTACCCTCAGCTGCCCTCCTAACCCCAACATACTACTCTGTTTTGAAATCTTATTTCTCAATGGCAAGAGCAGCAGAGAAAATAAGAGATCAAGGAAGCATACCTATGTATACAAGGAGCATTTCTTCTTTGGAATATATATTGAGAGCAAAAGAGAAGTCATCAGACATTTCAAAATCATTCATCTCTAAAATAGGTCCTCTGGATCCCCAGACAGTGGGCAAATTATTGTAATTAAATGTTTAATGTATATTTTAGGTAGTATATTAGCATTAGAGTGGTTAATTTATAATATGATGTAGATAGATTATTTTTAATGTGCTGATACATTTTTAATGCATTAAGGGCATCTTAGATAATTTATGTGCACATTTTATTTATTATTATTTTATAGAATTCTAAAAGGACAGCAGTATAATAAGGGGAAATGGTCTGAGACTCAGAGCTCTTAGATGCCCATTGTGAGGGTATCGTTCTGTTTTTCTCTTAGACAACTCATTTACAATTTTTCTGAGTTTCTGTCTGGATCCGTCTTCATCTCTGTGGAAGCATTTGGATTAGTTTATCTCTGTGGACTCTTTTTGCTCAAAAATTCTATGACTCAGTCAGTTATTACTTTGTTTTCATCTGACAGCCACAAAACCCCCTGGGAACTCAGTGAGTAAAATCAATCTGCTAGTCAATAAATATTTATTGAGTGCCTACTAAGTGTGTGGCTCTTCTTGGATCAGTAGGGAATACGGTCTAGGTGGTAAGACAAGACATGTACACAAAGGAAGCTGATAGTCCACAGCAGTAACAGAAAAGAGCCGAATGAGTCTCAAGGCCCTGAAGTGGGGCAAGGGCAGATTCAGGCAGTGGCTGAGGAGTGGGACTGTGGGGCTGTTAAGGACAAGGTTGCACATTGCCGTCAATGGTGTCTTGCCCTGTTCTGTGTGCCACTGTTTAATCAGAAGAAATCGGAGCACTTAGGGAGGCTGAGACAGGAGAATCGCGAGTTCAAAGCCAGCATCAGCAACAGTGAGGCACTAAGCAACTCAGTGAGACCCTGTCTCTACATAAAACACAAAATAGGGCTGGGGATGTGGCTCAGGGGTCGAGTGCCCCTGAGTTCAATCCCCGATACAGAAAAAAGAAAAGAAAACAAAACTGGATTTGGAATCAGAAAACCTGGCTTTTGATCATGGCTGTGCCACCTACAACAGGATTACTGGTAAGAAGTCTGAAACAATTTACTCTTCTGTGGCAGCAACAGGTGCTGACCACCTCTGTACTGCTAACAAGATTAGCCTGTTATATGTTAAAATGCCCGTCTGGAGTCCTGGAGCACCCCCAGATGTTCATTATATCGAAAATTGTCTGTGGTGAAAATGAATGAAAGATGTGTGTCATGAGATGCTGAAAGTTCAGGGGTTAGACAAGATGATTGGCAAGTTCTTTCCACACTGAAATGCCACCTTTCTGCTCACACCCTCCAGTAGCCTTTCTGGTTGGTCATAGCTCTGTCACAAGTGGCGCAGCCTCCCTGTGCCTCAGGTTCCTCATTTGTGAAAGAGGAATGGAAATGGTCCCTATCTCATCAGAATTTTGTGGGGACAAAATGAGTTAAGTGTGAAGTATTTACACTACCACGCATCAAAAATTAGTCTTCCTATCTGTCCTTTCCCCCACAGCTTTCCCATTCCCTCTTCCTGGAACCCATCTCCCCCATTCTCCCTCTCCCTCTCTCATTACCCCTACCCCTGTCTTCTTCTTCCCTTCTACCTAATCACTTTAGTTCTATTCAGTTAATGTTTGTCTCCGTACTGGAAACTTTCAAGCAGGCTTTCTCTGGTGGTGGGCTTGAGAATGAGAACTCCTTGCCAGCCTAATGCTTTAAGAGGATTAAACTGACAGTGTTTGGGATTGGTCAGTGCTGTAGGGAGACCTGGTAGGGGAGGAAGAGTAGGCTGCATGGGAGTCTCAACTGGGGTAGCAAGAAAGAATAGAGAAAAGCAATTATGAGAGAAAGAAACTACGTAGATTTGAGTTCGAGGATTTTATTCTCGAATGAGTAAAGTCAGGCCTAGGTGATTGATGGTCCTACAGATAGGGCTGTTGGGAGGATGAGCTGATTTGGTAGGATTCAGAAAAGCTTGAATCTAGGGAAGTGAGTTTTATTTTTGAAATGCTGAGTTTTACATGATGATGAATCATACAAATTCACATGTCCTGCAGAGTTGGAAATGTGAATGCATGGCATATTTAGCAATAAGTGGACCAGTTTGGCTGCATTGGAAGCGCGTGTTTGTTAGATGTTTACTTTCTTCAAGCTAGATCTAGAATTTAATTGTCGATCTACTGTTAATGAAGGATCTCTTTGTCTCTGATGCATGAAGTATGTTTTTCACATGGAGGGATCAGTCACCTTGGAGTCATTACTGTGGTCATAACCCAGGCAAGTCATGCCATTTCCATTTTTCCTCTCTCTTCTTTTGATGCTTTAAGATCAGGAAAAATATTAGACATTTGAAGATGGACATTGTTTTATTGCCACTTATAGTTAATATGCCCTCATCTTTCAGCCAACATTCATCATTGCCCTAACCCCCAGATGTTTTACTGACTTTGAACTGCACTGGTACCTGGAGAGGAGCTGGCATAATGGAGTGTAATACAAGTTCTACTTATCTTACAAAGTCTTAAGTGTGATATTGCTGAATAAATGAAACTATCAAATAAGAGGTGGCAATAAGATTACAGTACTGCAGAAATCCTGGGGGCAAAATAAAATTGTCTATTTACTAAGCGTAACTACTTGATATAACTGTTTGATGTTATACTTTGTCCCCCTTTTTCTAAATTGCTTTGACCCATATTTTCAACACTATACTCTCCACTAGCCAGATTTATGAAGTGGGTTAGATGTTTAATTCTACTGCTTCCAACTGTATTTTTATCTTATTTTCCTCTGTCAGTTGTTCTTTTAGGAGATCAAGGTAAGTATGCTCACCTAGGTAGGTAGGGCATGAATGGAACTAAGGTAATGGATACAGTATGGCTCAGAAGTAACTTGGAGTAGAGAATCAGCTATTCTGGCAGGGTGAATACTGAGTGACATCTCTTTATCACCCACTTCTAAAACCCAAGTCCCTGGATATCTTTGGTTTCATGTCTTTTCTCCCTGTCTGAAGGGTGCTATTAGAGCTCAGTGGGACATGGCCTCTGAAGCTAGAGGGTCTTTTGTCAGTGCTCAAGTGTCAGCCTGTTATTAATAATGAAGTTTGGATGGATATGTGCTATAGCAGATCCACAGTTTGTCTGTCTACAAAGCAGTAATTTTTGCATGGAATGACTTCTTTTTTTCTCTCCCCTACTTTCCTCTCTCCTTTCTCTTCCCTTCCTTCTACCCCACTTCTTTCTTTAAGTATTTCTACCACTTTTGTTTATGGATCTTCTTTGGTTTCTAACCAGGCATCCTTTCAGGTTCTAAAAGAACAAAGTTGCATATCAGTCTTCATTGTTTTTTCTCCACTTTCCTTCCCCATGAGGAAGAATGATTATCATCATTAATACACTTTTTCATTGTTCTCCAGAGTTCTTGATTTTTATTTATTTTGGGGACGAGTTCTTGATTTTTTTTTTTTTAATATCTCAACTCCAACCTCTAGAAAATTCTCCTAGCTTTCAGTTTTATGTAAAATCGTAGACTTTTACACATTCTGAATGCTCATGAAGTATGAACTCACACTTACTGGAAAGATTGTTTGGAAGAATGCTTTGTAACTTGACTCATTTCTAAGGTCCAATCCATACTTGCCCATTCATGAGTCTGGCTATTTGGGGTCACACCCCTTGGTGGGTCTTGCTGTGCCTTGTGCTGCTGCATAACTGCAGCTGGGTTGGTGAATTGTCAAAGACAGACACTTGGCTTTCAGAGCCTGGAATGATGATACTCTGCCCTGAGACTCGTGTGCTTTACCACAACACTTGATAGTCATTGATTTTTCCCCTCACTTCACCCTAGTTACTGAAGCCTAGCAAGGGACATATAAGCAGTTGAATCTTCTACTTTGTTTTCAGTCCATATCATGAATACTGGGAAAGTCTGTAGCCACTGTTCTCATCTTTTGTGACTCTGTTGGCAACAGGACTTGGGAAATGGAAAATGAAGCCATTCGAGCTAAAAAGATTGTAAGAATCAATTTGAATCAGTTTTAGAACTATATAAGTTTAAGGGGGAAGTGAAAAATGGGGAAGACGGTGAGAAAAAGAGATTTAGTAGATCTGTAAAGGATGTGTGCGTGCCACCTCAAATGTTTCCAATTATTGATGCTTCTGAAACAAAAATCTCCTATATACAAATGCTGCTTGGTTCTGTGAGAAATGCTTCCTGGCTATATATGAAGGGGATAGAAAATAGGGACCAAAAAATATCAATTCAGCCAGTGGAGACTGGCAAATCAGAGACGTTGGGTGGGGGAGTAATTGGAGATGCGGTCATGCTAGTTTGGGGAGCTATCCATTGTTCTGTAGGACTTTTTCCTTGTTTACAGCTGGTTGAACAATGGACATTTAAAAGGAGCTATTCATTCATTGCGCATGATTTCCAGGTCTCTCTCATGTAGAATTTTGCTCTTACTCTTTTATAGGTATATTGTGTCAGCTTAAAAAAGCCAAGTCTGTTGCAATCCTGAAATTGTCAGTATTCTGCCTCAAAGGACGTGGATATTAGAGGTCTTAGTGTGAACTTGTAGAGAAGATCTAAAGGGAACCTGGCTTTTGAGCTATAAGCTATTGAGCATTTTCCCTACTCGTTCTCTGTCTTTTGGGATGGGGAACCCACATTCACCATATATATAGAAGCAGGTAGAACTGTTACTCTGAAGAAAATTGTTTTCCAGTCGTTGAGCTTTGTGCCTCATTTTTGAGTCCTGTGGTGACCTCTCTTTCCTACTTGTCTCTAACTTAGTTGCTGAAAAGACATGAGCACCCCCTATCTCCCCTCATCGATTGGCTGGCCCTCAGGAGCCCATCTCCTGAGCAACTGAGGAGAAGTGAGATTGGGTATCTCATATGTCAGAAATCAATATTGGAGCTCTGTCAACTGGGGTTCTTCATCCCAGGGGAAAGACTGTACTTGTAGCAAAAGTTGTTACCACTGTGTAGAGAAATTAGAAACAGCTTTCCAGCATTAAGATGACAGAGCCTTTGAGGGTGATGGGTGACAGAGGTCTGGGAAACATACATGCTTAATGTCTAACAATAAAGAAGCATGGGGTCCATTTTGGGCTGAGTTTATAAAATTTTACCATAGGGCCTTGAAGTTACTGTGAAGAACTCAGTATGGTGAATGTGTGTGTGTGCACGCGTGTGTGCTCGTGCATGTACTTACGTCTATACTTATGATATGTTTCTCACTACAGATGAAGTGACTGTTACAAATACATTCAGCTGTTAATTATCATTCAGCTCTTTCCTTTAACCTTAACTAGAATATATTACAGAAACATTTCTTTAGGGGTCTGCTTTATTCTTAATATGTGCCCACATGTGTTTGCCTTAAGGAAAATATTCTGCTTTTGTAATCTCCATAGGCACCTCAGTGACTGATAAAATGTAGGTGGTTTTTAAATAGAAAATGTTAAGCTCAAAGAGCTAGATAAAGATCTATGAGCCAGAGCCTTTGAGTTACCTGTTATCATTTTCAGATGGAGAGGGAAGAGGTAGGCGTGAAGGGTATGTTAAAGTACGATTCCCTGTGCCCACTTTTGATATCTTTATCCATTTAACCCAGGCTCTATTTTATCACGCAGTATATTCCCTTTCAGTTAGCTCTACTTACAGGCACCAAATCATTGAAGTCACAGAATATGTGAGTGAGAGAAGTATATGTATATGTGAGGAAGATTTTATCTTTAATCCACTGTTGAAATGTGCACTACCTTTGACTGCAAATATAACCAGACAGGCAACAGCATAACATCTAGTTCAATTCTCTCATGAAGAAGCAGGAGCATCCTTGAGAAGCTCTCTTCTCTTCCTCTTCTTAGTTTAGTTAGTGGTGGAAAGTTAGTGGTGGTTGATGTTTGTAGACAAATGGAAACAATACTCTCACAGCAGTTAGGGCAGATCAAAGGAGGCCTGTCTGCCCAAAAGAGTAATCTAGCTTGGAGGATCAGAGCCTAATAGGAGGGTAGGGGTGTCCTCACAAGGGCAGAGCCCATGCTGAGTGCAGACATTCATATAGAAGCAGAGCATCCACTGAGGAAGCAGTGGCAGCAGTGATACAAGATTGGGTTTGTGGACAAGTACTGATGATAAGCCGCCTCTCTGTCAGAGAAGGGAGTCATGGATGTGAAAGGAGGAATACTTGTGTTGAATTCAAACTGAAGGTATCTGTGTTATCTCAGGGTATGTTTGTAACTGTGGAGCACTTCTAAGGAGAGTTTCCTTAAAGCTCATAGAGTCTCTTCTATGCTTGAATATATCACCCCAAATATACATTTTGGACACTTAATTCCCAACGCAGCTGTGTCAGGACATAGAGTAATAATAAGTGCTAGAGTCATGAGGACAGAGCCCTAATGGGTAGATTAAAGCAGCTATCTTGGGAATAGATCATTTATCACCAGAGTGGATTCTTATGAAAGTGAGACCAGCCTCTTTTGCTTTCTTACACACTTACTTGTCCCTTCCTATCTTCTGACATAGCACAAGGAACCTCACCAGATGCCAGCACCACAATCTTATACCTCTTGGACTTTATAACCATGAGCCAGAAAAATCTCTTTCCTTCATAAATTACCCAGTCTCACATATTCTGTTATAGCAGCAGAGAATGGACCAAGATGGTCCTCAAGTCCAAATGGCCCATCGGAGGCGTCAGGTCTCTCATTAATAGACCTGCCTTAGTATCTCCGCTGGACTGAGTTATTGTCTAGTAACAGCTGGTGGGAAGCATGGCCTTGGCTGAAATAGCAGTGATGGATCTCAGAGCTCAGCAGCTGAGCTGTCACTCAATTATGCTTCCTGCAGTTGGTAATCCAAGAAGCACATTTTCATGACTGCCACACATGGTTTTCAATAATTGTGCGTAGATATAGAAGTAAGTATAGATTATAAATGTGGGCTCCTAAGATAAATGGCTAAATCTAAATCTGAGAAAGATTATACAAGATAAGCCTGAAACATGTTGTGCCAGAAAATAAGGAGTTGTCAAAGAAGGATAGGGGACCTGACCAAAGTACATTGAAGGCAGTACATTGTCCCTGCTCCCTCAAACCAAGTTGGGAGCAATTTTAAAATCAAAATAAAGTACAATAGTAGTGGATTATAACCCTTTAAAAATTTCTTTTAAATTTATTATTACATGGTGCTGAGAATCACACCCAGTACCTCACACATGCAGAGCAAGCATTCTACTACTGAGCTACAACCCTTACCCCAGATTATAATCCTTTTAACAAAATGAGCTATCATGAGTTCACACTAATTCAACTAAATAAATGAGTAACTTGGGAGTTTGGTGAGGGATAAAAATTATGTAGTTCAAAGTTTCTCACAAATTATCTATTGTTTACAAAAAGCAAAAGAATACAGTGGTGAAACCTGGTAGACAAGACCCTAATCAAGTGATCAAATGTACCATTATTGGTAAATTGTATATCATTACATATCTTAGATCTAATCATGAAGAAACAGGCAAATTAAAATACCTGGCCTATAGGCTTCAAAAGTATAAGGTCATATAAGTCAAAGAAAAACAGAGAGGGACTTTTCTATATTAAAAGGATGTTACAACTAAATGGAATGCCTGGTCTGAACTATAGCATTTTTTTGCATTACCTGCAGTTTTAGTTACCCATGATCAATCACTGGCCAAAATACTAAACATTCCAGAAGCAGTTATTCATAAGTTTTAAATTATGGACCATTCTGAGTAGTATGATTAAAATTTTACACCATCCCACTCAATCCTGCCCAGGATATTGGAATCATCCCTTTGTCCAGCATATCCACACTACATACACTATCCTCCCAGTAGTCACGTAGTAGGTACCTTGGTTTTCCAATTACTATCATGCTATCCCTGTGTTTGTGTTATAGTAACCACTGTTTTAGTTAATAATGGCCCCAAAGTGCAAGAGTGATCCTGGCAATTTATATATGCAAAAGAAAAGCTATAAAGTGTTCTTTTAAGTAAAAAATTAAAGTACAAGAAGATATTTTGAGACCACACTCACATAACCTTTATTACAATATATTGTTATAATTGTTCTATTTTATAATTAGTTGTTAATCTCTTACTATTTCTAGTTTGCAAATTATATTTTACCATAGATATGTATGTATGTGAGGGCTAAAATACAGTTGTCCATAAGTATCCATGGAGGACTGGTTCTAGGATACCCCACAGGTACCAAATCCATGAAAGCTCAAGTCCCTTATATAATGTTGTAGTATTTGCATATAACTCTTGCATGTTCTCCCATATACTTTAATTCTTCTCCATATTACTTGCACTACTTAATATAAATGCTGTATAAGTCATTGTTACACTGCATTCTTTAGGGGAATAATGACAAAAGAAATGTTTACATGTTTGGTAGAAGTACAATTGTGTGTGTGTGAACATTTTCAATGCAGGGGTGGTAGAATTCACAAATGTGAAATCCATTGATGCGGAGAGCAGACTGTAAAAGATTCAGGGCTATCCTTGGTTCAGGCCTCTACTGGGAATCTTGGAATATATCTCCTGTGGATAAGGGTAGACTACTATTATAGATCCTTTTTTTAAATCAGCATTCCATTAAAACAATTGATTTGTGGATGTGATGGTAATAATGTGTCTATGTTAACAACCTGGTTTGGCTTGATTTTTTAACATGGAGCAAGATGGCTTGGTTTATAGGAAATGCACACTGAAGTATTTGGGGATGATAGTTCATCAGGTCAGCCACTTACTCAAATGGTTCAAAGAAGAAGGGCATGTTCTTTGTGCTGTGTCTGCAGCTTTTCTGTTACTTCAAATAGTTGCAAAATTTCTTTACAATGTGTTTCTATGTAATATGAACAATTTTAGACAATTAACTCACCTATCAATATATAATTTGTGGGCTGGGGATATAGCTCAGCTGGTACAGTGCTTGCCTTACATACACAAGGCCCTGGGTTCAATCCCCAGCACCACAAAGAAATAAACAAACAAACAAATAAATTTTTTTTATTTGTTACTTTTAATATTGGGGTAGGGGGAGCAAGGGGAAGGCAGGCAAAACTGTGATGAAACATGTAGAGACTGCTCTGAATTGAAATTTTACTTTTTAAGATTTCTACTATCTTTTATGGGCATAAAACACCTTTTCTCCATGTTTGTAGAACTCAAGACCTGATGATTTTGAAATGATCTTATTGTTGGAATCTTAGAGCTTACCCACAGCCTGCTTGCTGTATAGAAAGAAGTGTGAGGGAAAGAAATGCCCAACTACTAACAAATCTTTTGGGAACTTGCCTGTGAGACCCCTGTTGTTTGTGTTTGTATCAGGAATACCTGATCATGTCTCATGGCAACTATTCACTTTTAATAGGACTCTCAGTTTCTCTTTTAGTTTGGAGAAGCAGTTTAATCCAAGCACTAATTCTTTTTGAGTTCCTAACTGATATGGATAGAGGTGACTTCCTGTCAGACCTCCAAAGCTGTTAGGTCCTTTTTTATATGTTGA
>CM053407.1:23136968-23257838 GCA_028644305.1 Xerus rutilus | reverse complement strand
GCTAATTCCATTTTCGCTCAGTCCCTTTCATTCTCTTTTCAAATTGCAGCCTCAGATAATGGGGAGGAGAAAGACAAAAGCTGGGAAGGCATGGAGAAAGTTATTGTCCTTGTTTCTCTGCTGGGAAAACTTGGCTTGGGAAATAATGTTCCAGTGCTACATTTACAAACTGATTAGGTGGGGTTTTTTCTGAAAAGTGTCTCAAAACTTTGGGGTGTTTTAAAACAAAAGAACTTGCTCTAATTTTGCCACATTTAAAAAATTATTTTTATCCTAAATGAGCTAAATAATTCCACTCCAAAAACATTTTCTGTCTCCCTCATGCAAAGTACTGTACTAGTAACTGGGTATAGAGCAAGAAAAACGTGACCCTTGTCCTCACGGAGTGCAGGGAAGATAGACACTATGAGTTGATAATTGCAATATTGCATGATAATTTATTAATGCACCAAAAAGAGATGCTGTTTGATTCTCACATGCCTAGAATGTAGTAAAAACCCAATAATGAGGGTTGTTACTATGTTACGTATTTTTACTCTCTATACTGATAAGCACCAACACCACACTGTCCCTCCAGGGAAAATCTGTAATTAGGATATGAAGCCATGAGAACAGTGGCTCGGATTCTAAACTGTAGGGGGAAGGGAGAGAAAAGTAGTGGGTAGAGGGAGTGGAGGGAGTTGGGAATCTAAGGCCTTGGGTACCCCATATGGCAGGTCTTGACTGGGTTGTAGACATTTGCTGATTGGATCAAGAGGGCCAGGACTGAAAAATAGGGAAGGATTGTGCCATTGGTTCTCTGCTGGCCAGGCAGGTGCTCAGAAATTCTGGGAATTGATTTGAGCAGCATTAACGGGAATGGATCATTAAACATTTGTGCTGTTTTTCTTAGTATTCTCTAGTTTTCCATGTAGAGGCTTATTTGCGTGAAATTTTCCTCGCCTGCTCTGCCATTCCAGCTTTCTCTTCCAGACCCTATGTATTGACTGTAAAATGTCAATGCTCAGTAATTCAAAATTCAGTAATAAAGTTTTCTTCACTCTCTTGGCATTTAAAATTGCCAAGACATCTCAACCTGTCAAAGTGGAGTTGCCCCTCACACCCATAGCCTTCTAGCCAGATCTTGGGTAGGTAGAGCCTCTGTCCTGCCCTGTTAGGTCTGTCTCCTTGGTGACAGCCTTAGTTAAATTAACCTCACCGTGTAGCAACATCTACATCTGCTGATTTGGGGCTGTTGTCTTCTCCATGCTGCCAAAACACAACTCTGTGATAATGACAGCATTTGCCAGCATGCTCATGCAGTGACTCAGGAGACAGGGTGGCCAGCAAAGCAGTCTCTTTGTGGGAGTGGATTTTGAGAAGTGCTAATTCCGTGGCGGTTTGGAGATATTAATATCATTCGGCAGTAGATAAACAGGCAGCAGAGGGGCATATAATGAGAAGAGAATCAGCCACAGCCTCTTTTCCTCCTTTCTCTACCAGCTCATTTCTTTCTTCTTTAAAAAAGGCTGTGCTGTGTATGGATAAACAGAACCCTTAAGTGGCTTAAACATGCACAGATACTGGTCAGTCCAGCTGCCAGCATTCCCGTAGTACCACTCTCTAAGGAGCACTAGTATGTTAAGAGTTAACTACATTTTCAAGCAATACTAAATCATAGCATATGGCACAGTAGCCTATTGCTTACTGTACCCTCTCCCCAAAGGGCAGCAAACCAGATGGTGTGAGTGGGGCCTTTGGTGTAATTATGACAGACACAAAGAAAGACATAACCGCCACTCTCCCTCAATAATATCATGTCTCTTACTTTTTAACATTTGCTCTCTGAAGTTTTGGGAAATTTTGTTTTTACAGTTGCATATTCATATCCAAGTTCCCTTTCCAGATTGGGGAGGAGCCTTGGAAATATGCTTCGATAGTTCTTAGCTTCACTTCCATGTACTCATCTCTAATTAGTAGTTGTAGCCAGTATCAGTGACACCTCTCATTCTCTAGTGGAAGCAGTTGTGATGAAGAAAAGAAGGCTGAATACATTTTTTAATTGCTTCAGTCAGATTATAATCCATGATATCCTATAGTCCCATTGGAATATTGCTCCAAAACTGGCCATCTTAGATTTTATACTTCTTACTTTCTTCTTTGATCCCCATGTGGTATTCTTCTTACCAGAATGCCTCCTGCCTGGCTCTCCTCTTGCCCACTTCATTCTTGGCCTTCCTCCAAGCCCACTTTGGGTGGGAGATGCACTCGCAGCAGTTGTGATGAGAAGAGAAGCACTTGGACCATCATGTTAAACCAATGTTTCTAACATTGCCAAAATGAAACAAGACATTTTCTAGTTACAGTATAGGCTGGGAAGGAGGTTTTGAGAAATTTAGGTCATGCTTTTATGTGTTTCATTTTTTTTTATCTGTGTGCCTGATATTTTAGAGCAGACTTTTCTTGAGGGTAGTGGCTTGTTTATAACATTCTGTAAATAGCCCGGACTAATGTGGGCTTTTTACAGATATTTTCTGCTGGTTTTTATGTATGGATTGATATAGCATCTGACTGTACTAACCAGAAAAATGCTGAACTATGGAACTTTGTATTCAACCTTGTATTTGGATTTCTAGCTTAGCAACTCATTGGTCTTGAAATCCTTGGCCTCTCCCTCCCCCTGCCAGAACGCGTTAAGACCTCCAGGTGCTAACTGTTGTTATTTCTGTTGACTGAGCCCCATATGCACCTCTAGTGCTCACTGACCTACCTTTTCTGTTGCAGAAACATTGCTGAGGCTCTTGTCAGCAAAGGTCTAGCCACTGTGATCAGATACCGGCAGGATGATGACCAACGATCCTCACACTATGATGAGCTGCTTGCTGCAGAGGCTAGGTGAGTTGAAAAATTACTAATGTTAACCCACTGGGACCCACAGCTCCAGTTTTTTCTCTTTACTATTGTACCTATAGCTGAGTAGAATAGGTTAGAAAATAATACGCTAATAGAGTCATATCCTTTTTCCATTCCAGTTTTCCACCCCCATGAAAACAAGAAGAGCACACTTTGAACTTAATATCTAACCTTAATTAAGTTCATTTGGGCCTTCAATTTTTTAAATCTATAAAATATACTAGATATGATCTCCCTGTACTGATGTTATAAAAGATACTATAACAGATGTTTTTATCCCATTCCTGGAACTAGCAGGGAAGCCCTGCTTGTGTGTGTAGTACATTTACCCTGTGTCTTACTTTCAGAGGCCTCTCCTCTCAGCCCCTCCCATTTATCACCTTTAGACCTTTTGTAATGTACAAAGGAAATGAAAACATTTATTGGGAAATGAGGTTTGGTTTCCAAAACTTTTGACAGCTGGCAGGAGAGCATTTGAGCAGCCCTGTGACATTTTTACTTTTGTCCTTCATTCCTGTGGCTAGTTGCCCCAAGGACATGCACACTGCTCAGCAATGTTTCTTGCCATTGACATTCCTCAAGGCTCTTACTCAGGGAGACTTTTGTTACTGGATGATACTGATAGTTGAGTGATTCCAAGACTTCCTGGGAAATAATAAGAACTGAGCTACTTAATGCTGAACCAGCTTAGATGGTTCAGCAGACTGCTTGAACTCAACCAAAATAGATCCATTGTTTCAAAGGCATTGCATGGGCTGGTCTCACTTAGCAGTTTTCCATGGCCTCTAGGACCCCTTTAGTTCTAAAAGTTTGGCCATTGTCAGGTTATGTGCCGTGGTTAGAGAAGGAATGAGTTTGGGCACATGTTATCTAATCTCAGCTTCAGACTTGTCATTAAGATCACTTTCTTTGCTCTTTGGCCCAGAACATTGCCCTGATATGTGACATTTACCTCTAACACTGTGTCATATCCTGATGGATAGAGCATCTATAGAATGTCACACAGAATGTCAACTGAGAAATCAGTCTGTCAGGCTGTAGCTTTTTGGATTCTTTCTCCTGGGCTTTCCCCAATAGGCTCTATCTAGGACCTGATTCTTAGATATGAAGAGTTCAATGAAAATACTCATATCTTTGATTGTTTGGGGCTCATTAGTAAGCATTTAAAAAGAAAGTGATATAGAACCATAATTAGTATTTCTCATAAGCCCCCTCTCTTTTCTCTTCCTTCTTATATTATCACTAGTCCAGGTAGGCTCAAAGAACCCACGGTGGGAAATGGGGCTTCACATCTCTTAATACTTTGTGGTCATCTAGCCATTCTAAGAAATGAACATTCACTAAACTGCAGGTGGAATCCACAGGGTGGGCCCGTGACCAGAATGTTCAGCCTCATCAGATGGCAACTCAAAGAACGGGTTAGTTGTTCCCAGAGTAGCAGGAACGCCAAGCAGTACAGTGGGATGTACACTCATATTTCTAGTGCTGGGTTCACTGTGCCACTAGCAAATATTTAATTCTGACAGGCAAGCATGGAAATAATTTGGAAAGCTGCTCTGGAAAGTGAAACCAGAATAAGTTATCTTACGCTGTTAGAAATAGCCATGATGTGACTATTGTTGTGAGTGTTGTTTAATGAGTAAACATATAGAGATTTTTTTTAAATTTAGGTTTTAAGAAGAAAATAGCCTCTTTAGTGCTGATTTTTGTGCTGAAGTAATATAACAAGATGCTTGCTAAAGCATTGAGCTGCCTAGAGATGATTGTGTTGAGCCATTGCTTTCAGACTGATGGTGGAAAAATTGGCTTCAGGGTCATTGCACTGTTGCAGGTTGAGTAAATGGAGAGAAATTAACCACTATCCCAAGCCCGTGAGGCATTGCCCGAAGGCAGTAGAGGCTTCATTAAGAATTAGGAGAAATGGCCAACCTCAACTGTGAGTGGGTTTTCCTTTGGAGCCTGATTGTCAATGAGCTCTAGGATCGTGGCCCAGTGCCATCTTCTAGATGCTAACCTCCAGCCAGGTGAAGTGAGACCAAGAAAGACCAAAACAACTGCTAGGTATGGTTTATGATTTTGTAGCCATTAAAAAAGATTTTCAGTGTAGGATGTGTTTTTCTTTTGGCAAATGATAAAGTTAACCTCTTTTGCAGACCACCTATCTTCTGACACTGCTTTATTTTCATTTACCTTCAATTTGAAGCACTCTGTGCCCCCATGACATGCTCCCCATGTGGCCCTTGGCTTTCTTACTCCCTTTTGTCACGTTATAGCATGTCAGAGCTCTTTTTACATGCTGCTTCTGCCCCACATCCTCCCTGTCTGTTGAATATTATCTAAGTTTAAGGTTTCTTTCCCTTGGGTAGATTAGCTATATTTTTTCCCCTTGAACTCTATTTTGTGATTTGATGGCCCCAGTGCAGTTTGTCTACCTCCCAGCTTAGTGTCCTCTGCAGATCTCATTAGTGAGTTGTTTACTCCTTTTGTGGGCCGTGAATAGAACCTTTCCACAAGAAAGGCTTTGGTGTTGACCCTAAGTCTCTCACTGCATGGACTGTCACTTAACTGTCTTTTGTTTATCATCCTTCAGCCCCATTTTTAATCTTCAGTGATTGTGTACTGAACCAAGCCAATTTGAATTAATTTTCCAAGTAAAATTTCTTACAGCTCTGTATCTAATGCTTCGGCAAAGGCCAAATTAATAACATCTGCTGAATTCATATCATTCATTCTGAAAGTTTAGGTGGGTGAAGGTAAAATTGCAAAGCTATCATTTTCATTAGTCCCTTCCCACAAGGGTGTCAATTTCAACAGATTTCCTTGCCCCTGACCTTGCTTACCTGTTTTTCTCTCTGGTAATCACTAGTGATATCAGCAGTGGTGCAGAGTGCTCTTCCATTGACTTTGCTTTCCAGTGCACTGCCTGGCCATTAATCCTTTTAGAGAAACATTGTAAGCTTTGGGGAAAGGGTAGCCTGTTAGCTTTTCTGACTTCTCGGGTCAGCGCAGCTGCCTGCCTAGGAGTTGATGAGCTTTCTCAGGGCTCTGTAGCCACTGCTTCCTCTGCAAGGGGGTATGATCTGCCAACCTTTCTCAGATCATCTGATGGTTGCTCAGGGAGTGGTATGTTAGACACTCACTGGGAGACCAGGTGAGACAGAAAGGGAGGAATACCAATTGCAGTTTGCCAGTTGCTTTCAAGCATATCCACATGCCTGCTAGAAACCACTCTACCACCCCAGCAGCTCCTATCAGTTTGCTGACCCTTCAAGGCACCTCTTTCAGACGCCTGTCTACTGATGGGCAACCCTCATTATATCTCAAATACCTGGCCCACCTAGAGGAAGCCACATCTTTTTGTTTGAAGGATAAATAAGCCTCTAATTCCCAAAACGTAGCCTTTTTTTCTAGTTCAGTTGTCTGTCATCAGCTGCCTCCTCCCTAATTACCTTGTGTCCCAGCAAGATAAGGTTTTGGCGTTTCCTTTTGTGTCTCGGGCCTTCTTTCTCTCAAGGACTCCATGGAAAAGCTCTTGATTTGTATTCCAGGGTTCTGAGAGCTGTTTTGTATTTATCCTCCATATTTTTTGCAAAAAGAGTTTGCATACAGCTGACCCACAGTTCTCTCTTATGCTTCTAAACCTGGTCCACCTTTTTAGAGACATTAATCCCCAGATTGACTTTCTAACATTTCTAATCTCATTTCAGCATTTCTTTGTTAGCTGACCTGCTGTGTACGTAATCCAGATGGGTGTTCTAAACTTCAGGCAGTTTTTGCCTCCTTCAGGGATTTATTCAATATAGTGAGTCATTATCAAGACACTAATTTTTAATTTTTCTAAAGTGCAATGTCTTACATACTCTAGCCCATGTGTTTGACATGATACATCCAGGTTGGTTTTGGAGAGAACAGAATGTGAGTATCATCTTCATGCTAGCAGTCTTCTGCATGGGCTTTTATTGAGCATGTTATGGGTACTAAAGACAAGCTGGGAATGACTGGAGTCAGATCAGAGTCTGGCTTCATGCCACATTTTCTTTAGGTATGCCTATCTGAGGGATAGCATCTATGTGCATTCTCCTGAAGCTGCCTATGACTTTATTTGAAACTGGTATATTTTAAGAGTTTCTAGAAATTGTTAGAATCTGTGGCTCATTGCAGGAAAAGAAAATTTGTGTTAGTTCAGGAGTTGGGGCTTTATTCTTTTATGGCACCTTTTAATTCTAAGATTTTGTAATTTCAAGATAGGATGTATATATTAAGAAATTGATGCCCCAGTTTGACTGTGGGAAAGCAATCTTGCGTCTGAGCAGATTTAAATGCATTATAGATTTCACTCTGGACATACGTAATGAGGTTAGGGTTATCTCAGGAAAAGAGAAAAGGGCAGGTTTTTATCTTTTCATGTGTATTTTCTTCTTTCCCGATACACTGCAGATTCAGAAAACGGTGGTGTTGTCCTCTGTCTCTGAGAGGCAAGCATGAACATGCCCTCATCTCAGCTTTGCCTCAGCACACTCTTCTTTAAAAAAAAAAAAAAAAAAACAGTGTTCCTTCCTTGCTGACTTCTGCAACTCCAGTCTCTAAAGCCTATAAGCATCAGTTTGTGTTTTTTTTCAGGGTGGTTGGCAGGGCCCTCTTAGGTTTCTCTCTGCCTAAACCTAAAAGAAAACTTCTGGCATTTCCCTCACAGTGCTTTTGATCAGAAGGCTATACGTTGTTGATAACTCTTTCTCTCCTAAGCCAGTATCAGTGGTCATTGTTAAGAGGAATATAGCTTTCACTGGATATCTCCTGATAATAGTTATTGATACCACAGGAGGGTTACCAATTTTTATATTTATAGCAGGCACTTCTAAATATATTTTTGCAGTTGTACTGAAATGTTTTTAATACCATTGGGAAAGAAGTGCTCTTGGTCTTCTACTCTTGACCTAGCCAGAGCAGGTCTACTGTTTTTCTGAAAAATAAGGAAGTTTTTCCATGAAATTTTGGGGGGTGAGGGGCTTGTGCACAGGGGGAATAAGTTTTTTTTTTTTTTTTGGATACCAGGGATTGAACTCAGGGGCACTCAACCACTGAGCCACATCCCCAGCCCTATTTTGTATTTTATTTAGAGACCAGGTCTCACTGAGTTGCTTAGCAGCTCACTGTTCCTGAGGTTGGCTTTGAACTTGTGAACCTCCTGCCTCAGCCTCCAGAGCTGCTGGGATTACAGGCATGCGCCACTATGTCCAGTGGAATAAAACTCAATAATCCTGCATGTCTTCATCTTCAGTTAAACTGACATTCACATATTGGTAATGAGCATAATGTGAAGCATCACTCAGCGGCACTTTGTGTTGCTAAGTTAAAAAGTGTAGGGCAGGAATGTAGCTCAGAGGTAGAGCACTTGCCTGGCATGTGTGAGGTCCTGAATTTGATCCCTAGCAGTCCAAAAAAAAAGGGAGAGGATAATACAACTTTAGGACTCCTTAAAATGGAAGAAATCCATATACTAGTTGCGTACAGTTCAGATTTGTTAAATATATTTATAAAAAGAAGCAAGTTTCATTTCATTGCCTTTCCATTGAGAAAATTGGTGTGGAATTTGAATGTGAGTTCTGTGCAAATGTTTGTATGTTTTGAAATTTGAAAATTATACATCCTATCACAAAGTATAGATTACATGGTTAATCCATTCTCCAGGAAAGCAGATATTTGCCTGCCAGGAACAGTTTTTTCAGTGCTCATTTATTTTGCATGTGATGGCTTTGCATTCATTTCTTCTCTTTATTCTCATTTTCTTGAGTGTAGATTGGGTCCCAGGAGTTGAGGATACTAGTGGTGAACAAAAAAGATAATAGATTCAACCCTTTACAAAGCATATAATCTCAGAGGGACCAGCATTAAATAATTTTAGTAGTACCTCTGGATATTGCTATTTTTCCTGTTTCTTGTCTTTTCTTACCTATTTTCTTAGCCCTTGTTTTCATCTTCCTTATTAACACTGCTCACCTTACGTCTTTTTTATTCTCTCTCTCGTTTCTATTAAATTTTCCCATGAGAACATCTCCCTGAAATTCATCTTTTCTTTTCAGCCGCTGTCCTCATCTTCTCAATAGTTTAGTGGTACAGCTTTAAATAAACCAAGATTTCTCACTTTGAATCTAATGACCTCAACAAGTGAAAATTCTCTTTGAATAAAACTAGAACCTCCTGAATAGTGTTAAAAACAGCTTTTACTTAAAGTTTTTCTCTTTCCTTCACTGTTTAATTGTAGATTCTTCTAACACCAGGGTATTGTTGGATTTTTAGCTCAAGCATCATAGAAAGCAGGAGTCAGGTGAATTATCTTTTGCTTTCTTCCCCCAGCTGCATTACTTCATGCCATTGCAGCTGGTTAGAAACCAGCTCGGAGAAGGGAAGTTGATCTTTCTCTTAAACACCCTCCTGACTTCCTTCTTGTCCACTCTGGAGATGCAGAGATGCAGGTGACGCATGGCCCCACCAAGATTTGAGCTTGCAGTTGGATGTCACAGTCATGAGGTTGCTGATTGGATTCAGCATGTGTTTGGGGTAGGGGGAGTCACTGTTGGGGAGTAGGGTAGATCAGCTTCTGCAAGTGGATATGATAACAGGAAAATGCATTAAAAGAGCTGGTGTGGAGAAGTGATTTGACGACACAGCTGAATGTGGGGAAATTTAGCTTTTCCTTTTCTTCAGGGAAGATGATGCACTCAACATCCAAATAGCAGTAATCAATCTGCATTTAAGGCTTCACAAATGGCCACTTCTGGAGAGCTGTATAATGTCTCCATTTCCAAAGAGTTTTCTCCTTCACCGTATTAAGAGGAGCTGTTCACTCCCTTGTCCCTTCTCCTTTCCCCTCCCATTCCCCCAGTTCCTTCTGGTATAAAGCAATCTGTGCAAGTTTACTTGATGATTCTGTGGGGCTTGGGGTAAAGGTGGAACCCAGCAGATGTCCTCTTGGCTAAGATTCTTTCACACACATCCAAAATATTTGATACGTTTGAAGATTATTCCCCTTCCCCCACTGCAATACCAGGGATTGAATTCAGGGATGCTCCACCACTGAGTCACATTCCTTAACCCTCTTAATTTTTTATTTTGAGATAGGGTCTCACTTGAAGTGTCCAGGTGGACTTCAAACTTGCAATCCTCTTGCCTCAGCCTCCCTAGTCCCTGGAGTTTAAAGGCGTGCACTACCACACCTGGCTCCCATTTGAAGATTATCATACTGGGAATATAAATTCAATCCAAAATAAATCATGACAATAAAATGTAACACTTGACCTTTGACTTTCTTGGAACTTTACTTTATAAACCAGTATTTCTCAGACAACATCATTGTCACTTTGGAAACTTGTTAACAATGTGAATACTCAGGTTCCCTTGCTCTCATCTCTCTTTTTTTTTTTCTTTCTTTTTTTTTGGTACTGAGGATTGAACTCAGGGGTACTCGACCACTAAGCCACATCCCCAGCCCTATTTTGTGTTTTTATGTAGAGACAGTTGCTTAGCACCTCACCATTGCTGAGGCTGGCTTTGAACTCGCAATTCTCCTGTCTCAGCCTCCCTAAGTGCTGGGATTACAGGCTTGAGCCACTGTGCCCAGCTTCTCATCTCTTTTTAACACATTCTTTAGGTGGTTGTGATGTATAAGAAAACTTGGGAAACACTGCTATAAACATGTTCCGAACACTGTAAAATAAATCAAATGGTATGTCCTTTTATAACAAACAAGTCATTTAATTTTCAGTATTATGGGAGTTAAAATATGGTCATAAGTAATAGAGGATAAGGCATGTAGTGGGCAAACTTTGAATTTCTGCAGTGTGCTTTATCTCCTCCCCCTACTTTCCCAACTCCTGTCCCACCTTCCTCATACTCCACCAGACTCCACCTAAATTCCATTCTTTCTGAGTAGCCTCTACCAGTTCTTGCTAATTTCATGTGAAATCACCTTGAGTTGTAGTACTTACTTGATTTGGCTCGTCAGCAATGTTAGGTGGCTTAGTGGGTTTGACAACTGAGTCTCTATGAGGTATATCCCTATCCTACTTTTGTTATAATCCTTGGAAATCTCTTAGGAGGATGAGAATTCAAATAATTAATCACTGATACATCAATGCACAATTTTATAGCTGCTTGTGAAGGGAAAATCTGCTTCATAACTTTCTTTCATTTGCAAGATTCTTTGCTTCCCAATTCCTTATGAACTCCCTTGTGCATTTCTGTTTTATCTTACACTGCCTCTGATTCACCCCTCCCAGTTTGGGCACAGAAGTTGAGAAGGCTTACTTGCTGTTCCTCTCGCTTTTGCATCAAGTTCAGAGAGCCAAGTCTCTAGAGGATGGCAATGAATCTTTTTCAGAAAGTCCTAGGCAAGGTAGCTCACATTGAAAAACCATTTTCCAAACCACACGTCAAATAACTATTGCTTATCACTCAAAAGACACATTAAAATTTCCTATGACTGTTCACATTACAGTAATAAGTGTTTTGTCAAGCACATAGGAGACAAAAACAAAAATTCATGATATTGTGATTAGGGTAAACAAGGAAATAATTGCAAATGATAATTGCAAAAGCGAAGATATATGTGAGTAGCTGGGATTCATAGGGAAAGGATCACCCAAGTCCAAGGGTTATCCACAAATAGAGCCCATGAGACAAGCTTTGGTCAATCTGGGATGGCTTGAGAAAGGGAAGTGTAAAACAAATACAGCTCTGTTCCCTGGCTGTGTGATATAGCAGTGCTACTTCTGTGTATCTGTCCTAAAGAAGTAATTAGCAAGATGACCATCGGTTTATCTAAAGGTTACTCCTTATAGTATATTTATGATAGTGGAAATATTATATTCACAAATATCTAGCAGCAGTGAATTGATTAAATCATGAAACGTGCATCCATATGATGAATTTATTGTGTGGCTATTAAAATTGACATAAAGGAATTAATGACACAGGAAAGTGTTTATTTAGCTGTTTCTAGGGGAGGTGGGGAACAAGCCTACAGAACTTTTTCCAGAGTGGTATTAGTTTTCAAAAGTAGAAGTGGGCGGGTATGTATAAGCCCTCAAAAAATATTAAGGGTAGCTTTTGTTGGTTGGTTGGTTGATTGGTTGGTTGGTATCTGTGTGTTATTGGGAATGAAATCCAGGTTTGCTCCACCAGTGAGCTACATCCCTGGCTACCTTGCTAGTTTTCTCTCTTTCTTTCTTGACATGGTTTTCTTATGTTACCCAGGCTGGCCTTAAACTTGTGACTTCCCTTCCTCAGCCTCCCAAATCACTGAGATTATAAGCATGCACCACTTCGGAAGAGGATTATTCATCAATGATTCCCGTATTTTTTTGTTATGGATATTGTGGCCAGAACATCAAAAACTCTAAAACCAGTGTCACTGAGGCAGTTTTATATGATCTCCCCTTTCTGAGGCCTTTTAGACCATAAATGACTGTTTCTACCTAGCACTAATATTCCTTTGATCTTAATCTAGAGTCACTAGCATTTGTTTATCTATTGCAACTGTGTTCCCATCGTCTTTATCATGTGTAGATTATTATTCTCTGCCATGAGCTCATAATCCCTCCTTTCCGCTTTTCCTACTCCTACAGACCCATTGTCATACCTAGCACAATGGTGTGTGTCTTCATTTCTTCCTTATATTAGTTCTAGATGAGAGGATGACCTGGAGTTCTTTGTTATTTGCTTCACTGCCTCATAAGACCTACTGACTCATTAGTCTGCTCATCTCCCCTGACTATAGGACTCAATTTCCTCATTTCCAGTCTGTGTGTTCTCCATCTTTTCTGCCCTTCTTATCAGTAATTCTCATTTTTGTTGAAAATGCAGCTGCATAATCTTAGCTCTCCCACCTACCATTCTGCACCTGAGTCTGCTCTGTGTCTTAAATTCTGAATGGCAGGACCCTGTTGTTTCCTCCAGCTGCCCAGGAACCACTAAAAAGGCCAAAGGAATTGTTTATTGCTGCCATGTATCAGTGATATCTGTTTGGTTCATGCTGAAACATCATATTCATCGATGTGTTCTGAAACACAGTGAGAAGCGCTTTGCAAGTTTAGCAAGTTATTCACTCTTTGTTCTGAATTTTAACCTTTTCTGTTAGAACTGTTTTCCCTTCCTCTGAGTCATTTATCCTTTGCTGTCAGGTAGGAGTTCCTTACAGCCCTGCTCCTTAGTTCTGTTTTATTTTTCATGATGGTCAGACTTAGGCACCCACTCGTTGCCCCTTAGACTCTTGCACGTCTCCTCCTGTTCCAGAAGCCTGGATGGAGATGTGATACTTGGGTTATAGATACTTCTGCTTCTGCTACTAGGCCAGGCTTTAACCTCATCTGTGCTGGAGAAAGATTGGAAAACCACCAGTCCAGGAAAACCAACAAACCTCATACTAAGGCCCTATAGTCCCTTTGCCATTGGCCACATCTCCAACTTGAAATATTTTCAGCAAACTGCTTTAGATAGTTACTGAGCACTTACGTGTTTTTTTTCCAGGCACACTTGAATTGAATGAGATGGCTCTATGTCTACATGACTTTGTGAGGATAGCTCTGTTAAATATCATACAATTATTAAGGACAGACTCCTACCTTCAAAGGGCTTGCAGTCTAGCTGTAGAAATGAAGACTAACATCTGAAGCAATGTAAAAATTGTATGTTGCAGGTTACAATTGCATTCTGAACCACACCTTTATGCACACACACGTTCACACATATAATTTCACTATCACTTCAAATGAATATCATTTAAATATCTGAATCCTGTGGTGAATCTGTGGTTCACCTAGGACCCCTGTTGTTGTGGCAGCCATTCTATGATTGTGGTAAGGTTGTGGCTACAGGTATGTGATATCTCTTTTGCATTCTGTGGCGTGTACTTTAAGGACAGATAGGCTCAAAGGACACACATAATTGAGAACTTGCATGTCAGAGGCATAGAGAAAATGGGCCTAATTGGATTAGCAAGAGTACTGTGGAAATCACGTGAAAACACAAACTGGGGCCACAGTAGAGGCCTAAGAAAATCAAGCATAAGAACTTCCATTTGGTTTCCCAGACTGGTCGTCCTAGGAAGAAAGTGAAATGATGAAATAAATTTTTATTCCAAAGTCATATGGCATTGATGTGCAATGTGGAATCAAAGTGGTGTGCAGTATCAAAAAGGATTGAGTGAATTTACTTTAAATGTTCCTGAAGCGCTCTTGAAATAAATTGGCAAGGGCCTGGACCAAGAGGGTTACAAAAGAGCAAAGTGAGCCCTATTAGGAAAGAAGAAAGTGTTGTGTGTAGGGGATAAAACAAAGCAGAGTTATGGGACATCTTGGTCCCTGGTTACCATAAAGCATTGTTAAAAGAAGGCATGTTCAGGGGCTCCTGACCTCTCTCAGTACTGTCACCTCCCTTGCCCCATCATCTTCCTGCCACCTATCTGTCATATGCCATTTTTACTTTCTATTGCTTTATTGTCTTTAGATCCTTTTATGTGTGAAAGCAGTTCTTTTTGTGAAACAGTTGAAAGCTCCTGCCCTCTAGGAAAATTCACATAAATACTCCAGGGTGATTCGTCAATATTCCTGGCATTATAGCTGAAGCTCACTTATGACCCCAGGTTAAGAATTCATTTTGCAACAACCATTTTGATTGTGATAAGGTGGGATCTAACCAGAAATTCTTTGAATTTCTTTGTAAACACACAAAAATTTTGTTCAGAATAAGTCTGCCATGACTGACTTACCCAGTGGATGGCCTATTTGTTGGCCCAGAATGTCCTCTGCGGCTGACTTCTGAGTTGGAGAGTGTTGGTCCTTAGGAATTTCTGCATGCTCTGGAGAGGATGAAACCTAGGAGCATGCTCTGTTCCTGTGTATGAACAGCATGCCAGAGTCTACTGTTGGGGTGCTGAGGCACTAGGGGTGATGTTGCTGTGACAGTCCTCACCCGCCTTTGCAGATTGGCAGGCTTGATCTTTTAGAGGGAGGGCAATAGCACTAGTATGTTTGAATTTCAAACTTTGCTGATAGAGAAAATTTTTTTTCAGTGAATGGATAGTGGAGATCATCCCTCATACTCTCACACCGAGCAGCCCTATGGGTCCTGGAAGAAACCTAGGAAACAATTTTCACCCCTCTTCTGCCTGTCACCCCTTTGCATGTATGTGGACATACACCAATTTTTCCTATCCAGTGATGGGTTTTGTCAGTTCCTGACACTGCTGGTCTTTGCTGCCTCTGTATTGCTGCGTCTTGGAGAGGAGAGCTTCTGCAAGGAGCAGGCTGTGTTCTGGCCCACTGCTTCCTTTCTCCTGACCAGCTGAACACAACCAGCCTGCCTTTGTGAGGAAGCAGCTATTAAACAGACACAGCAGGAGAAGTTGAGAAGTCAGGAGTTTCAGTCCTTGCCTAATGAAAGGGATGTGGACTTGTGCTTGTGACCCGCAGGGCCAGGCAATGTGGGGAAGGCGTTAGTGCACTCTGTGGCCCAGGTATGGGTGGAAGCAAACCTGCTCTCTGCCACCTGCCCATGTCACATTTCTCCCCAGGAAACTAGGTTGTGTGAGATGCAAGGGAGAGGTCCCCATTCAAAGTGGTGACAAGGCAGCATGCCTTTTTCAGCAGAGTGATCTCCATAGTTTGATTCCATACATAGAACTCTTCCTAGGCATTCCTAATGTGTATCCTCAGAGTCCTGGAACAAAGATGTAAACTCCCCTTTGCAAAGCATCAGCAAGGTGGCTGCTGCTCCTGGCTTTTGCTCCTATTCTGAGGTACGTGCCTGAGTCTCCACACCGATCAGTTCCCTTGGAGTCTCTTTTAGAGAGAGGGTCTTGCTGTAACATCAGCCTTGTGCAAATGAGGCAGAGGGATGTTCGCTGCAGGTGGCTCACTTAGGGTCATTTCTGCCAGTATGGGGTGGGAGACGATGGCAACAGTGAATCAGCACAGGAAAGGAGACCCAGTAAGACAGGCCACCATGTTTATTTCTCTCAGAACCTCTCCTGCTTTGTAGCCGGATGCGGTGTTTTTATGGGTGGTGCTGTTTGAACTAAGTGATTAAATGCCTGTTGTGAACTATCAGTTTCCCCCTCTTTTTAAATAATTAACAAAGTAACAACTATTTCCAAGTTTATATTTGATGTTACAATGCAGCCCTCTTGCTAACTCTTGAGTGCCAGAAATTGATCTAATTTAACAATCATTTCTTAAGGTAGTGTGAAAAAAAAAACTGTCTTTGAAGGTTTTCCAAAAGTAATGCCTGAATGTAAATAATGATCTGATAATTTGCTTTTTAGGAACAAAATAGATCATGAATGAGGGTTTCTTTTTAATATTTACACTTAATGTGATAGAATTCTATACTGTTTTATATGTCAGTTATATGCTGTTTTCCAGTTTTCAATTTGGGGTTCTATTTATTTTTCCTTTGGTAGTACATTTCGTCTTGGTTAAATCCTGGCCTCCACTGTGGCACAGAGCCATGTAGGGATACAGAATGCAACAGAACTTTACTTTCACCATCTCGCTTTTGCCTTGAGGACCTTGGCTCTCTAACTTACTGTTCAAGATCTGGGCTTTTTCCTCATGGCATGTGAGCTGTTCGGCAGCCCAGGAAAGGCCAGGAGTTCAGCAGCGCTGTAACATGAACCGTCTGTTCATAGGTCAGATCCATTTATTTTGGTTGTCCTTATTGTTAGAGGATAAGGCTGTGAGCATTTGGTGCCCCAGAGACCAGCAGAATGCTTATTAGCAGGCGTCTCCTGTAGGAGAGAGCTTCCCTTCTGAAGGCTGCTCCTTCCAGTTTATGATAACAAAATCAGGAGAGCTGTTTTGTGGCAAGAGGAAGTTGTAGAAGTAGGACCAGAACGGGGTATAGTCAGGGCTTTGGGAGATGAAGAGTTGGATAGTTGGTGTCCAACCATTGGTTTCCATCTATATGGTCTGATTCTGTTCATTGTAAATCCCAAGAGCCCATGGGAAGACCTTGATAATCAGCTCTGGTCCGTAGCCATTTATCATTAATAATAAATCTCCAGACTAAATTGTAAAAGGAAGTATTCTGATCCATTTGCACTTTTGGAGGGAGGAAGTGGTAGGGATTTAACCCAGGGCCTCAAGTGCGCTAGGCAACCACTCTAACACTGAGCTGCATCCCGGTTCTTCTTATTTTGAGATAGTCTCTAAGTTGCCCAGGCTGTCCTCAAACTTGCAGCCCTCCTGCCTCAGCCTCCCAAGTAGCTGGGAATATAGGTGTGTGCTACAAGACTTGATCCCATTTGCAATTCAGAAGGAACCGTGGAATTCAGGGAACTTAAAAATGATTTCTTTTGGTTAGCATGGTTAGCATTTCAGATCAGACTGGGTGAATGCATACATGGCTCTCCTCTCCCCCAATTTTGTATATATTCTCACCATGGAATGGAAGATAGATAGTAAGGAAAAATTTTATTTGTTGTTTCTGAACTGGAAGTACTTCAGATCACTTTAGTGACAGATCCCCTGGGATAAAAAAGGCTTAACAATGAGAATAGTCCACGCCCACAAGAAATGTGACCATTCTAGGTTGCACTGAGCAATACCCAACTTGGTTAGTGTGGGTTTGGTTTAGAAAGTTATGACCTTGAATGGAATGTAACAGAGCTGGCTTGCAGGTGGAATGAGGTCACCAGTGTGAACAGGGACCACTTACACTGAACAGGGACCACTCCTGGCCCTTCTCTGATGGCATTCTGTGCATTTCTTTTGGATCTCAGAAACCCTGAAAGGGCTGGTGAGCAGAGCAGCAACACCCCTGAATCTTTCTTTATCTGTCCTTAAATTTTTCCTTGCTGGATTCTGCAACCCTGGCAGTGATACCATAGTCCTAGGCTGGAGGCCTAACTCCAGTGTCCCACCATGTCCAGTTCAGCCACTCACTCCAGACACTAAACAGAAAAGGTATAAAGCAAGAAAGGAAACTAATTGATATAGCCATGTTTGGAAGGCAAAGTAAGATCCAGCAACTCTGTCTTTAAGAGGTTTAAACAGAGGAAGAATTGGGGGATGGGGCAAGAGGTATGCGTAATTAAACAATTTTGGTCAAAATGTGGTCTGGTTGATTATTCTTTCAGTTCTGGTTCTTCAAGGTGGCTCTGGAGAAGTTTTCATCACTTCAGGGGACTTGGCAGGATGTTCACCTATTGCTTGGCAATTGTTTGCCTCAATTTCCCTATTCACCTGTGATCCTGAACAGGGCAACTGAATTCCCATGAGATGATAGCCCCTGCAGTTCCTGGAAGGTTTGGCCCATCTGAAAGTTTCTCAGCACCACTCCAGGGGTCTGAAGTAGGATGCAGCAGTTCTTGCTTCAGTCTTGAAGAGGGATGAGATAGGTTAGGTAAATTTAGGACTAATTAACCTCATATCACTAGTTTGTAGTTGTGTACTCCTTAAAATGATTAACATGTCTGTGCTGACCTGAGCAGTGTCACAAAGTTTAAGGTAATTCAAGGAGAAAAATACAAAACGAAGGCAAAGATGTCAAGCTATATCTTGCTTTTAGTTACCCATTGGGCATCTGCAGACCCAAGCAGAGTCAGTCTTTTAGCAAAGACAGCCTCTCTCTGAGTTGCTGCTACAGCAGTGCCCTGGGAAGGCCTTATCTAGTAGAGTAGGACGATAGTGTCTTATCAGAGAGCTTGGATACTAGGCCCTTCATTGTTCCATCAGTGATCACACCCAGTGATGCTTTAGGTTTGTTCTTGAAGCTACCAAAGAATTAGGAGATAAAAGGTGGGAGATTGGAGCAGACCAATGTGTGGCAGAGTCCCCTGCTAAATCCCCTAGTATTACAAGCTAAAACTGATTAGGAATGAGGCTTAATGTCAGTTAGGTAGCATTTGCTAATTTTTTTCCTCCAACAGTTAAATGACTTTTCTGTACAATATTGCTTCATTCAGGGCAACTTATCTTTTTACCTGGGAGGAACTTATTTCCATTAGAATTGGAACACTAGCTACATATTTTGCATATAAAATGTTTCATATGATTAAATGCTGAAAGAAACATTATTACTTCTGTTTCTTAGGAGTGTGCTCTCCCAACTGATTCTTCTTTTATGCCCGGAACAATGCCTTTAATTTGGAAACAAGTAAGGGAGCTCTTTGATTACCAGGCACACTGTTAGCCGAAACTGGCAGCCAAGTACTGGTAACTGGGCTCAGGAAAAGAGCAGTCTTACATTCTCCCCTCTATCAACTTCTCCTACACAGACCAGCTACTCAGCAGTGTACAGTGCAATTTATGTAGTGACATGTCCCCCTTTAACAAGCCTCGCTTCTCTCCTCCCTTTCCCACTCTCCTGTTCTTTCCCAGTGTAGTTTTTATCTTAATCGGGTTTTCTCTTCTTCCTTTACAGAGCTATTAAGAATGGAAAAGGGCTGCATAGCAAGAAGGAAGTGCCTATCCACCGTGTCGCAGACATCTCTGGGGTGAGTCTTGTCCCTGAATCAAGCTGTGTAGCTCAGAGATTGCTGGAGTGTGTGTGTTTATTTGCTGAAAGACTTCTGCTTGTGCATTTTCTGTAGCTCGCCCCTTTTCAGGCCTTGAATGTGAATTTTTCCATGGCATCTACTTAGGCATCTGTAGAGATTCTATTTTATATTATGGAAAAATGGAATTCAAATCCTTATTGTGTTTCTTTACCTAAACTGTCTCTATATTGCCTTTCCATATTTAACTGTTATGAGCTTAGGAGATACTTCTTCCCAGTTCATTGTATTAAAATGAATTTAGCTCTTTTTTTAAATCTCTGTTTAATTCTCACTTAGGAATGGGAAGTCTTCATGGTAAAAAGTCAAGTACAGGTTTTATGACAAATCTAAGAATTAATGATGATTCCTCATGAGTTCTCTTTCTCTGATTATAAGTGGGAGATAATGGAGAAATGTATGAACATCCTTTGAGATAATAGATAGAGATATAGATAGATAATATAGAAGGATCAGTGACAAAATACTTCTAAGCTCTCAAAAGCCTGTGTCCAAATGAATTTTTTGCAATAAAGACTTGACTCTTACACATTTAGGATCTCTTTTGGCTGAGTAGATCATTTATTAGTTGACTGGATATATTGCATAAATATTTATTGAACGCCTACTATGTGTCAGGAACTGCTGTAGGCACTGAGAATATAACAGTGACCAAAAGTAATATAGTCACTGTATTCAAGTAGGAAAGGGTGGCAATTGCAATGTCAGGAGTAGTGACAGCTTCTACGAAGAGAAATAATACTAGCCAAGGTTGGATAGTGAATGGTGCCAGTATTGATTTCTGTCTGATGGCCTGGGAAGGCATCCGAGACACACACTATCCATTTCAACTCCCATAGTCACTAACAGTTAGGGAAAGGATCAGGTCTGTGTTGTGGGCAGAGAACCACATCACCTGGGAAGCTGAAGGGGGAAGGGCTAGTAAATCTTAGTCTGGGCACTCAGGGAATTTGCCCTAGGCACCTAGAAGAAGATACATTTAATATAAACAAACGCTTCTAGAGCTCAGCCTGGCCCAGAGCAGTGATGAATTAGAGTGTATTATCTTCCTGTTATGTTCCCAGGCCTGGCGGAATCTTTTTCTTTCATTCCTGGTGATTGCTTTTTACAAATGTGTCTGGCCAGCTCCCTCTTGCCTGGGTATAGTGGTCCCCTGTTTATTTTAAGCAATGGAACTCTGGTGAGCTTTTCTTTCTTTATAGCTAGTTACCACAGGTTGCAGGTTAAAAAGTGCTACCTACGTTCCATGAATTGGACTCTAGTCAAGAAGTTGAGTCTTCTTTTAAGTGGATGAGATACAGAGATATACATTCTTTATGACGTAGAATCCTGAGAAGCCCAGAAACCTTTTACTAATAATGGTCTTTGAACCTCAGGTAACCATGGTAAAGCCATTTTAGCATTTTGACTTGCCCAATGCAGTGCTATTTGACCTCTCTTTGTGGCTTGCCCTGCTGAGTTATTCTTGCATATATGTTAATTTCTATAGGTATGTGTTGTATTGTTCTCAATAGTATTTTCCTAAATATTGTTATTTTGCTGAAGATACTAGAATAACCAAAGGGTAATTTGGGAGCTGTTCAGCTGTAAGAAAGAATGTTTTAAATATTTATTTTAGAAGTCACAGTGGAGGCCACTCTATATAAGGACTATCTGCCCATTGCAATGCTTATATAAGCCAGGCATGTCTCAGATCCCAGGACCTTGGGAACCTGAGGCAGGAGGACTGCAAGTTTGAAGCAAGTCTCAGCAACGTAGAAGACTCTTTCTCAAAAATAAAATATAAAAAGGACTGAGAATGTAGCTAATGGTAAAGCCCCTCTGGGTTTAGTCCCCAGTACCAAAAAAGAAATGAAAAGCATATATAAAACCCACTGTCTGGAGTCTTTCCAGAAGCAGAATTAGACCTTAGGATACTTTGTCAAAGAAAAATAAAAATATATTAAAAACAGAAAACATTAGTATGAACCAAAAAACATAATGTCTACCACCAGCATCTTGGAGTTAGATGCTGCATTTTGGTTGGAGTTCATGTTCTTGCTCTTATTTCCCACTGTCAGCAAGACGGGGTCTTCTGGAGGCTCTGGAGGTCAAGTTGAGCTTGCCTCAGGTGTCCTCTTCAGAGCTCCCAGCAGAGCATCCTAAAGACCGTTAGTGCTATCTTTGAATCTTATGCTGCCTTCTACCTTGAAGCTTTCTGGTACCTTCTGAATTCTTTTGTTGTTGTTGTTGGTGGTGGTGGTGGTGGTGGTTGTAGCAATGGGTTATGTGAAACTCGTCTTCTTTTTTCCTTTCCTTTTCTTTGCTTTGCCTTTTAATTCCTTTCCCACTAACTCCCCCTTAAAACTATAATTCATTTTTCTGCCTATTTTAATGCTCTTTTCCGTCTGGATATTAGAGAATTGGTTTCCTCTTAAAGTTATTTAAAAATAAATGCCAGTTAAATTTCCCTCACTTACCACATAAATAAAAGAGGAAAGCTTGAGCAAGTGGAAGACTGAGAGTGAAAAAGCTATTCAATTTAAATAGATGTCAGATATGACCTTGTCTGCCTGAATCACAAATTATTCAGCTAAGATTGCAATTTTTTTTTGTGCCCTCTGTAATAGAGGAGGTTTGTCTTTTTCCCCCTTCTCACCTTCCCATCTTTCCATCACTGTGTTAAGTATGAGTGTGTGCTGGGTGCCCTTGTGGCATTTAAGTGAGATGTATGGGTTTTCTGCTTCCTGGAGCATGCTGGCAATTTTGCTGTCTGAGGGACAGGTAGACGTGTGGGGTCATGTGGGCAGACAGCGTACAGCCTGAGGAGAATAAATACCTGGAATAATGGCAGTGTAATGGACACGTATATAATGGTTTCACAAAGGTTTCTTAATCTCTGTTAAATCCTTAGCTGTGTTCCCCACTGCCCCAGAGTGATCCCCCTCTTAGTTGCAGGTCATGATAAATGGAAGCTTCTGTTGAGCTGACAGTATACGCACTGTGCTGCCAAAATCATTTACTGTGAACTATTATTTGTGCATAATACTCCCCCACCCTCCTCCCCACCCCAGTGCATATCCTTGGGGGAAAAGCATGCATAAGTGCACACCTTGTCTCCTAAGCACACTCAAGAAATGCGTTCTGGAAGAGCTTGTATGGTGATTGTGAGGCAAATAACCCGTCCTGGTGTTAGCTGCCTCTCACTTTAGGAGTTGAGTTTGTATCCATTCTTCATATCTCTTCTCTTGCATTTTCAAAAATCATTTCACAGGGCAAGGGTCAGGCATATTAGAACACTTTCCTGTGAAGACTCAACAAGTGTAAGGCCTCTTTGGCTGGCTGAGTATGGTGGGAAGTAGGTAATCCAGGCAAAGGGTCAGAGATGGACAGATCTCTTGGCAGGTGAGCCACTGGCCCCTGAGGTGGTACAATATGCAGGACTTTGTTAATACAGATGGTTGTTGACATTAGGTTGGTTTTTCTGTAAGATGGACAGAGCCTCTGTGCATATCGCCCACTGAATTAACCCCTGTTTTTCTAGGGCTTTGATAAAAATTCCATCCATTTGCACCTCTGCACCTGTTTTCAGGGTAACCTCTAAGGAAGAAAAGTATTTACTGCTGGCCCGGTAACGTAGGTCCTGAAAAAGTGGTTACTTTCCTTATTTTTATTTTTGCAAGTAAAGGAAGTGGAATATTGTAAGTACCAGCCAATTACTATCACGTCTATAATAGCCTGGTTACCTTTCACTTGAGAATGTTCCTGTGTATGTGAAACCAACTAAGAGCTTGATTGGCTAAGTTCTAGATCTGACTTGATTTGGAGGAGAGTTCTGGGGTACTGCTTTACTTCACACATCCACATTTTCATTATTAGTGCCCCCCCCCCTTATCTGACTCAACTCCCTCCCATGCCAGCATAGAAAAAGCTGGAATGTTCATGTCAGTGGAATACAAGGCTGTTCTTTATCTTGGGTTTATTACTGTTTTTGCTGTAGTCTGCTCTGTAATAAATATGATCTCCTGCAGATACACAGTGTAAAACAGGCAATAAAATGGGGCTGGTGCATGCCTAACTGTTGTTCTGGTAGATCAGACAAATCAATTATGGTTCTCAGGTGAGAGAGTGAGAAAAAGAGAGAGAGAGAGAGATCCTCACTCCTCCAGTTGCCGCCGGCACTGCGAGTGCAGATTGCTTCCTCTACCACCATCCTTCTTCCTCTTCCGTTTGTATGTGAGTGGTACTTGATGAGTCATACCGTGTATGTGAGTTTTCCTCTCTTTTTTCATCTCTGTTCTTCTCCAGTGCATGAAGAGTTATAATGATTGCTTGTTTATTAGCTGATGGCACAAGAGGACAGGACCTATAACAACATCCTCTAGTCATATTTCTGTAAGCCCTAGGATGAGATTGATTACCAGAATAGGGGTTTGTCTTTCTCTGAAAATTTGCCTTCTCATGTGCTCCTGACAAGGCGTTTGTTAATTTTGCTGTAATTTACTCTTCTTCTTCCTGCTGCAGTGCTCACTTGGACATTGCCACTTTGTGACTTGGTTTCTTGCCCATCTTACATACTGATGTTTTTATGGCCCTGTTTACCTATGATTGATTGGAGACATATATAGTACTACTGATAGAAATGTGTGTGAGCTGTGGCCTCAACTGATCCAAGGACTGACTCTGAGAGTACAACAGTAGGAAGCGAGACTTTGGGTTCCTGTCAGTCACGAAATGAAGACTTAGAGAGTGGACCAGTGAGGTTCTGACTACCTACTTTATCCTTTAAATCTGTGTTAATTGCAGTTTCCCTTTTATGTCTTCTGGCCCACTTACTTTAATTTTCTTATTAAACGAGAGGTCCTCCTTTAAAGTAGGTAGGTAGGTAGAATAGTTGATACGAATGAATAAGTTAAATGAATAGTAAATAATAAATGAATAGTTACAGATGGATAGAAGGCTAGATGGATTTTTTTCCCCTAGCATCTCTTCCTGGCCCTTCCTTCTGTTTGTCTTCCATTACCTTCATATACCTGAACAGCACTGCCCTTCTTCCCTGGAGTAATCTCTGTAAGAAATATCTTTCTGTAAGAGTCTTTGAGACCTTTATGGGGTAACTATTTCCTTAGCTTCTCATGGAGTTGGGCCTTAATGAAAGAGTAAGGAAAAATATATATATATTCTTTCTGGCTAAAAAGAATTAAAAGAGAAAAAAGTGGTTTGCCCAGTAAGTCTAAACAAGATAAAAGCAGAAAATCTTCCAGAGGTTTTATCAATTAAATCTGTGTTAATTGCAGTTTCCCTTGTATGTCTTCTGGCCCACTTACTTTAATTTTCTTATTCTTATATGGTTCTAAAGTTACTTTTTGCTGCCTTTCTGTTCTTTTTAATCACTGATATCTGTTGGCATAAATGATCCTCCTTTGAGTTTTATTTTTTTAATAGCTCTACCTTCTCTTTTTCTCCCAGGTTGCAAAACCCACCAGGCAGAATCACAGGGCTTGACCTTAGGCCATCCATACAGTAACCTTTGACTGCATTTGGCACACTAGAACATGATGCAGAACTAATGGGAGAAAAAGAGAAGGTAGAGCTATTAAAAAAATAAAACTCAAAGAAGGAACATTTATGCCAACCTGGAAGAGTTGCCTAGCGCTGGAGCTCTAGTCCCACACTAGCCTCAGGCTCTACTGCTGGCTTCTGCATTTGCTGCCCTGGGAAAATCCTTAGAACTCAGAAACAGCTGACTAGTTGTCTCCTGATTGGGCTCTCCAGAGCAAGCCCTATGTGTTCCATAAACAAGGATCAGTCCCTAGGGTGAAAGCCATGGGTGGTAGGAGCGTTGGGTTCTCTGGCACATTTGGTAGCTCAAATTGTTGCTTATTTAGGAGAAGGTATTTCTCTCTATTCCCTTCTTCTCTGAACCAAAGTTTCTTGAACTTGAACTCCAATCAGTCCCTGGTGTGTGGCTAAATTGACCTTGATTTTCGTAGCATGCAGATTGGCACTGTAGCTCTGCTGCATGAAGCATCCATGACAAGTATCCATGATGCCTGAGAGGCAGCTACCTTAGAAGTTTTTCCCAGACTGGAGAGAATCTGTAGCTCCTTCTTTTCCTTTCCTTTCATTTTCTTTCTCCACCTCTTCTAATACCTTATCTCTGCAAGAGTTGAGTGTTACTAAGAAAACCTTGATTATGCCAGGAGTTGATATCAGCCAGTCGCATCCTCGCCTGTGTGGCCAAAGGCATTACTTGTACCTTTGGGGTGTGAGGGTAGTTGTGTATAGTTCCTATCAGCCATGTGAGTCCTGCATGGACAGTTCCTTTTTTGGGGAGGGAGGAATGCCCTCTTTAATTTTTCCAGAACTTCGGGGTGACCCTTTTTTCTAAATAAATCTGAAAGCATTCATGATTTCCATGGGCACTTTTTTCATTATTGCATTTCAGTGTTTATCACAATCGGTGGCTACTGTGTTCAAGTACTTCTTACAAATTCTTTATTTGCTTTTGCCTGAATTGTATTCTTTTTGTGTTCTTTGCACACTGTAGGGCACCAAATTTAGGACATGGTCTCTTGTGTTTATTTAGTTGGAATAATGAGGAGAAATTGTTCAAGACTGAAATGAGCAAGAAGATTGCTGGATGTCCTTTATTTTGGGTGCTGCCTTTAAACCCTTTGAGGTTAAGTGATTCTATGAGTTCTCTGTTGATTTTGGCTGAACTATTTTTCAGCTTTGTAGAGAGAGAATATCACATGTAACTTGTGAAGGACTGATGATGATGCAAATGATTCTTGTAGAAATGTCCTCAGCCAGGTGCAGCACATGCCTGTAATCCCAGTGACGCAGGAGGCTGAGGCAAGAGGATCACAAGTTCGAGGCCAACATCAGCAACTTAGCATGACACACTGTCTCAAAATAAAAGGACTAAGGATATAGCTCACTGGTAGATGCCACTGGGTACTGCAAAAAAGAAAGAGAGAAAGGTACGGAGATGTGATCCTTTAGAGATAAATTGATTTCTGTCCTGTGAGACAAATGTATTCAAATTTGACATTTTCACTTTACATTTTTGTAGAGTAAAAATCAGCAAATTTACTTCAGCATCCCTGGTAACCTATGAGTCTTTGTTTTCTTCATTAACAAGTGAATAAAAATAAAATTTTTGACATGTTCATGATTTCTACTTTTTTGAAAATAATCTTTCAACAACAGAAGCAATTTCAAAAGCAAGAAAGAAATTTTTTAAAAAAAGTTTACATCAATGGCAATAAATGATCATAGAATTACCGTGGTACACACCTGTACTCCTAGCAACTTGGGAGGCCGAGGCAGGAGGATTGCAGGTTCAAGGCCAGCTTCAGCAAAGTAGAGAGGCCTTAGTGAGACTCTGTCACAAAATAAAAATGGTTGAGAATGTAGATCAATGGTAAAGTGCTCCTGGGTTTAATTAATCCCCTGTATCAATAAATAAATAAATCCTAGAATTGTGTTCTTTAAGAACTTTAATTTTATTTCCTCCTCTATACCTAGAAGTATAAAAAATAAGAAGATTGTGAAAAAAATTTTTTTCATAAGTTCTAAGATGAATATGTCTCTTTTATCTGCAGAGTGTCTGATTCCAAACCTATGCCTTTTTTGGTTTGAGCTAGCCTGCCATTTTGTTCACCATCTCGCTTTTATTGTGGAAAATTCAGGCACCAAAGCAGATAACCTTGAGGTAGGGAATTTGGACATTGAAGACCGGGCACGGAATCTTGACTTTTGATGGCTGTGTTCCAGTTCTGCAGTTTAACACCTCTAAGGACATTTGTTCAAGGGACTTGCCCAGGGGTGAAGCACTATTAGAGACAGAGCTTCTTATTTGTTGCTTCTTATAGCAAAATCATCTTCCTCCCCATCTACTCAATAACCTTGATATGGCACTACCATGAATTGTGTTATCAGGAAGTTTTCTGCTAGAAGAAATAATTGTTCTAGCTCCCTTCTGATTCCTTGCTTAACTGTGGCTTCACACACAAGAGTGCATGCAAATGAGCTCTTTAGCAACAGGGTCCTAGCTTCCATAGCTAGGAAGAAGGCCATAACATTTCTTCCTTTGTGCAAAGAAAGGAGCAAGGAAATTGAGAGAATCCAGGAGCATTTTTTCTGAACGAAGTGGCATCTCTTTCCAAAGAAAGTTGACTGTAAGCATGGATTTTGCTATCATTCTGGTTCATGCTCTTCTGTGTCTTCCCCATTCTCTGAATGCATGTGGTTATTGCTTTGAGATTCTATTTCATGGGTCCAAATTGGTTAAATGAGCCCATTATAGGCTTAGCTAAATGAACATAAGGGTCTTTTGCAGGCGGTTGATAACATTCCCAGTTCCCAGGTTGAGGTGTGTGATTGGGTTGTCTGAGCTAGCCTGTGACTGCCGAGTGATGTGATGAAATTTGAAATATTTGTGCGCAGCCAGGGCTTCACTCTCCACTTCACCACTGTAGCACTACTTAGCCCTGGATTGAACTCATTTTGTCCTGTGGCTATTGCTTATGTAAACATTTCAAAGTAAGTCATTTTACTAGCATAGACATTCTGCTTACTTGTATTTTAAGCCTTTATTTAGCGTGCTTCCAACATATTCCCTACAGAATATGTCATACAAAATTTTGGACACTCTTTGCAATGTTGACATCCAGAGCTCTGGGTGGCTTTGGAATGCCCATAGTTTCGTGCCTCAGTTTTTCAGGAAATGGTATTCTCGAAAAGAAATTAAAGAATTCCCATTACAGTATGAGATTCAGTATGGGAAGGTACTTGAGGATATAAGCTATTACCAAGGCTTCTAATTTGGAGGAAGACCCAGTTCTGTTAATTAGACACTTGTGCAAGGTGCCCAGATACTTCCTCACAACAGAGCCTGTTTGTTTTCTTTTATATAATATTCATCTATTCCACTATTTAAGGTTCTCAGTCTGCTGACTTACTCATTAATTAACACTTGTGGAGTGACACTTTTTTTTCCTTTTGGATTGCTGGCGTTTCCCCCTTCTGACCATGTCTTGCTCCCCCTTCAGCCTATGACTCTTTAATCCCCACTGTCCTCTGATCCTGCCCTTCTTCAGCACTTACATTATCATATTGTCTTGATTTTGCACTTGTTGCTACATTGATGAGGAACCATACAGTGGTTTTTCTTATTGGCTTCTAAACTAAGAAAGAAGGATCTTTTTATTTCCATTTACAGTGCCTAGTTTAGATTGATTTGCCAAGTGATAAGCTCCAACAGAATGAACTTGTATTTGGAGAAAAGTAACCCTGATTCCAAGTACAAAACTAACTGTTCTGGTTAATTATCTGCCAAGGGTCAGGCTAGTAAAGGCATACAGCAGGAAGAGTGCATGTCTTCCAGAATATAAGCAGTAATATAGAGATTTGATTAGTAGCATAGGCTCTAACATCAGATCCCTGGAGTTGGTGTTATGGCCCCATCACTTACTGCTTTGTCACCTCAAGAAAATTTAACCTTCCATGCCTCCATTTTTCCCATCTTTGAAATAGGTATGATCATGGCTCTTCCCTCCTGAGATTGTGGTGTAATTGAATGAATTGGTATATGCAGTATGTTGAAAATATAATCAGAGCTCAACAGAGAGCAGTGGTTGACATTGTGTTGATTATTATGAAATTGCTTAGCATTCTGCCTAACACACAAAAAGTCCTCTGTGGATGATAGCTATCGTCATCATCTATAGTATTTCTATTCCAAGCTTCTTATCCAATTCAGGACTCAAATCATACTGCTCCTTCTTCTGAGCTTTAATGATCTCTTTTTCTGCTTTGACATTGAACATATGCCATCTCTGGCTTGTTTTTTAAATGCATTTCTTATGTTGAATCACTGAATGGATGATCAAACAATAAGTATTTTTTGAGAGCTTTTTACATGCTAGACGTAGTGCTGGGTATTGAGGATATAATATTAAACTAGACAGAGGTAGCCTTCATAGGGCATACACGATTTGTTACATAATTATAATGGCGATGCCAGTACAGAGTCCTGTGAGAGTTCATACTGATGATCACACCTTTATTCTAGGTTGTCTGAGGGTTGAATAGTTTCTGGCTAGAGGTATAACCATGAAGGTAGAAAGATGTTTGTGATCTAGATTGGTAGAAGAACTGGTAGAAATGGGTGGTTGGTTTGACTGGGAGTCAAGGAAGGGGAAGTAAAATCAGGTAAGTCTGGCACAGATTGCTGCCTGATGGTGGTGCTTATTTTCCCATATGATAAACACTGACTCAGAGAACTAGTAATTTCTGAACATGTTTAAATTACAGCACTCATGGGCCATTCAGATGGTCTGTACCCAGAAAAGTGGCCTGAGCTTTGTGAATAATTTAAGACGATTGGACACACAGATATGAGTGTACAAAATGGTTTTAGCATATTAAGAGAGAAGAGTTCCTTTATCTCCAGAATTTAAAGATCATATATGGATGGGGAGAGTCACTGCCAGAGAAACAGGTTGGCCCAAGCTCATGGACAAAGAGTCACACCACAAGAGTTGACTCCACGGCTTCAAGGTCAAGTAAGGTGAAGATTGAGAACTGTGGGGTGGACACTTAGCACTGCAGGTCAATGCTGCCCTTAGGGAGTTTGTATACCATCAAGAAAAGTGGAGGTAGAAAAAGCTAGATACCTCCCTAGGTGGATTAGCAGCAGGAACTGCCTTACAAATTTAGACGTATAGTTGTAGGAGCTTTCTAGTAAGAGTAAACTTTTTTTCAGGAGCAAATTTATAAGTGTTCACAATGATGATGTCTGTGTAGTTTTGAATGTGTAAGACACCTTGAGAGCATCCATAATCACATATGCACTGAAGGGGAAAGAAATAACAATGACATGAGATCCTTGCTGAAACAAACTTCTCTTGTCTTGACCAAAAGCTCTTTGTCCCATTCTCTGCCATCACGTCTGCACTTGGTACTGTTTTCTACTGATAGTCTAGATCCTTAAAAGTCCCAATTCTAGATCCTCAGTGTTAATATCTACACATGGTCATCTCATACCCAAATTGTGAAGCCTTTGCGTGAGGATAGGGATGATTCTACTTTTGCTGTAGAAAGAATTTGGAATTCCACATGCCCCCAAAATAGTACATTTCTAAGCACCCTGAAGATATGTTTCTTTAAGTAGTTTCACTGTTGGTTAAGCCTAGTATTTCACATTTCCCAGATCTGCATGGAATCCTGGGAACACTTTATTGACTATATTGCTGAGCCTGACTTTGGGGCATTTCACAACATCCTGCTATTTAACTAGGAACACATTTTTTATTTCTCACATCATGCCAATGTGTGATTTTTGTTTATTTTTATTATATTTACTTGGCTCTAAATCACAATTACCTGTATTAAACTTTTATCCTTAAGAGAAGGGCTACTTTGATGTCCTCAGCACCATGAAGCACTGTTTAGATCCCCATTTCATTGAATCATGGAACAAATTTCTTATCAGCTTCCAGTTGATGTGTTATATAGACTTTATTATAGCATAAATAATATCTATTTTTCTCAAATGTAAAGAATTAATTCATTGTAGAGAATGATGAATGTTGACTCTAAAAAACTGGAGGGGAGCCAGGTGCAGTGGCACACGCCTGTGATCCCAGCACTTTGGGAGACTGAGACAGAAGAATCGTGAGTTCAAAGCCAGCTTCAGCAACAGCAAGGCGCTAAGCAACTCAGTGAGACCTTGTCTCTAAATAAAACACAAAATAGGGCTGATGTGGCTCAGAGGTCAAGTACCCCTGAGTTCAATCCCTGGTACCAAAAAAAAACCCCACAAAAACTGGAGGGGCAGTTATCTCACCTAAATAATTTGTAAGTTTATATGAGCAAAGCTGAATCAGCCTTGAATGTTAACTGTATTTTCTTCTTTTTAAAATAATAACTTACATATTTTTTCTTACACGGATTTTCTGCAAAAAAATTAACTATACAGTTAGTTCCTAGAAAAACATCTGGCACAATGCTTAGCAGTTACTGGTGGATGAGTGAATGCTGTAAAATGCTATATGTACTGTAATTGCTTTAATCCACCTTCCATTGTTGGATATAGGGGTTTGAGGTTGTTTTTTCCTCTCATAAACTACCTTTCTCTAAATCATTATTTTCTTAGAACAATTTCTGAAACAGAAACCTAGGCTAAAGAATAGCATATTTTTAAACATTTTATAAATCTTTATTAAGTAAAAATATTGAGTGTTTAATTGGATGCATTTTTTCATACTTGAAAACACTGACCATCTTCAGTTTTAATTAATAATAAATTTCTACCATAGTAGTTGGCATTTTTCTCCATGTTGAGAAAACTGGAACTTTCTTTTCCTTTTTTTTTTTAAACTATTAGAAACATAGGAATTTTAAAAGACTAATTAAACACAATAAAAAATGTTGTCACTTAAAGTTTTTTGGACCAACATTGGTAGATATACAGGCAAAATGATATTCTAAGTACAGTTGGTCCTCCATATTTGTGGTTGCTGTGTCTGTAGAACCAACCAATTGTAGATAGAAAATATTCAGGGAAAAAAATGCATCTATACCCATCTAACCTTTACTACCATTTGTTTAATATTTTAATTTGTCCTAGATCCCTTGCTGACATTTTTTCTTTCTTTTTTTTTGAAAATGCAATTTTGTCTGGAGTGGGGAAGTTTTGCATGGCATCAATTTCCTTGCCCCGGAGTTCTTGATTTGCCCATGAAATGAAAATGTGTGCTTTATCAGACCATCTTTTAAATTTTTTACTCTGCACATTTTATTTTAATTATCTCTCAAGCCATTTTCTGGTTCTATAATAAATTCTTACCTTTTGCCTATAGAGACATTGGAAGTGATAAAATTGATCTAAAACTTTTAATGAAAAAATAGTATTTCATACCTGTAAGTTATTTTTGAATTCTAGTCTTGTAATGGCTATCCAGAGGTGTAGACTGTGGTTGAGGTCGTTTCTTGCATATTCTCATTGCCACATACATAACTATAGATAGATAAGCTGTCTTTAGGCCAGTCTCATGTCAGTTCTAAAATATGTGCAAGATGTCTTTTTTATAAAGGATAAGAGAGTAAACTGCACAGACATGGATATAGGAAATACCATCCAGGAAAGGGTTCAGTGAGAACATGTGGCAAGCACAAGTGGCTCTAGCTCTACTGAGGTCAGCAGGAGGATTGAAGAGCCCTGGGGGGGCTCCAGCAGAGGGGCTTTTCTTTTCAAAGTCACAATATGAAAAGCACGGAGTTAATCTAACGAAAAACTGTAATGATATTCTGTTGAGAGGTTAAAGTTTGAGAAAAATGAGAAAAGGGAAGGACCGTTTGAGAAAAAATGAGGGACAGAAGAGGTGGAGTTTATTTGTGAAAACTTTTTGGATGCCATGAATTGGTGATGAGCCCAGACTTCCACATGTTCTATGGATTAGCAGGCCTGAGGAGGACTGTAGTGTGGTACCTTTGGCTCTGCCTTGATGGCTACATTGCATCCAAGTTAGGGGAGGAAAATTGAAGATAGGAGGGAAATGAGCTGTATATTTGATACTTTATTCAAGTAGGTATATACATTCTCCTTCCCCTTTTATATGGAGCACAGATATACCATCATCTGTGATTTCTATTCTTAACTTACAAAAAAAAAAGTGTTATAGAATAAGCCAAGGGCATTATATTTCCTGTTGATGATAAAATGCAGATTTTACCACTAAAAGACAATGACTTCATTTCTAAAGGTTAAATTAAATGGTTCTTTCAGCTGGTTAAATTTAGGAAACTGAAAGTCATTCAATAAAAGAACAATCTCTAAACCTGTGTAGAATTTTCATTTGATTGAGAATTGGATATTATTTTATTCACCTTAAGCTATATCACCTGATTTTGTTTCCAAGCAGGAACTACCTGTCAATAGGCATAAGTACTTAGCAGAACTTTGTTCTCATTTGAACAAAGCATGTTCCCTTCATGGCTGGTTAAGGATAAGGACATGTTCCTCGTGCTTTCTTTTAGCCATTGCCTAATAATGGAGACATTCTAATGCTACTTTTGGGAAAATGAATCTTTGGTTGAGATTTTTTTACTGTGCTCTAACCCCGTACTTTCTCATCTACAGTACTTTCTGCTTAAAATTTTTAAGTATTTTAATACATTTAGTATCTAATTATGTTAAAGTAGTTGGTCTAAACTATAATTACTGAGTGGTTAGTTTTGAACTTGTCATTCTCTTCCCACTTTCTCAGAAAAAAAGCTTCCTTAGCCAGGTGCGGTGGCGCATGCCTGTAATGCCAGCACTTTGGGAGCCTGAGACCAGAAGATTGTGAGTTCAAAGCCAGCCTCAGCAAAGGGGAGGCTCTAAGCAACTCAGTTGAGACCCTGTCTCTAAATAAAACACAAAATAGGGCTGAGGATGTGGCTCAGTGGTTGAGTACCCCTGAGTTCAATCCCCAGTACCTACCCCAAAAAAAGGAAAAGAGAAAAAGGAAAAAGCTACCTTGAATTACAAATTAAAATATTGACTATTCTTTACATACTAGTCATTTTGTCCCTTATTTTTAAAGTTAAGGTATAGCATATGTAATTAAAATATTTCATTTTTAACATCTAATTCTATGAATTTTTACAAATATGTATTTTGAGAAACATATACATGTAACTATCACTACAACCAAGATAATATTACTGTTTCGTCATCCCCCAAATTCCTCCATCCCCTTTAGAGCCACTCCTAGTCCTTGACAACCACTGATATGTTTTTTCAGCCTGTAGTTGAATCTTTTTTTTTTTTTTTTTTTTTTTTTTAGTTGTAGATGGACACAATGTTTTTGTTTATTTTTATGTGGTGCTGAGGATTGATCCCAGTGCCTCACACATGCAGGGCAAGCGATCTACCACTGAGCTACAATCCCAGCCCTATAGTTGAATCTTCTTTGTTTTGTGGTGCTGGGGATCAAATCCAGTGCTTTACTCAGGTTCAACAAGTCCTCTACCACTAAACTATACCCTCACCCCCTATAGTTGAACCTTTGCAAGAATGTTGTGGAAATGGAATCGTGTGTTTGCAATTCATCCGTTCTTACTATAAAATAGTATTACACAGTGTGGTGTTCTAGTTTGTTTTTCCCAAGTGGCTGGATGTTTAAGTTACTTCCAATTTTGAGTAATTACAAATGAGTCCAGGCCACGTTCTGGGACCTGTTAACATGATTTCATTTTATTTTAATTGGGTGCGGCAATTGTCAATCAGCATGCTGCTTTGCATATTTTCATTCTAAGCACAAAAGGTGCCAAGTCCTGCTGTCTTTTCTCAGTATTACATGTTGCAGAGAAGAAATAGATGGTGGGCAGGACCAACCAAATGAAAATATTTATAAATGCCTGTCCTTTGTAGAACTCCTGAGAATAAACATATTCTTAAAGCTGTACAAGGTGGCCTGGGGATGTGACTCTGTGGCAGAGTGCTTGACTAGTATGCGCAAGGCCCTGTGTTCAGTCCTGCCGCCACCCCCCCCCCCAAAAAAAAACTAGCTGTACAAGGTTTAGTTCCTTTCAATTCTGATAGAGGCTAATTTTTTCCCTCCATGTGTGGGAGATGAGGCTTCACTTGACTGACATGCTCCCCAGCTTCCTTCTTCCAGTTCAGTAAGCATACCATTCTGGCCCCTCTGCCCTTGGTCTGTCCTTATCTTACAAGTTCCCTGTTGGAAATTTTGCTCAGCCAGGCAGTCCTACCTAAACAACAGGTAAAGGGCTAGAGCCAGAGAAGGAGGGTTGTTCTATCTCGTGAATGACACAGATTAGATGGAAAGCTGGCCTCCCAGGCCCTGTGCTTTCTTCCAGCTTAGTGGGTTCCTGCTTCCAGGAGTGGGGCCCAGCACCTGGACTGCCATTTCTCCTTCACTTTGAGGTGTTGGAGACTTGAGCGAGGTGCTGTGCCAACTAAGTAAACAGCATGAGAAACTGTAAACCACAGACAGCGCCTAATGAGAGATTATTGATGACCTAGATTCCACACCTTTTTTTTTTTTTTTTAAACTGTTGTAATGTTGTTTGGTTTTGTGTTAGTCAGTGTTTGCCTCCAGGGTTCTCTTCTGTGTTCACTTCATTCCTGTTAAATGTGCAGCTTGTTACATGCTTTGCCCCTTAGCCCCCTCACACACACCTCACCATGAAATATTGATAACCAGCCAAGGGAAGGTTGATTTCAAGTTTGTAAGTGCTTGTGGTAACACTGGGGCTGGAGCGTATTCCCAAGTGTCCTCCCCACCAGGGTCCTATTTATTTCAAGAGATTATCATGCCATACAGCTGGCTCCTCACAGAGCATCATAAACTCATTCTGTGAATGAAAATGTTACTTGTGGCCCTGGAGCCCAGTGTGTGGAAAAGAGGAAGAGTATGAAGTGATGGATGACTTTTTTGCCTTTCTGATAAAGATATAGTTGTGATTTGTCTTCCCCACAGCTGCAGAAGTAGTTCCCCTGGTCTGTACAGCTCTGTAAAGACAGATATCTGTGGCAGTAAATGATCATGATACACCTTAAAATGAAAGAACACATTTGCTTTAGTATCCTTAGCCATTATTTCTGATCTCCACACTCTTATCTGTATCTGTCCTCTTGTTCACAAGGATTTTGCTGCTTCAACATTAAGGTTGTTTGGACCCAAACAGCATTGTGCTCTGCAGTCCTTGAGCCTGGCCCTGAGGGGACCTAGCAGCACAGTCAGCTCTTACAGGGAAGAAACATTCCAGGGTGGGCAGTAGAGAACATGGTCGTACCTCCATAGAAGTTCCTCAGGGTGGTCGGGCCTCTTCACAGTTGAGTTTCTCAAGTGCTGTAGAGGACCCCCCATGGTAACATAATAAGCTCTGCACGTATTTGTTTTTAGTACTTTTTCCTATGATGTTAATCAAAGAGTGATTGTGATGATGAGAACTCATTAGTGAGCTTCCTTATTAACAGTTCCCATTTGAGGCTTGCACATGATAATCCTGAGTGGTTAATTGTTAACTAATAGGTTTACTGTGTTCCCATTTCCCTGTGCTGCTTTGAGTGCTGCGACGTTTGCCTTTCATCAGTCCTTTTTACTTTGGTGTCTACCACATAGGAATTTTCAGCAGAAAAATCATAGGATTCACTGTGCTAATAACATTTATTGCACACCAACAGCTTTAAACCCTGTTCTAGGATGTCAAAGAAGTTTAATTTCTGTAAGGTCTGCTCCTCTAGGATGCAAGTGACCTTGTTGTCCAAGTCATGTTCTCTCAGGGCAGCTCTGTCCTGCACTTGCTGTGTAAGGACTATTTTTCCAGCTTTCTCCAATACCCCCCAACTTTCCAATTCTCCCCAAATCTGGTTATTCATTGTAAAATTATTTTTACATACCTTTATAAACACAGAAAGGTACTTTGCTGAGAAAAAAAATGTAGTCTAGCTTTGAAGGGGGGCTTCTTACATTCAACAAACAGGTGTGATGTACCCATATTTGGAAAAAGATTTGGACTGACAAGCCAGAGGAGGGGCATAGTGGGAGTATTTAATTAAGTTCTCTTTGTAACCTTTGCATCTTTCAAAGTCTCATCCAGCCTTTCTTGAGGGTCATTCCAAATCCCAGTCCTCTAAATTTCAAGTATAGATATTAACGTGTTTTGAAATGAAGTCACCCCAGGCACATTTGTTGCATCATTACTTTCTCAATTTCAAGGTGCATTGAGAAAGCAGAAACATTCCTTAAAGAGATGCACAATAGCAGGTTAAACGTGGCTAATGCAACCTTAAATTAGCTTTTCCAGGAGTACAGGAAAATAGTTATGTTCAGGTTTGTTGTGGAGCACAGGTAATGTTAAAACTACCAGTGTAACAAAAAGGACTTCTTTCCTCCGAAATACAGTTGCTTCTTGATTATTTACACCAGTGGAGAGGAATATTGGTATAGATAACAGAAAACCATAGCTAATTTATCTTGAAGGCTTTGAGTGGATTCTGAAAGCCTTGAGTCAGTGTATTACCAGGGATCTATGACACTAGATTCCCAGACCTTATATGAATGGGCCACGAAATAGGAAGCCTGAGGGTAAGAATCTGTGTATAGACTGGTAAGCAGAAATGAGCATGCATGTGATGAGCATCACTATTATTATTTCTGTACATCTGAGACCTTTAATATTAACTTTAAAAAATACTTTTGGGCCGGGCGCAGTGGCATACACCTGTAATCCCAGTACTTAGGAAGGCTGATACAGGAGAATCGCAAGCTAAGAGCCAGCCTTAGCAACATGCGAGGTGCTAAGCAACTCAGTGAGACCCTGTCTCTACATAAAACACAAAATAGGGCTGGGGATGTGGCTCAGTGGTCAAGTGCTCCTGAGTTCAATCCCCAGTACCAAAAAAAAAAAAATACGTTTGGGTGCTAAAGTTTCCTAAAGAGATCTTTAATTTCATTAAATAAATTTCAATGAGTCATGCTTCAGGATTGTTGGAGGAGGATTTAAAATGTCATATTAATGAAATCTCTTGAACTTTATTACTTTATTGTCCTTAATACCTAAGTAAGATCATCAGTTTTTCAGGGCCTAAACTGGACTCTATTATACTTTGTTTCTCATAATCAAATTTTCTCTTTTTCACCTTTCATTTTCCTTTCTCTTATCAGTCCTAAAACTGAGTATAAGAATCTGAAGCACATTGCTATACTTGCACAGGCTCTTCAAAAGGCAAATTACTTAACGGCATTCAGGCAGTTTTATAATAATAAAATCAGAATTCCTAAAATAAATGATTTCCGTGACTTAATTAGCAGGGAATGATTTATGGCTACATTGCCTGAGGAAACTTGCCAATATTCCTTACCAGTATTTTCACTTAAGCCATTGAAGCAAATATTAAATTTATAAAATTATATTGTTTTGTGAGTTTTTATATGGAAAAGGAACATGCCAAACAGAAATGCTTGAGATTAGAAAGACAGACACCACTGTGTGACAGCACCTGAGGTTTGAAAGAGCTGATGTCTTTTGGTTTTTACATTCAGTTTAATTGACCTTTTATTCTTTAAATTTTGTCAACTTGGATGAAATGCCTGTGCTTCATCCTAACGGATGGTCCGTGGACATCTTAACTCATCTAAGCCTTTGAACACTTGCCTTAAGATGATGGGGAGTTCCATGTCTTGTAATTTTTTTTATCTGGAAACAAACATGGCTAATGTTGGTAAGCTTTTAAAATTTGCTTTCATCATTGGCTTTTGCTTCTGGTCTTCACTGTAGTCAATGGTTTATCATTTCTGGAATAGAGCGATTGGGTTGTGAGGAGTTGGGAATGTCTGTGGACTTTTATTGCAAAGAGAGCAGTAGGGTCCCTTTGATTTTCCTTGACTATTCTCAGTCCAAAGAAGTTGCTCTCCTGTTAAAGTAAATAATACTCTGCCTACCTACTTTGGGAATTTAGCAAACGGGGAAGTGAGTTTGCTGAACCTTTTATTAACAATAAAGGCATGCATACATATTATTCCTGTAAGCATTTTTTTCTCAGATAAATACACCTGAAAGACAGTGAGGTCCAAAAGTCTATTTCTGAAAAAATGTAGATAACTCCAGTCTTGAAGAAAAACACCTTCTCTTCAGAGACATAGGTTGCCTCATGATTTGCAGTAATCAATTTGATAATCATTGTTGACTTTCTGGCTCAGCTCATGAATAATGCCCCAGATTTAGACTAGTATGGCAAAAGGATTTTAATCAGGTAGTGCTTTTGTTCCCATGGAGCATTTTTCTTGCTTCACTGTTCTGGACTTAAGCCAACTGCCCGAAAGGCATTTTTCCTGCAGTATATGTATAGTAGAGTATGTGTTGCTCAAGTGTTCAGTGAGGAAGACTCCAACCCACTAAAGCTCATTGTTAGCTTACCTTCTACCAGTGTGCCACTAGAAACTCTGAGAATGGATGACTGTCTCTCCTTTTATGTAAGAACCTGTTTGAAGGGAAGTATGAATCTCATTACTCTAAATATTGTTTTTATCCCAGCCTACCTCACTGCTTCTGAATGAGAGGAGCCCCTTTGGCTGCTGTGAAAGCAGCAAAATACTTGATGGCTTGTTAAATTTTCATTATCTAATGTACATTAATTTAGATACAATAGCTCTGTTGCTAGGAGAAGAGTCAGAAGGGAAGAGCTCGGCTTAGTGCAGACTGCCTGTGTCACAGAAGTCAGGAGAGTGTGCCGAACTTGCTGTCCTCACAGGCAGTTTACACTTCTGCTGGCTGGGCTGAAAACCTCTGAAATTCTGACATCCAGTGACTATTCCCCCAGCATATGCCATGTGATATTTCCATGCTTGCTTACTCTATCATCTGTTTAATTAGCTCAAGAGACTGAAAGGATTTGAAGGCCCTTAGCTTCTATGCAGTTGAGAGCTCTGAGTTTCAAAACATCCACACTTGCTATTCTGGAGAGTAGAATGCATGGACTTTGTGTTGGTGCATGAAAAGAGTTCAGAAAGTGCTAGGCGGTTTTCTGTGTTTGTGTTGTTTCTATAATTATTGGTGCTGACATGATGTGGTGTTTGCTTTCATGGAGCACATTCTACTGTTAGAGATTTCCCTGGGTAGAAAGAGAATACCCCAGGGTCCACCTCATCTCCAGAATACACATGGAACAGGAGTTGCTGTGCTGGTGCCCAAAAAAAGAATGAGCTCAAGGTTAAGAAACAGGAGCTCAGAGTCTTAGACAAAATCTGTTCAAGAATCAAGATGGACTAACTTTGGTTTCCTGAAAACGGCTTTAGGTAGTGTGTATTGCAGCCTGGGCATAACTTTTTTTCCCCCCCAAAGATTAAATTAACCTCCATAGAAGGGTAGTGTTGGTCTTGTGACCTGAGTTTTATATTAAGGGAAGATGAGCTCTTCTTTCTACCCCAGAAAAAGAAGGAACTTCTCAAATTCCAAGCACCTTTCTAACTCTTATATCCCTGAGTGCTTGGTAACTGGACAAAGGGAAGAGAATGAGAATGTTCTGCAAACTGTGGCTTAACTATAGTTCTTCTATCAAGGTTGCGTAAGTATCACGTCTGTGTCATGTCTTCAGAAATATCTGATTTTACAGGGTTGTTTGCTTCTTTCCCTGGGGTCTGCTGGTCTTTCTGTTCTAGACAAGAGAAAAAAAAAAGATTTTCTTGGTTTTCTTTATTTTCCAATGATTCTTTTCTTCTTTTCTCCTTTAGGATACCCAAAAAGCAAAGCAGTTCCTGCCCTTTCTTCAGCGGGCAGGTCGTTCTGAAGCCGTGGTGGAGTACGTCTTCAGTGGTTCTCGCCTCAAACTCTACTTGCCAAAGGAAACTTGCCTTATTACTTTCTTGCTTGCAGGTAAGACTTACGTGTTATATGCTACTCAGAACATTCTTCATGAACCCTCCTTTCCCTGTGGTTAGCCCATCCTGGCTTTAATCTGGAAATGGGACATGAGCACGCCATCTCCACGTTGCTCCCGTGTAACCTCAGACCCAGCACTACATCCCTCCTCCAGCTCCTCACATCCACCAGGCACAAGACTAAGGAGGAAAGGAGCTTAAAAGATAGTATGTAGCCTCATAGGGCACAGATGAAGGGAATTCCAGGCCCAGGGGAAAAAACGATGGAACTCTCATAGTTGGTATTAACCACTTAAGTTCCCCTGCCTCTACCATGTTAGTCATCAGCAGACCTCAGAAGCAGTGAGCCACCCTGCCCTTGGAGTTCCCCACACAATGCCATTTACTTCTGTTTTCTTCTTTCCAATGTCATCAAGGTCCCAATCCTGTGTGAAACCCCAACCATGGTATTACTTCCAGGCTCCTGCATCTGCAGTATTTCTTGTTGGACTGAGGGTGACGTGCTAGGGCAAACCTCCTCCTCTCTCTGCTGGCTGAATGCACATCTCTCTTGTCCTATCTTTTCTAGTATCTTATTATTTCCCAAGCCAGCAAGACTATGTATGAATTGTGTTCTTTGAGCAATTTACATTTATGTATTCAAGGATCAAACTGCTTCATTTCTTCACTGCTGGCAAATAATAAAGTTATTTATTTCTACTCAGTTCTTCACAGAGACTGGTCTTTGAGGGAAGGCTGTCATTCTGCTTCTACCACCTCCCTGCCTGCCTCCCACACCCGCAGGCACGCACACATACACTCGTTCATTCACTCACAAAGGACATGCTCCATTGTACTTCCCAGATGCACATTGCCTTTTCTGATGCTGTCCTGTTGCCTCTGCACTTCTTCTGTTGAATTCTTGAATAGAATTTGCTATGAGGGAAGAGAAGCAAGAACCAGACTTGCTGTCTTCGCTGAGGCTGCATCAGCCTCCTTTTCCTAAAAGGCAGTGAGTTTCTTGTCTGGATAAGGGTTTCCTTTAGGCCCCAATTATATGGGTTCAGTTACATGAGATAAGTCACTCCTTGAACACAGTTGTGAAGCTCACAGCTGTGGCTGCTTGACTGTCCCTTCTCAATGGGCACCCTCAAACGTGATCACTACACAGCTCTGAAGGGGTTAACTGAAGTATGACACCAAGCTTGGGGCAGAGAACTATGACAGATCTACACCCTACCTGACAGCTTGTTTGGGTTTTTGATAATGTGAGTTGTAAACCACGGTACAACAGAGGCAGTGAGTCAGAGTCCTTTTATGCAGCCATTTATGTCCTTTTCTTAATATTTCTGTACTGAGAACTTTCTTAGTAGTGAACTCTTACTACCAAGTGTGAGGTATATATGAAACTCATTCTCTACTCTATACGTGAAAATAAAAGCATTCTTTTGGCAGTGCAGAGTTTATTTCCAAAGGTGAGTAAGAAAGGCAGTATGATCTTTCTGCTGGCCAGAGATCTACCAGGCAAGGAAAACACTGAAGTTCTGGCATCTAAACTCAGAGCAACCTGAAAGGAGCCAGCTCAGTGTGTGGACGTGTCTTGGCTGGAATATTCGGTGGAACCCTTCTGGTTTCACTTCAGCTTGCTTAGACACAAGCCATCTGATCACTCGACTCTGCATCAGCCAGTTCCTCCATGGATGTGGCATTATTCTGAGCTTCACAATTCTAAGGCATTGCTTTTATTCTGAAAGACAGATTACATAAAAAGCACATACATGATAAAAAGTATAATCTTTACATTTGTCCTCCTGCCACAGTGTATTCTGTTAGATTATATATCTTATGGTTCTTTGGAAACCTAGCAGGGATGCAGAACCTTGAAAAGTCTTAGGAGGAAGTAGACCTCAGTTTGGATCCTGGCTCTACTTTGCACACATAGATGATTTTGAAGAGGTTATTTATCTATCCTGTTTAAGCCTCCATGTACACATTAGCTATAACTGCAGATGGTTTCCTGCCTCCCAGAATTATTGCTAGTGTTTTTCTAACTAGATCTTACCTTGCCTCTTATGCAATGGCATGGGCATGCGTTGTGTGTGTGCGCAGCTGCATCTCTACTGAGGAGATTTGCACCAAATCCATTAATGGGAAAAGTCAGGAAAAAGACTTATGCCAGCCTCCTCCTGCCTGGTACTGAGTTCCCTCAGAATAGAGCTCCTGGATTTCCCCTCTGAGACTCTGGAGCAAGGAACTTTGCATTGTCCTACACCCTTGTCACAAAGAACAAACAGGTGGAAATAGTCAGAGGTCTCAGGAAACTCTCAAGGGATAACAGACATGTGTAGAGAATAGAGTGTTGAGCACTAGATAAGTGAACGGAATTGGGACAGAGTACAGAAGTAACACCAAGGAGGGGATGATGAGTTCCTTGGAAGGAGCTCAGAGAACACCTCCCAGCGGAGCTGATGTGGAGCTGCATTTGAAGGACAAAGAAGAAGTTGCTGTGTTGAGGAGGGTAGGGTATCAGGGCATGATATATGTGCACGTAGCTGATGTACCCTGATACCATGCCCTATGCAGCCTTTGGTACTGGTAGATTATAGTGAGGTGGGTGAACAATGAGATGAAGCTGAAAGATCAGATAAGAGCTAGTCTTTCTCTGGATTGTCCTGTGGACCCTCAGAGTCACTGATAGGTCTTCAGCAAAGGAGTGACTTTGGCTCAGAAAGTTCATTAGAATAAATGAGGCAAGGGTCCAGGGGAGAAGACTCCTTAACAGTAAAGGGTACAGGCCAGAAATCTGGCAATATAAAGAAGCACAGAGATTGGGACACATCTAGGAGGTAGATTTGACAGGATACAGGGAATGACTGGACTTTGTCAGAGATGGTGGATGGTATGGAGTGTAGTGGGGTAATTGGGTAAATTGTGATGTCTACAACCAAGGGTAACACAAAAGTAGAAGTTGATTTGAGGAACTGATAATTGGTTTGGGTTTGGATGTGCAATATTCAAGGTTTCATGGAAGGTTCAAGCTCAGCAGAGGAGCCTTGGCAAAGTATTCAGGTCGGAGAGTGCCATATTGGCAATAGTTGAAGCTCCCTGGATGCCTACAGGAAAGGTGTAGGAAGACTAAACACCCTGCAAAACACTAGCATGGGAAGAGTGAGCTAAAGATCCACATGGGCAGAGAAGATGTGCTCAGAGGAGTAGAAGGAAGAACTTGAGAGGGTAATCTTCTGGAAGCCAAGGGTGCAAAAAATCCAAGGAGTCTGCAGTGTCAGACTTCACATAAAAATATCAATCACGCACAATGGCAAAGTGATTTTATACTATTTATCAATCAGGAAGTCACAGGTGACCTTTGTCACTGTAGTTTTGTCAGAGTGAGTCAACTAAAGGCAGATGACAGGTAACTGGGGAGTGTATGTAGACAGTAAGGAGAAGCATTATAGAGAAGCAAATGTAGGTTGCTCGTCCCAATCTAACCAAGAATGTAAAGTAGTGCAGAAAAGTGAAAGCTAATGCAGCATGGGAATAGTGCAAGGATGTCAGCATATTGAGTACTTGTAGAACTGTAATTCTTGCTGAGGGATCAGGAAGATTGCAGGTATGGTTGACAAAGCTATTCAGTATACCTATTGTTTCCATAATACCAATTATATAATGTAGAACTCAACACAATCTTCTCAGCAAATGAGGATATAAAAATGATGGAATGAGAGAATATCATAGGGACCATGCCTTTTAAAATGTTGAAAAGCCCTGGCATGAATTCTGAGAAGGAACCAAGAAAGGCTGCAAGGGGATAGGAATAGAGTGGTGACCTAGAGGAAACAGACTGAATGGGATAGCCGAGAGCATGGCTGGGGTTGTCTGCTGAGAGCGAGACGGACCAGTTGGTCCTTGGATCTGATTGCATCAATGAAGGTGAGTGGATCCAGCATCCGTGTTGTGAGTTGTTTACCTGGACCAGGATGCTCGTATAGCTTGTAGTACCTGGGATATGCACTCCACACCGAATAAAAGTGGCACTCTGCTGGAATTGATGTCTCTCTGCCCAAGAAGGGAGTTAGCATTGTGATTCTCCAGGGAAAAGTCAAGAAAACTGTTGGTTAGTCCCTTGCATGCTGCTGTCAGTAATCCCAGCCTTTCAGAGAGCCCTCTCTACTTCAAGGTAGGGTGGACACTTTCCATTGTTATGTGGCCTTTTTTGGGCAGACGGCCCCACAGCTTGATAGGGAGTGGCATTTGGCCTAAGCCAGCTGGCCTCTCTGTCACGGTTCCTGCACCCCTGTATGTGGAGTGATTGCTTGGTCAGATGGGAGAGCAGGTGGGGCTGGGGAAAGTCAGCTGTAGCTAACAGGTCAGTGCCTCCTGAAAGCTCTCGCCCTTTAGTCCTTTGAGCACCTGGCTTAGGTTTGGTTGATGAGCAGGTGACCTTATACCACCTGAGCTGAGACTGTTCAAGGTCCCTCTGCCTGCTGCTGTGGCCTCCTGTGCATACTTACTTCAGTCTTGGAGGCAAGTCACAGTCAGTTCTTGTCCTGAGTTAGCAGGGAAGCCAAGATCCCTGGGCAGCCTGCGTTTTTCTAAAAGCATCCTTTTTCTTCATCTAGCATTTATTGAGACCCATACATTGCCTTCCATTAAAGCAAAGCAGTTTACCTACAGTGTCTATTTTTAGTTTATCTTCACTTGTCATGTATGTCACATTTTATTTTGATATCTTGTCTAAAGGGAGACTGAGGCACATATCTGAAAATCGCTTGTCCCTCGATTCGTGTTTTTTTTGTAACACCAGTGGGAATAGAGTGTATGTCCTATCATTGTGACCTTTATATGAAGTTTCCTTATTTTGAATTACCTTCTTAGCTCTTGGGTATCAGGGTCATGCTAAAGGCACAATTCCAGGAAGTTGTCCTGTTGGCTAAGCATTACAAGTATCAAGGTAACATCCTGTAAACCAAATGCTTTGTCCTGAGTTGAAAGAGAATAATAACTTAAGGCTTCAGTGCAATCTAAGGAGTCATAGATATGTGGAGTCTTCTGCCAGCTGACTGAATGCATACCCCATTTGCATTTTCATGTTCTTAGAGGTGGTATAGGAGTACCTACTATGACTTACAGACTGAGGCCGGTTGGATGGGGGCGGGAGGATGGATGTCACTCACCTTGCATAGAACTCATGGAACAAACTGCCTGGAAGGCAGCAGCCACTTGGCAGGGGGTTCCTATGTGGATCACAGCAGGTAATTTATAATTAACCAGTTACCCAGTCACGTGTAACAAGACTAGAAAATAAGACTTCCCTTTATGTGCCCTTTAGCATTTTTTGATTTTTTCCCCTCCCTTTCTCTTTTATTACAGCATTCTGACAAGGGAAGCAATGAGAAAGGTTCTAGGTGTCTGGGATTTAATAAAGAGTAGTGGGGTTGTGCACAATGAACTAAAAGTGTGGCTGTATCCCTTCACCCCGAATGCCTTTGAATAAAGTGTTTCATTTTCTTCTTTCTCTTTAACATCTCTTCTCCAGCCAATCCTAATTGAAATATCAACTGCCTGTTTCAGTAGACCAAAAACTTCTAATGAGAGGAGGGGAAAGAAGGTAAACAGGAATATCCTCCTCATCTCCTGGCCCTGGGAATGGCAGATCCCCATTGATTACCAGTGCCTAACCAAATTACACAATTAAAACCGATGTATGTTTAAGTGAGGAATCCCATTCTGCTCTCACAGAGGTGCTAATGAATCAGGCTGCTACTGTGGTTGGGTTTGCTGGGCTTCTCTCTTTAATTAAGCAATTACAGGGTCTGCTGATACTTATGAATTCTTTTCAGATGCTTTAATTGAATTGCAACTTAATGGATATTTGTAAAGTGGGATATTCTTTCTCTTGAGACTTCCCAGTTTGATTCTGTCTTCACTGCCTACTTGTTTTCAGTTGGGTCCCATTACTGAAAATGGGCAGCTTACATGAACTTCCTGAAGGTGCTCTAGTCCTTTACTTTTAATAACAAAATTATAGGAATTAGAAGAATTGTGTTCATGTCAGGGGATCATAGAGGGTCGCTTATAGAAAAGAATTATTAACACAATTAGCAGGTTTGGGGAGCATTTTTTCAATGAGGCTAAGTTTTTTGTTTTTGTTTTTTGCAAGTACACTCACTATAAGAAGGATAGTCTCCAATAATTTTACAAACTACTTCTGCCCTTGGATAGCTTTTAATCTAGTAGTGTAGACAGCTTTATGAAAAAGAAGGAAAAACAAAAGAGGAATTATCAAAAGTTTAGGCAACATTGACAGTTATCGTACTTCATTTTTGGTCACTATAATGTAATATCAAGTTTATTTTGGCTCACGGTTCTGAAAGCTGAGAAATGGAGGGGCAACTTGCCAGCATCTGCTCAGCTCCTGGAAAGGGCTTCCTGCTGCCTCAGTTCACTGTGGGGAAGCTGGAGGGCAGGTAAATACATACGAAAGAGGTGATACAAGGGGCACCATCATTTTATAACACCATGTTCTTGCTGTAACTAATCCAGTCCCTTGAAAGGCATTGGTCCCTCTTAATGACATAATCATCCCTAACCAGTCTTACCTTCCATTATTGCCATAATAGCAATCAGATTTCAACCTTAAATTTAGAGGGGCTTGTTTTGTCAGCATTTTCACTACTGTGACTAAAAGGACCTGATAAGAACAATTTTAAGGAGAAGTTTATTTTGAGGCACCCAGTTTTGGAGGAAGGTCTCAGTCCATAGACAGCCAGCTCCATTCCTTGGGGCTTGAGATAAGGCAGAACAACATGATGGAAGAGTATGGTGAAGGGAAGCATACCAAGACATCATACCAGGAAGCATGGAGAGACTAAGCTCAGCTCACCAAATATATACCCCAAAGACATGCTCCCAATGACCTACTACCTGCCTTCAGTTACCACTCAGCTAATCCTCATCAAGGTATTAATTCACTGATTGGGTTGAGGCTACCATTTTGTAAGCATTTCACCTTTAAGCCTTCTTGCATTGTCTCACACATGAGCTTTTGGCGGTGGGGGGATGGGGTAGGGGGAGGACGGATGACACTTCACATCCAAATCATAATAAGGGCAAACCATACTCAAATCATAGCAAGAGTGCAGAGGAAAGAAAAATTAATTCAGGAATGGAAACTGCTTCCCAGCATTTCAGCATCCAGCAAGATCTGGAATATTTTCTTCTGGCAGATTGGGTGTGATTTGTCTAGGCAGAACAACTTTGCCTGTGTAAGTTCTCAGGAAGAGTTACCTGAAAGAAATGGAGGTATGCGTCAGTCATTTTTTTTCTCTGCTTTTGTGTTGGTGCATAAATCTCCTTCTCATTTCTCTTGGTATTGAGCCTTTGCTGCTCTGCCCTCAGCTCTGTCTCTGCAGAAACACCATCACCCACTGGTTGGTCATGTGAATGAAAGTACAAACCTCCAATTATAGGCGATTATCTCCCATCTTTAGATCATGAATCATCCCCAGAAGGAGCCACTTCATACTTGTGGGACATTTAATTGCATGGTTATTTAATAATTTTTTATATCCGCTGGGCACAATATTTGATACTTTTTTACATCTACTGGGCACAATGTGTGGAACACAGAAATACATGATATAATTTCAGCCTTTCAGCATGGTAGTTGTGACTGCTAAAGTAACAAATGCATAGACATGAAGAAAGAAATATTCTTTAGGATAAGGGTAGGAGAAGCCTACCTTACATTACAAATGAAAGCAACTCAGGAGTTCATGAAACAACAAGAGTGAATGTGATACTTTTCAAAAGAGCTGAGGTCATCCTGGTGCATAATCCAGAACAGAATCTAGAGAAGGGTGAGGCTGAGTGCTGGCTCAGGCCAGGGCAGAGTATGCTGCCTAGAGTATGCTGTTCTTCTGTGAAACCCCTATTTAGGAAGGACTTCAGCAAAGGTGGATCTGGTCGGAAGAGAGTGACACAGCCGGTAAGAGCCTAGAAATGCCAATACCTGAGGACTTGCTGTAAGAATTGAAGGGCACACTTCTAGGACATAATGGAATATGCCAAGGAAAAAGAGGGCTTGAATTTGTTCAGAAGCCATTTCAAGTGTTTTTTTGATTCAGGTAGAGTGAAAAATAAAGTCATCAATAAAAGTAGGATTTGTTCAGCATAGTTTAAGGCAATCACAGACCTTGGAGCTAAAACACTTGAAGAACAATTCTTGCTTTCTTGCTTTCTAATTAATTATATCCATCAGCCTGGCTTGCTTATCTTGGTGTGATCCTGGTGACCTGGAGATGAGGGAAACAGCAAGGCGCATGTGGCAATTCTGTGCCAGCCTGTCTAGGGTCTCCTGTAACTGAGGGAAAGACAGTCTTACTGGTGGTACCTTCTATGGATTCACATTGCTGAAGATGCTGTGGCCTCCCCTTTAAGTGTTCAGCCCTCACTGTGCCCGTGGGTTTGCTGCTAAAAAAAAAAAAAAGGTGTTGTCGTGCATGGTGACTCATGCCTGTAATCGCAACGTCTTGAGGATCATGAGTTCAAAGCCAGCCTCAGAAATTTAGTGAGACCTTAAGCAACTTAGTGAAACCTTATTTCAAAATAAAATATAAAAAGGGCTGGGGAGGTGGCTCAGTAGTTAAGCACCCATTGGTTCAATCCATGGTACTGAAAGAAAGAAAATGGGTGTTGTTTTATTCTTCTCTAGCATAAGCCCATTGATTGCCTTTGGATGGCTAGGTTAGTGCAAAGATTCCTTTCCTTCTAAATTTTCTGACTAGTGCTTCTCCTGTTCTGAAGCCCTCTAGTGCTTCCCTTCCCCACTTACTGGAGATTGAACTCAGGTTTGCATTTTCCACCAAGCTACATCCCTACTCCTTTTTATTTTTGGTTTTAAGACAGGGTCTTGCTAAGTTGGCTGGCCTCAAACTTATGATCCTCCTGCCAAGTAGCTGCGATTACAGGTGTGCGGCACCACACCCAACCTAGTAGTACTTACTACTCTTGCCATGTTTGAGTCTTAATATAGGCAAGACAAGCACAAGTATCCCTGGCTAGTGATAAGGCCTATTCTATGCAGAGCTAATGTGAGCCAGCACAGTGGTACAAAAGGTCAGACCTGTGAACTTTCCCCTAAGCTTTCCTTATCAGCTAGCTCATTCTCCTTCTGTCCTACTTAAAAGTTCTAAGTCAGTTTAGGGTGGTCCAGGCTGTCTGTGGTTAGTGGACACGTGGGGATGGAAAGAGAAGCTTCCAGAAATGTGGTGACTTTTCCCTATACGCGCGTTTCTAGTACCAGCACCTGTCTCTTGGGTTATACCCATTCCATTCTCATGGCTGTCCCAGAAGAATACATTTCAGTGTGGATTTTTCTTTACTATCTTATCAACTTATTGACACTCCCCAACAGCCACTTAGTAGTATTAGCAGAGACAAGCAGCAGCATCCTGCTCTGGGCTACTCAACACCAGCCCAGCCCTGTAGGGAAGTCTGCTTGTCTAGTCTCATAGTAGAAAATGGCAGAACCTGGATGCAGTGCAGGGAGTGTAAATTGTTTAATAATTTGAAGTTAAAGAAAAATGTTTTGAAATCTGATAATGGGCAGCCCCAGGGTGAACAGTGTGTACTGCCTATAAGACTTCATCCTGGTTGCTATGGGAACCTCTCACATCCCCCCTTTCAAACAGATCTGACTGAGTTTAAAAAATAAATAAAGCTGTTCCTCATCACTGAAAAGTGGTCCTTGTCTCCTCTTCCAGACCCCAGTCCATTGCTCACTCGAATTTCTTTTGAGGTTTTCCTGGAGCTTCCCCAACTGATGTGCTGGGTTTGAGAGTTTATGCCTGAGCTTTTGTGTGTGGTTTGAGTGGGTAGCACAAACACATTAGGTGTCTAGTATGAGCCACCAGCTCAAGCACATCCTCCTGTTGACCTGGAGGAGTCATCTTAGATTTTTACTCCTGGGGGTGAACAGGGCCAATGACCACAGAATGCACTTTGTCACAGCCCATGTTTGGGGACTTTGAGGAGGCTTAGAGAGCTGTTCCTCATTTCAGTGCCATGAAGCATTCCCAGATGCTGATGCAGGACTGGCAGATACAGACCTAGTAGGAGCAAGAATAGTTTACCGGAGTTTCTTTCCCATTTGGAAGACATTTGTGCAGTCATGTTATTTCTTCATCAGCACTTTTCTCCATTTGTTTAAACTCCCAATTTAATACAGACCTTGTAAGTTTTGGATTGTTTTCTGTTTTTAACTGAAGTTTCTTTCCTCTTTGCCTTGGTAAAATGAAAGTGATCTACCTCTCATCAGGCTCCCCATCAGGTTAGTTTACAGGCTTCTAGAGCAGGCTTTGGGAAAACTTTCCATTCCAGTTTTCGAGATTCCCTGTAGGTTTTCCTTGTTAGACTTATGCTCTGTCATGCTTTACGAGAGCATTCCTGAATAAACCCTATAAATTCCCATGCTTACCTTCACTATATGTAGGAAGATATATAAATCAACTAGCCAGTCTGCAACTGGTAGAGAAGTTCCCATTTCCCTGCCCTTGCGTGCCTCCTTTTCCTGAGCTTGTACATCTGCTAGTGATTTTTCTAAGGTTAATTTGGGTGTTTTTATTTTTAAATTGGAACATGGTGTCTGTCTCTTCTCTGTGTGTGTTTTGGATGCAGCCCCTGTGCTAGGCATGCGGTTATTAACTCCACTGATATACCAGTTCACTCATTAGCATTTGCATTTTAAATTACAAGCTAGAGCAGACGACATTTATGCTATATTTGTACCATTGCCTTCTTCATGAATGATGTTGCATGTGCTGGGAATGCAGAAATAACTTTTCTAAGGCCCTGGTGTATTTTTGTCTGTTTTTTAGAAAACTGCTATTTCTTTTTTACTCTTGATTCTCATTGTTTGATAGGGTTTTTTTTTTCTTTTCCAAGTTTAGACCTATTTGTGAGCACTGCTGATTGGAAAGTGCTAACAACAGACCAACCCTTCATATCAAAATAGGCCTATTGCATAGAGCAGCCATCTTTCCCACTCACGTGGTGTTCCTTGTAAGCAGCCGGCTTTGACTTGAGAGGAGGGAGTTTTCTCTTGTCTAGCTGGGTGGGTGGGAAGACATGGTAACAGATACTTGTTCTTGCTTGTATTTGTGCTCACATCCTTCTTCTTTTATAGTCGATTAGTCAGTAGTTATTAACACCTGTTATTGCCTGGTACCACAAGGGGGGGAAAGGAAATAGTGTATGCCTTCAAGGAGCTTCTCTGACAAGAAGCATTTAGATCACACTGCAGTGCAGCATATGAAATATTAGAGTGTAAAATGCCCTCTTAGTTGTAGGCTCCTAAATGAGAGTTGCCAGTAGTTAAGTCCTCTTGGGCAGCCCTTCTTCTTAGCAGATGGTAACTTCAGCATCCAGATCACAAAGACCAGTGCAGAATTGCATGGTCATGGATCTCAGCCCTGTGATTGAGCCCCTCCCAGGCTGGCCCAGCTCTGCCTAACCTAGTCTTTGCTGACTCTGGCAGCAGGTCAGGGACAGAAAGTATGTTCTGGTTGACAGGTCTGTACTCATGCCTTTGTCTTTTTCCTATGTGGTCTACAAGGTTGGCTCTCTGAGTTTTGTTGTAGAGATCCTTCCTGTTGATGAAGTTTCACTTTTAAAACAAACTAACTTGAAAAATCCAGTCACATTGGAAATAGATGTGCATTGTGGGTAGGCAAGCAAAACTTCTGCAATTGATATAAGCTATTTCCTTATCTTCTTTGTGAAGGTTTCTCTTGTGTAGTGTTTCTTCTGCCAATTCATTGCTGGAATAACCAAGACATGGAAGAGTTGCCTTTGAGGTAAAAGATCCAAGTATACAATCCATGTTTCAGAACCTGAACCCTAGTACTAGGCATGTAGCTTAGTTGGTAGAGTGCTTTTTTTAGCATGCAGGAGGCCCTGGGTTCAATCCCCAGTACTGCTAAAAAGAAAAAACCATATCCCTTTAAGGTGTCTCATTGCTGCACATGGCATCTACAAAATAAAAGAAATGATATGGTATAGGGGACTAGCATTCTAAGCCTACTCTCATGTTGATCTATTTCATGCCAAGAGGTTGGCCTTAAAATAAACACTGCCATTATCATCCTTGGTTATTATTCCTGTGGAGAATATAGGTCTTACCCACTGGAATGAGGGCTTAGTGGTTGGTAGCTTTTGTTCTTTCAGCATAGTAGCACTTTAGCACTTGGCTACCGTACCATCTGAATCCTGCTGTGTTTTATTCAGGTTTGTATATATATATCCTTGAATTTTATTAATTATCCTCATAATGATTTCTTACCCTGTATCTGCTGATTTCAAGTTCTAAGAAATCCACACTCAGTACTGTACACATTGTTTGAAGTCAGATCACCAGATAGAATTCATAGTTATGTGAGAAGTCCTTCTACTTTTAAATACCTAACGGTGCAGCAGGGCTGGTTGCTACCTCATCTCTTCACATTAGCTCATCTTCAGAAACAAAAGCACCCTTGAAGTTCTTTTTAAATGCAATGGACAAAACAAAATTGACAATGAATTATTACTTACCTCTATATCTCTTCTGCAGAGATGGTCCATTTATGGCACATTAAGTGTTTGCCATGTGCCTTTTGGTTGGGGGGGCTTCTGTGGGCTCCCTGCTTCCAATGTGAGTTTTTGTATTTTCGGTTTCCTTTGGCCTTTGCCTGCTACCAGGCCAAATTGTTCTCCAGAAACTAAGCTGTGCCTAACAGAGCAAGCCTAGATATCATAGAGTGATAAGTGGGTCCCTAGAGACTCAGGGGTGGCGAGGCAGAGCAGGGGACGCATTGGATGGTGACACCTGTACAGTGAGATGAAGGTACATAGGGTGGCATGGCAGCAGGCATCTAGGTGGCACTCAAAGTGTTCATTCAGTAACATTTATAAATGCACCTTAATGATGCTGATGAAAGCTATTGAGGCAGACAGCTCACTAAAGAGCTGTGAGAGCCCACAGCCTCTTTCCTTTTTACTTTTTATTTTTTTTTTCTCGTTACATTTGGGCTGATTGCTGCCAGTCACTCCCCATCCCATCAAGCCTGTGCCCCAGAAAAGGGGGTGGGCCTTGACTGTGTACCCCAACACCCAGCTTCTCGCAGTTGTCCACACCTACCTCCACTATGTCCTGGCTTCTGACAGAAAGCTTGGATTTAAGTAGGTTAGGAATAAACTGCTTGAATGCGTTTGTGCAGATAGCTTCTCTCACCAGCTATCTGAAGTGCTTTTTGAAATACACGGGAGCCCTTTGTAAGCTGCTTTATAAGCTGTGAAGTCCATTGTTGCTACTCTCTGCAGCCAGCGTGTCTCTAACCTAAGTAATGTCTACTTGGCCTGCAGCCAGGGCTTGGGATTGCAAACTCTCGTAAGCAGCAAAGCCGCCCACCAGAGTCACTAGCAGCTGTTGCAGGTTGGAGGATTTGCAGAAATTGAGATTGCTGTTCCCAGATATTGGCACTTGCCTGGTGATGAATGACCGAGTCTGTGCAAGGGGACTCTGTATGCTTTCCTTCGGCCTTTTATTCTCAGCCCTCTATTGTGGTGCCTGCTCAATGGCCCCGTTGTGGAGGAGGGTGGCTGAATGGCAGGGTGAGTGGCCTGCCTCTGCCGCCATTCTCTCCCTCAACTGGCCTACACTGAGACATTAAGAATAGCTCTTTGATCCCCTGAACTGGTTCTTGGGGCAGGAATTTTATGGCACATAGCACAAATGCCAAGGGCTAAGATTCCAACCTCGAGAGGGTAGAGAAATGAACTTCACCTAAAAGAGAGACAAATGAACTTCACTTTGATTCCTCTGGTGTCCTTTTGCCTTAACCTGCCCATCTGCACTGGAACAGCCATAGAGGTAAGACCAAAGACCAGCAAAGGTCTTTGCTCCATTCTGATGGAGTCATTAGTGGATAGTATGCTTATTTCTGATATGATTGCCCAAGAGTGAAATTTTAGAGGGTGATGCCACTTTGTATAATTTCTTCTTATCACATATACCCAGACCTATTCATGTATGCATACACTGAAACTCGTATTGCAATTCCATCTTCCTAGAGATTAAACTGCAAAGAATGAGGCATGAATGGCCTTTGCTAAGGGTCGTCCATTCCTCTAGCTCCAACCCCTGCTGCCACTCGCTCATGTCACTTTTTCTATCACGGCATGTAAAATGTTTGAGGAAACTTGTCTGTCTTCTCACCACTGAATCAGCCATAACAGTACCTAGAATATTGCTTGACCATGAATAAATGAATGGACACAGATTTTTCTGGCCTAACATATTGATTGTTTTAAAATTCAGAAAACACTGTTCCCAAGAAGGTATTAGAACCACAGTAGCCGTGAAGTCACAGAGACCAAACTGAGTTTCTCTCTGGAGAACTGCATCAATGCCTGAGTCTATCCCCAAAGTTACGGAACCATCAACAAGTCCCAGAGCTGTTTTGGATCTTGGCTTTTTTGTTTATTTGTTTGGTTTTGGTTGTTGTTGTTGTTGTTTGTTTCTTTTCTTTTTTTTCCATAGAAATGAGAAGGTTAGGTTGAGTCTCTTGGGTTCATTCCTGGTCTGACTTTCTAATAATAACAACTCTTACTTAAGGAGTATTTGCTATATGCTGTGGTTTCAGTCTCACCCATGACCCTGAGTTAGGTGCCGTTACAATCCCCATTTTGCAAATGAAAAAACTGAGGTATAGAATAGAAAAGTTTATTAACTTGCTAAAGAGATAACAGAGCACATCTTAATCTTACCATATGTGTCCTCATTTAGGATGCAGTACCCATATTGCTGAGGAATACAGTGTCCTAGTCTTACCTCAAATATTTTTGCAGGTAGCAAGGGGCTTTCCGGTGTTCCCTTTAGTCACTGCATCTGCCTGTGCTCTTGTTGGCTAGGAACCAACCCAACAGTGCCTTTCTTGTGGTATGACCAAAGACAAAGCTTGAGAAGGAGATAGTGGGAGTAGCCCTATTTAAGAAATGTAGTGATGGAGATAGGAATTTCAGTCGTTGTTTTGGGTTTGGATTTGTGTTATTGACTCCAAAGAAGACACCAATAAGAACACATCTAAGATGAGAGCATGGTGGGGACATGTGATTGTAGAGGAGAGAGCAGGTCAGACCTGTGGGATGGGTTTATGAGCTGGGGCATTTATGGACAAATTAAACTTTAGCCCTGAGTAAGCAAAGTCCTCAGCCAGTTATTACTGCTCTGGCACTTCTAATGGGCCCTATGCAGCCCTTATAAATTATTCAGCTGCTTTACTAATAAAAGGCCCAGCAACTAGCCTAGTCCTGGTGATGATACTTAAGTAGATAGCTTAGAATAGGTTAGAGGGACAATATCTGCTGATCACCAAGAAGCTCTCCTTTCTTGGAGAGAAGAGGGTTAAACAGTCTGCCTTGAGTAGCAGAGTTTTGAGAGAGAATGGGGAATACTCATGTGGAAATATTAGAGTGGCTAGCGAGGGCCCTCTCAGGAGACTCCTGCTGAGGTTTTCTGGGCTGTTTCGTCTGGTGCACCTTTCACAGAGTGGCACAATTATTAAATGTCCCAGAAGATACCTTTAAACATGTGAAGGTCCTCCCCCCACAACAATTCTTACATCTTTTTATTTTCTTTAAATTTCAAATTTAAAGTTGTGAGAATGGTACAAAAATCTTCCACTTACTTTTCATTGATTTGTTAACATGTTGCCTTGTGTGCTAATTCTGTATTTTTAGAATTAAAAGATTTTGGCCAGATTGCCTCTCATATCCATAAAAAATGAGGAAATATTTTTTCCATCCCATGTAGAACGTATGTCTATGATCCGTACTTCATGTGGTTACCATACTTGTTCCAGGGCAGCAGCCATCATACCGCCTCAGTTTGGAAGGTGAGCTGTGGCAATTGTGCATCCCAGCTTTTCTAGGCCAAGTGTGAGGCCTCTGGGTCTTTGTAGATCAAAAGATACCATTCTGGTAGCTTTAATTCTTCTCTTATGCCCAGGTGTTTCCAGATGTAAGCAAACCTAGGAATAGTATTTAAGTTGTGTAGCTTACAGGTCTGTCTGGAAACCTCTGGGAGTGTGCACATCCCTGGATACTGGCATGTTTACTGTTAAGAGTTTTCATGCTGCCCTAGATAAGATAGGAGCTTTATTATCTTATTTCATATTTCAGCAAATAATGAAGTATGGTAAAATAATTCATTCACCCCAAGCATATTTTGATATTATTATTTAATGGTATTCTGAGAATTCAGGGATTTCTTGGTGAACTGTAAATATTTGCTGAATTCCAACCCAAATTGGAAGCTGCAAAACACCACGGGAAAAGGGATCTCAAGGCCAGTGCTTCCCAACATGCAGCTAGAATTCCATGACTCTAGACTGCTTGTCTCGTGTTTCATGGCACATGTTAGAAGGAGGAATCTTCTTTTTCTTTTGCAATTTTGCACATTATTTGTTATATTTGCTTTTCCCCATCCACTTTATTTTATATCTTCTGAAATCTTCACTGAAACGAATACAATGTAAATATGGTTACTTTTCCTTATTGTTTTTTTTTCAACTTCACTAGATCATGTTTTCTCATTCATTTTATTTTATTTTTTAAATATTTTTTTAGTTTCCCATGGATATTTATTTTATTTATTTATATGTGGTGCTGAGACTCGAACCCAGTGCCTCACACATGCTAGGCAAGTGCTCTACCACTGAGCTACAACCCCAGCCCCTCTCATTCATTTTGAATGGTCTTTTTTTTATACCAGCAAGAATTATCACAATAGTGATGTCACCATTATTAACATTTGTACCTCTTAGTCAAATCTTTGGCCCATTTGCTTTCTGTGATCCTGTGGAGGACTACAAAGAAGGTTGTTACTTTTCAGTACAGCAGGAAGTATTCATTGTAATAGAGTTGATAGAAAGTCTAATTCCAGGGAATAAAATAGATGAGAGATGAATTAGAGATGTTTTTAAGGAAAGTTGTTAATAGAAAGCTGCATTGGACTTGAAATTGGAAGACTTTCTCACCCAGATTCTGCTGTTTCCTGATGACTTTAAACAAGGCACACACACCATGTGTGTGCCCACTTCTCTGATTCTCCTTGTCTGAACTTTTATAGGTTCTGCCCCCAAAATCAAGTGCAGGTTATAATCCTAGTTGTGTCACCTTGGATTAGATTAAATGGTAGCTGATGTTCTTTCAAGACCTTGATCTTATGAACTCCTCTTCTTACTCTTACATTGTGAGTTTGAAATCAAGTCAGCTGACCAGTAAATTGAGTTGATTTTATTTTCAGTCTGGCATAAACGTGATCCGTATGAGTAGGAGATGACAGTTTAGAAGACAGCCTGTGTCTTCCCTCAGTTCATCAGATAAACACTCTAATTGGATAACAGAGTTCAGTTTTAAAGTGTCCTGAGCTCAAAGGTGAGCTAGCCAAGGGCTAATGCTAATGCCATCGATCCAGTTCTCCAAAGAGCAATTAAGGCCCTAATGAGACGAGGACCTTGGAGTTCTGGGATGGCACCGAGCAAGGTTGAGAAGCTGTGTTGAACAGTCTTCTCAGCAAGTTTGGTGCAGGCTGTGCCCTTTGCTCCCGTCTCCTAAATGGTCGTGTCCTCCATTACCCACCCCTCTTTTGGTCCCGAGTTCTTTGCTTGCTGGGATTGTAGGTTTGTTGTGCTAACCATTGCTTTATCTGATATTTGTTTTTCTTTTTCAGGTGCACATTTTTTAAGACTTTAGATTTAAATACACAAGCTGAGAAACACATAAATTTAAAATTCTGTAAGAATGCTAATTCACCCACTTCGCACATATGGTATATTAAGGGTTCACCTCTACCAACAGCCCAATTAGTAATTGCCAATACTAGTATGTTCTCTGTGGAATTGTTAACAGTTGCCATGAGAACCTTAACTTTTGCATTCCTCAATTCATTTTACATGAACAATGCAAATGCAAGGAGATTCAAAAGGGGGGGGTGGTAAAGAATACAGGGAACTAAATAAATGAAACCCTCTTATCTCCTAAATCACTTTGAATGGTGAATTCCCAGTGCTCATTCAGTTTTTCCACCTCACTCCTCCCGTTATGCAAGTTTGTTTCCTCTAAATCCGTAAGAAGGAAATAAAACAGTTTGTTGACCTTTCTTTTCTTTCTTTTTTTTTCCATCAAACTTAAAAGCTGTTCAAGTTCAATGCTTAGCAGGAAAATTGCCTTTAATGAGCCAAGTTTAAGGGAGGAGGGTTTTAGTCTCTTAATGTTTGGAAAGAGATGAGATGTGCATACACATTGAGAAAGTAAGTTTACAGCTTTAACTATTACATTCAAAACTGAATCACTCTCCCAAAAGCTTTTAAGGAAAAAAAAACAAAAACCTGCGTGGGTTTCTTTTTGTTGTTGTGTTGTTGTTTTGTTTTGGAGGGCAAAAAAGCATCTCGTCCACAGCATGTGCCTGGATGTGGATTCTTGAATTAGAAAAACACCCTCTACTCAGTAGCTCGGAAGTCATCTTTAGTTGTTTTGAACTTCTAAGAATGCAGTTCCTGTTTCCAACCCAGCTCCTTCTGCTGCTTCTCAGGGAAGATTTGGCCCTAGTGCAGAGTTAAGTGGGGGTTAGATCCTCCAAAAGAAGAAAAGGTGCTTTCCTCAGCGTTTGTCAGCACTACTTGCTACCAGCCAGCTATATGTGGTGCTCCATCACTTTCTTTTCTTTTCTTCTTCTTTTTTTTTTTTTTAATTTTTTGTAGTTGTAGATGGACAGAATACCTTTATTTGTTTATTTTTACGTGGTGCTAAGGATCAAACCCAGTGCCTCATACATGCTAGACAAGCGCTCTGCCACTGAGCTACAGCCCCAGCCCTCCATCACTTTCTTTTTCTGTCTCTTGTTATTTGGTGGGCCCCTTTTTACGCTGAAGAGGAGATGAAAAAGCTCCTCTGCACCCCCTGTCCCTTTCCCTTAGCTCTCCTCCTCTTACTTGACTTGAAAAGCAGTTGGAATCCTGAGTCAGAACTTCTTGACTTGTACTTGGGAGCAGAGCTTTGGAGGGAATATAGTCACTGGCTCCCAGTGAGTTCAGAGACCTTCATTTGCTCCAGGGTGGGGCTTCTCAGACCTGTTTGCAGCATGGGTCTGAAGTAGATTTTGCAGTTATGACAAGTTTCCAGGCATATCAATGCTGGCAATTTGCAGACCACTCTGGAGTCAATAGAAAGGGTCTTGACCTCCCCCCCTCCCCCCCCCACACACACTTTTTTTTTCTTCCAGGTTTGGGAATTATGAACTATCCATTGTACACACAAAGCCTTAGTGGTTAAGAGAACAGATTTTGGAGCCAGTCCTCACCTAGTCTGAGTTTAGGCTATCCTACTTACTAGCTATGTGGCACTTAGCTTCCACATTAAAGAAGTGGGGATGAAATAGTGTAATTGTGATCAACAGATCATCTCTGTGAGATCCCTCTTACCAGTGACACCACATTACATGGTGCAGACAAAATCCTAGGTGGCCTCTTAGAGCCAAAACTTGATGCATAGTTTGAATCCTGTATCCTAGGTAGGCCTCAATATTAAGACACTTCAAGACATCCTTGAACCAGCATTATATGTGGCTTTCCCTCCCCCCTTGAAATGAAAGTCACAGTATTATTGTTACATTTCCATTCCTCCTGCCTCCATTGGTCCTTGCTTGTTCATAGGTGCTGGGCCTTTAGTGGAGCATCCTAGGCTGGTTAGTCATTATAGCTGTATCTTATGGAGCTGTGATGGCAGTTTCCTGCCTTGAGTCCTAAAGTCAGGTCTCTGGGGTACTGCATAGTGGGGCAATTAGCCTGCCACCCAGAAGGGTATCAGCCAGTGTTCTTAGTAGCAGTGGCAATTGCTGGTTAAATCGCAGATATGTATAAAATTATGGACTCTTAAATGATTTTAAACCTTGCACCCATTAGAATGGCTCTTGTCAAAGAAACAAAAGATAGTAAACATTGGCAAGAATGTGGAGAAATTGGAACCCTTGTGAAATGTTGGGACTGTAAAAGGGTGCAGCTACTAAGGGAAACAGAGATTCCTCACAATCTCTGAAAATAGAGCTGCCATGTGATCCAACAATTCTGCTTCTTGGGTGTATATACCCAAAGGAAATGAAATCAGTATTTCAAGGAGCTCTCTGCACTTCCATGTTTATTGCAGCACTATTCCTGGTAGCCAATATATATGGAAACAACCTAAATGTCCATCCCAGGATGAATGGATAAAGAAAACATGATGTATATGTACAATGGAATGTTATTTAGTCTTAAAAAGATAAAAAGGCAGAAAGTCCTATCATTATCAATGAGTATAAATCTATAGGTCATTGCACCAAGTGAAATATGCTGTCACAGTCACAGAAGGACAAATACTACATGATTTCTCTGATGTGAAATAGGTGAAATAATCATCTCATAAAAGCAGTAAAATGAATGGTGGTTGCCAAGGGCAGGAAGGAGGGGGAGACAGGGAGTTATAGCTGGTGGGTCTAAAGCTTCAGCCTTACAAGATAGGTAGAGTTCTAAGTTCTAGAGACATATTACTAACCAGTTGTTAACAGTACTATATCATACATTTCAAAATATGTTAAGGTAGATTCATATTGGGTTTAATATGGTTCTTACCATATTAAAGATGTGTGGAGGGGCTGGGGGAGGGGCTGAGTGGTAGAGTGTTTGCTAGACAAGCCAAGGCACTAGGTCCAAGCCCCAGCACTACACCCCCACCACCCCTGCCAAAAAAAAACACTGTGGGGAATCTACTTCTGAAAAGGAGTTCTTTCTAGGATATAAAGCTAACTTGTTTGGAACAGAATCCCATGATTAAAAACAGGGGTGGACATTTGGTGTCCAAGTGGTTGAAAAATGTGCCTGAGATCAGGGCTTTCCACAAATCCTGGTCCTTGCTTCCCTAAGGTTGTAAGTATGGAAAGCTCAACAAATGACCCCAGGTATTGCCTTATAACACTGAAAAAACAAGAGCTTCTTTCTCTAACTGAGGATCCCTTATTTCTTTGCCAATTCTATTTGAGCCTGAATGTTGGAAAATCCACGTTGCCACAATGAAGGAACTAGCTTCTACTCATCCTTCAGTCCTCCCAAGAAGGTGAGGGGTGTTTTTGATTTTTGTGGTATTAGGGATTGAACCCAGAGGCATTCTGCCATGAGCTACATCTACAACCCTTTTTATTTTTTATTTTGAAATGGGATCTTGCTAAGTTGCCTAGACTTAGGCCTTGCAGTCTTCCTGCTTCAGGGTCCTGAGTCACTGGGATTACAGGTGTGCCCTATACCCAGCCAATTCTTAGTTTAAATGTTACTTTCTCCAGAGGATTCTGTCAGCTACTAGAGAATAATAATCTCTTCCCCCATCATATCTGTTCCCAGAGTTCCCCGTAATTCCCTCACTTACATGTCTTATTTAGTGTAGGCCTTCTCCAGTAGACTATAAACTCCCTGTATGTTGCTTATGTCCCTCAAATGTTTGTTTCTAATATATCACCTAGGCCTAAAATCCCCGACAGGTATTAGGCACTCAATGATTATGTCTCAAATAAGTGGAAATTTTACCTACTTTTGAAGCCCACCATTTTTCACTAGAAAATAGAGAACAAGAAAATTATGTATAATCTTACATACAAGTTCATTGCTGGGAGTGTGTGGCACACACCTGTGATCTCAGCTACTCAGGAGGCTGAGGCAGAAGGATCACAAAGTTGAGACAAGCCTGAGCAACTCAGTGAGACCCTGTCTAAAAATTTTAAAAAAAGAAAATGGTTCATTACTTAGCAGCTTTTGATCTTGATTTCTATTGCTGTCCTTTCCAAGATACTCAAGGATTTTTGTTCTGTAGTTGTATTTATGGCACCAACATGCATTTCTAAGTCTCAAGAGAGTCTATTCTACCTCCAGAAACAGAGACTGCACATAAATAGAGATCATCACTGATTTCCAAAGGGCAGAAAACAGCCAATGGGTGCAGATTGAAAGGACTAGCTCAGGAGCGGGAGCAAGTAAACTACCTTTAAGTAAACTACCTTTAGGCAGACAATTAAGAACTTTTAAGTTTCTTGTATTTTTTTTTTTCAGGCCTGTGGCCTTAGCAGCCTCTGGAGATTTCTGAGCAGATCTGTTGATAGCCACCAAGGAAAGCAGCTATGTTAAATTTTATGACTGTTTCCTGTAGCTTTCTCTGCTGGTAACTCATGTTTGACATGACAGTTTACAACAATGTAGATTTTTGTCTGAAGTTGCTTATCAAAATTGAATGTGTCAGATACCCAATATTTTGAGGCCAGTAATTAGCTAGGACATTTTTACTTACGTAGATACTTGTAAAACATCTTTTCTTTACCAATAGTCTCTTAACCATTTTTCATGGTCTGGGTGACTGTAGCACTGGTAAGAAAAGCAAACAGAAGAGAAGGAATATGGGATGAGGTGTTTGATTCCCTTGCTTCCCAGAACTGAGGTATGCTAATGGGAGCAGAGGCCCTGGGGTGGGAGGTCCTTCCCCAGAGCTTGCACCGTGCATGCCCACTTCTCTTGCAGTGATGCCTCTTTCCAGTCCTTATTTTAAATTCTTTTTCCTCTTTATCTTATTTAGTCTTACTTTTCCTGCTCCTAATTACATTTTTCCTCTCCATTCCCTCTAATTAGAATGGAGGGCAGGTAGCAAGTAATTTTTTTTTCTTTTCCAGTGCTAGGGATCGAACCACACCCTTATGCATGCTTAGCATGCAGCCTACCACTGAGTTACGTCCCCAGCCAGAAGCAACATTTTTGTGTGTAGCCCGAACCAGTCTTTAGTAAGCTTAGGGTTTTCACGTGAATTCTGCCCCTTATTTACATTCTGGCCATAATGATATTAATTGGGGAGTAAGAAATGTCAAGTGAAAAAGGAAAGTAAGTGCTTTTGATAAAATGAATTTTTTCCTTATCTATGCCATCTGCAAATCCTTTTCACTTAGATTTGATGCTATTGGAAAACAAGTCCTGACAATTTTCATTTATTCAGGCGGCTGCTTATCCAATTTGGCAATTATCGCTTCCTCCTCTGGTCTCTCCTGCTGCTACTCTTATCTTAGCCTTTTCACTGTTCCTTCTCCACTAGGCAAGGAGAAGGCGAAGGAAATAAAATCTAAGTAGTAAATGTAGTTACTTACTTTAATTTCATCAGTTGATAATTGTTAGGTAGTTTACAGGTTTTGGATGCATACCATTTAGGACTGGGAAATTGTTTTGGATTTTAAAAAATAATTACTACCAGTTCTGGGACTGTGGCTCAGTGATAGAGCATGTGTTTAGCATGCATGAAGTTCAGGATACAATCCCTAGCACCAAAAATAAAAAAACAAAAAATAAATTTTAAAATCACTTTCAAGAAGTTGTTGTCTTACAGGCACCTTCTGGTATTATAAGCCAAAGTGGACTGGCTGATGACATTCTGATGTCTAGAATGTACGTAGGGCAGGTAGATGAGTGCTTCTCAGTGAACAATCCCAGAGAGCCTGTCTGCCTTCCCCCTCCTTCAGCAAATAGTTCTTGCATGTATACTATTTTGGAGATACAGCTGAACAAGATGAAAAACGACCTTCACTATAAAACAGAAACCCCAACAGTGGGGTTTTGTATGGAGGTACTATGCTGAAGATCCTATCTATGGCAATAGCTCAACTCCCCCAAAACACAGAATGTCAGCCTCATTATGGCAGGAACCTTCCGGTATTACCTGCTCAGATAAAAAAGGTCAAGAGTCCCTCCCTCATTTCCGCTTGATTGCTGCCTCTCCAAGATTAAACATGATCTCTTGAAACAGGATTGACAGACTCTGGAGAGGCCATCTTCTCCTTTGCTCTGTTATGTCCCCAGCTTTGTTTAGAGCAGCCATCTCTCTCTTCCCCTGGAAGTTCTGTCTTCTTCCATGTGATCACCCTCCAAGAGCTTTGTATTTGTGTTGGTAGAAGTTAGAATCTGGAGAGCAGTATTCCTTGTGGATTAATTGCCAAAGTAATTATATTGTGAAATAATATGCATGATTGATACTTAATATATTCCTCTCCAGGGAGCTAGAAAGCTTCATTGATTGGGAGAGATGAACCAGTCGCTCATTTAGGAGCAGAACTTGGTGTGAAAAGCCAAACTGATGGCCTGGACCTAAAGGCCAGGAACAAGTGGTGGGAGGTGGATGAAGTACAACCATCATAATTTTAAAGGGTGCTGCACCAAGCAGTGTCCCAGCAGTCACATCCCAAGAAATCGCAAATCTCTAGGAGGTACCACGCTGCAGGGTGAGAGAATAGCAGCATGTCCTCGTGTTCAGACTCTCGCCATATTCAGAATGAACATCCCTAGAATCTGCAGAGGTACATGCCGATGGAGAAATCTCCCCCCTGTGTTCTCACCACCGCCGCTGGCACTGATTTGAAGGATACTGGCTTGCAAGTGGTATCCGGCGCTTCTGTCAAGTCTCTTCCTCTCCTTTCTGGTTGAGCAGGGCACATGCAGCCTTTCCTAGTGGGCGGCGTCCACATAAGGAGGATGCCTTATTTATTTTGGGTCCATAAGCTTGCGTAACGTGCCTATTTAACACCCTCCTAAAAGTGCTTTCAGCACATGAGCAAGTAAAGAAGCCCACTAAATCCTGCCTCTTCTGGGCACAGTGAGCTGTTGAAGATTGTTCCCGCAGCTATGTATTTATGGACAGGGGCTGGAGTTATGACATTTATCTCTGTTGGTTAGGGCACTGATATATATCTGCCTACATCTCCCATGGAGAGCTGCACCTTATCTTGAGAGAGAGCAATGAGAGTGCTCCCGTAACTCATCCTGCCCAGCACTGGGACTGCCTGTGGGAGGCCACATCCCCTCCTAACCAGGGGCTGGCAGAGGGAGCATGTGGTTATATGTACAATGGGGGCTTTGCTGGTAAAATTTTCTGGGATATAAAACAGGTGAGAGCAAAAACTACAGCTCCTAATAAGCCCTCCTCTGGGTGTCACATTCTGATCTGCTTCCAGGCATGAACCCTTCCTCAGGCATAGTGTCAGGAATCCCTGGGGCTTATAGGATCAGTTTATTCTCAGGCAACATTCCTGTTTCCTAAGGAGTCTTCCTGCTTCTGTCCTTGTGCCTCTTCTGGTCTGTCTTCCTCCTGTGATCATCCTGAGGGCCCTGGGGGTAGAAGTGGTCAGGAAGGGCCTGGAACTTCAGCAGAGCCCTGAAGGCTGTTTCCCGGTCGGTCAGTGATTGTTCCTGGCTTGCTGCTGAGTTCCAAGGATAGGAGCAAACCACAGTTGAGAACAGATTATTGCCTCCTCGTCCCAGGCATGATGCTGTGGTTTAAGCAGTTTGGTGGTCCATACATATGCATTGGTGAGCCTGCATGTTTTTTGTTTTTGTTTTTTTGCCACCATCTTATTGACACTGTCCTTTTATCATTTTACTTCACGTGCATTGTCACCATATCCCACACTATGTAACTTACTTGTTATCTTTTTCCCCTCCTCAGAGGTCCATGAGGCAGGGATTCTTGTCTCTTCATTCCCTGCCATTTCCTCTGCACCTAGAGCACTGCCTGATTTGAAGGAGGCATTGACTCAGCAGTGACCAATCTCTGAACAAGGAAATCCCTAGAAGCCTTGTGGAAACATTTACCAGTTTGTTCTTCATGGCCAATGGAACAGCAAACTCTTAAATCGCATGGTCCTATAGTTTCATCCCTAATTCCCCAAGAAACTAGTATAATTTTTCTTCACAGGCGTCTTGCCATGTTACCTGTGTTGCTTCTGAGCCTTGGGGATAGAGAAAGGAAAATGACAGTGTTGAGACAATGTTGGCATCCTATGGAACCAGCACGGCAGCCCTTGGTACTTGATAATTCACCAGCTCCCTGTTCTCTCCCACAGAGGTTCTCAGCATCCTGAGGAGAACCTGGTCCTGTGTGTGTAGCCAGTTTGATGGCCATATCTTTGGGAGAATGCCTTTGATGAAGTACAACTCATTCCCTTTCTTCTGTGGCCACAACTGCCATCCTGTTGATTCAAAACAGGGAATAACAATATGACCTCCTTAGTTTCTTTTTTCAGACTGTTGTTATCTCTTGGGAGGCTATTGTTTGTTTCATTTGGACCTTTCAAATAGCACCAAGATGGAGACATGAACTGAGCAGCCCTTACTGTACAGAGGTTCTGGGTCTTCCAGAGAAGTATTCTTCCGGATTCTTAGACTAGCAGTTATGTGATGGTGATGATGATGATGATGATAGTGTAGCTAATGGAGTCATGATTAAGCCAGTATGGGAGTCCATGTTGAAGGCTGGAGGACTTAAAAATATAAGACGAACTATGTAGACCAAAAGGCCCCAGTAGAATCTTCTGAAAGACCAATAGTTCAAGGCCCACCCAGATTCAAGATTCAGGTCAGCTACTGGAAACTTTGCACTCTCAAATCACACTTGTTCTTGCCACCCAGAGATTTAAAATTCTTCTTGAATGACTTTAGTAGTGACTTTAGTAGTTACTTCCCCAGTGCTTTTACATGCTTTATAATGACTTATCTGATTTAATACACATAATAATCCTATTTTCACTTTAACTTTTGTTCCTATTTTACTGATAAAGATACTGAGCCCTGTTGGCTGTATACATGGCACCACCAAAATTATTCAAGCATATACTGCACAGCCACGCATGGTGGCCCTGAGATGCAGAACTAGATGAACCCTGAACCTCTGTACTCTACCTCTGAGTACCAAGGTTGGCAGGAATGTAGTAAACATACTTTGGCAGAGCTGGGGTTTAGGTTTCCCATAGAACTTCAAGCTTCTGTTTGAAGGTATATGAAGCTGCTGGATAAATGCAACACATCATCAGTTGTTCTTCAAAAGTCTTCATATGGACTTGTCTGTCCAGCTTGCCTGCTCCTTTTCTGTGGAACTCTACATGCTGCTTTGGAAAGAGGCAAGTGGGGCTCTTGCCAGCAGCAGCTGCCCTGCATTCCTTCTCTCTGGGCCTCTGCAGAATACTAGAAAGGGGAGAGCTGCAGGGGAGTGAGTCAGTGGACTCATGTTAGAGGCATTAGGTATGAGGACAGAATAGAACCAGTGACTTCTCTGCCCCCTGAATTCTCTGTATACACAGAGTTCGGCCTGAGATGAGAGTGGGAGTAGGGATGGTGAGAGCATGCTGTAGGCTAACATGCTCAACCATTGCTGCTCTTTTTACAGTTCAAAGGCAGTGCTCAGCTGGTTAATAAAAATGAATATACCATCCAAAACTGTATTTGTGTGGGGCTTTTTTTTTTGCTGTTGTTAAATTGGCTGATTTAACATCGTCCTAGGATGGCAGTGATGGTAATAGCAGCAGCCCACAAGTTGGGGAGAAGGTGGGGTAGTTCCCTCCACAGCTTCCCCAGGCATTGCTGCATGAGGAAGTAGGATAAACAGTAGTTAGACATCCACTAGCAGGAGCCCTTGGGACTCTGCAGCATGCTTACCAGATCTGCATGGGCCTAGGGATGCCACTTAGGAGTTTTCTCTGCACTCTACATTGCAGTCATTTTTCTATCCATATTCCCACACATGGTGCTGTCTATATATTTATTCATCCCTAAATGCCATTTAACAATGGCTTTCCATTTCACACATAGTACAAGCTGACTTCTCTACCCTCCTCGGTTTTCTTTTTTCTTTTTTTTTTCCTTCAGATTTAATTTATTTATTTGTTCTATTTAGGCTTACATGATAACAGAGTACAATTTGATTCATTGTACATAGGTAGAGGATAACATATCAATTCTCTAGTTGTAAGTTGTATAGAATCACAACATATATGCAGTAATACATAAAGTTAGGACTGTGATGACCATCATATTCCACCACCTTTACTGTCCCCATGCCCTCTCCCTACCCTCCTCAGTTTTCTCTCTCTCATCTCCTATACCTCCCATTTCACTGTCTGCTCCTGGGTCTCTGCACTTTGCACTCTTCTCCTGGACACCCCATGGCTCAGTCCTCCCATTCCTCCAGACTTTTGGTTGGATGCCACCTTCTCCATATGGTTCTCCCTGACCATCCTCTTTAAAATTGCAAAGCAACCTCTCACTCCCCTGCCATGCTTTATTTTCCTTCATAGCACTGTCACCATCTATCATAGTACATATTTTATTTGTTTCTCTTGCTCTTTCCACCAGGATGGCAAGTTCCAAGAAGTCAAGGATTCTGTTTTGTTCCTTGCTATGTGTAATCCCCAGCATGTAGAATGGTGCTTAGCACATCATAAGCATTTGATAAAGCCTCTATCATTTTTTTCCTGGGTCCACATGACAATACCTGTGCCATTTCAGTATTATCACTGTTGACACAGACACTCTGTTTTTCTTAAGCTTCGGGAATAGATTCTTGTATTGATTTCCTAGCCATTGTGGGGGGCATAGGCAGTGTCTAAGGCAAGGCATGATGTGGGACTGCCCACATTAGCATTACTAGTTCAAACGCTATTAGAACCAACCCTTGCAATAACAAAAATGATCCTCACCCCACACACACATACATTTTCTAATACCCTTTGAAGGTTGACACTGCTCCTCCTTGAAAACCACTCATATTTGGTAGAATAAAGAAAACATTTTATTACAGCCATCTAGAAAGGGGTAGGGTACACAAGTGTTGTTGAGGAGCATTGATGCCCCTGCTGAGGTTAAGTAATGATGAATTAATAATGAAGTTCAGTCAGCCTGCTTATTTTACACATTCAGTTCAGCTGTGTTCTACAGCCACAGGGGTATCAGAGTTTGAGAAAGAAGACATTAAATCTGTATTCACCATGATCCTTCTGTGTTGATCTGTGAAGAAGAAATGGACTAGGTTGTCATCTATATTCAGATCTTCTCTGAGTGATACTTTAGGAAGGAGATTAAGACCAAACTCCGAGGGCCTTTAAGGGATTATATCCAGTGCTGCAGTGTTATAATAAAACTTGGAGTAAAACTCCACTTTTGTAAGATTGCATACTCGCCTGCCAGCTGCCCAGGAACATACTGGGATGAAGCTTAGGAAAATCCCCAGGGAAGGTAAGTCTCTTGGGAAGAGAGTTTTCTAGAACCAGATGTGTCCTGGGAGGCATAGACTGGTAGCAGAAGGTGTTCCAAACCTTACAAAGTCAACCTGCCTTTTTTCTGGCGAGAGTGGGCATTAACTAAATGCATCACTGTCTTCGTGGACTGTGGAAACACACGTGTGAAGAACCCCTAAGTTTTTCTGTATCCTTAGCATTTTATCCAGATCATTTATTAAGCTTGTAGATAATGGAAAATGCATGCATACCTACTTTGAACAATTAAAACTACTTGGTAAATAAAGTAAGATAAAGTTGAATGTGTAGTGGTCCCATTTATTCTTGAGGGATATATTTCAAGAACCCTAGTGGGTGTCTGAAACCACAAGTAGTAAGCAAACCCTATGTATACTATGTTTTTTCTTTTACATACATACCTGCGATAATGTTCCATTTATAAATTAGGTACAGTGAGATTAAACAAACAACTAATAATAAAGTCGAATATTATAACAGTATACTGTCACTAAGTTTAGGTGAATGTGATCCCTGCTTTTCTCCCTCTCAAAATATCTTACTGTACTTTCACCTTTTCACTTAAAAGAAGCACTTAATTTCTTTGGCATATGTGAATTGCCAGCATCGTTATTCTTGCACTTTGGGGCCATTCTTAATTTAAGTAAGGGTTACTTGAACACAAGTTCTGTAATACCACAATAGTCAATCTGATAACCATGGCAGCCACTAAGTGACTAATAGGCAGGACCGCCTGAGATTTCATCTCACTGTCCAGGATAGCATGCCATTTAAAACTTAGGAGTTGTTTATTTCTTAAACGTACTGAAACTTTGGAAAGCAAATTGTGGATAAGGGAAGACAACTGTATTACCTGCGTGTATTTTTTATAATAATCAGTGGCATTTTTTTTTTCTTTACAATAACTATGAGTAGTGTTTACTTACATTTTCTTTACAAGTGAAGCTACATGACAGACCTAGTTCCGGGCATCTTCATTCTGAGTGACTTGAAAAGCAGACTAAAGCTTGAGAACAGGAGAGACCTTAGGATGGTAGCAAAACAAAAAATTAGACTCTTGATTGTTTGCTACTACTTAAAAAAAAAAAAAAAACAAACATGTGAGAAGCAGTCATTTTCAAGAAAAGAGGGAAGAAAGCAGAACCTAAAACCAAAACAACCAAAAATTTGAATACTACTTTTGCCATGTGAGATTGTCTAATCAGCCTCATTTTCTTCTATTGCCATCATCAGCCTCTGTTTGTTCTGATGCTTCATTTTTAGTATCTTCATAGGCTTATGAAAGCAGAAAGATTGCCTGGGTTGGAACAAGCTTCTCTACCATTTTTTCAACCAGAATAAATCAATGCAAATGCCAGTGGCCGCTCCCTCTGAAGGCCTTTGAGACCTAGTTGGAAGCAAAGCTAGGTGAAAATCAGCAAACAGGACACCATCCTACAAGAGAGTTACGTGCAAGAAGCAGAAGGGCATTTGAACATTCCCTTCCAGAACTGAGCTACCTGACTTTCTCAGCACCTCTCCTGGGAGAGGCAATAATCTGATCCTGTAAGCATTTTAAAATATCACGAAACTTACAGATATTAGCAGTAGTGTTTAAAGGTGATAGCTACATTGGTACACTTGAGGTATGCCTTAACATGTTGTTATTAAAAAGAAACAGTAATTCCAGAGAGTTCTAATATAAAACTGAAGTACTCTTTGCATAAGGGAGTATGATGAATTCTCACACTGCTTGGAATTGCTGTACTGGAAGGAAGATGAGGAAAAGGGATGAATATAGTCAAATCAATTAAGCCCTGAAACCCAAATAGTGCTGTGTAAGCAAGCCAACTACAAATCAAACAGAGAAGTGTTTGCTAAAGAATACGTGATCTTAGTTGAAGCCGAATGAAACCAGGCTCTTTGTACATATGTGTATATTTCTCTTGGCGTGTGCAAAGAGTTGTTTCCCTTGGTCTCAGATTTCTTTGGCAAGAAGTATCACCCATCCATGAAGAAGAAAACCAAAGAGTCATTTTCCCCAAATGGCAAAGGGTAGGCTTTTTCAAGTGTAGACAAACCTGTTGGCAATGGGAGGCAGGATGTGCTTGGTTCTTCTACTTTCTAAGGATCCCCATATTTCTGATGTTCTGGCTACCATATATAAATCCTGGAAGGTCAGGTGATGGTGTAGGTCTCTTTACTCTCCAATTCCACCCTACAGATGGCTCTGACAGCCTTTCTGGTATAGTTGTTGACTGCTACCCAACCATCTTGTTTTGTAGATGAAAATGCAGAGACAAAATGAAATGGAGTGGCACTGTCTTAGTCGCAGACTGGTTTAGTGGCACAGCGGGAGCCTCATCCACTGGACTGTCAGCTCTATAGCTTGTATTGAGGCATAGCATGTTCTTAACTTGCCTTTTATTGAACAGATAACTCTCAACGCAGAGCCAAAGCTACTTTAAGCATCAGTTCAAATGACACTGTAATCTCTTGGAGTGGATAGAAAACTATGGAGTAGAGCATATTTTTTTCCTCCTTAGAACCTCAAGTCAAGTCAACAATTTCTAGTTTCTTCTGATTGCATTCTATTTGATCCATTTTTCTCTAGAGTTGTTAAACAGCCTAAGGCCAAAATCATTATGTTCTGACCTGAACAAGGAGATCAGGGCAGTTGTGTTCTAGGCTGTGTGAAAGTGGAAAGCATGGGCAGGGTGCAGCAAGTTGTCTGCTTTGCCTGGAGTGTAGATGGCAGCCCGACTATGAGAGGTAAGGCTGGGGTCACATATTTCTCAATAGAGGGCACTGGTGGCATTTGGGAAACAGCATCCTCTTGTGGGGACATCCCATGAATTATAGGCTGCATAGTATCTTGGCTCCCCTCCCAAATGCCATAACCCTCTGCCATCAGAAACATAGTATCAGTAAACCAGCCTCAGTCTCCACTCACTCCCAGGAGGTGTTACATAGCCATCACATCTGCTGGTGGACAGGCTTGTTAGAGAAGTCAGGAACAGCTCATGAGTTTGAGAAGCTGACACTCGTCTTTTCAATAGAATTAGTATTTACTGATTGTGGCATCCAGAGAGAAAACTCCCATGCCACCTTGATGCTCATGCACAAGGTAGTGGCAGGAATGGGGGTGGTGGGAAAAATGTGTTTGCTGAGATCACAATGGAGAAAATCAGCAAGGAATGTAATTTCTGCTTTCTTGTAGCTGTCACTTGTTGCCATCCATGCTGTATCTCTCTGGGAACATCTTAACTGCAGCTTGATTCACTCCCTTCCCGAGTTCTCAGCTGTTGTCTGTCCTTCATGCTTCATGAAACTTAGCCAGGAATTCATTTGGGGAACTAGGAGGTGCAGGCCCTTGCATTCTGTTCAGCCCTTGCCTCTGCTGGCTTATCCTTATCTCCGCCATACTCTTCAGAATCAGAAGTATTTTTTTCTTGTATGCATCCAGACTGTGCTTGGCTTGCAGTACCTTCTACACACGGTATGATTACTATGCATCTGGCAGGAAACTAAAGTTCCCAACAGTATTTCCAAAAGGTGGCTCTAGAAGTTTGTGAGCTCATGAGCTCTCCTATCACCATTGTGGCCATTTTCAAGTATTAGCTTGGACCATAGTTAAATATGCTGAAACTTAACAAGAAGATTAATCCTCTGTAAAAGTTAATTTATGTAATAACACTTTTCAGGGGGTTTTCCCATGTGCTCCCCAATCCCTTGGGAGCTTAGTAAGATGCTGTGAGGTAGGAAGAGCTGTTTATATTACCATTTAACAAGTGAAAACACTAAAGCTCAGCAAAGTTGTTGTTTGGCCAAGGTCACACAGCTTCATTAAGGATGGAACTGGCACTTACTACTCCACTATTTCCTCCCTTTCCTTTTCAGGACCAAGAGAGGAGACCAATTTGATTTGTCCTCTTTGTATGTCAGAACAATGTTTCTTTTTTTAAAAGAATATTTTAAGCTTTTCAATTCCGATCTTCCATTGAGACAAGTTCTTTATTCTTCTGCCAGTGAATTGTGACCTCCTGTCAATCAAGTATCTCTGTCTCCTTTTAACCCACTCTACTCTTGGATTTGAAAGTTGTCTCAGAAACACTGAGACTGCAGTCCACGGTGTCTGCTGTGTGTGTGTAATGTTGGGGAAAGCCATTTCCATGGTGTTGAGGAAGGAGTAAATTATAAAATAACTCATTTTTTTGCTTTTTCAACTTCCCTCATAGTCTGTACTCAGAAAGTTTGACAATTAGACATTGACAGAGGGAAAAAGAAAACTGTGATAATGGTTCTCAGATAGATCACAATTTTAATTAAAATTAAATCTGACTGATAACATGAAAAGCTATGTTTAAATAGTAGTTGTACACACAAAGAAGGAATAATCATTTTTTGATATCCATGAAATTATAACACAATTTGTTGGGAGAAAAAATTCATAAGCTGTGTTTGTGTTTGCTGGGCACATCCTTTTCTGGCTTAGAATAAGAGCATAGCAGAAGAGTTGGTGTCGCACTCTCTCAAAGGACCCAAATTGAAAACTGTGAGGGCAGTGCATTGATGCTCCCAGTGTTTCTGGTGGCAGAAGGATGTTGTGGCATTTGGGAGGGGAGCCAAGATGCCACACACCCTGCAGTTCATGGGACACTCCCCACAAGGAGGTGGTTTGCCCCAAATGTCACTTGTTTCCCCTATTGAGAAGTATACAGAACATAACAGAACCCCTGCCGTGATTCTCAGAGGGAACCCGCAAGCCTTCCATGTTTTTCTCCCTCTCCACATGCCAGAGCACCCTCTGTCACTGGCACCAGCAGGGAGCATCAGAACTATTCTATGGTTGGCCCGTGCTTGTCCCTCTGGCAACTTTTACTCATTCTTTCCAACTGGACTGAGGGTTGCCTCCTCTGCATGTCTTCTGCCTATAACTATTCCTTTGACACTTGGAACATGATTAAAAACATAATAACTAGTTGGTGGGTGGGTGGATCGGTGATTTGATTCATCATCCTACCCAGCAAGTCCTGAGAAAAAGGATCATGGTAGAGTACACATTTCTCAAGTCAGGCATTGTGAGTACAGGTGCCGAGTATCTTCCACATATGGCAAGGCAGACCCCCTAACCTGCTTTGTGTCCCTGTTAGCACTAGTGTCCCTGTTAGCACTAGTGCAGAAACTTGGTGTACAGGAAGAAGTGAATGATTTATAGGCAGGATGCTCAGCTTCTGATCCTGGCTCAATGCCATCATATGTAAAAGGAGAAAGTTCGGAGAAAATAACTTTCTTAATTACTGCATCTTTGGAAATTCTTTGATAGCTCTTTTTGAGGGAGGAACTTCGATATTATTAATTGCAAAGATGAGTTCTAGAATTACCAGAATAGGCTCAACTTTTGGGGCTGTCTTTATAAACTCTGTAACCTAGTACAAGTTATTTAACTTATCTTTGCCTTAGTTTTTCTCATCTGTAAATTAGTGGCTCTAAGCATTAAATAGTATGGTGCATGTTTTGAAAAAGTGCTTTATCCAGTGCCCAATAAACAGAAGTACCACTCAGACTGCAGTAACATTTATTATGGTACTTTCTTCTTGAATACTCTATCTAGTCTCTTCTTGTACTTCAAAACCCTTTTAATTAAATGTGAGCCTATCTATGATAACACCAACCATTTATCCGTTCACTCAGGAAGAGACATCCCTAAATGGAATTCTGTAGGATAAATCAGGATGCAGGACAACCTGAGTAAGATGAAGTGCATTCAACATGAACCGCTAGGGTATGGAGGAGAGAACACCTGCCTGTCAACAGATAGGCCTTGCAAGCTGGGCACAGTGGCGCATGCCTGTAATCCCAGCACTTTGGGAGGCTGAGACAGGAGAATCACAAGTTCAAAGCCAGCCTCAGCAGTGGCGAGGCGCTAAGCAACTCAGTGAGACCCTGTCTCTACATAAAACACAAAATAGAGCTGGGGATGTGGCTCAGTGGTCAAGTACCCCTGAATTTAATCCTCAGTACCAAAAAAAAAAAATGATAGGCCTTACAGTCTGTTCTTTGTTGCCATGTTGTCATATCACCTTATGTAGGTCACTGAACTCATATTTCCAGTTCCTTCTACTGTAAAAGTAAGGAACTTGGGCTAAACAGTTTCTAAGGCTTTTTCTACCTATGGATTTTGTTTCTCTGGATGTGTAGGTGACATGTACAGGTGTCTTTACTGTCTTTTCCTTTCGTTTTTAGACTAGGAAACTTAGGAAGGAGACCTAGATGATGTGATTTTCTTTCTCAACTCTTCCTGTAGGTTCTGGGTGTCATGGAGTTATAGGCAAATCTATGGTGTTTGGTAGGTCCTTTACACATAAACTTCTACTAAACCGTGTCCCCTACCCCTCATCTGTTGAGCACTTACTGTTCTCCCTTTTCAGTATTATTTTAACTTGGAACCCCAATTCTTACATCTTTGACTCTTTTTGTTTATTCTCTGATGTGACATATATTAAACACACAGGTCTTCAGTGCCTTCACACAAGCATGGTAGACTATCATATCATTTTCACAGGACTGCAAGAACAGTGAATCCAAATGCTCAGATTGATTCGTTTTTTGAACAGTCTTTACTGAATTTCTTCCCAGCCTTAAGCCACCCTTTGCAGACCAGTTGTTATGCTGGAGTTCAGACCTAAGTTGTTTAGATGTAACTTTACCCTGTGCTCAGTTTCTTTGCTGTTTGGGATAGTCACTAGTCTAACAAATCTATAGCCTTTCTCCTTAGAAAATGCCAATAGAGGAGGAAAGAAAAAGGCATATCCAGCAATGGAAAGGGGGCCATGAAAGGGCATCATTATTCAAAGGAGCAAGCAGTTTACTATTCCTGTCGTGCCTGCTGCAAGAGGGACAGTGGTTAAAGATGAGTTTGGAAAGTCAGATGACCCCCTCTTAGAAAGGCCTTGTGTCTGTGCTAGGTCATTTAGATTGTACCTCATGGATCAATTGGTGGTGACTTTGAGTCATGGGTATTCTCAGGGAATGTTAATCTGAAGAAGGTAATCAGTCTTCTCTTCTGAAAATCTGTGTATACACAAAGATTTTCATACAGTGTCATTGGGTTTGCAGGCACTATCCCCTCCCCTCCAACTCACATTTGGCTTCTAAGGTAGAAACTCCTAAGAAAAAATATAGAATGTGTTGAAAGATAAATGAGACATTTTTGTTTTAATTTCAGGTAAGACATATACAATAAAGCATGCACAGCTGAATTATACAGCTGGGTGGATTTTTATATGTGTACACACCCCTAAGTAACCACTACCCACATGGAACATATCTCTGGTAACCCAGCAGGCTCCCTCCTGGCTTCCTCTCAAAGATAACCAATATTCAGACCTTCATCACCAGAGATAAGTTTTGCCTTTTTTTGAACTTCAAAAATGCAGTCATAGTATCAGTTTACCAACTTTTGGCTGAGATTTATTCATATTGTTGGATACAGCAGAAGGTCCTCTGTTTTCATTACATTATCTGTTTTTTAAAAGATCACTTTGACGACAGTATAGAGACTAGATTATTAGAGAAGACCTGAGGTAAAGAAATGTGGCTGGGAGATAGTTGCCATCTACTTTCTAAGAGATTTGGCAGCCTGACTTAGGCTACAGAGTGGGAATGACAGGGAAGAACAGACCTGAGAACTGCTCGGTAGGATTTAAATCTGTCGAACTTTGGTGGTTCCTTGATAATAGAGGGTGAAGAATAGTGGTCAGTTTTCCAGTTTATAAATAATGAAAGGTTTGATGAGGTCGGTTTTGACACCTTGGATGTTAGATACCTGTGGACACTTACAGATCTAAGTGAATTCAATAGAAATAACAGCAGTGAAGATTAAAACTTTGAGAACTATCAGTGTATCGTGGAATAAGATGCCCAGGGAGCAACTGTAATTACCTAGTGACAAAGTTTGGAGCAAGAAGCAGCCAAGAATAGGCCACTGTGAAGCTCCAAGCCTTCAAAATCTTGAGGAGAAGAAAATCCAAAGGCAGAGGCCTAAGCATAGTAGATGTTGGGAAGGCCTGGGAGAAAGAGTTAATAAAGCCAAACCAGGCACAAGGTAGGGTGTCACAGAAGCCCGTAGGTCAGGACTTGCCTCTCCTACCCTTGAGAAGAGGAGGCTTTGAAACTGCCTGTGGACCATGCTCAGGAGCACCTATGTACTCCCAGCAACCCCCTTCACTGTCCCCTTTCCCTGACATTTTTCTTTGGTTCCCCTTCTAGAGCTTGGTATTGTTTCCTCTTCTAGAACTTGGTATAGGTCCCCTCCTTAGCTACCTCCCTGTCTTCCACAGGGAACTGCAAGTCTTCTTATGAGAGTCTGTGTCGCTCCCTCTCACTGCTTTCCAAATGTAGCTGATAGACCCTTTACATAGTAAGAAGTCCCTGCATGTCTGAGTTGCACTGCTTCAAGGAAGCTCTGAATTAGGTGGTCTTCCCTGACCTGCCTGCCTGAGCCTCCTTGTGTGCTCAGTCTCTAGGAGCGTTCCTGCCTTTTGGCAGGGGACAGGGATAGGTTGAAAACCCAGCCCTGCAGAGTTTCAGGGCAGCAAGCAGTTCCGCCTCTCAGGGAGCGCCCTTGTCTCCGGCAAGCTAGGTGGCTTCTTCTCTTACATAAGATGTGTGTTCTGGCAGGGAATAGCTGCCTGAGTGAGTGTTTAGCAAAAATGATTTGTGTGGAGTTATTTTGAGACCCCAGGGGAGGGAATGGCAGCCAAACCCTGCAGTATTTTAAACCGCATCACTCATCTACAAAGATTAATATGTTATAGCGTCTCAGCCGGAACATGGAAAAAGAGAAATAAGAATGTTAGGGCCCCAACAAATGATAAATGCCAGTTCTCTCTGTCCACACAAGGTGACTTCAGTGGTTTGGATCAGACTCAGTACTTCAAGATTCTGTCATATTCTTTCCTCAATCCTGCCTTTTCTGTGGATACCAGGTAGGTCCAGGTTCCCTTCTGTGGGGCTGGCATGGCTCCTCTGGAAGGGCAGTATTGTGGCTCTCCCTGCCCCACAGGACACAGAAGTGAGCCCACATTTTTTGTAGCAGCCCACATTACTGATATTATTAGTGGGACCGCAGAGTTCCATACTGACTGGGAGAAATCCCCCATAAAGCATTCACCTCTCCCTCCGACTCAAGCACGAACAGCTATCTGTTAAGGCTGGGGGAATAACAGCATGGAGGACTTTCCAGTTTGGTGACATTAGGGGAGACAGCCTCCATATGAAACATTTCTCTTGTTTTTGTTTTTCTCTTGGCTGTTAAGCTGTGAAATTTGCCTCACCGCTCCCGCCCTCTTGCTGACAGCTGTCCTCTTTGCCATTCAGTAGCTAGTGTCTCCTAGGACGGCTGTCTGGGATGGAGGAGGCCTTCTTCCTTTCCCCCCTGAATCCACAGTTGGATAGCCTAAGCATTCCTTACGTCCAGAGATCTAATTGCCTTCTGACTTGGAGGGATCCATTGGGCCCTGGGGTGTCCAGGCATTTGATAGACTGGAGGGCAGAGCCCAGAAAGAACTGGCATTCATTTTGCTTTGTTTTATATTTTTAGAGGACGTACAATTACTTTAATGGCAAAATCTAGGGAAACAAAACTACATCGTTACATCACAAAGGCGAACCCAAAGCATATAGCCTCCCTGATTCCCCAAAGTTCCCTGAGAGGATGTGCAGCTTTGCATTTTTCTTTATAATTTAGTGGCTTTGTCACAGGCCTTTTATGTATACCCCAGCACTGGGTATAGGAAGGAGGCACACTTCAAGGGAAGTATTGCTCATGTTTGCATGTGTGAGAGAGAGAGAGTGAGAGATTGATTGACTGCTGGATTGATTGATTTCCCTCAGTTTGCATCTCTAAGGAGCTAGTAACCACTGTCTAAAACGCTTTAGCTGATGTGGTTTCTTTCCTGTTCTGAGAAGAAGATGAGAATGGCCTGACAGAGTCAGGGTCATAGCAGAGAGAGAACTAGGAACACGAGTGAGAATGCGCATACAGGCCAGCTTCTGCCCAGTGTACAGCAGGGTAGAGGTCTCAGGCGCAGCTCTGGGGCTGTGGAGGAGATGAGGAGAGTGTGCCACTCTAGACTCCTGCCAAAGAAGGGGTTGGCTCCTCCATGTCTCCCAGGTGTAGATTGGGCTCTCCTGTGAGCTGGACCAAGAGACCCAGCTATTGGTGTCCCTGCTCCACTCCACTCCACACCCTACACTGAAAGTTAGTGCCACTCTGCTTCTTCCCAAATGACTGAGGTTTTTGTGACAGCTGCTGTCTTTTACCTGAGGCTCCTATATGTGATTCCAGCCCTCAGAGAGGCCACGACTATTTCTTCAGCCCCTCCTTCCTCTCCTCACTTCCCTTCCCTTTTCTCCCCCTTTCCTTTCTTCTTTGCCCTCCTTCCTTGGGCAAGTGAGCACATACACGTGTGTACCCACACACACTTGCACCCCTTGACTGTCATCAGCACAGGATGAGTGTTCTGTTGAGACCTATGTTCAGGGAAGTTTCTCTCCTCTATCCTAAAAACTCCATGGCCACTTCCTCCTCTCATTAGGAATCCTTATTGGGGGAGGCTCCTACCCTAGACCGCCCTTCAGCTGTGTAATGAGGAGCACACTAGAGCCTCCTTTCCGCAGGCAGTAGGCAGCCTCACCGCACAGGTTAATCTTCTGTGTGACTGCAGAAACCCCAGAAGGCAGTCCCCTTACTGTCCTCCCTTCTGGTCCTTTTCCCAACTGAAACTTTGTATCCAATGTCACAGTTCAAATCCTGGTACTTTGGTGCCTTTTTGCCACACTGTGACAGGGGCTTAAAAGCCTTAATAAGTGTGCACACCATGCCTTCTCCACATGCAGACCACAGCAGTGACTGAAATAGTCATTGCTGCAATCTCGCATCAGTGGACAGTAAAAGATGCAGAGAGCCTTTCTTTCCCTCTCTTCTCCCAAATGGGAAATAATCACTTTGCTAGAACAGTCTTTCCCTGAATCCCATGAAGTAGATTCTAGGCAGTGGATTTGCTGTTCCTTTTTATCCCTGAGAGTCAGTGAATGAGACAAGGAAATGAATACACTGCTTGTCACAGCACCACCAGGGTCTCCACAGCTCCTGGGGCTGCTGCTGAGAGACAAAGAATGGAAATGGGCTGAAATGGGGGCCAAGGAGGCAGGAAGGCTCCAAGAGGACCAGGCTCCACCTCCCCTATCTCTGGTGGGTTTCCTTTTCCCTCAGCCTAGGGGTTCTCTGTCGCTGTAGCATCCTGCTGAGGGTAAAAGCCCAACTGCTGGTCACAGGGAGAGAGGACTGATAAGCAGTCTGCATGTGTGTGCACGCACGCACACACACACACACACACACACACACACATTGATTCTCCCGAAAGCAGAATATCTCTCTGCCTAAGCTCCCAAAACCAGCTCTCAGCAGAAAAAGGGATGCTCCCCACTGCACACCCCACACACCCTTCAGACCTTCTAATGCTAGAAATGTATTTCCACTTTAAAGATTCCCTTCATATTAATTATGTAGGTTTACAGAGGGAAAAGAGTAGAATAGTAGGAAATCAACACTCTTGTCTCGTGAGGACCTTGGGAATACTTAGCCCAGAGAAAATAAGACATGATGAGAAGAAATAGATGTTGTGTCTTCAAATATTTGAAGGGCTGTCAGATGAGTAATGGATATTTTATGTGGTCCCAAGGAATTGCATCAGATCTTAGAGAGCCTGGACTGTCAGATTGTTGAGTTGCGATTTTATTTGGTAAGTATAGGAAGCCACTCTGGGTTTTGAGAAGAACATGTGCTGTAGGAAGATTATTCTGGTAGCTGTATGTATGAAGAGTCAGAATAGGGGGAAGTGGAGGGCCAGCATTCAGGGAGGTCAGAAGATTATTAGCCAGATGGGACAATCTGAACAAGCAGAATTATGTTGAAGAATGAGAGCAAAATCTATGGAGGCAAAACTAGTGAAAGTATAGGGATGTGGCAGTCATTGGGTCATGTGGGTAGAGGAGAGAAGAGTCAAAGAGGAGTAAGGTTTTCAGCTTGGAATGATGGTAGTGCTAGAGCCAGAAAAGGAACCTCTGGAGGAGGAAGAAGATAAGTTTGATCTAGCTACATTGAATTTGAGATTTTGGTAGGACACCCAATGGGAGACCTCTGTTAGGCATTTTGAAATGGGATCTAAAGCTTAGGATAGTTCAGGATTGCACGTCTGTGGGCTACATGATCACCATGTTGGAGAAGGTGAGAATGGACAGGGATATCCCTGCTGTGGGATAGTGGCCAGGATAAAAAGAAAGGGCACAGGCTATGACTGAGGGCAATAGCAGGAGACAAATCATGAGGCACAGAGAATGAAGACCACAGCAGGGAGAAGCCAAGGGAGGAAAGAGCCCCACTGCGGGGTCAGTGCCGTGTCCATCTTATAGGACCTCTGAGTTCCAGGAATAGAAAAACAGCCTGAATATGAAGTCTTGGGAGCAAAGACTTCTGCACTAGAGATGCGGCAGTGGATGGATATTGTCAGGGGGTGGGGGAAGCAGTTATTATGAGGATCAAAGTGTGGCAAGTCTGGCATTTTCAAGGTCTGAGCTGAGGGTGCATGTTTTGAGTGCGGAAATCTGAGTCACAAGAACAGGGAAAGGGCCATCATAGAACAGGGCCCAGGAGAGAAGGGTGGAGGGCACACACCTGTACTCAGTGTCCGCTGCCTCAGTTTCCCTTAAGATATGATTCCTTTCCTTCACTTTCTAAGTTGTTTGACCATAAGGATTTTTTTAGTGTTTTTATTAGTATTGTAATTTAAGCAATTCATATGCTCTTGCGGGTACTGACATTCTCATTATGGGGAGTTGAACACTGCCCTGCCTGAATTGTTTTTAGACCAGCACACGTGAGAGCAGGAATAGGCAAACTTCCTATAAAGGGCCAGACGGTAAATAATTTAGACTTTGTGGACCTTATGGTCTTTGTCACAACCACACTACCTTAAGTATGGTGGTTTCCCAATAGAGCTTCATCTGTGACACTGGAATCTGAATTTCTGGCCATTTTCTTGGGTCATGAAATATTCTTTTGATATTTTTTTTTTCAGCCAATCAAAAATGTAAGAATCATTCTTGGTTCATGTGTTGTACAAAAACGTGGGCAGACTTACTCCTCAGAGCGCTGTCTACTGCTGTAGAGTGTGATAACCAAAGAAAAAAGAAAAGGAACGCCATTCTTTACCTGTAACGCAGAATCCAAGCTGCTTATCAGAACAAGGTGTATCCGTGTGTCCAAGATCTGCCTGTGCTCTTCAAAATTCCTTTATTTCTTTATTTTTCTGCTTTCCCCACTTCTTCCTCTTTCTTCTCTTCTTTCTTTGTCCCCTACCACCCCACCCTTTAAAGTAAAGTTAGTAAGAAAGATAGTAAAGGGCTCTAACTCAGCTTCTCAGCTCTCAGCCATTTTATTCATTGTGTTGATTGGTGGCTCTTAGTATTCTGACACTCCTCGCTTTTCCTCCCCGTTTCAGAAGCTGAGGATACCAATTTCTAGACATTTGGAATTTACTTGGCCTAGGAGGAGGAACACAGAGCAATTTTCTTTGAGTGAAAGCTCAAGAAAGGCTATAGTTTGGAAGTACACTCAACTCATCTCAGAACCATTTTGTTCAAATAACACAAAACAGCTTGGTTTGGAAAAAGTCACTCTAAATTTATGCAAGTAAGTAGCTTTTACATTTGGCTGCCAGGTGTGTGCCACAATACCTTCTGGAAGCTTATACTTGCAAGATCCACATGGATATTTCCTGTGACTTTCTCCCCACCCTGAAGCTAATCTCTGTAGGAGCCTGGACAGTAGATTCAAATTTTCTCTTTATCCATTAATATGAAATAAAAAAAGACTAAGATGAGGAACCCATTGGTGCCAGAAATGAAAAAGAAAAAAAATAAATCTAAGTTCTATTTGATTCAAAGATAAAGTTCCATGTTTAAAATAAGTCAGAAAAAGCAAAGTTGAGGTTCTCATAGAAACCAACTCCCCCTCCTTGCTCCTATTGGTGCTGTTAGGTGCTGTCTCCACAGAGCCTCCTTGTTACATAAAAGCCTGAGTCCTGTAGGCACCTTCTTGTCATTTGAAAGGCCATAGTGGCCCTAGCTTTTGACCTCAGATTCTTTGTTTTCTGTGTGTTAATGAAGATACAAAGCTCTGGATTGATGTGGATAATGAAAAGAAACCCAAGGGAAGATGCATTTGGAGGGCACCAGTATATCTGTGCCCAGTTGTTCTCTTCTGCAATGTGTTGACGGTGACATGGTCACAGCTTCTACTTGCAGCAAACCCCCAAAAGAAGCATGTATTTTGGGAAGCCAATAACCTGCCACCTCCAGTCCCTTTTCCCCAACAATCCCAAAGATAGCCTGGCTGTTTGATTGTGGCCACACTTTCAGAATGCCACAGGAGGGGGAAAGCCTTATTAATCAGTGAATGTTTTTTCTCTATTTAAAAAATCATTGCTTTCAAATCTTGCCCTGCAATGAGGAGAATTATTAAAGGTTATTCCAAAGCTATCTGATTGTTACTTGCTGTACCAGCGCTATCTGTAAAAGCTTTTCTCCCTTTTGGGAGTGATTCTTTGGTGTCTAAATCTAACGTAAATCAAGCTTGTTGAAGCCAGTTCTGCATACTGCCTGGCTAGACTGAGAGCAGGAAATCTAGTGTGAGGCCCTCAATCCACTCCTCCCTTGCCTCTTCCACTTAGGTGATCAGTGTTTCGGCGTTTAACATAAAATCACCTTAAAGTCCTGGAAACAGAATCCCTCATTAACTCTTCAGATGTTAACTCTGATGCATAGAGAACTCAGGATGGAGATTGTTTTAACAGATTTATTGTATCAGTTTCTGCTACATTTTCTCCTCCCTGACATTCATGTAGCAAGCGATTATTGAGCATCTACTATGTGCCCAAACTGGTTACATCCCTTACCACAAAAAAACTGCATAATGGGGATCTATAAAACAGGCAAGCAAAGTCTGTTATGATTTGTGTCAGAAACAGAGCACGTTTAACAGCCAAGCACTGCACTTCCTTTCTGTAGATGCCTCCCTTCCATCTCCCTTCCTTTCTTCAAAGGAAGTTCTCACTGCATTGTAAAGACTTAGTCTTATTGTTCCTATACCCAATTAACTTCAGTCCCTGGTCTTTCAACAAATGCATCAAACATCACAAAATCAGAATAACCTAATAAAAGTCTATCCTAAAGAACCCATGAACTAAATACAGCTTCATTCTTAGCTCCTGCCCAGTTCTGACTCCCTTGACTACAATTACCTGAAGTGTTTGATCCCTTTAATTAGGATTCCTTCATTCTTCTTTTATCCCTTTATTCTGATCATTGAAGAAGCTTTAGCAGTGGCATGTTCCAAAATTGGCCCACAAGATGCTACCTCCCCCGAGGAACAAAGTAGAGATTTAGAGAACAAGGGAGAGAATAAAGAATTTGAAGCAATGCAAAATCTTTATTTTATTTCCGAACCTTTTAATATAAATTGAGGCCTTATACCATGTAGAGCTAACTTGTAGGAACCAACCAGTCTACCATTTTTCTTTCTGTCTGGACCATTTTAGGGACATGAAAATGTAGATGCTAAGTGAGATGGCTTGTAGATCTTTGTTGTTAACTGATTCCCGGACAACACTTGGAACTTAAGATATCCAAATTGCTTTAACACCTATGAGCAGGAACCTAGAGCAAATTTTAATGCGTGAGATGTGTTCCGGTTCTGAGAACCGACAACCTAAGCTGATTTGGCTGTGTGTATATATTAAGTGATAGCCACATTACTTGAAATGAAGCAGATTGCCTGACAGCCTCTGCCTTTTATATCAATGGTTGAGTTTTTGTTCTTGACATTAAGAAGGAAAGAGCTATCTCTATATTGTTATCACCAAAGAATGTTTGAAATCGTCCCAAACAAATTTACAAGTGCTGCTTTTCTTTACCCACATACACAGTTTAAGTGTCCAACTCTCTGTGAGGTGGGCTTTTTTTTTTTTTAACTTTTGTTTCTTAGTAGGAAGAAAGGTAGTGGAGAAGGTACAGACACGGAACTAATTGAATCTGGGGGTAAAAACTCTGCTGAGAGCCTGTGGATTATAAATTGAGTAGCTGCAGCAGCAGGATCTCAGGCAAAGGTATTGGAGTGCAGTCAGTGTGACAGGAGGCTTATTTTGGTGTTTTTTTCTGTGCCATGCCTTGTCCTTGACAATTACTCCAGGGGACTGGAGAGGGAGAGGTGTCCATAGTTTCCCATTTGAAAAACTTCTCAGCTTTCCTACCTAAGGTCCTAGAGACTAGGATGAAGATGACCCAGTAGATGAGACAGTCTGGTCTCATGTCCCTGTCCCAGCTGTCTCTCCCTCATATCTACACTCAGCCCCACTTTATCTGCTGGCCAGGTATGTTGCTGGTAGATAAAGCTTGTTTTTGTTTCAAAAATCCCACCAGAACCACTGTTTTGTGTCCTGTGCGGTTTGATCAGTAAAAATTTTGTTGAAATTTTAGGGAGTAGTATTTAAAGCAGAGGTATTTAGATTTAAATCTATAAAAGAAGTCTTTGAATAAATATAGAAAATAAAGTCATAACTCAGTGATCTGATCCAGTTTCACTCTAAGAAGAGGGGTCAATGTTGTGATTGACTACCTTCTGCCTTTAGGATAGAATGATAGAATTTCCATTGCCATCAGGGAACTTATTTATAACCCAGTAGTCATCCCCACAGTGTTCCTCTGATATTTTGTCCAGATTTTCTTTCCCCTAATAATTACACCCCCAGCTTCAAGCTAAGCATTTTCCCTCCTTTCTTGTGTTTACACCTTTCAAATATTTGCAGATTGTTATCGTGTCACCCTCTTAGTCACCGCTCAGCCGAGCTGTACAGATTTAGCACCTTTTATCTTCCCTTTAAAGGCAGGCCTCCCCGCCCCTGAGTCATTTTCCCCTGCTCTCTTTAAGTGTGCTCCAGTTTTCTGCATTTCCATGTGGCCACATAGCCTCCTACTGCTGATCATAGGTCATACATGGGAATTGCTTTCCTCTTCTGCTATATTGGAAGCTAAGCATCTCCCCTGTGCCCCAGCCACAGTTCTCCCAGATGTTGATGCTCAACATTGATTGCTTTATCTCTGGGTTTAAACTGCATTTTCTAGATGTGCCAGTTTAAAGACCAGTGGGGTACAGAGGTGTAGCCATGCTGTTTCTCATACTTGAAGTATTATGTAACCATGGGAAAGTGGGATGTGTGTAGTTAAGGATTCTGTAGATCCATCTCCTAGATTGCTCTAGACCTCATTTAGGGTCTATGACCCTGCCAGTTCAAAGTATTTATTTTTCACTAAAGCTTATTCATTCAATACATACTGGGGCTCTGCAGTGTCTTTGTGTGCTAGACAGTGTGTTGGATGTAGGAAAGAATAGAATCTGAATATGACACAGTACCCGCCCTCAGAAGCAATTTCTGTTTTAGTTTGAGTTTTATTTCAGTTGAAAATACAAGATTCTCGCTGACCAGCTCGTGGTGGCAGTGAGGGGAGAGAGCAGGTTTACCAGAACATCCATGAAATCACAGGATTCTAGTTGGGTGAAGTCTCACAGACCCTGGAACCTGGAATGTGACTTTGGGTCTGAGAGAGTCCAGGGGATCTCCATTGTTGATGCAGAGTAGTCCTCTCTGCTCACTGTCTCCTTCCTCTGGCTCCTGAATGGGCTTGTTTTACACACTGCCTCATTCCAGTTCCAGAAAGGGAACATGTTGGTTCATCTGGTAGCTACCATCTCTGTTTGGCCAGAATTTTTTTCTTTTCTTTTCTGGTGCTGGAGATGGAACCTAGGACCTCACACATGGTGGGCAAGCCCTCTACCTCTAAGCTACATCCTCAGCCCCAGAGTTTTTCCTTATGCCTGCCTGACTATAGATTGGCTTTCTTTGAATCTGATGTAGTGCTACCTCTCCCTCCCCTCTCTGCTATTTCCCACCTTCTGCTCTTACTTCCTATTCCCAGCTGTGGAGAGAGAAAAGAACAGAGGCCTCGGTCATGTGCTGGGAAACATGGTTGCCCAAGGCTGTCTCCTACCAAGGGATGTGGCATCATGGGCCCCATGACTGACTCACCCACTGCATTCTGCCTACACTCTCCCAGACGGACATGCATCTGCCTAGCATAATCCAGTTATCTATTACATGTTAACACTGCAGCCTATAGGCCAAATGGCAAATTTAGTCACTACTAACATACCTTATGCAATGGGAGAAGGAAATAATCTTTTTTAGCAGGCAATTGAGCTTCATGAACATGCAGTGTGCCTTCCCACCATCCAACACGTGCCTAGCCCAGAGTAGACAAGTGTTGGTGAAATGGAGGGAGGGAAGGCCTGGTGAGCTATGGAGTTCTCAGATATCCTAGGTGGGCAGAAGGCAGGTTCTGCCACCCCCATGCCTTTCCCTCCTGAGGTCTGCCACAGCAGGGAGAACACAGTGGACGCACAGTAAGCACCATCGACTAATCCTTCAAACTGGCTTTTGTTTCCACTGATTTTGTTTCCCTCTGCTAATGTCTGGCCTTTTGTTTGCTGGACTAAGTGCCATTGGGAAACTGTCACTTCTGGCCAGGGCAGATTTGCCATACCTCCCCTTGGCTCCCACTGCCTGGTAGAGGAAAAAGTGGACACGCTTTGAGTCCTAAGGCTTAATTATCATAAAATTCAACATACAGTGTAAAATATTCAGTGCAATACATAACCTTCACGTAGCCATCAATAATATCTCTTATATAGCCATTATCTTGTCATTAACAAAAATTTGTTCTTGTTTCAAAGCCTACTGGCCAAAGTGTTTGTGTTAATTGACCCAGTTCGTCAATGTCTCGAGGTGTATAATTTTTTTTTAATAGAATGATTACTCCTTAGCCCAGCATTTTAAGTTTGAAAGGAGGCACCCTGTACTTCATGAGTCAGGCCTCGGGTGAGGAATCTCAAAAGGGCATGATCAAAATTGTAGGATTTTATGGCCGGGTGAGCCTTTGCAGATCCCTCATTTTATAGACAGAGCCTGTGAGCTTAGCAAAGTTGAATGGTTTGTCAGTGGCAGAGCAGAAACCAGAACCACAAAATGCTGACAGCTAGTAATGAAGTTTTTCTCCCATAGTCCAACAGAAATCAGGCAAAATGCTTTTTATTTTTTGTTTTAAGTAGTCTTGATCAACCATTCATACTCTGGAAAGCTTAGAAAAAATGTGGAAAGTAATGAGCTTTTACCTATGGGCAGATGTGTCTGTAGGGTTTTAATGAGGCTGGGGAGCCATATGGAACTGGAGGGAGAGCGTGTCGCCTGCCTCCTCTGTCTCTGCCTTTGTGGAACTCAGCTAAGTAGGCCCATGGGTACTCTCTTCATTGTGGCACAGCCCCTGATAGGAAAGGAAAATGCTCAAGAATACTTAGGATGTAGATACAGTTTTTGTTTTTTCATTAAAACAAAATATTTGTGTTTCTCAAATGGTGTCAGTGTCAAGGGGAAGCCAGGCACTTATTCTGCTCCTGTGGCGTTGGAAGCATAGCTGAGTCCATGTGCCCTTATCAGCAGGCAGTGCCACACTGGCTGCATTATCAGAAAAGATAGCTATTAGTGGTAATACGCAGGATCCAGAAATACAGGCACTTGCTCACCTGGCTAAGGAGGGCTTCTGGAACTCTGGTGAGAACTCACTTTGTGTTTTCAGTCTGAGGTCCCTGTGATTGAGTAGCTCTCCGTTGCTGCCCACCCACTCAGCCCAGCTGCAGCAGCCTTGGGTTTGCTATGTTGAGAACCCACCTTTTATTTCTGTCTACCTGTTTTATCTTTTTTGGTTAAAGTCCATTCTATCAGTGAGAAAGCGGCCCAGCGAGGACAGCAGCCTGGCAGCGCAGGCCTCGTCAGGGTGAAAGAAGGTGCAGCATACCCTGGCCAGTGGCACCCACTGAAGTTCTGGCGACAGCAGCTGCCTTGCTGGCGTTAGGAGGCTTGCACTCGCATGGTCTCCTCTCTGTCAGTGCACAGTGTGTTCTTTGCCTTCTCTTTTGATCCCGTAGGACACAAAAGCAAATCCAGAGCCTGACACACCCTCTGGTCTTCACACCTCATTCTCTGCCAGTCTTTTTCAAACTGTGTGTTGTGTACCACTCAGGGTCTTAAATCAATTCAAGTCATAGCCATACTGGGTTTTTTTGGTTTTTTTGTTTGTTTGTTTTTTTAATGATATGGAGCAGAAGAGAGACTGTTTAGTCAAGATTAACCATTGCTTTGTGGATACTTTATATATATATAGTGTATGTACTCATATGTTAATGTGTATGTGGGTCATAGTTAAAATTAAAAGTCTGGAAAACACTCATCTACACTACCTTTATTTGGAGATGTAACTTGGCTCAACAAATTTCTAACACACTTTCAAATATCATAAAATTCTTCCTCTTCTCCTGGCTCAGACTTTGAACCTTGGTCTGGTAATAGGGTCTCCTGCCACCTAAGGGCCCCCTTGTCCCTTGGCAAGGGATTACTTCAGAGGAGACAGGTCAAAGAGAAATTCCTTTCCCTTTTCCCGCCCATATGTCTGACAGGAATTGATATAAATGGATCTTTACTTATTTCCACTTTTAAGAGGGCAGAGAAACAGCCTGCTTCAGCTGACAAACGGAGCCAGCTGCTGAATGTGGAGAAGCAATGTGAACAAAGGCCCTCCTTTCCTCTCCATCCACACAGAGTGTTGTGGTTTGGTTTCCACAGGCCCAGAGGATTCTCTCATGAAAATGTTCTGAATGCATTTCTGCTTGATTTGTTTAACTCCCTGGGCCCATTGGGCCATCGTGTCTTCTCAGCTTCATCACTTGGTGGTTCTCAGGTTTCAGAGAAAGCTGCTGGATCTCTGCAGGTGGACCAGGTTCTTGCTATTTCAGAATACCAAGAAAGTGACAGAGGAGTTGAGTAGGTACTCAGCCAGCAAAGCTCTTAAGTCTTTAGTATCCTCCTAGTGGAAATTTTTTCCCTGGGTTCCTACTGCCCCCTACCTTGCTGATCTCAGTTCTAGCCCCAGGGGTACATAGCAGCCCCAACCACACAGCACCCCAGCTCTGCTGCAAGGGTCAGAAAAAGAGTGAAAACTTGCTTTTGCATTGTTCTTGTTTCTGCAGCAAAGCTTTATGTATGGGTGTGTGGCAAAATAGTTCAACAGAATCATTTATTTTATTTTTCTCTCAGGCAATTCTGCTCTTGCTTAGTTTGCAGATATAAGATGAAAAGTGGTGTTGTCCACTGGTGTTGTGAAAAACATGGGCTATCTTTCACTGCATTTTACTCTAGCCTTGTCTCTCTCTTCAGGGTTAATCTCAGCCTTTTTGGCTCCTGACTTTCTTGCCTACTTGTACAAAAATAAGCTTCACCTTCCTGCAGCCTGGAGTACTGAAATGCAAGGGATGAGACAGCCTTGGTGAACTTCTCAACCATGTGACACTTGAGTAGGGCCTTCAGCTTTCCCATCTTTGCAAAAGTTAGAGAGTTGTCACTGCTGCCAGCTCTTCTTGCTCCCCTGCGGCAGTCTCTGTTGCCACTGCCCTCCCAACCTATGGTACCGTTGCGGATGATCTGTTCTATTTGCAAGGCCTAGAGGTTCAGAAGGAAAGTTCTGTTTTTCATCTGCTGAGAACCCAAGATGCAGGCTAGTGACTTTCTTTTAGGTTTGAGATCTTGAATCTATACCCTGGCCACAAACTTGGGCAGCCACCTAGCTTTACCTACAAGCAGGTGTACCTTCTGTCCCAGCAGTGGCAGGACCTCTTCTCCCAAGAGTGCCTGTTTGCAGTAGCCTAAGTGCCCCACTTCTGCTTTCCCCCGGTCAAGTGTCGTGTCCCTTCACTTGGGCTGTTTGTGAATAAGCACTCCTTGTTCTGTTACTGCAGCAGGAGGGACCAAGAGCCATTAGGAGACATGGACACTAAATGTATCCTCTCCCTAATTTTGATTATTTTTTTTTTTTTTTGTCTCTAGCCCAGTGCAGCTTTTTGCTTTATAATTACAGCTGTAGTATGAATTACTTGGAAATATGTATGAGTCTTACCCAGATATCAAAATGTAACGTATTTCACGATCTGTCACAGACAACCACTGTTAGTGATAAATGTATTTTCAAAGCAACTGATTGAATCCAAGAAAGAAGAGACAGTTCATGTTAGTTAATGAGCACTTACTTTGTGTTAACAAAAAAAAAGGAAAGAAACAACTATTTTCACTGGATACAAACAAATATAAAGAATAGGTTTTTTAACCTCAGGAATCTTAGAGGCTAGTTAGAAGGTCAAAGAAGACTTTGAGATTTGAACTAAGAGCAAGGATGGTAATGTTAATAATAGCTAAAGTATATTGTACCTTTCCATGTATCAGGCATTGTTCTGACACTTTTACACACATAATCTATTTTGCACGGATAATCTCTCCTAGTGCATACCTTGAGAAGTAGACGTGTTATTGTGCCTCTTTACAAATAGGGAAACTGAGACTTTTTGTTCAGTAGTTTGGCCTTCATGAAGCCAATAAGTAACAAAGGCGAGATGTGAACCTGGGTCTCTCTGGCTGTAGACCCCTAATACTTCATCAGTATTCTGGTTTTTTCTGTCTCACATTCTGACTGAAAGCCTGATGGTACTAGGGTCCAAAGTACAACCAAAGGACAGAGGCGGGAAGCTTATTTGAAGAGGAAAATGATGCTGAATTAACACTTTAGAATTTGATGTGAAAGACAATAAGGAGAAAATTCTGGAGTCAGCTGCTGTGGCTCTGGGGAGGCACAGTGACTGGGTTGGCAGTGTCGTGTTGGTGAGAGCGTTTTTCATGTAAATGATGGCTAAAGCTAAGGACTTGTAAGGAGTGAGGGGTTCAAATCTTGGGGTGTCGTTGTGCTTCCTGCCCACTTCCTTGGACCGCTCCTTTCCCCAGGTGCTCTTGACAATTCCCACATGCTGTGGCCAAGAGCCCCTTTCCACCATGGCTGCTGCCAGAGTCAGGTTTTCCCACCTGCAAGAACTATACCCCTCCTCCCACTTCTCTCTGTCTCTACCTTAGTGTCAGATCAGATGGAATTCATCCCTCACTGCTGCCATGTTGGAGGCATCAGGGGACTGTCCTTACTGGGCAGCAGGCCTACTTGGGACCCTTTTCATCACAGATTCTCCTTTTCTCCTGACACAGGCATTGAATGCCCCCGAGGGGCCCGAAACCTCCCCGGCTTGGTGCAGGAAGGAGAGCCATTCAGCGAGGAAGCTACACTTTTCACCAAGGAGCTGGTGCTGCAGCGAGAGGTAGGACTTTTCCCAGTTGCTTCTTGTGTGAGAGCAACAGGAAAATCAGGTTCCCTTGGTCTGACTTTTATTGCCAAGGCAGAGATGAGTGGTCACTTTTTTCCACTGCCCAGCTTTGCACGTCTATGAGCCATTCTTGTGTCTGCCCACATCTTGTTTCCTTGAGCCCTGCATCATTGGCCAGCCACTCTCAAATGGCTCCTTGCCACCGGTGGTCTGGGATGTGCAGTGAACACCAGGCCGGCCAGCCAGGATCCTAATGCAGAGAGCCTCCAGCTTTGCAGTCCTCCTCCTTGGCGAATTAGCCTGAGCTGCCTGCCTCCAGCTGGATTTAGAAGCTTGACTAACCCTGTCAGGGGCCAATTTTCTTTGAACATTTATTTGTATCTTTGAGTAATTGCATTTTCTGTAGCGGGTTTTCTGACTTAATTTAATTGTATTTCTGTTTCTGCCTGTTGGGCTGGCTCTTGCAGGCAAGAGTCAGCCTTTCAGCTGCTGTGGGGCCCTTCTACCTGCTCATTTTGCTCCAGTCTTTGTCAACAGATCCATCTTCTTTCCAGGACTAGGCCAGCTGTTCATCCTGCTATGTGGTCACCAGGAAAGAACAGTGAGAAAGGGCCAGGCTCACACTTGGGATTTGGGATCTGCCTTTGTCCCTATTTCTTTTATAGTCAGGTCTCTCAGGTCCCTCCAGCTTTCATGCAGTATGATAATATGCACAGAACTGCATACAGTGTGCTCCTAGAGGATTTCTCTCTCATGGATCTCAGATCCTGGGAGCAGATACATTTGGCATCGTTCAGATGTTCAGTGATACAAAAACCTGTGTAGAAGTTTCAAAGTCTTATTTAGACTTGAATCACCAGCAAACACATCAGTGTGAGAGGTGTGGGATGCTAGCCTGAGTGTTGGTGTCGGGCTCCCCTGCCTTTCAGAGAGCCACCACTTGGACCTTTGACCAAGCAGTATTTTTGCTGTTGGTTGCCACCTCTTTGGGAATACTCTAGCACTTATCTTCTTATTTTGTGAAAGAAACAAGTTCCTAATTTTCAGTTCAGGAGATCTGGGTTCTATTTCCTTCCAAATGTCAACTATAACCACTTGGTATTATTGCTTCTGCTTTGTTGCCATCTGTACAGTGGTTGGGATGCTTAATGTATCATCAGATTCACATTGCTCTCTGTTTTGTTTTTAAGATGTATTTCTACGTGTGAAGCAGAAATCCCTGATATTGACATGCCTACCTGTCCCCACCCGCCTCATTTCCCAACTCTACTATGTAGCTTGAATCTTTTCGATTAAAGACAGCTCCGTGCTACAGAAGTGTTTTAAGATTTCACTGTAGTTGTCTATCAGAACATGGTGCAGTTTTTGAAATGGCCCAGAGATTAGGTGGAAGAAGCTAGTAGTGTAGAATTTCTCTCTCTTACTTCATTGGCCTTTGCATATTGAACTCTAAAGAGTAGCTGTTGGAAAAAGCAGGGGAGTCCACTTGAGTTCACAACTGAAAGACACCACAGGAAGCAGGGCCAGATGGCTGCTTGCTTCTTGTGCTTTGGGTAAAGGGAGGGAACCCCTTATTTGGGTTGCCTAAGACGTTTGTTGGAAGTGTTCTCAATTAGCTATAGAAATGAAATTTCTCACCAGTAATATTCTTGTTTTTTCGCATCTCCCAAAATTTCTTTCCTTTCTTTTTCAACTTTTGTTCTCCCAGCCACTTTTCTTCCTGATATTATTTCTGGCCCTCTGGTGGGCCAGACAAAAAGACAAGGGGTCAAAGAGAATACTGACCACTTAAAAGGAATGAGTGGCCTAGTGCTCTTCTACTCTGGTATGATTACTGTGACCTTACCTCTGTCTGTGTATTGTTCATATTTACCAGTGAAAAAGTTGAAGTTTTTCCTCACCTTCTTTGATGCCCCAGGCACATGAGTTTGCAGATTCTTATTCGAATCCAAAGTTGATATTTATCTTTCTTGATTGTAGTAGCGCAGTCTTTCATAGCCATGTGGAAAGGGTCTCTTGGTAGAGAACCTTGCTGCATTTCTTGGCTGTTTATATGATGATTTGGGCAAGCTGCTTTGAAGGATCATTATCCAGAGGAGATGTGAGTATGACCTAAGCTATGAATGAGACAAGATGTTGAGTACAGGAACCAGTTGCAGGCATCTTCCTTCATAGAATGAAAGGGGGGGGGGGCGTGCTGTTTTTCAACAATGTCAGAGTGAAGAGGGGTTTTCTTTTGTAAGAGCTTTATTCACTTCATTTTACCTGAGTAGCACCTTCACCTTTATTTGTAACTTGTCTTGGGGAATGGTTTTCTTTGCTCTCCCCCAACTCCTACCCCAGCAGGGATCTGGCAAAGGAGAGAAGTCTGGTGCACAGGAACCCCTGGATGCCAAGACCCTTCCTGCCCTTAGAAGAAAGGGCTGTGTAAGTGCAGGGAGGCAGCACATGGACTTCCAGCCTTCACCCCGGGTTGCCTTACCTGCCAGGCAGCCTCCATCATGCTGTGTTTCCCTCCAAGAATTGTGGAGTCGAGCCACTGCTGGGTCCACAGTTGAACTGGGTTTTTTTGTGCCTTGTGCCTATTCCTGTGGTAATCAAGCATAACCAGGTGTTCTGAAGATGTGATTGTCCTTATCCTGCCTCATTCGTCCCTTGAGTTTGCTAAACGTTTGTTGATATGGTCTTTTTTTTGGCCAGGATTTCTTCCCACTGCACGCTCTCCCCAGTTACTGTTCATCTGCGTTATAGGAAAGGAAAATCCCACAGAGGCCTGGTTGTTACGAAAATGAAGCATAAACTGACTGGAGAAGGATCTAGGTGGGGAGGGACTGTGTAATGGTCACTGTCCCTATGCCCTGTGTTCCCAGGAAGGGAACGGGAAGCTAGCTTGCAGGGTGCCTGCACTGGAAAATGGCCCCACAAAATAATAGTTTACTAAGTGCGTTGTCCACACTTTTTGATGGGCAGTGCAGGAGGCAGTGCAGGAATGCCTGCCTGTCTCTTCCTGTTTGAGATGAGAAAGAATTGTCTTTCCATCCTGTATCCTCACGTGGAGGCTAAGCGTCAGACAAGGCTTTTCTCTTTTTTCAGATGGCCCCCATTATCTTGAGGCCTGATCATCCTGCTTTCCTGACATTGCATTTAACTGACTCGGCACAAAGCTACTGATGTTTCCAGCCGCCACTCAGTTCCATTTTCCTGGCGCCTTTCCTTGCACTTCTTTTTTTCCCTGCTCTACATGGTGTTTCAGGAGTCATTGGCTCCTGTTGGCTTTGGTTCTCCTCCCTGAGTTGGATGTCCGGGAAACCTGTTCCAGTTCAGTGGTCTGGGAGTTCTGGTGGTGCTTGCCAGCCTTAGGGCAGGAGGAATGATAACCTGATTCTCTTTGTGACCTTGAATCCCAGAGCAGCCATGGAACTCTCAGAGGACTTCAGTCTTAACCTTTTCTCAGAGGTCCAGGGAGCTCAGCATTTCATCCTAGCCAGACTCAGGCAGTGTATGGTATGGGTGGGCAAATCTGGCTCCCTGCCAGCTTTTAAAATAAAGTTTTGTTGAAACACAGCCATGCTAATTCTTTATATATTTTCCATGGCTGCTTTCATACTATAGCTCAATGCAACTCAGAGCTGAGTTAGTTAAGACAGAAAAATATGGCCTGCAAAGCCTTAAAAAACAAAAAAGTTTGCTGACAGCCTGCGGTGTAGAGTATGCTGAACTGCATTTAAATGGCTCATGGTTGCCCTGAAAGAGGGGGTTGGCTCTCTTATCCCCTGCCATTGAGCCTGGGCTGCTGCTGAACCATACAATATGAGATGATTGAATCTGTTGCTATAGCTGTGACTGAGCTGTGAGTGCTGTGTCCCATTGGATAACATGTTCTTGGTGACAACCCCCACCCCATACAGCTGCCTTTTTAAGGCAGTTTCCTGCCAACTGCCAGAGACAAGAAGATCTGGTGTAAGTTCCCAGATGGGTTATTGTGCCCATTGCTAGCATCTTCCCAGAGGTAGTGATGAGTGATGGCATTAGCCTATGGGTAGGCAACCAGCTTAACAGTATGGATTCCTAGGTTTTCATAGTCTGGTTATCATGTGATCCTGGGTATGTGATTCTTTCTTGCCTTGGTGTTTCTGTCTAAAAGGTGGATCTAGCAGTCCAGCCATCTTCTACCTTTTGAGGCCCTTGTCATGAATGCAGCAGTCATTTGGGATCCTCTGACTCCATCTTCCAGAAGGCCAGCTGGCCAGCACACACTCACCGCCCATCACTGCATGCACAGCACTCTGGCCGCTGCTATGTTGGGGAGACCTGAACTTTTAGGGAAGGGGCAATAGGGTATTATTAAGAGAGATCAATGTCACAATTTAACTCTGACTTCAGTTCCTGGCTGTAGGAGGTACAGTTCCCAGCAGGAAGGAGGTTGGGGGGGGGGGCATTTTGAAGGCCTTTCTTAATGACCCGTTTGTCCTCTCTGAGACCTCAGAAATTGCCCCTTGCTGCTGCCTGGAAAATGACCTTCTCATGCTAAACCAAAAACTCAGGCTTCCTCCCTGACCTATTTCCCTTCTTTCTTGCTGGCATCAAAAAAGAAGATGTGCCCCTGGGGAGCTCATTCTTCAGGCTGCAATAGACTGGGCACAGCCCTGGTTTTTCTCTCTCGCCACCCCTGCATTTTTGAAAAGCAGAAATAAATAAAAGTATTACAAGCAAGTGTTGCTTTTAGGAGAAGATGCATCTATGTATCAGGGAATGTGGTGCCACTCTGATTACTGGTGTGTGTTTAGGAAGGGCTGTTACATCTGGGAAAGAAAACATAAACATAAAGAAAACATAAAGGAAAAGGTCCACCTCCTTCATTTTAGCCCCATGTTGTGCTGCATCCTTTCAGAATCTAAATCTGTGTCCTCCCCCTGCCTTCTGGCTTTTCCCCACAGTGCCCTCAAGCACTCTGGAATATGCTGTCTGCCCTCTGGTTCCAGTTCCACCTATCCTTGTGGAGGAGACACTTATGGGGATAAAGGGTAGCAAACTGCACCAAAGTGATGAGGATAGTTCAATCCCAGGGAAATCCTAGAGGGTAAAGAACACTCAGCCTGGTGATGCCAGTAAAACCAGCTCTCCCATGCTCCCAGGTCACCGTGGCCCTGGAAGCCCTCATGAGCCACTAATAATTACCTGCTGGGAAAGCAAGCAGGCTGCCCAGCCACGTTTCATTTATTTGCACAAGGACACCTTATTCTAGCTTGTCTCAGCCACTCCCCAGGAAAAGAGGAATACATTACAGTCAGCTTTCTGAACAGCTCCTTCTCCCATGAGGCCTTAGAGGCTATTTGGACCTAAGGCTTTTCTCAACCTCCCCAACCACTTTTGACAGTCCAACACCCACCAGTGGTCTGCAAGTGGTTTGCTCTGAGTTCAAGGCTATTTTCATCAAAGGGGGCACCATTAAAAAAAGTCACTTGTTGTATTCTAGTGATACTTAATTTTTTGTAGCATTTTGTAGTTTAAAAGGGTTTTTAGGTAGGTGCAGTGGTGCATGCCTGTAATCCCAGGATTGCAAGTTCAAGGCCACCCTCATCAACTTAGCAAGTCCTTGTCTAAAAAGTAAATAAATAAATAGGCCAGTGATGTAGCTTTATGCCACTGAGTTCCATCCCCAGTACCTAAATAAAGTGTTTTTATGTACAGTATTTTCAACTCACATAAACCTATGAGAAAGAGATCAATCCCAACCTTACATTTGAAGAAACTGTTGCACTTGCCTGTCTCCACTGTCAGCTGCAGAACAAATACTAAAACTCAAATGTCTGTATTCCCAATCAAATGCTTTTTCTGCCCCAAATTTTGCCAGTTCTACTGTTAGAAGATGACCATTCTTTTATCCATGTTTTATCATTTTTCAGCTCCACAGAGTGAACTAGTAAAGGACTTTTCTGAAGGTCCAGCATTGCATGGTTCCATGAAACCTTCAGTTCTGATTCTGGACACTTGTTGACTACAGGGGATTCAAGGGGTTTGGTATGGCCAGGCCTCCTCTAAGTATTTACTCTGCTTTTGTCACTCTTTTTTTGTCTTTACATCTTGTGATTTCCTGATTTCTGCTTTATCTGTTGTTTGGCTTTTCTAGGCCTTACTTCTTACACAATGATTGCTATATTTCCATTGGATAATTTATCTCCATATTCCTATTTCTAAGCTTTCTTACAAGACAGATCTGAGTATGTCCATGCATTTGTTTAAAAAGACATGCCTCCCATTGCCCCTGGGATAAGCCCCCTCCTTGGTTTACACATACCCTTGATTATCTCTCTAGCCTCAAGTCTCACCATTCACTTCGTTATTTGCACCTTGTCAGAATGGGCCTATTAGAGTTGGTTCCCATGTATATAAGTAGAAAAGACATATTCAAGTATGTGTTAAATCAACTACTTGATTTCCTCTAATTCCAGAGAATTAGAAGCAGGCCTATTCTGTTGTCCTTTATGGTTCTTTGGGAAACCTCAAAGCTCAGCATTTGTGGGGAAGGGAGGAAGACTTTGGAGCACTTAGGCTGCACATGTGGCTGATAATTGAGGAACTTCTCATAAAAAATGTCCATAATCGAGACCTGATTCTATACTTACTAAGAGTCTCTGACCTCCCTGGGTCTCCCTGTCCATCCAACCAGGATACTTAAAGTAAAGGAAACAGTGATGTTTCAGTGTTTTGAAATTGTTCAGTGGTCATGCAAGAGCCATTAGTGTCCCTTTGCTCTCCTAATATAGGCTCCTCATTGCTCCCTCCCTGGGATGTTTCCCATGCTCTGCGTTGTTTGATTAGACTATTAGGTGAAGGGATTATTTTCACATTTAAGCCAACAAATTTCCTTTTGAAGATGGGCTTTAAGCACTGTGTGATATATATCAATCTGTTACCCACCACCCACAATCCCTTCATTTCTGCACTCCTGGTTCTTGCCAAGTGCTTGGAAAAAGCCCAGAAGGAGGGTCCTCAAGTCCCATTCCAGCCCCAAATGAAAATGGCATCACATGGAGAAGAAGTAAGGTAAAAATTCAGAATGAAGAATGCAGTCACATTGCCTGTTTTCCCTTCTCCTGGCGACAGGGTCTCCCCTGTCAGCTTGTAAACTCCTAAGGTAACTTAGTCTCTAGTCACCAGTGGCCTTCCCCAAGCAAGCTCAGCAACGTGTGTTGGCTCCAGTGGGATTCCTCTCTGAAAAGCTGCTGGCTCAGCTGGGCTATTTCCCTATTCTCCTGCTTAGAACTTTCATAGCCGGTCAAGCATAGAATTGCATCCATTCTTCTGAAATAGCTGCTGGGCCTAATTTGTCATTGGCTTGGCCAAGATCCTGTTACCTGTAATTGTGTCATAGTGGTATTGTTTTGATAGGCCCCACTGCCTCCAGAGGCTAGTGTTCACATCCCAGGCTGCGTGTTGGGATTAGGGGTGGGGCAAAGCATGATGTAGGACCATAAGAGATGTGGCCTCCTCAGGAAGGTCACAAGGATGTCATTCTGTCCCTGGGAAGAAAATCGCTTTCAGCAGAAGCCTTACTTCCTTTCCCCTCAGGAATTGGTCTCTTCTGTTGGAAACTCTTCTTTGAGAGACTTTTATGTTATCACTGCCAGGTCAATTTGTTTTTCTTACTGTTGTTCCTATCAGAAAAATGAAGTCAAAATATATAGTGCTTGGACATGACAATTACACTTTCTTCCCTCCAGTAGGAGCAGTGAAATCCTTGGCAGTGCCAAGACAGTCCTGGCACTTACTTTTCCTCTTCATCTTTAGTTCTGACCCAGATCAGTCCCAGAGTAAAGATGGAAAGGCTCAAACCTAATTTCTTCTTGTATCTTTCTATTAGAATGATCTACAGGACTTATTTGAACCTAATCTAAAGAGAGGATAGTGAGAAGTGATTAAGTATACTTAGTGGTTCACTGTAAAATTATCATAACAAAACACAAGGTCATGAAAATCCTTCAGAGTCTTGTTGAGCAAAACCCCTGCCATCATGGTATTTGGTACTGTCTACCATTCTGACATGAAGTGATGTTCTTGATGAGCCATTCCTATGGAAGACAGCTATTGCCAGACATTCAGCCTCCTGGTCCACCAGGAGCTGTGTAGGGCTTATGACCCAGAACAAATGGAGAAATGTTGCCATGAGGAAAAGATCTCTGGACGCCCCCAGACATAAGGTTTGTGCTACGAGAGCTGGTGCCATTTATTCTAATGTAGAAATATTAGGTACTTCTGAAACAGCACTTCCTGGTTTCTCTTACCTCTTTAATCATCCTGGAAATTCACTCCTTCTGGAGCTTTGGTGAGGATTCTCTTGAAAGGGGTTAGAGAGATTAAATATTCTTAATATAATAATAAAGAGCTGAAGGGGAAAGTAGCTTGGAGTTTTTCAGGTGAAGTATTTCATACTATATTATACAGTGTGTGCCCTTCCTTCTGGAAGCTAATTTGAAAAACAGATCTCTGTTGCATTTAGTGTCTTCTAACAAGCAGGTATTTTCTTTACAAACTAAAGATGTCCTCATCACAGACCTGCCCACTGCCTGTTTTCAAGAGAGCTTCACTCAGGACCCCAATACATGGGCCAGTACGTACCCATGCAGACTTGACTATAAGCTTTCATGCTGGTGTGTCTGGAGTCTCTTTAGGCCTTGCACCTCCCTGTTCTGTTTGCTGCAAACATTCCAAGCCATACCCACTGCCTGAATTTCCCCCTTGGTATTATATAATTCAATTGATAGGAACACGGCTCATAATATACAATAGCAAGGCTGCCTCAACCACCAGCAAAGAATAAGCAGATTGTAGACTGTGTCTGCTCTCCAGGTAGGACTAACATTCTGGTGCTCCACATGTGACTCCCCCAAGGACATAGGAGTGACTGTTCTGGTGGATGAGCTGACCTTGATTCTGCCGCCTTCTTGCTGTTAGCATGCCCACTCGTGTGTCTGTTGCCAAGGACTTGAGAACCTCTACGTTCTAAACCCAGCTTTATTGATGAACTTCCCACTTGCTACTCCACCCGTGACAGTTTCTGGTCAGCTGAACATAAATGGATTTTGAAAATGAAAGTGACCAATGGTCTGTTATGAAATGCTTTGATGCATGAAAAAAGATTATGAGTAGGGCTGAGAATTAACAGCAGAGATACCCTAACCTGGCCCAAACAACATGTCAGATCGTCAGAAAGGAGAGCTCATCTTCTCAGACTAATCTTCAGAACATTTAAGGGCATCTTTCCCTTCTTGGTCAGTTAACAGAAACGCTTAGTAACGTGATGAGTGAGACCTCGATTCTATTCCAGCCTCACCATTTCCCATGTGATTGTGGACGCGTTCCTCATCCTCTCTAAACCCAGGACAATCTCCATGCAGGAATAGTGTCCCTAGTGTTGTGTAGTGCAGCAGTCCTGCTAAACCTAATTGCTTCACCTGTGTAAAGAGGGTACCTTCTCTATGGGGCTGATTTTGAAAGTAAAGCATAGGTGTAAATGCATAACACAAAACCTGGTAGATACAAAACATTCAGTGAACAGCAGCTTGCAGCATCATTTTTATTATTGACAAAAGTTCTCTAATGGTTCTACTAAAATAGGGTTCAGACTTCAGCGTGGACAAAACACTATCTCCAGAGCAGGGTGGTAGGCTGGATATAAGTGTGTGTGCTGTGAACAGCATTCTGTTAGAATCAACCAAGAACAATACTTGGTCCTTTCCATCACCCATCCCCGAACCTGTCTGTTTAAGCCTGTTAGGACAAAGAAGAGTATGCTCCCCCAACTCTTCATCAAGTCCTATACCCACTTCAGACACTGCCAGTAGGCCACAGTACTGCTGTTATCTGGGGCTTGGATTCTTTCACTTGGGGCTCAGGGTATATTCAGACCTATGACCAGTTGAATGGATCGAGCACCTGCACAGAAACCCATTTGCTGTCCTTGGTCTAAGTTCTCAAAAGTGTTTGTGTAAGTACCTTCAGGCATCGGCCAGTCTTTTTTCTATGAAGTAAGATAACACAAGGTCTCATTCCTGTGGTCCTTTGTGGTCCTACACATTGAAATCACTTCTTTCGACCCAGTATCACAGTCATTGGAAAAGCAAAGATCTGGAGGTAATACCCAAGAGTCCTAACCTTTAAGAAGCCTTTTCTCGACTTGACTAAGGACTGATTAAGGCCAACTATCACCACAAGAAGGGGGAACAAGGATTCCACAGTCACCTCTTATGCTATCTGTGTCTAAGAAATAGTGACTGGAGTGCCTTTACCATGAGGGCTCTCCGTGCATCTTCTCCATTTACACAGAAGTTCTGCCCTTACTTGTTTCCCAATGTCATGGCACCTTGAAAACGAGGGCTACAGGGTGTCTAGCCCAGACCTCCTTGTCCTCTGAGGGAGTTGCAGTGCTCTTTTTTGTCCCATCCTTCCCTCCCACAGCCATAGCAGTCTAACATTGCCATATGCTTACCCTTGATCTGCATTAAATTGGAAGAGTTGGAAGCTAGCAGTGCCAGCAGGAGCCCTAAAGAAAGATCTAGGTGTTAACCAGGACGGAAAGGGACAGGAAGAGAAGCCCAAGTAGAATTGTTAGGAACAGTTGCTGTAGGAGAAAGAACTCTCCATTGAGCCAGGAATAAAAGGTGGAGCCAGAAGCTGCTCCACTGTGCCCTGCTCTTCCCAGGTTAGAGTGATGCCTTTTTCTTCTCCCTTTCCCATCTCTTGAGGCAGTGGAATTCTTTTTAGTGGTTACTAGAAAAGGAACTTGGCATTGGTTGTACAGCTAGAGATAGAAGGTCATGTAGCTATGACCAACAAGTCCCTCCTTCGCTTCCAGAAGGCTACACCTGCCCTTCACTTCACAGGTTTCTACAGTGCTTGCAGTGCTGGGGTGCTGTTACCTCCTCAGTTAAGTAACTCTAAAATCACTGACCCAGGGTTTTTATAGCAGTGCTGCAAACTTATATGAGGAAATGCAACAAATAGTCCATTACCACTGATTGGATATGGCTTTTTTGGCCTGGCCACCTGCCACTTGGTAATTTTAGAATAGGGTCACTTTTGGAATCGGAAGATTCCTTGTAGGAGGGGACTGGTATTTACTAAATAATTGTTTCTTATCATCATGCCCTCCCCCAGCCACGTGCCCCACCTCGTGAATCAAGGGCCAGTCTCTCAGCCTACATGGCAGAGAGAGCCAGAGCTCCTCCATCAGCTTCTAGGGCTGCAGACGTGGTCGTTTCCAAACGCCCAGGGTGCACTTAAGTACTTCCTCCTTCTAATCTCAGCACTTCCACTCTCAACACATCAGCAGCTTTGTAACTTACATTTTATTTTGCTCTATGTTTTTGGCCCTTCAGGTATTTGTGGGAGGAAGGCGGGGATACTGGTGAACTGTGGTGTCACTGATTCCAGAATTATACAATTACACCCTGAGTCATGATCTCTGGAGAATCCTCTAAGCAAGAGTGCCAGGAGCATCCTGAAGGGCTCTTGCTGTTTCACATGCCAGTTTTTTTTAAGGCTAGATTCTGTTTTGTATCCGATATGTGACTACCTGCCTTGGTTTCACCATCTGCAAAATGAGGATCCTTGTAAAGCCCTCTTCCACCTTGAGAATGCTCAAAGGTGAATAGTCAGATAAAGTGAGGAGGTTCCTGAGGTTCCCATCATGAACTTGAGGGTCTTATGTGATCTTGAGGCACATACAGTTTTTTGTTTTTTGTTTTTTCTCACCAAGTTCTGAATAATTAGGCCCAATTGATGGAGTCAGAGAACTTTTGGTCTGAAACGTGATCACTCTTTACCCTATTGGGCTCAACTTTGGCACTGTTCTCCTCTCTTTGCCCTCGTATCTGTGTATAGCCTTTTTCCTGACATGAGCAGAGTACTGACTGAGTTCTGATAAGCAGCATACCTTAAGCAGAATCTATTCTGACTAGAGGACTGAAGGGTTCTTTCAGTCTTCCTGTAGCCAAACGGTTGGACCAAACCCTGAATTGAAGATGATAATCAGACACTAAATGTTGTGTCTTCCTGTTGTGGGTTATCTTCACATTGGCCTATTTCCTGGTTGTCTGGATGAGACCATGTTTGCATGGTCTTCTTCTTGTCTCAGTGTAATCAGTCTCCCTTTTGACCTAGGGTTGAGACCAGACCTCTAGGATTTTGACCAAGGCCTCTGATCTTCATTCCTTTTCAGCATGGGGTGTTTCAAAGAACAGGCCTGAAGCCATGAGCTTTTTTATTATCAAGTATTATGCAAGATAGTTTTGCCATATCGGCTGCGTGTATTTTCTTGGCGTGTGACCTAGGAATAGGGTAAGGTGCCACTAGATATTGCCCTTGAAGCTTCTAATCCTTGCTTTTCCATCCAGAATTACAGTCAGTAGTTGAGATATCCCGGCCCAATAGCACTAAAGGATGGCAACTTCATAAATTCACAGGGCTGTGGAATCCCTAACACGTTGCAATGTATAGGCTTCTAGCCTTGCCTCAAGGACAGCCAGCCCTATGGCTTCCCATGCCCTGTAGCTCTGCTGAAGTATCATGGCCTGTGCCATGCAGATGGAGGCATTGAGATGCTCTCCATGGCCTGCCCTTGCAGGTATGGGGAAAGGCTCTTCGTGACACATTCTCACAAGGGCACCCAGGCGTGCTCGATACCCAGTGACCAGAAGGTGACCACCTCCAGGGAAATACAGCAGCCTCACACAGCTCAGACTTTCTTTCATCTGCCCTTCCTCCTTTCATTCTTTCTCACACCCCCTTGTGTTTCTGTAATTTGTACAGTATCGTTCAGAGGTGTTGAAGAGATCAATAGCAATTCACCTTTTCCCTTATTGATTAAAGTGACGGCAAGGAAAAATGGCAGGCCATACCAATTCATTTATCATGAGCTATCCATTTCCTACCAAGCCACCAGTGACTTCTCTTGCCTGTTAGGTTGCTGATTTGTGATTGGGATTACTCCTTTTTCCATGCTACTTTAAAAGAAATGAGAGAACTACTGGTTTGGCTCTTGTGTTCAAAGGTGGAAGGAAAGGAGATGGTGAGTAATGAACAAAAAAATTGCTATAGAGCCTGTTCTTTGGCTCTGTGGCTTATCTGCGGGGTTCACCAACTGTGCTGTGACGTAAAGAAGAGACAGAGTAGCACTAGTTGATTGACATTGCTCTATCACCCAGCAGCATCACCTACCCCTTTATTATCTGTTTTTCCACAGTAAATTTAGTGTGGTGAATGAAGGCCATGATGACCCCTGTGAACTGGCTCCATTTCTGCTGAACATCAAAGATTTGTCATTCCTCTCTAGCCTTCCAGTAGTAACTGGTTCACCCTGAGGGGATGTGAAATGCCAGGATTGGGGCTGGGGCCTGAAGAAAGGGTTCTTGTGTAGAGGGGCTCCTATCTCTCTTGGGGGATGAAGCATGGAAGACCTTCTTACCAGCTTCTCTCTCTACCCTAGAAACGAGCACAGAAGGATGTGAGTGTGTGCGTGCTGTTCATCCTTACTGGGAATCCCTTCTGACTGTCACTTGGGAAAGGTGATGAGGTATACCTTTTGAATATGCCATTTCAGCTGCCACATACTAAAGTGCTCATTTTTAAAACTCTGCATTGTGAATGGTAAATACTTGGTGAGAAGACCTGGGTTCTTTGAATCCTGGGCTCTTAGAAGGGGAGTTAGCACTGACTGTGAAACCAGAGCTTGACTAACCTGGCTTTCCTTCTCTTTTATGCATCACAATTTGAATTTTGTGGCTTCTTCCACAGAAGCAACTATTGTCCACCATGCCCAGCATGGTCATTAAGCCTTCTCAGCCCATCCATCAGTGCTGAAGTTTGTCACCTAGATACAAAGCAAACCAATTCCCAGAAACTTTTGCCTGTGTAGAGTGGCAGTGGAAAAGTGATATTTGAGGGGCCCTGGAAGATAACCCTGCTCAGCCACTTACCTGAGTGTGCCCATAATGGTAATCAGTGGGAATGCTGGTTATCAGAGCTGGTTGTTGCCATCAGGAGAGCCGCAGTCTTTCATGTCAGCCTGAGTACACAGCCAGTCCACTCCAGAGGAGCACTACCATCTCTGTCATGTTTTCTGAGTGCCCGGTGTGTTAAGCTCACTATTTTGGATGTCCTTCTCCCAGTAGGGAGATTTCGCTAGAAACCCAGTGTTGCTTTGTCAGGTAGCTCTGCAGATGCTAGACCTGAAGAAGGCAGCCAGCTCTCTGTGAAGCTGGTTAATTACATGTGAAGCTGCCAGCAGGACAATTGTTCTTTTCCCATGGATCATTAATAAACCGTTCTGTCCTGCATGGGTTGGGCAGGGGAAGTCTGACAATTCCATCATCTTCCTCAGCTTTGTATGGGCAGCTCTTTTTTTTAGTCTAAAGCTTTTTAAATGGCTGAAGATGATGAGAGGAAAGGAGAAGAATCATCTATTCCCATTTAATGCACGTGTTTGTTTGTTTTTTCCTAGCCTTCACATCATCTTGGCAGCCACAGTACAAAGGGCCCAAGGCTTGCCATGGGTGGGAAGTGCTAATGTGGCTTGGCTCCTAATATTTGCAGCAAACTACAGACCAGGCCTGATTTGGAGACGAGGCAACTAGTGCAGCAGATGGCAAATAGTCCTGCTCCACTGGGGCTTGAGACTCGCACCATCTTCTTCTTCCTCCAGCCAAGGCAGCCTCACTCCTGCTCTGCCTGAGTACAGAAAGCATTTCTGTTTTTTTAGAAATTCCTTTTTTAGGCAAAGATGGAAGAAGGCAAAGCAAATATAATATAGGAAACTCAATCTAGTTATAAACATTTCTCTGTCAAACAAACTAAAATAGAGCTTTTCTTTTGTTGACTAGAAGAATTTAGAATAGAAATACATTTCTCTATGGAGCATTGAGTGCAAAAATAAAAAAAACAGATTATAAATAGAAATAAGTATGACCAAAGTCTCCCCATTCCCATTATGTGCCTCTTACCTTTACCCTCACAGTGCCTCCCAGACAGCAAGCCACCTCCACCTAATCATCCACTCCAAGTTTAAGTAATATGTGAAAATGTGAGCATGGCATCTACAGGGGTGTGGATGTATGTGACTGAGGCAGAAAGAAGAGGTAAAAAAAAAAAAAAAAAGTGAATGCTCTTCAAATTGCATTATTTTAGTGAGAAAAGGACAGGAGGCTAAGTCCAAAGAAGTCACTGGTCCTCGGCATTCTGTAAGAGACTGCCCAGACAGGGACACGGAGATAAATGCACACGGAATCAGAAGGCATGCCAGAGGGGGAGGAGTACAGGTGTCTGACAGACCTGGAATTTTCCATTGCTTCTCCTGATTTGCAGTTGTAGAAAGCTGCTGTCTATTCATGCCAAAATCTGAGCTTCAGATGAGCCCAAAGGAAACAACCAAGGAGTACTAAACTGCTACCAGTTGAGGGCTTTTCTCTCTCTCTCTCTCTTTCTCTCTCTCTCTCTCTCTCTCTCTCTCTCTCTCTCTGGGATTACATGTTTTGTTTGAGAACTCCTTGGCACAGGGTGGGCCAAAGGCACTGTGCCTACCTCCAGTATGAGTGCTCAGGGGCCTGCTTCCTCTGCCCTCACTGGAGACTGGGGAGCCCTGACAACATGGGAGACTCCCCTACCCTGTAGCTAAGGTTGGTTCCCCATTTTGCCAGCAGTGATGTCATTTGTCTTTTAAGGAGTTGTCAAGTGGGGGAGGAATAAATCACATTTTCCAGCAATTTTATTAACTCCAGTTTTTCCCCCTTTTCAAAACATAGCTAAATGGAGCTAAACATATACACAAGGGCTCTATTTAGTCCTGATGGTATGGTAGAGTAGGGAAGACACAAGCAGAGGTTTATCTGCTACCTAGTACACACAGGGAGGTGTCAGGGCTGGAGAATTCAATAGTAGTAATAAGCATTTATATGGTACAATGACAACTTTGATACAGGGCATAATTTTCTGGGGATTGCTATTAATTGTGCTTCTGCCTGTGAGCGGCCCCCTGGTGAGGGGCTTGGAACACCATGCAGAGTTAAGCTATATTAAACATCAATTAAAACTGCGTACAATAGAAACTGAATAAAATATACAAAGGTCAGAGTGGCTGTGAGTGTGTAGACAGAGCATGGGGTACAAAGGGTTATAACCTGGTGAGCCTAGTACACTTGCAGATTCATGTGCAGTTACTCTTAGCTTCTTTGAGATTTCAGGTTTAGTGGGATGCTAGAGAGTAGATTGTGGTACTCTCTAGCTTTCCTGAGTTCAGTTCTTCCTCAGATGGGTTTGAGAAACTACTTGTAGCCATCAAGAAATGAAAGAAGACATCCAGAGTCAATGAGTGTTAGCCGACAGAACTTTCTGTATCGGTGGAAATTTATTTATCTGCACTGTCCAATACCATAGCCCCTGTTCACATTCAACCTTTTTTTTTTTAACCCTTGCCCCTCATCCTTTTTTTTCTGTGTGTGAGTGTATTTTACTAGAAATTGAACCTACCCTCATCCTTTTAATTTAAGCTTTGAAATTCTTATAAGGATCACACACAACACCAAGAAATGAGAAAGGAGGTCAATGCCTGAATCAAATTGGCCATGGCCTTGTTCTTGCCCACTTTTCTCCTACAGGCCCTAGTCAAGCTTATGCCAGATGTTTCCTGCTCTACCAGACAAAAAATAGGCAATGGCTAAAGACCTTTCATCTCTGCTGAAGACCACAGATGTGGAGTCCTCAGTGTTCCCACAGAACCTCTGATTTAGGTGCTGGGTCTGACCCTTGAGTTCCTCAGAACCTGCAGGGTTACAGAATTTCCAGGTCATCAGGCAACTCTCTGCTGACATTCTTTTGTCCCTTTGGCACTTGGACTGAAGCTACCTTTTCTATAGCTTTTTCAACACTTGTTGAATGTTTAGAATGAATCCAGTTATTAGGATGCCATGGCATAGTAGAACATATTACACTTGTTATCAGGATTGCCATGCTTTAAAGTCCCGACTCTTCCATTGACCAACTCTGTGACCTTGACAAAAATCATTTCACCTCCCTGAGTTTGCATCTTCCTCAATACAGATGAGCATGTTGGACTAAATGGCCTAGAGCCCAAGACAGTATAGAAGGAGATCCAGAGGAAGAGCTGAGAAGCACCATGCCTCTGCACAGTGTTCCTTCAGATGCCAGCCCTTTCCTGAGGCCCCAAGAGGCTTCACTTGGGTCTAGTTACCACTACCCCACAGCTGCAAGTTGCTGTTAAGCACCACAGACACCCTGAGCCAGGCTGGGTGGCACTGCTGCCTCTCATGGTTGAGGTGATCATGTGAACCTTAGGGAGGTCAAGAACCGGGTCATCCACACAGAAGTCATTCTGGCCCATTGCAGAAGAAGGCAAGCGGTTTCTTGGCTTAAGTAGTGGATCCATGAAGCAAGAAGAGTTTAGAAGTTACCTGAAGCATGTAAGTTTCAATGCTGGCTCACTGGCTGTTTGCCAGTCCCCCTCCACCCAGCAGTCACAAGTGACTGCTCCAGGGACTATCCCCAGCCGCCCAGAGCCCCTGTGGAGCTGCCAACATTACACAGCTCACAAAGGGCCCTGTAGCATCTCTAATTGAGGAGCTGGTAAGCGGACGCCCTCAGTGGAGGTATTTTTAGCTGCAGTGATACAGCCTCATCTTTTTGCAGTATGTTTTGTTTAGTTATTTTTTTTTTAAATGAGAAAAGTAAAATTGAAGAATATAGTTCTTACGCTCCATCCAGTGCAACACCCAAGAAGTTTTGGCACACCCCCCTCACCACAGCCTATGTAATTAATCCTCCCTAAGATCCAGGTGCTGAGGCTTAAAGTTTGCCAGCATGTACAGAAGCAAGAAGAGCTAGAAATAGGGAGGAGCAATAATGCAGGCTGGCCTAATGTAGAAGTGCTGAGGACTCTGCAAGTAGCGTGGGCAGCTGGGAACCACCCGCCTTCCAGGCTTCTCAAGGCTCTGATGGATCTGATGCACCAACTGAGTGGGCTTTGACTCCTGAGCAGAGGACAGCCTTGGAATATACAAGGGATTCCGTTCTATGACTTGCCGACTTTTTATGCTTTTGTTTTCCTCCTGTTCATCTTGCCCATGACTTTTCATATTTTCCTTAGCTTTTTATTGTGTGCCATGTGATCAGGGACTAGAGGACATTGACAGAACTGGCTAAAGACCCCACAGCATGATCCTACATTGATCAGAGCAGTGGTTCTCAACCTTGGCAACACATTGGCATCACAGAGCAGGGAGGGTTAAGGAAGCTACTAATGCCTGGGCCTCCCTCCAAAGATTCTGGCCTCATCAGGCACCAGCTTTTTATTTTAAGTTCCCAGGTATATTAGCTGATACCAAGGAATAACTTTTTTAAATTTGATAGGTGTGATAATGACATTGTTGGTTGTTACATAAGAAAATGACCTTTTTTTTTTAAGAAGTATATAAGGTTGAAATAGCATCAGGCATGAAATATACTTTAGAATCCCTCAACAAAGAAAAGGGGATATGTGACATAAAGTTGACAACTTTGGTAATTATTGAATGTAGATGGTGAGTATATGGGAGTCCATTACTATTTTCAGGGTTTCAAATTTTTCATACAGTTTTTTATAATTAAAATTTTAAGGTTTTCGAGCCGGGCATGGTGGCTCACGCTTGTAATCCCAGCACTTAAGGAGGCTGAGACAGGAGAATCGCGAGTTCAAAGCCAGCCTCAGCAATGGTGAGGCGCTAAGCAACTCAGTGAGACCCTGTCTCTACATAAAACATAAAATAGGGCTAGGGATGTGGCTCAGTGGTTGAATGCCCCTGAGTTCAATTCCTGGTACAAAAAAAAAAAAAAATTAAGGTTTTTTTTTAAAGCTCTCCAGGTGATTCTAATGTGAGCTAAGGTTAAGAATCACAAGTTTAGGAGATTAAATTTGGATCTCCATACCCTAGGTGATCAGTTTAGACTTTGGGCTTTATGTAACATAAGCCTCCTCTATAAGGCTAGGTGTCCATGAGCAGTTTGGACTCTGGGGGACAGAATGGGCACAAAGAACTGGAACAGCAGCTAGATAGCTCAGTCCTTCAGTGAGTGACCAGCCTGAGAGCTCTGTGCTTTGGGTTTTACCTGCTTGTCCCCTGCCAGTGCTTCATGCCCTGTCCTGAGGACTCTTAGGCCTCACAAGGGAAATAGAAGACAGCTGCATCTGCATTGTGGCACATGCCACAAGAGAGTCCTCATCTCCTCCAAGTACTCAGCACTTTACCAAGTGGGATTTGGCCAAGGCTGCAACAGAAGGGCTGAAACTTGCACTTCCCGCAGCCTCAAAAGCCTCCCTGCTCTCAGCTCTGTGTGCATATATATGGGGACTCCTTTGTGTCCTCAGTGCCTGTTCCAACTCCCAAATGCTAGTTTCCTCTGGCTGCAGCCAAACTCAGTGGGGTTCAGGAGTTCAGGCTAGAAGCTTCCATGCTCTATGTACATACTACAGCCTTGATGAAGAGCCTGGCTTAGCATCTCTTCATTGAGGAGCACGCTTTTGGTTCCTTATTTAGGTGGTTTTGTGACTTACCACCTAAACATTAAGCTAATCGTGTTGCTAAGGGATGCTGAAGCAGAGGGAAAGCTACAACTGCCCAGGTCACTCAACCAGCTTAGAATACATACAGTGTTAGCAGTGTATTTGCTGAGAATGTGGCTGCCTGCTCCCAACTCCCAGGGAAGCCTTGAGACTGTCCTCTCAACAAATGCCTGAGAGGTGCAGAAGTTCCACTCTGTTCCCACCCACATCACAGCCCCTCTGCAGGAGGACCAGCATCTGTCTTTCCCACAGCATCTGACTCAAGATCCAAGCACTGTCCACTGCCTGCAGTCCACTTCTAAGACAAGCAGCTTCCAGGTACTAGAAGGTAATACTGTATACTTACTATGCAGCCTGTGCTGCATTTCTTCATGGGACTGTGGACAGAGGGAGGCAGAGGCTTCCCCTGGCTCTGGCCTGCTTTCTGCAAGGTACTGCACTGTGTATCCACCTGCTGTAAGCACAGCTTAGCCATTTCAGTTGTTTGCCTGTAGGGCTGAGCACCTCCAGGCAAGGACCAAATCTTTATCTTCATCATTCTCTGGCACCTAGCATGGTGCTGGCCCCTAGTTCTAAATAAGCATACAAATGAATGAGCGAACCAAGGAAAGGCCTTGGCAGGGAGTGCCACCATGCCAAGAGACACAAACCTCACATTTTAGAAATCAGCTTGTCTTTCATTTGGGCTTATGAACCACTGCCACATGGCAATCTGGAGCCTGCCTAAATTCACCTATAGTGCCGCCTCTGACCGATTGGGGAGGTTTCTGGCTATAATGGCTGGAGGGAAGCATGCCATTTGGTTCTCTTCCAACTTGCTTTGGAATGAAGGGTAATCTTTCTGTGCCTCTATTTTTCCCACTTGGTATTCCTGAGTCTCAGCCATCTATTTTCTCTCCCTCTTTGCCTAGGACTCTGAGGTGGGTGATACATTTGAAGGAGGATTTTCCTTTGTTTTTCCAGGGTAGACAGTCATTGAAACCTGGCAAGCTCCTAAGCCTGAAAGAAAGCTTAAGCAGAACCATGTTCAAGAAGTGCTCCTAGCTGCTAGAAGACTCTCCCTCTTGAATCTAGAACAGAGGTCTCTGATCCCCTGGATATTTTGTAAAATATCAAAGTCTCCATCACCACTCCTAGAGATTATGATCTATTTGATCTAGACTGGTATTTAACAGCTTCCATAGTGCTAATGTATACATGAAGCTGAGGAGCATTGCCTCAAGACTAGTCTTCTAGAAGGAGATAGAATAATGATTGTCCTCCCTGCATGGCCTACTGCTGGGCTCCCTTCCCCCAAGGAGAGTGGAGAACAGAGAAGCCGTGTCCCCTCCTTAGGTAATCCTCCCATACTATGTATTTGGTGGACACACACATAGCCCACTGCTTCTTAACTTTGGGCAAATGAACAGAGGAGTGATAGTTTTATCTGTGGACAAAAGTGTGATTTTGTTTGGGAAATATTGGTGAGGGAGAACAACCCAGAGCTGTCTCTACAATTTGTTCCCAGAATGATAAGTTTGAATTCTAGGCTCCAGCCTGTGTCCAACACCCACACACCCCCAGCTCCCAAGCATCAACACCCCCCCACCCCACCCAGCAGTGAGAGGAAGGCCAGACACCAGGTGAAATCCCAGACAGCTTCCTCTCCTCTTTCCATATCTTGTCAGATATTTCAAGCCTTAAGTCCTTATTTGTGCTCTGCCTACTTGGCTGGCTGTTCTTGCACTTGAGCGGCTTGTTTGCCTGGACAGGTCCAAGCTGTCTGAGCCATCAGCAGCTGCACCTCCTCCCTCGCGCCTTCTGTCTGAGCCAACCTTGATTCACAGTAGTGCAGATGGCCCCAGCCATACCCAGCAACGTCTGCCACTCCCATCCCCTCTCTGCCCTGCTTTCCTGAGATGAAGGGGCTGGTTGGCCAGGCCTTGCCTGCGGGTCAGCCTGGGGCTAAGATGAAGCAGCTCTTGGTTCATATTCTGGCATATTAACTGAGGTGACATGATTTTGAAAACCAAAATTAACTGAAATTCATAGTCAGGGATAGAGCAAAGTTTGCATTCATATTGTACAGAAAATACTTTTCAGCCTATATCCAAGCTTATCTGTTTTTGCAAATGGCCTTAATATCTCTTGCCTGCTTCCTAAGTATTATTGGGAACTGAAAGAATCAGAGGAAAGAGCTGGTATCAGAAATCACCTTCCTTTCTTTTCCTCCACCTTCTCCTTTTAATACAGATTTTGGCCAGCTTCTCAAAGCACTACTCCTTATTTTCATAGTCTATTTCAGTGTACTCAAAGGCAGTACCCTGTAGTACACCATCATAATAAATTAGTTTCCCTTCTCCTTGCCCCTTTCTAACAGAAATGAAGTGACTGATAACAAATACATACGGAATCATGGGCAAACTTATAAGGAGGAAGATTGGTTACAGCGGCCTTGGAGAATCCTCAGCTTTCTCCCATGCTGGCTCACTGCTGGGCAGCAAAAGTATGGCCCATCTCGCAGGTTCTGCCTGAGGGAGACCTGGAGTCATCCACTCTGGCAACAGCCTGCAGAAGGAAGGGAAGCTTGCAGCAGCTGTCCACCACAGTGCCTGTTTGCCTTTGAGTGGGGCCATGCTGTGTAAATACACTAGCTCTTTTGGGTCGCCTATCAACCTTTCCATTGGCTCATTTGGGTCATCTCTAACCCTCAGAGACCCCAGCAGTGTTAATGCCCGTGTTACAGCAATACCAGTGTTCACATTATGCATCCTAATGCTCACTTAGCTGCTGCACACATTATTTCAGGGTTTTTCTCCATTGGGGAAAACAGAGTTCACAGGCTACTTGAATAGGAAGCAGCATAAGCCCTCAAGGCAACCCTTTCATAGAGAGGAATATCAAGATTGAGTTAACTACCTACTCTCTATACATCCTGGTATATTTGCTTCAGGATAAGAATATTTTCAGTCATTAATAATAATATCTTTATTGCCATCTAAGAACCAATAACATCCTGACTAAAGAAGACAGAGGCCTGAAGAGGCATCAGCCTCTACCCCAGAATTTGAAGCCAGTCATTTGGTGAGCTCTCCTCACAGGCAAGGTTTTATGTGTGTGGTGCAGAATTAGGGGGCCTTATTCCACTGAAATGTCATGATTAGTTGCAGTCTAGGGCTGGGGTCTGCTCTCTTCTATCTAATTTGGTTAGGAAATACCCTTTACCAGAGTAGAGTACCTAGGAACCTTCTCACTTCTCTAAAGCCACAGGATAGATGTCACCAGTGTGGTAAAGTTTCATATTTTCATGACTGTCCCAGACCCCTTGTCTAAAATTTTGTCACTTTCCCTTCCTGTCACCTCTTAACCACAGGAAACATACTCCCCCAGATCTCTTCACTTTTCCTTGGGTCTAAACAAATTTTAGTGCTCTGACTGCTTTTTTGTCCAGAAAGTCTAGTCATATAGAAATACTAGACTGAGAGTGACCTGCAGGCACAGTCCAGGTTGCCATGGTGGGTCCCAAGGACCTGAATTAGCAATATTTGTCTTCATCCGTCATATTCATAACCAAAAACTTTAGCCAGCAACAACATGTGGCAGATACACTACCACACACCCCCATTATGTCAGAACAGCCCTGGAGCTGTTCAGTATTGTGTTAGGGAGATAGCAGAGTTCCAGGAAGGACACCGGTTCTTACTGCCCATTCAGAGCTTTCGAGATGGAGTGGGGAGCTTCCTCCCTCTTCTCACATGGCATCACCTACCTAGAGAGGGACCTACAGAAGGGCTACCATTGCTCCAGAGCCACTTGTACTGCTCCAATCCCCTAGGTGTCTGCTTGATACCAGGATTCTTGGCATACAAGGGGGCTGCACAAGTACAGCTGCTGCTTGCCCAGGGAGATTTTTCCTTTTGACTCAGTACAAAGCTAACTATGTGTTGCATCCAGTAAAGTTTCAGACGTGAGGGACAGCTCTGTTCTCTCTGGGACAAGTTGGGAAAAGATTCCCCAGTTGACTTTTCCCCAGACTCAGCTGTGAATGAAAAGCCACCATTAAGCAGCCCTTGGTGTCTACTGTTTAGGCAAAAACCAATCGATTCCATCTCAGGCTGGTTCATAGCAGCAGAGGGAACCCTCTTCTGGCTTCAGCACCAGCACTACCCAGAAGCAATGTCTTCACGCTTTCTGCAAACTAGAGACTGAACTTCCACGAGGGAAATGAAGTGACCTTGTGAGGTTGACAGGTTTAAAATAGTTGCATTTGTTGTGGTTGCTGATTTCCACATGTCAAATGCTTCTGATTGCTCTCAACCTTCTTTGCCTCTGTTTGTTGCTCAAGCCCTATATCCAGGGTGACATTTGTGTAGGGAGGGGAGAGGAAGCTTTGCTACTTTACTCTGGCACACAACAAGGGTTCTCCATCCAGCATGGTGTTGCCAGTGGGGAACTGCTGAAGTAGCACTCCAGAGAATTACCCGGGAGACCCCTCCATCTCCTGCCAAGCTCAGCAAACCCTGCCCATGCAGTCTTCTGAATCGCACCTCACTGCAGCTCCATTCTTTAACGAGCACAGCAGAGGGCAGGGCCTTACGGGAAAGTCTTAAGCGCCAGCAAGAGGCGTATTTGAGGAGAAATGAATTGGTGAACAAAGGGGAGCGCTGCTTAGTCTTCTTTTAAGTGGAAAGGAAAAGGTCATCGGAGCCGTATGGGGCTTGGGTTGGATTATTGTTGATTCTGCCTTGCTGCAGCAAAAGGGGCCAGCTAACTGGGTCCATCCCTGGGCATTGCCAGCCCCTTCCAGCTGCTGACACCTCAGCTCAAAGAAACATGCTCTGTGTACACAGATGGGTTTGCATGTCAGCATGAGCCCATTTTTAGCCCTTGCCCAAGAAGGGCAGTCTATAACACAGTAATTTAATTAAATTTGCCTCCCTCCATGGCCCACATCTTTGAATAGGTTTGGGGAGAAATGAATCTGGCTGAGGAACATTACCCTGCCATTCTGGCACTGCCCGAGAGCTGAGCCACAATACCATTAAGGGTCTCACCATCCTGAATATGGCCCAGGGCATCTGTCTGCACGGCAGGCTCTCTGGCCAGGCTGCCTGCTGGCATATCTGGCAAGGAAGCCTCTGGAAGCAGTCTGTCTTCCATCACAAGGAAAGCCACCAAGGCACCAGGGGCAAGATGGGGGGACCCTCTACTCCCTACTCACAACCAGCTGGCAACAGCAACAGCCATAACTCGGGCCACATTATTGCTTGCACCATAGACTTCAGTGGTTAGAATGGAGAGGACAGAATGAAACGAGTCCTCAGTAATGTATATAACTTGGACTTGAGTGTTGTTAGACCACATCCCTGTACTATACTTAGGGACCTGAAAATTGTCCTTCCTTCCAGTGAACTAATTCCCATGTTTCATATCTCAAGTGTTTATCAGTTTTTGTCCATTATGTCTGCACTTAACCCACACCCCAAAGACCTAAACCTGCCTGCCAGCCAGCAGCATTTCTCTGGCCATCTCCCTCTGGTCTACTGGTCTGCCCATGAAGGGGAATCCTTTCTCCTATCGCTATCCTCTCACCTCTCAGTCTTTTCTGTCCTAGGTCAGCTCTAGCAAGCCTGCTAGAGAAGAGCATTCTCTCTGGTTATTTCTCTCTCTCCCCTGAAGAGCACATCCTCCGGTTGGCTAATCTCTCTGCGTAATGATAGCAGTTCCTAGGAGAGAGAGGGAATTCTCTGGCACAGTTTGTCTCAACACCAGCATAACACAGGCTGTTGCTTAGGAGTGGGAATCATTAGATTCAGGCCATTATTGGAGGGGACTGGTCTCTAGGGGAGCTAGCAGAAATTACCGCTCCTTAATAGATGGAAACTCATTTGCTTGAAGCCCCCGCCTTCCTCTTTATTTATCTGTATTCCCCACCTCCCTTCTCTTCCCAGCTTTGAAGTTGAAAAGAGAGGTAACTCCACCCAATCCAAGACAGCAAATGTCTGCTAAATTAACTTGGTTAAAAGAGATCCTTTGCTGAAAACGGCTGTTCTTTTAGAATGTTTCTATTGGGACTTCACTTGAAACCATCATGAAGGAGGCACATTCTAATTAAATCTATGTGATAAAATTATAGCCAGGGTCACTCCATTTCCCAGGAGAGGATTTGTTGAGATGGGAGGAAGACAGTTTACTAGGTTCTTGGCCCCATGTTTCAGAGTAGGTCCCCAAGTCGGTGTGGGCTGTCTGAGCTTTCCCCCTGAGGGTCCCCTTGCTTACACAACACTAGGGAAGGCAAGAGAGGTAGATGCATACTCCAGACTTTGCTTCAGTGGTCTTCATGACCTTGAACAGACCTTTAACATGTTGCTTCTCCAAACCTACCTTGCACAGGAGTGGATGCTGTTCACCTGACTGCCCTGTGCTCTTGAAGCAATCAGGGGAAGGCCACTTAACCAACAAAGTCCCTTTAGATTTATTAGCTATCTGGGCTGCCATCAGAACCCACATGCCGTGGAACATTTATGGTGGAAAAGAAAGGAAAAGTTGCCTGGTTTCTCAGTTTCTAGCTGTTTAACTGAGATCATGAGTGGGCACCATCTGTCTCAGAGCATTAAGCACAAATAAAGTACTGGTGGGACAGGCCTCCCCCACCTCCTAGAAAGGACCGTTAGGGATTGCACAGGACTACAAACTCCAGGGGGCACTAATCACTTTGCCATTTCTGTAAATGGCGCCCCCTGGAGTTGTACACCATGGTGGCCCTGCTGGTGTTCAATAATAGGGCTAGGTTGAGAACCCAGAGACCAGAGATCTGGTCTCTGCATCACCAGCTAAGTGACACTGAGCAAAGCACATCTCCCTGGGCTTCATTTTCCTCCTAAATAAAATAAGACAGCCCAACTAGATTTTCTGAATTAACTTTCATTAATTATTCTTGGCTGTGTCTGCATGCCTGAAGTTAGAAGCCATAAACCCACACTCTGTCTCTGTCCACTGTCATCCCAAGGTCAGCTGGCCTTGCTAACATACTTGTAAGGTAAAGGTGCCCTCAGCTGACATGACTGTGCCAGTTAGAGTGGATGTGGACTTGAGCAGTAAGCAGAAGGAGATCCAAGGAAGGAAAAGCTACCAGCGGGCACAGTGGACTGAAAAAGGGCGGGCTTGGGTGGGCCAGCTCCTTAGTCTTCCTGTATTCATCCTTCTGTGTGGCTTCAGAACCTATTTCTGACCCATGTGCACACAAAACACCCACAGCTTTGAGGTCAGTCTTCCCTGCCTTCTGTGTCCCCTCTCCTCATTTCTAATAGAAAAAATATTCTATCTTTCCCTGGTTCCTTCAGCAGTCTTTTCCTCAGGTTTCTTTTCCTCCCTTCTTACTCTAGACTCCCCCCTCCCCAGCCTTAAAGAGATGAATTGGAAGAATATGCTGTCATGTCAAAAGGAAGCCATTGTCAATTCACACAGGCAGGCGCTAATAGGATAAAGTATTATCCGACTTCCTTTAAGTCCAGAAATTAAGTCTTCTTGCAATGGTAATAGATTATAACTTGTAACCACTGTGGCTGCCAGGCAGCAGGAACCGGCTCTTAGCGTCTGAGGCCTCAGCTCCACTCTGGGCTGTTGTGAGGAATGCACTAAGCATTCTTCCAAACACGGCTGCAGGATCCACAGAACTTGCACTTGGTTCCTGGCTAGAACTGCCTCTATGGAGGGCCGTCTATAACTCATTCATTTCACTGACAGAGGTGAAGCTGAGTATGAGCAGCTGTCTGAATAGTCTTCATGAACCTGGATGAGTGGGTACATAAAGGAAGGAAGCCAGGTCTTGAAGACTGGAGAAAAGTAGCCTGAGGCCAAGAAACCAACCATACTTTGCCCAAAGAACAGCGAGTATGTGAAAACTATCTT